>JARGXX010000003.1:600000-1200000 GCA_030374765.1 Agarophyton chilense
GAAGCGAAAAAAACTCTATATTATAGATATATTGCACCAAAAAGCGCACTGCTAGTTTGGACCTAACGCAGGTACGGTTCTTGAAATTCGAACCGAGCGGAAAAACTAAAGGGTCGATACAAAGAACGGCTTGTAGCTCTGGTTCCTTCCTCCCAATTTCAGGCGCTTCTATTGCAAATGAAAGGCAAGAATTTAATCTTCACGCCAGTCAAGAACCCAAAGAGGACGAAGAAAACCGAGCAAAACTACAAATGAACATTCAACAGGCTTAAAACAGAATCTAAACGCGAATATAGAAGGAACGAGCGAAAATGTCTTAGATAGAGGCTTTTTCGACCAGGGCAGAATTGTTGAAGAAACGATATTGCTCAATACTCACGAAGAAGCAATTAAGAATTTCAGTCCAATTTGCGTTCCCAAAGCGGCAGAAGGCCAAAATACACGACGTCTGATATGTATGAAATAGAATAGATGTAGACCAATCAAAACTCTGGCCACATTTCAGACACCGTAGAATGTGCCGTAGCCCCCAACTCGGAGTGCGCTCTCTGAACTCGCATTGCGCTCTTTGCGCATATGTGTATCAGGCCAATGACACATCGTCCATATCGCCCTCTCTTCTTCCTCGTCCAATGCGCTAGCCAGCTGCAATTGGAGCCATATTTCCCCTAATCATCTTGCACCAAGTTTTCAGGATGTCGATGAGAAAAGGGGCGCGACATTTGAACCTGAGATGCAAAGATGACCAGCAAGCTGGAGCAGTTATCAAGTCCAGATGATTGAGAAGGAATCTTCGCTTCTCAGCTCACATCCATTCCGCTCTTATTGGCTTTAATCGTATGCTTGGACTTTTCGAGCGATAAAACAGGTGCGCAGTTGTTCTTCAGCATCCATAAAAGTTCTTTCTTTCAACTTCGTATATTTACAAAGGCTTCAAGCTGAATCATTCCGTTATTGTGTAGTTCACGTATGATGTACGATTTCTATTATGTCTATTGCTCTCGCATGCGCACGGTTTATATCAGATTGAGAAGGTAGAGTCAGTGTCTACGATTGAGAGCCATGACAAGCCGAAAGAGTTGATTGCAGCGCACCTGTTCGTTGTTTCTTCCTGGAAAGCCGTTCTGCGAAGCTCTTCTTGCGCTTTGAAGGCCGTATGGAGGACAAAATTGGTGATTGTATATTAGAAGAGTCAATTTGACTCATTGATGTTGAATCGAAGTTATGGTTTTCGGCAGAATTCGTAACACTTGCAGGTTCTGCATTATGTGCGAGAGCTTGGAAAGGAATAAAACCATCAAAAAGCATTTTCTTCATTGTTGTTAATGGCCTTTGCACTATCTGAAGTCAAGATTGCCCATGCTGGAAGCCAAAAGAGGTATTTCGTCGTACATTGCCTTACTGTCTGAGTGTTGGCCGTAGTTGAGAAGCTCGAAATCTGAATTGCCTGTCACGAGATAATTCAACTCCGCTTCTGCGTTCTAGGCGCCCTCTACGGCTATTGGCCTGGATTTCAACGCATTTACATCAATCACTCCTGCTGTTTGACGAATGGTGGACAATCTCCAAAAGTTCCAGTCATCAGAGGTTTGCACCCAGTATTTGTCAAACAGTTTGTCCAGTTGAATGTATTATAAGAGTACAACTTTAAATCGTGGCTGACGGAGAACCTCTTCGCCGTACACCATTGCGCATCGAACAATATGAAGGCACGGAAACCTCATTGTGATGTTCTTCTTACAGCTGCAGCGCACTTCGAGGTTTCTTTTGGCTTCTGTACCATTTCCGTGTACCCTACAGTCAAACAGCACAGTCATAGGTAGAGTGGAGTATTCAGTGTGAAGGAGCAATGATTACGGTAAGTTCTGTAAGCCACGAGGGCCTGTGGTATCTTACACGACTGGCCGACCTCAGCTGGACACATATACATAATTATTATTATTTATTTACTGTTATAGAATAGCTTTACAGTGCAAGGGAGATTACAGCGCCCCGCCAGTGATATTTACTTGGCTCGAGTGACGCTTCTCCCTTAGAATCAGGTAGACACCGTTTGGATACTAAATCATTCCCTTTAGTACATTAGTTCCACCAACTGGTCTTCAGGTCATCATTTCCGTAGCTTCGCTCTGTAAAACTACGCATTACACGCCCGACCATTGCACCAAGTACTTTGAGAGTGCCGCCGTCAAGGATGCGAACCTTAGGACCCGCTCTACCACGCTACTCTAGGTTGAGACCAGTACGCTGACCTACCAGTCGTTGTGTTACATTCTGTAGGATTGACCTTTGATAAATGGGCAGGACGGGGCTTGAGAAAGTGTTATGGATACTGCTGTATACGTTTCTCTCCATATTTGCTCCAATTTGGCGACAGGTCTGACAAAGCTCTCATTTTGTTCGAGCTCAGACCATTCCACTTCCTCGATATCTACTATAGTTGCGCTTAACATTGCGTACGTTTTTGACGGAACTATACTGAGCTCCTTAATCTTGAGGAGCGCGTAGCTGGTGTACTAATTGATCATGAACTTCAGAACTGGAGGAGAGATTGGGAGCTGTTTGTCTCGGATAGATGGATGAGTTGAGCTGAGCGGATTAAGGAATCTGAGATGTGAGGATTGCCTTTCAAATGTTCTTTTTTTCGTAAGCCGATGCACTTCGCAAGGTATCTTAGAGGAAGGCAACTTCTTCGATAGAATATATGCCTTATATCCAGAATTGGATGCTTCTGTTTAGCCTGTGCCTTGAAAAAGGTACCTCTTTGGTACAGCTGTGTCTCTGAAACAAAGCACTAACATTTGTTGTTTTTAGTGGTAGAGGTATTTGAACCAGAGCGGAGGGCTACTTCCCAAACCGTAGAAGTACCGTTGTTCGAACGCCTGTCTCCTAAACATAAAACTTGATATACTTTTCGACCTTCTAAGGTTAAAGAGGTCCCAGGACATGTCATCGCACCATGTTCTCCTTCCAACGTTTCCACACAACGAAGTGACATTCTCCACCTGGTTTTGATTCAGATGCCACTCTTCAAGCGCAATAAAAGATCTATAAAAGACATTTTCGGTCGCGGTAATGCACGGAACGCTCTGGTCCATAATTATCATTGCCGGATAGAACAGAATAATGTAATTAAAATGAGAAAGTACCTGAACGAAATCTTCTTCTCTCTCTCCGGCAATGAAACCCATAAAGAACGTTAGAGTAAAGCCATCGTTTCATCTCCCATTGATTGTGAATAAGTGATGTTCGAAACGATTCGCTACTGCCTTATAATCCACAGAAATGTCTTGAACAATTCCACTCTCCTCGTAGTTATTCAACCACTCCCTGTAAGACCAGCAGGTGGACATCATTCTACAGGAGGAGTCTCAGTTGAAGAAGAACTTGTTGCCTGTGTCTTCTTTGTTAAGGGCTACGAGGGCTTCACAGAGTCTCATGCATTCCAGATTCTTTGGATTGCTCAACGAACATGCAAATCCCAGTTGCTTCCAAGCCGTCATAGGATTGATTACTTTCTTATACTTGTCCTCCAAGTATCGTAACATGTCTTGGAAGGAAATTCTAAGAGTGTTAGTCACTTGAAGGGCTTCGGTGTGCATCTTGGCGGCCAGATGCTTCACCTTGCAGCTTTCTGCAGGATTGTGATTATTTTTAGCCCCCGTAAATTCCGCGGCGTAAGATCTACTTGCTCCGCCCTCGTCTGAACCGACTGTCTTGATACTGAATGGTTTCTCTTGCAATTAAGGATACCCTTGTGTAGTACACGACGGTCCACAGCCACTCAATTTGTTTCGCTTCGCTTCCTGTCACCTACGTAGCTCGATATCCTCTTATACATATAGTATCCCATACAACCCGCAATATGCGCCACTTTTTTCACGACATCATGACCAGGCGCATCGAAGGATTGACTTTGAAAATAAGCAAAAACCGCCGCCTTAAAGCATTCTTCGATGTGCTCCTTGTCATCTTCGACCTCACCACTCTTACCACTGGGCGAAATGTGCTTATCTACTTCTCCATCTCTGACGTGGACATCAACTTCATCATGGCATTCAGTGTCGTCATCGTCATTGAGGGGTTCTTGTGTGTCGAAAATATTTGGAGGAATCTCTTCTTCTTCATCTCGGAACAGAAACCTATTGATCAGGTCAGAAATTCTATCATGAACCTGTATTCCGATGTCATCTTCGATCGTTTCCATGTTATTCCTACTCTTCATTGCCTCATCTGCCTCTGATGCGAGCATTTCGTTCGGTTTTGTCTTTGTACCACAGTGAGGATTTGAGATAGAAGAGTAGAAAAAATGGTCCACACACTGCTTCTTAGGTTTCCTGTTCGGACTCGGTATCCTAAGGGCTTCGGTTCCAGACATAAGGATTCCTAGAACACTCACGTCAGAACTCCGTATCCCATGGGCTTCAGTTTCAGACACTAGGGCTCCTAGAACACTCACTTCTCCAACTTCATTACCAATCACGCCTCGTAAGTCTTTATTATTCACGTCTCCTACGTCATTAGTTGACGAACTCAAGTCTACGACGTCTTCCACGATTTTCGCACTGTTCTGTATCCCATTCACATCTCCTACACGCAAGCCGGAACCGGTATTCTTTGAGAACTCTTTGAGAGTTTGAAAGAGGTCAGCGCGGCGACGGGAAGAGCTTTTAGTCGTTCTTTTTGGCGTTGAAATCGTGAAAAGATTGATTTTAAGTTGCAAAGCAAAAAAGGAGTCGTTTCTCCTGAACACATCTCCTATTACCTTGCCACCCAGAACATCGCACGTATAACCATCTTTTTTATAAGTAAACAGCTTCGGTTCTAACGATTCCCATTCTATTACTCTCTGCCTCCCTCCGCTACTATCCTCCTCCATCCAATTCTGATATTGAGCCGTCATTGAGCTCTTAAGAGCTTGAAATCGTTTTTTAATAACATCAGCATTTAATTCAAAGGGTGTGTAGTTGTATCGTAGGTCAGCATGACCATGCCACTTCAGACTTTCTCTTCTGAATCTGAAAATAATGCATGAACGACACCAAGTGGGGGATTTGCCCTTCGCACACTGAAGTCTACAATTGAAGATAAGATCATTCTGCATCATCTTTTTCTCACAATTCGAAAGTGGTGCATGACATAGACGAAGCGATGAGTAGATGCTGTCGAGGATATGAAAGCATATAGATCGTCTACCTTGCATGAGAAACTTATCCCAGTATCACCCGGAGCCTTCCCGCCTCCTCGTAATCCTACGAAAGGATCCTTCTCTCCTACTCGTAATCCCACGGAAGAGACCTTCTCTTCTACTCGTAATCCCATGTAAAGAGCCTTCTCGTGATCTCTGTTACGGTTTTCGTCGAGATAGTGTACTTCTCGAGCAGATATTCTTTCTATCACTTGATTAATGACGTGATCCAGGAATGAATACGAAACCTCAGCACTATCGAGAAACTTCAGTCTGCGAGAAGAATTTCTGGGCAGCGGAGAAGATAGGCATGAATTCAAAACCTCAACCTTGCTTCGTAGCGGTTTCTTAACGTCTCTTTGACATTGCAACAACCTTTTTCTTTCAATTCCCTCCATTACTCTCAGTATGAAGTCTCTCAGCTGCTCATCGTCTGATTTGAATCTGGCATTATCCATGTCGGACGGCTTTCCCTCCCATCCCCACTTCGCCACATGGACTACTTCGTCGTTTCCGAGGAAAGTAGGTGCAGGGTTGTCGCCATCTCTAGCTGATGCTGCTTGCAAGGGATACGCAGTCACTTTCCTTTTCGTCATCAGCAAATCATCCTGTTTGATAACAGGACTGTGAATCTTATTCAAGCGGCACTTTCCCTGCTCCCGAGTGTTATAAATGTGAGAGCGATAATGCAAGGGATACAGTTGAACCATTCTTTTGGATAATTGTTTCCCTTCCTAGAAGTTGTAGGCCATAAGAACATGAACTATACGACTCTTGATTGCCATCCACTTGTACTTTTCCGATAACTAAGCACTTAAACCCTTCGTAAAAATACGACCAGGGGCATATCCTCGATCCGCAGAAAACTCAGCCGCCGCAGATATGACAAAACACCCGCAGTAGTTACCACTCCTCTGCCGAGAGTATTTCTTCACGTCAAGCATAAAAATATTCTTTTAGAGAACCACAGAACGTTTTCAATTCATAAAAGTATACATAATAGCTCGCTCCAAAAGCATCAGTACTATCTGCGGACATTTCCAGCATAGACTATCGCCAAATAGAATTATGAGTTTCTTACTTCTGTTCAAGCTACTTCAATGCGACTCTTGTCCTACAAAAACCCCTTGATAATGATTCAATTGGTTAAAAGGGACGAATAAGGTACGAAGTTAACATTCAGAGACCGTTGAATTCTTTTAAAGTGACTCAGGAAGCGGCATTGTTTATATGATTACATGCTGTTTCATTCTCTTTGCATCTATTATGTTCAAATAGCTAGTTTAGTTAGAGATATTCGAGTGTCGCATGGACAAATAAAATCTCCTGGTTTCGGTTTCATGTCCATTAGAGCTTAATTTATCAGATCACTGCACAGATAAGCAATTTTATTCGAACTATAGACGAAAGATATAGGGTTGAATTAGCGTTTTCCATCATCTACAATATTATAGTCGTGTCTATGAACTACCAAATATTTCAGCCTAGTCGTTGCTACCTGTATTACAACGTAAATTAGAGGCTTTTTATAGAACTCAGCGCAAATCATGGAACCAACTTTGTTTTTATCGTTGTTACAGAGATCTTCAAAAACATTTTCAGCATCTCAAACAATGTAAGCGTTAAAGAAATTAACATGTTAAAAAAAAAAATTTTTAATTTTTTACCTTCGCTTTTCTGTACTTGAGAGCAAGAGACAGATAAAAGGGGACGCACAGAGTCGATATAAGAGCGGTAGAAGGGGATGAAGGATTCGAAACCATCGATATGATTCGAATTGTGGGATTTGGGCGGGAAATAAAATGTTGAAGAGCATCAGTTTATTCTTTGCAAAAAGTAGCGCCAAAGTATTGAAATGAATCTGGAAAAAAGACGCCGTAATATGGACGTCATCGACATCCCGAGGACTTGGCGCGAGGTGATTTGGGGAAAGGGGGCTCGAGTTGCACATATGCGCAAAGAGCGCCATGCGAGCTCAGAGAGCGCACTCCGAGTTGAGGGCCACGGCGCATTGTGCGGTATCTGAAATGTGGCCAGAATTTTAACTGGTCTACCTCTAGTCTATTTCATACATACCAAACGTCGTGTATTTTGGCCTTTTGCCTTCCCAAAGCCACATTACAAGGAGCTACGTTACACGTAAGAGAGTCACACAGAAAAAGGTGCACGACCTGCTGCGCCACACGCCCGACGTATCCCCGTGAACCATCGGTCTTCATCGCCACACCGTGCACCACCAGCCGCGCCCCAGCAGCCCCCCGCCGTCGCAGCGCGCGTGGGGCGAGCGCCATGGGGCGCGACGACGAAGACGAAGACGATGACGCCGACGGAGACGCCGTAGCTGCGCACTCCGCCGCCGCCGCGCTCTCCGTCGCCGCGAGCTCCGCCGCCGCGCAGCTCAGCTCCGCGCTGCGTCTCGTACCTGCGCCTTTGGCAGCTGCGGCGCGCGTCGCCGCCGCTACGGCCGCCGGCGCCGTATCGACGCCGCTGTCGCCCGACTCGTCGTCGCCGCCGCTGCTGCTGCCGTCGCCGCCCGACCACGACGACGACCCCCTGCTAGAGCTGGACTTTTCGTGGTCGCACGTGCTCGACAATCTCCTCACCGACACCGACTACCTGCAGCTCCCACCCGACGCCGCCGCAACCGCCGCCGCCTCTGCCGATGCGGTCGTGGATGCGGCGCCGCACGCCGCCGCCGTCGACCCGTTCGCCGCCGCCTCGCCGCCTCGCGCGCCCACCGCTGTCGCCGCATCCCCCCCGGAGGAGCTCGCGCGAGAGGCCGACGCGCGTCGCGGCAACCGCAACTCGCGGAAACGCCGCGCGTCCACATCGCCTCCACCGGCCAAGCGCGCGCGCGCGCGACCACCATCATCGCCAGCGTCGCCCGTGAAGATCGCGCCTGCAAAATCCCCGCCTACGGCGGCATCGGCGGCGCGCGCGTCGGCGTCAGCGTCGGCGTCGGTGTCGTCGGCACATCTGGCGTTAGGTGCCTTTCCGCTGGCGCTTGCGCCTTCGCAGCGCGTGTCTTTGTCCGTGTCGGCCTCGGCCGGCGCCGTCACGCCGCAGTTGCTGTCGCTGCCGCCGTTGCCGCCGCAGCTGTACCCGCTGCAGTACCACCACGCTCCTCCCCCTCCCCCTCCGCCACCGCTGCCGCCGCCGCGCTCGGGCGAGGCCACGCCGCGCTCCGCCGCCTCCGTGTCGCGCCCGCTGCCCGTGCCGCCCGTGCCGCCCGTACCGTACGACGAGTTTACCGTCATGTCCTTCTTCCATATGGCGCAGCAGATGTACGCCTCCGCCCTGGCCTCCGCCGCCTCCGCCGCCTACCCGCCGCCGCCATCGCAGTTGGCCCCTGCCCATCCGCCGCCGCCGCCGCCGTCGCCGTCGCCGTCACCTTCGCCGTCGCCGCCGCAGCCTACGCCGCCGCCGCCACTGCAGCAACACCCTCTGCCACCGCCGCCACCGCCGCCGCCCGCTCACGTCTCCTCCGCTGTCGGCGTGTTGCACCAACACGCGCAACAGCGCGCCATCCCTCCTCTCAAGCCGGCCCGTCTCGTTCCGCACCCTTTCCTTGGCCGCTTGCAGCTGCAGTGCGAATCCAATACCGCCAGCACCCAGCCGTCAGCCTCCCCTGCCGTGCCGTTCAAGAACAGCGCTAGTTATGACAACACCACCAGCACCAGCATCACCATCAACAACCCGCCCCCCGCCTCCACCACCCCGCCTATCTGTACCGCGGCGTCGTCCTCCGCCCCGTCCACGCACAGTCGCCCGCACAAGAAGCGCCTCGTGTGGACGCCCGAGCTGCACGAGCGCTTCATCAGCGCCGTCAACTCTGTCGGGCTCAGAAACTCCGTCCCGAAGATGTTAGTATCTATCATGAATGTGGACGGGCTCACTACCGAGCATGTCAAGAGCCACTTGCAAAAGTATCGAAACTCTCTCAAGAAGGAGGCTGCGGACGAGGTACGCGCCACTAATCAGCTTAATGCACCGCCGTGGCACTTGGCTGCACCGCCCCATCGCGCGGTGTGCCTGCCGCAAGACGCGCGTATGGGCGCGTGTGGCACCCAGCGCAATGCGGCTGCCGCGCCGCTTGCTGCAGATACTACTGGTGCTCATGCAATTGCGGCGGCTGCAGCGCAGCGTGCGCAACCACGCAACCCCATCGCCAAGCCAGCGTCGCCAACACGTAAGCCTGACACGCGCATGCGCAGCGCTTGCCAGCCTGTTGCCAGCGAGAACGCCTCCCTCTCTGGTTCAGTGTCTGCTGCAGCCGCCGTTGGTGGCAGTGCACCGCCGCCTGTGGCGCCCAAAGAGCCTGAGCAAGCGCCCAAGCCCGCGGCGAACAGCAGCTCTAGGGCTGTCGGAGTGCGCGAAAACGACCATGCTGAAAACAGCACCGCTGACGATGCGCATGCATCGAACAAGCGCAAGATGCAGGCAGCTAAGGTGGAGGCAATCATGACAGACAGCGCGGCGAATAGCGCAAAGGACACTGAAATGGAGATGATCGAAGAGAAGATTTTGCAGCTACAGCTGCGGGTGCAGAAGATATTGCACCGCTCTATCAGAATGCAACGGCGCATGGAACAAAAACAATGCACAGCGGCCGTGTCTGACGGTGGTGGCGCACCGTCCACAGAGTCGGGCAAGCAGTGTGATGGAAGAGGCGAGAGGGAGCAGCGCGAGACCAACATGCACGACGGCCAGACGGAAAGCGTGGTCGCAGAGGGTGAGGTGGCGCGCGTGGCGGACAGGGACATGCAGGAACTGCTGGATGAGCAGATGGTTCTGCAGAGAGAGCTGGCGGCGCACCGCGTCATGGTGAGCAGGATGAAGGAGTCGCCATCGACCAACAACAACAGCCACGGCAGCGGCCGCCGTGACGAAGCGCTCCGTGGCAGAGCGCGAGGCAGTGAGGCGCGAGGCAGTGAAGCGCAAGGCTGTGAAGCGCAAGGCTGTGAAGCGCAAGGCTGTGAAGCGCAAGGCAGTGAAGCGGAAGAGCGACAATCGGCCGGGGTCGAAGCGAAAGCGGCCGTGGAATGCAAGCAGGCTATGCCAAACAACCTCAACGACGGGTGAGGAGTAAAGCAGTGCGCCATTACAGTGTCAGTGAGGCCGATTTTTGAGTTTTTGAAAGCTGGGCGCGTTTTCACACGGAAAAAGGGCGCCAAATTCGGGTTCGCGTCGCGGCCGTTTGCGGGCGCGAGGGGGGGAGGGCGCTCAAAAGGAGACGCGGCGGCGCGTGTGTGCGTCTGGGCGGCGTGGCGGCAACGCCCTCTGCACCGCTTCTGGGAGAGAGTTGCTCCGCGTTTGCGACTGCCGCTTTTGGGTGTTCTGTGTGTGTGTGTTTGTCTCTCTGTCTCTTTGTGTGTGTTTGTGAATTGCCCCGCCGCGTGTGCTCCGCTACAGCACGCACCCATCCCATCTCGTATTTGCGTCAAAGCCTTGTATCTTTTCGCGCCACTTCACCGTCCCCTTCCCATACCGCCCCCTCCTTTCCCTCCCTCCCACCCCCCCCCCCCCCCCCCCCCCCTGTCCCTTCCCTCCCCCCTCCAGCCCCTACCATGGAAAAATACGGCGAACTGGCGCGCTGCGTCGAGAACATTGAGCGCGACGCGAGCAAGTTCTTCGTCAATGGCAACAAGGCTGCCGGCACTCGCGCGCGTAAGCATCTTCAGGAGCTCAAGCAACTGGCACAAGACCTCAGGGTGCTCATCCAGGATACAAAGAACGAAAAGTCGCGCCAGGCACAGGCGCTCAAGCCAGAGCACGACGACGTCGACGTCGACGTTGACGTTGACGTCGAGCCGCAACACGCGTACGACGACCAGCCCCAGCCACAGGTCGGCTTCTGACGCCTCAGCCCCGCGTCTTCGTCATCACTGTCGCTATCGCTGCCGATATCGCTGCCGCCGTCGTTATCGCTGTCACTATTGCTGTCGTTATCGCTGTCGCTGGCGCTCCCAACCCTTCCTTCTCATGTCGGCTTGTCTCCTCGCGCTTTTCTTTCGGTCGCCTGTACAGAAAACCTCTCCGTTGCAGCTGCTCTTGTTCGCACGGCGCTGTGCTTGGTCATGGTGCAAATCTGCTTTCGATTGCTGGCGTCTTGTATCGCCACCAGCGCGTCTTACCTGCTACATGTCGCAATCACGCCCGCGCTACTAAACTCTACCCATTGGCCCTCACCCGCCTCAACCGCCAGAGACTACTCACTTTTTGCTATTGTTCCCTCACAGTAAACGCTTTCTCACGCTGGTTTTACTCTTCGTGTGTACCTGTGCCGCCGAAACATTTTTGTTTGCTATTGAGATTTCCGTCTCGTCTTGCCTTTTCGTTTTGTCGTCTTTCGTTCTGATTCCATACTTTTCATGCCTTCAATCCGTGCCCCGAGTGATACCTCCTCCCGAATCTTCTTCGACGCCACCTTGATGCCTCCGTTCGCGTCCCCAAAGCCTTTGTACCCGCTTACTTCACCCACGGCACCGATTTCGTACATTTTCGGAGCACGCTTGGCGCCATGTTGCTGCCTCGCAGACCGAATTCCGCCCTCTGCTTGCTCACCATTTTCACCCCTATCGCCTGTCGCCTCTTCGTCCTCGTCACTTTCGTCCTCACTCCATACAGCACTGCTTCCTTCACCGGCTCGACGACTGCCACTCTTGTCCATTCCATCATCCACCAAATCAAACTGCTCGAGGTACTCTTCATCAGAGTCGCTCTCATCCTCGCCCTGTCTTTTGTCACTATTCCGCAGCCCTGACGGATTAAGAAACTGGAATCGTTCAGCTTCTTCATCCACCGTGTAATCTTTGTTCGTGAACATCGCCTTGAATCGATCGTCTTCCAACACCGACTTTCTTCGTTCAGCCTTCTTACCGCTGCGCTGCGACCACAATGACTCCAAAACACCTTGATTCACGTCCACCTTCTTCAGTCTCTTTGGCTTGGCCTTGCTGATTCTGTTCTGTCTTTGAGCCTCTATCTTCTCTCTGGCCTTCTCCTTGCGATATTTTTCGTAAGCAAAAGGTTCTGATACTTCCACAGCTCTTCTGTACAGCTTCTGATGCACAAAGTAACCGTGCATGTAAGGCTTGAGTAAATCTGTCCCGATCAAATGGCCCAAACCAAGACCTTTTAGTTCATCGTGAGGTATGAACTTGTAGTTTTCGTAAACCTCTTCCACATCAGCCCCGTCTAAAGCGGTAGAGTCCTTCAGATCTCTACCGTTTTCCAATTCTTCTGTGAAGGAGTCCAGGAATGCGCACCACTTGGGCGCAGTGCCAAGTGCGGGGATGTAGTAAGTCTTCACCCGCTGCGTCTCTAATGCTGTGCACATAACCCCAGAGCTGCCAATCACGCAAAGATGGTTCACGTCTGACTCCGGTTCTATCGCAACCATATTCATACCATTCTTCCTGTTCCACACTTTCACGCTTCGCGCATCTGCCGTGAGGCAGTGCTTTCCGTCGTCGTGCAGCCGAATACTATGAATGGGTAATCCGTTTCCTTGATCTCTGACCAGCACAGGGCGGGAAGATCGCAAATCGAAAAGCAAAGTGTAGCCCGTGCTACAACCAACGGCCAGGGAAACGCCATCAGACTCATCGAATCGCAAGCTTGTAATCTGCATCTCGCCGCTTTCGTACGGTTTATGTTGTCGTAGAGCTGCGACCACGTCCAAAGTACCGGCGGGTGTTTGAGTATGCCCCACAGTGCGAGAATCCCACACGTCTAGTAGTCCGGACTCGCCGCCAAACGCAAGGAGAGCGTTCACGGGGCTGATACCGCAAACATTGTTCCCGCCATTTGCCCCAGAGAGAGTGGGTAGTGGCGCAAGAAAGCGCCCCTGCTCCAAATTCAACCGCCACACATCGGCGCCGTCTCCGCAAACAAAAAGATCACAGCTTGCCTGGTGTAGCATCAAATCGCGGGCAAAACGCGGAACCCTTGTTTTATAATGACTGCCAAATGGAGATTGCAAGTCAATGCAGCGGTCAGAAGTTAGCAACGCAAACTTGCGCCAGTCCGATTCAAGGATTTGAAAATCTACAATGTCTGTGTTGACGTGGCGTTTGAATTTGAGCGACAGGTCTTCTGTGTCGTACACATGAATCTGCGGCGGATAAGTTCCAGAAGCAAAGATGTATCTTCCGTCGGGCGAAACTTTGATTCGTTGGGATACGGTTGGAAAGGCGAAGTCCTGAATAAGGTCAGTATCGGTATCTTGCAGTTCGAGCTTTCTTCGCGCCCTCTTCTGCGCCGCTGTGGCACGAGCCCCAATGGAGAGGTTTGCCTGCAGTGACACTGCTCGCCGGCCAGATACATCATAGACCTTTGCGTCATATGCTCCAGGAGCGCGACGAACCATCCTGCGCGTTAAGTCGCCACCGCTAGAAAACTTGGCGGATGACAAAGTGCAACCTGGTTTCTCTTGTATTGGTCGTTTTCTGCCTTGCCATGCAGGACGTCTTCGAGGAAGGGAAAGAATGGGAATCCGAAGTGCGAGCGCTCAAACTTGCGCCGCCGCCATCACCGGCCACGTATGCGGCTTTGCGGTACTGGTGCAGCACCAAAAACACTTTTTTATTGTTGTTTTCAATAACCCTTTCTGGACGCATTTTTACGGAGGGTGTCGCATCTCCTGTGCAGTATCATACACGAGACCGTGAAACTGCAAACGTCTTTTCGGCATCTCTCTCGGATAGGCTACGAATTGCTTTAGGGATTGCTAAAGGGTTAGCAATCTAGCAATTGCTAGCCTTCATAACTTACTGTACTCGCCAGGTTCTATCACGGTTTGAAAGGGTAAGGGTTACCTTCAAGCACGAGCGCTCAACGTGTGGAAACATGTGCTAAAGTACATCACGGCGCAGGAGACCCGCTTTGCTCCAAAGCCTAACCAATCGACCACAGGTATCAATCCTACCCCAGGTTCCACACTGCTCAAGAAAACACCTTTCTTCTTCAGTTTACGTAGGCGATTTTTTGCCCGAGTAATGTGCAAGAGTCGAGGCCTACGGAAACCCGCATTCATTCAAACTACGATGAACTTCTCCAGATCGCCCTCACCATACAAGCCTCCATCATTTGCACAGCGCATCGCTCACCTCGCACCTCGGACAAAGTTGAACCTCTGTATGCGTCCGACTCCCATACACAAATGGAAAGTTCACGATGCCGTTCCCGACCTTCCTTCGGACATGGAGTTCTACATCAAGCGCGATGATATGACGGGGTCTGGTACATCTGGAAACAAAATTCGAAAGCTCGAGTTTCTTGTTGCAGACGCGATATCAAACCAATGTGATACTCTCATCACTGCTGGTGGCGTACAATCCAATCACGCTCGTGCTACTGCAGTTGTGGCTAAAGAGCTTGGTCTTGATGCTCACGTATTCTTACGAACCAGGGAAGCCGAATACCCCGAAAATCTCGGTGCAAATGGCAATGTCTTGTTTCATAAAATGCTTGGCGTGCAGATGCATCTCATTCGCCCAGTATCCTATCTCGTGGGCGTATTGCCCAAGATGAAAGCATTACAGGAAGAGCTGTCCGAGCAAGGGCACCGGGCGTATTTGATAGGGATAGGCGGATCCGATCTCATTGGTGTGTGGGGCTATATAGATGCGTTTAATGAGCTATTGTCACAGGGAATTGAAGATAAAATAACTGACGTAGTTGTGGCCGTGGGTTCCGGAGGGACGGCGAGTGGCCTTGCAATCGGCAACTATCTCGCAGGAAGCCCTGTCCGGATACATGCTATCACCGTTTGCGACACACCTGCCTACTTCTATGGACATCTAAATGAGATGCTCGCTGATCTAGATTTATCCAACCAAGTTAAAGCCGAACGCATTCTGAATATCGTGGATGCCAAAGGATTAGGATATGCGCGGAGCACATCCGAAGAGATAGAGTTGGGACTGCAGATATCAAGTCGTACAGGAATCATGCTTGACCCAGTTTATACGTTGAAAGCAATTTTCGGCTTGATAAGGGAGTGCAAAAACATCGAGAATAGTGCCTTTGAGGAAGATGCAAAGATACTTTTTGTGCACACTGGAGGCATATTTGGCTTGTTTGATCGACGAATTGAACCATTTCTTGACAATGGGCTTGCTCAGACTTGGGCCGCATGACTGCGACTGACTGCGAAAACAGAAACTAAGAAAGCTTTTCATAAGATTTATCAATCTGTGCAACCAAAAGCCGAAAGCATTGGTCATCGATGAGATGAAATGGAACTGTCGTTTAATTATGTACAGGAGCGTATTTCAACATGGTTTTCTTTTTTCGAACCAATGGTAGACACAGGATGTGGTCTTTTGGATAGTGCAAATGTGGAGTAATGTCTCAGTATTGCAACAAGTTTAGATGAGTATGAGCAGAATCGAGTACGTACTGTACAAACTTGTGCGTGCTCTTTCAGGTTTCTGCAACCATTATGGTATTACAGAAAGCTCTATCGCTTCCGTCGTGCTGGTATCATCAGAAGTGTACCAAATGTACTTCGCTTCACCACAAATATGCATGTGGGTGCCTTCGAACGTCCGCATGCATCGTCTACGAAGGTAGAACCTGAATCAAAATTATCGGTACAGGAAAAGATACCGTTGCTTCGTGACACAAGGTCAATCGTACCTCAGTGGGTTTCAAAGATAAATTTGGCGGCACAGTAGTGTAAAAGAATTACACCTACGCAACATCCCCTACAGACAGGCACGAACGAAGGTACATCCGCACGTGTGTGGACAAAAATGATGATCGTTTGTTTACTTGACGCGCAGAGCCGCGTGCCATGGCGACGCAAGAGTGTGGCAAGAGATCAGTCGTCTTTTACACTCTTTTCTTTGACCCGCTCCGCACGCACGAAGAACAAAAATGTCACAGTCGAATCGGCTTGGCCGATACAGTGCTGAGGTGTCAGAGGATTAGGCCTGAAAGCTATTGCGAATCCATTCGCTCCGTGAGTTATGTTTGACGAGCATCATGCAGCTTGCGGACGTTTCTCTGTGTGCAGCTGTGACGTGGCTAGATCGTTTCTGAGAAGTATAAATAGAACATGAATTACGATAAACAAATGAGCTACACAAGAGCAACACTCCGTTACATTACTCAGTATCGCGGTCGAAACATACCACCCCGACAGCAACAGATGTGCTGATCAGAGCATTGTAAGATACAAGGACATTCCCTATATTTCATTGCGTTCAGAGCCGCATCATTCGTGAATGCTTTTGTTTCTACGAAGAACCAACTGCAACTTTTGGTTGTCTCGAATTTGTAGCCTCACACACAATCTAAGAATTATCTCGAACGATAGAACTCCCTTTCGAACCGAGACACTCTTATAAGAAACATATCAGAGCCTCTTTTCGAGTGGCTGAGTGCCAGACAAGCCAGACAAAACAATCCCCGCCTACCGCTTTCCAAGGTGTGAAGGAGCTTCAATATTTTCGGTGGTGAACTGGTGGGGCAATCGAGCTGCGTTTACCGCATTTGCGCCAACCATTGGTTTCGCTGCAACACCTCTACCTCCATCAGCGGCCGTTGAGCCTCTGAATCCCATTGGAGCAGACCAACCTCCGGGCAAACCAGGTGACTGGAGATTTTGCCCATCAAACGCATTCAGATTGGTTTCCTGGCCATATGAGTTGGGCGCAGGACTCTTATGTCCATGAATGCCCCGCTGCTGCAGTAAATGCTGTTGTCTCAAATGTTGCTGAATTTGTTGAAGTTGTTGGGGTGGGAACATTTGGGAATGCGACAGAGTGCCCAGGTTGGCCAAGTTCGGATTGTGCATACCCATTGAGGCCATTAGTTCCTGTGATATCTGTGTATTGTTTGGCGTTTGTCCGAGACCTTTGGAGACTAATTGGTTTCTCAGTATTCCAGCGGAGCGATGAATATTCATCCCATTCTTGTCAATCCTTCCCATGTGCGGCATCTGGGATCTTCCCAGGCTCGTTGGTTGTTGGCGTTGCATGATCGGATGCAAGTGACCTTGCCTCTGAATCTGTTCCTTCAAAATTTGATGTTGTTGCTGCCGGCGCATCTGTTCCTGCTGGTGTTGTTGATGCTGCTGCTGCTGTTGCTGCCTTCGTTTCTGCATCTGCTGCGTTCTTTGCTTCTGGCTCTCCTTTTGTAGTAGTACCTTTGCTTGGGCATCACGCCCTTGGGGTTGTAAAGCATCTACCACTGCAGTAGTCTTGGCGTCTCCTGCAGCCTGAACAGCCATTCCGTTTGCTATTTGCTCTTGTAGCTGGTTGGTCGTGTACGCAGGACGTGAAACTTGAGAATTCTGTGAAGCAGCATTCAACGCTGTAGCTGCTTGTCGGGTCTGATTGAGCTGATTCATTCGTTTCTGTTTCTGTCTTTGGAGCATTTCTTCCTGGCTAATATCTTGAGTACAAACAAAACCTTCACCGTCCAACGCAGCTTTGACTTGATTAATGAGGGCATGGCCCTCTGCAACGTTGGCGATAAAAGATCGATAAAAGTCGCGATTCTTGTCTCCCAGTACCGACCAGACGTAAATTACTTCCAAAGATCCTTCTACAGAGCGAAGCATCTGCACAATGATCTCCGGTATACTACCCTTATTGACTTCAATATTCTGCGCTTTCAGTTCGTCTTTCGCCCTCTCTAGCAGGTGCCCACCTATTAAGACGGCTGATTCGCACAGAGCTTTAGCCCTCTTGAACTCAGTGGCAACATCTGGGTCAGGCATCGTGAAACGCACAGTACGAACTCGCACGGGAAGTTGAAGTGCACTAGGATGATACTGTTGAATAGACGATTGCGAAAACAGCCCCACAGCTTTATCCGATTTAAGGGCTTGCCGATTAGCGCTTTGCAGAAGTGCCCTTGACGGCATTATGAATCGCCATGGACGAGCGGGCTTGTTAGGATTGCGGTTGATTGCGACTTTGGGCTCTCCAGGTTTGATACCATTCGCAGCAGCGGGCTCAGAGTTGGGTCGTGATGCTGAGGGATTGGGGATAGAAATAGAATTAGGCGCCGAAGGGGTGTAGGAAGATTGCTTGGTAGCGGCGGTGGACAGTTCCAATGCCATTGCGCGCATTGCGAGCGACGTCTGACGTTGCAGATTCTGTTGCTTTTCTGCCGCGGAAATAAGCAGAAGCGCAGCCGTGGAAGTAGGTCGTGGAACATGGGCGAGTCCGGGCAGGCGGCGAACGGCGTGTGTTCTCGGCTTGCGAATGATGTTAAAGGCGTGGGTAAGCTTATGTACAGCGCAATTTCGCGTGTAAGAAGTAAGTTGAGGTCGAGGACGTAAATCAATAGAACCAGATGCGGTATTCACAATAATTCGTTCGACAGCGCGCGCAACGACTGGGTCAAGGCTTGAGGTTTCTTGTTCTAGATCTTGGTACAGACTTGCCATATCTGGTCGCAGTAGAACCCGTGTCATGTTGCTCGGGGGTGGCTTCGATTGTGATAAAAGACAATTGCGCAAGTCGTTGATATCGGCAATTAGGCAACCATTGTAGTAGTATCGCTGGCTCATCTCGGGTAAGTCTTCGACAGGAGGAATGATTCCCAGGTCAAGACATCGCAAAAAATGTTTGCTGTTGCGGTCGTACGGAAATCGCGGTTGAGTGGTGATGTTGTGAATCTTGCTGTTACTCGTTGGTTTGTTAGGCGATGGGGGGGGATGTCTCGATGAAGCAGACACATCCGGCGAAGGAGATTGGATGGTGGCCATCGGTGAGGACGGAGGCAGTTCTAAAGTTGAGTATACAGAATCTTGGCGCACGTATCCGTCTGGTAGAAGCGTAACAAATATAGAAGCACGCAAATGTTCAAGACAGTCTAGAGGCCGCTTGTTCGAAATGAATCGCGGGTCGGTACGCGGATGACCTGTGAGGTAGTGGTGAGCACTTGCAATCTGACGCCATAAAGATCGATGATAGAGTTGTTTGCGATGAGGGGACGCAAGATAATCGAAGGAGCCATTGAGGTTCTGTGGGTGGAAATTGTGTTTTGGCGGAGGTGGTACAGGCGGGAGCAACGGGGGTGGACAGATATCCATAGTTTCTGGACTGGAATGCGCATTGGGAGAAGGCCTGGTTGAGGTCTGCGTATCGGCGGCTTGAGCGTCAGGCAGCAGCCCGTTCTCGACAGGCTGGGCACATCGCCTGCGTTTTCGCGGGCCTGCAGAACGCCGTGCGATGGATTGGAGACGATGGCGACGCTGCAGAGGGGTGGTAATTGAAGAACGAGCAGGCGGTGTGGGGGAAGTCTGAGGTGGGCAGGGGTGCGATGCAGGCGTGGGGGGGTGGTCGTCGTCGGGGTCTGCAAATTGAGGGGGAGGGGGCGGCTTTTTGTGTTTGAGTGGGGAAGGATGTGCTGGAAGGGAGAGGGAGAGGGAAGGAGCGGTGTCCATGAAGAGAGGCAGCCGCAGGGGTGTGGGGGTTGGGGGGGGGGGGGGGGGGGGGGGGGGAGAAAGGGAGGGGGAGTTGGGGAGAGTGAACGGTGCGGTGGCGGGGTGCGATGGGCGCGCGCAGTTGAATAGGACGACAGCGCGCACACAGAGCGCGCTGCTCTGCGGCGTTGCGCTATGCTTGAGCGCTTACATCGTCAAGGTGTGTAATTGGCGCCATTTCGCACGCCGCCAAATTGCCCCCCCTCGTGAGCTGCGTTTCGGCGCTCAACCGAAAACTCGCCTTCTTCGTCGCTCCGCTGCTCCGCCCCGCGATGCCCTTCAACACCGTGCCCTCCATGTGGCGCGCCGTCTTTCTCTACACGCTCTCGTTCCCCCCGTTCCTCTTCGCGCTGCTGGCTTTCATTGCTTCCGTTCTGCACGTCAACAAGCCGTTCCGCGTCGTCCTCATCACCTTGCTCGCCGCCCTCGTCGGTCTCATTACCGCCGCCCTTCTTGGCGTTGTTCCCTCGCTTCTCATAGCCGCAATCTACTCCTCTGTCCCTTCTCCCATGAGCTCTTTCGAGGCCATCGTCATCGGTTCTGCTCAGGGCCTCGTCATTGGAATGCTAAACGCTGGTATCTTCCATCGCATTCTATGATATCTAACCCATGCCAAAGCGCGTTTGAACTATCCGACCACTCCATCATCGCCTCCTGCCCGCGCGTTGAGCGCCTCGTCGTGCTCAGTACTTCGCCGCAGTAGCCCATGTTTCCCTCCAAAAGTCTACTTTTTTTGTGTAGCACACGCACAGCCTTCAGCACCCTTGTATCGACCTATGACTGCGTCCGCCCCACCGCCATCTCAATCTTGCCCACATTTTCAACGCTTCCCGATACCTCTGTATATCTGCGCGCGCCGTGATGCACTCAATAGCAATCGTTTTGGGCATGTTAGAAAGATTGCTACGCAACACTTGCCCCCTCCCACGCTGAGCGCTCCATGCTCCGATGACGCAGATTTGCTCGTGTACTCATGACTTTACAAATGTAAACGCTCAAATCATTGGTTTGCCTCTACGTCGGCGGCACCAGACTGACTTTCTTCCCCCTTTTCTTTTCTTGAGGCGCAGGCATCTGAGTCCGCAGAGTCAGAGATAGAATCCTCGGACTTGTAGTTCTCACTCGAGGAGTATTCGAGTACTACTTTACGTTTCGCACGTCCGTCACGCTCCGTCTTAACCTTCTTGCTTTGGCTCTCCTGGCACTCTGCCTCTGACAGTTGCAAATCATCTGCTTCCATCAACTTTTCCGATCGGGGGGCTCTCTTTCGTTTCCGCCGTCTTCTACCTCTTTTTTGAGGTCTCTTTCCCCTCTGTTGCTCACCGCCAGCCTCGTCTTCCTTATAAGCCCCAGTTGAGAGTTGTTCAAGAATCCAATGCAGCTGCAAAGCGTATCGCTTGGAATGCAGTGTTTCTTTTTGGCTTGCTGTCATGTCCGCTTGAGGGATTCCAGAGCACGCAAGAGCCCATGGACTAATAGGTTGGCTGTTGCGACTTTCAGGCGTGCACCCGTATTCTTCTAGAAGCTGAATGGTGTACTCCTCCAGCAACAACGCTAAGGGGCATTGTTCTCTCCAGTTAGTTCTTGTGCCATTACGGATACTGGATTCGAATTACATACCTGTTTCAAGAGTCTTCAGCGGATCCTCAGATTTAGACGCCATTTCCCTCGCCAAATCCAGAAAAGGTTCCCTCGGAGGTTGAGTGCAACGATTTCCTTCAAATTGCACAGCATAGGAACATTCACCAATCAAGTTAGCTTGACGCTTTGTATTCTGCAGCACGGGCATAGTTTCTTGCACTCACCTTGAGGTAGACATTCGATTAGCTTATACATATGTTCTAGATCGTCCGTTGAGGTTATCTCATTTTTCCCTTTCTTCGGAGGTTTACCTCGAGTTTTGGCTTTGAGAGCTAGGCGATCTTGAACCAATTCCTTTGCCTCAAACTTTGCAAGCTGGTTTGAAATGAAGCCACGAAGGATTTCGAGGTCTGCTTTCGTGTCTGACGAACTTTCTGTATTTTTCTTTTCCATGTTGCAGCCCAGGATTTCACAAATATGCCCTCCAAGTGGACCTGTCAAAGAGGTTTGGGGTCGGTCTTCCTAACTCCACACGAGACAACTGTGGAACGTAGATCAAAAAGAATACGAGGCCAAAGGCTCATATTGAGAAGCACGTGAGACTACGTTCTTGAGATACTAAACATGGAGGTGAGCGAACGGTACGGTTCTAAGATGGATATACGAAGGATTTTGAGAGTTGCCCGAAATTTTTTTTATATCGGAGCACATCAGCGAGAACGATTGCTGTCCCAAGAAAAGCGAACGTTGTAGTGCTGCACACGGCAGGACGTGTGTCGCTTGGTTTCTATTTGTGGTCTCTAGCTAGAGGATCGATTTCGATCATTTAGAAGTTGACCAAAAGCACAAATTCCTCACGTCGGGAGAAAGTTAGGGTATGACGGGAGATACTAGATAGAGAAGAACAAAAGCCGGAACAAGATTCCGTGGTTAATACACTCTGTTTCTTCCTAAAAACCATCTCTGTGCTCCTTTACGGGAATCCAGTCTCAGTATCACGTACAACATTGGAAAGAAAAAGTAACACGATGGCCTTCAATTCAAATTGATGGTCCTGCCAAACTGGAGAAGTATGCTTCACACTCATACTGGTGAACACGGTTCACTTTGGAAGATAATCGCCAGCCAATGTCTCTGGCACAACTTATGCTTTATTCTGATTCTTTGCCAGCTGCACCTCCTTCCCTTGGAGACTTGGAGGCGCCATTCTTGTGACACCCCACGTGGCTGTTTATAAACTACTTTTATTCACTCCCACTCCTCAACTACGAGGGCAACCTCCTCCTTCACAGGGATCTTTAGGAGTCCCGAGATGCGTTGACTGTCCAGCGCGCTTCTCCTGGAACAGTAGAGAAAGCGAGAAGTCCACTACTTCCTCTAAATCTTTTTCATAATACGCAAGACAAACCGTACAAATTAAGCATCGGAATTGTCTCCCTGAGCGGTTTTTTGTTGAAGACGGCCGGTCTCTGAACTCGTGAAGAATCGTCATGTCGCACCGGCAAGTGATTTCCAATGGTCTAGTCTACGTCCTTTGGGGGCATATTGATCTGGAGGTAGTGGGAATCTTTCGCTTCTCAATGTATTAAAGAAAAGGAACCGAAGACCGCACCGTTCCAGAAATCCACATCTACAGTACTTGTCTTTAAAGAGCTGGTGGTATGCAAATTGTGTGAAACAGGCCCCATTCTTTTCGCTGTGTACCAACTAGGCTTTCAATAACCGATTGTTGAAGCCCTCTGATAGTTTCGTCTTAGTTTTCTACAGTCATGGTGTTGATGGTCTACCATCTTGACATGTCCGAAAGCGCTGAGACACGGAGAAAGACTTGGAAGAAAGCTGGAGACCAGAAAGCTACCTTTCACGGATTCGGTGGCAAAGCATATCAACTAAAATCCAAAGAAATGCAATCATTCTGGCTTCGTGCTTCGAAAATCCGGCCCAACGACGAGACATCCAGGTTGTTTCAAAGACATTATTTAAGATGTGATGAGGTCGCAATCCTCTCTTGCTTTGACATTCTTTCTCTATCCTAGAATAGCATTCGTCTCTTGGAGCCCCCTCTCCTAAGGGCGACGGGGTATTTAACTATGAAACCTCTTGAACACCGTCCTCAGTACCAGTCCAGCAATACCGAAGTTCTCGTTCTACGGGGACAAGCATTGGGAATGGCGGTTGAGCATTCCTGCGACGAGAGCCTGGTGGACTATTGCGTTCAAGCTGTACATTACAATGGGGACTTCTAAAAAAAAACTTGACAATGATCAACAGTATTTGGCACGACTTGGACTGTATGTGACGCCTTCTGCAGTAGTTATTAGATGTACATTTCTTCGCCGCAAGCGTAATCTAGTTCTGTTTTCCGACACTATTCCTCTTCAGGGAACGCGATTGTTTACTTGTTGCGATGAAACCCACACTTTAAGCGACTCTTTCAAATGTAAAATTTACCTAGTCTAATAAGATACATCGTGTCAAAGGTAGTTCGTACCAGCACCATTCAGCTTGTAAATGACACTAGTACAGGTTCTTCTTATCCATGGGTGATAGCAATTTTGCGAGAGCCAGGGTGGGTTTTCAGCGGAATCATCATCTTCAGGAGTCCATCTTTGTGCTCTGCTTTGATCCTGTTTTCGTCAACACTGTCTCCTACTTTGACCTGCAACTCGTATATCATACTGGCGTTCTTTCCTTCTTCCACTTTCGAGTCAGTTCCACCATTGTCTGCGGCATCATCCTTGTGTTCCTCCACGAATAGCCCGCTGGCCTTGAAACGACGTCCGCTGATGCATAGATTGGATCCTCGCATCTCAACCCCGACTTGCTCCTTTTGCACGCCAGGAAGCTCAACTTCCAAAAGGATCTTGTCTTGCTCTCGGTGGTATTCATAGTTTGGCACACGCTTGTCGGTGCCGTCGGAAGCCCTGACGCGGTTTTCCATCTGATCGGCCAGTTGGCGGAGCTGGCGTAACTCACGATTGGGGAAGGAGAACGGGAAAAGCGGTTCCATCAGGGGGTGCGAGAGTTCCATTAGTGGCAGTATGAGATGTATAACGGAGGTAGCGTGAAGCTTGAAGAGTGAAGCTTGATCGGTGAGTTAGCTTTAGTGTGAGAAGTATGTGTGTAGGGTGATGAACAAGGCAGAGTAGCGCCGAGCGGGAGTGTGTGAGGTGCCTTTATAGACCCCTAATGGAAGGTGTAGAAAGTTCCATGCGTTGCATCAGGGATGCATCAGATCGAGTTGTTTCACGTCGTGGTTTTCCATTGTCTCTAGAAGAACCAAGAAGACATTGTAAATTGTAAGGGTTTCCATTTAGACCAATGGTGCGGATGCGGCGAGACTTCTAGGCTTCTACCAGAGAAAGAATAAACACGGGGAATGCGCCGGGCGTGACGGACTACTCGCTGCGGGGATGCGCTCCTGGGCAGAGGAAGTCTCTGGAAACGTCCGTTGCCAGCTCCCATTAATTTGGACGGAGCCAATGAGGGGGCAGAATGCAAATTTTATTGCAGTTAATTCACCGATTCACCGGCTCCAAGCTGTCCTTCCTGCGTCTTCTCTCTTTCGAGCTCCGCCAACGCCGCGACGACTGTCTAGGTTCCCACCGTAACACAACGGTTATCGCTTTCTCCACACAGCGGTAGTACCAGCAAGCAGCCACCCTTTTGCAGCATTTCGCCGAGCTTGAACAATTGGGCGGAATTGGAACATCACCGACGAACAATGTCGATCTTGCAGCACGGACACATGATTCACAAGTTTGCTTAACTCAAAGAATTCGTGCTCGACGGTATCCTGCACATACCAATTTATTGGCCAGAATCATAGCATTCGTCTTTGTATAGTTCTTTCGGGATGCTATCGCTTCAAAGTACGTCTAGACATGTTTGGCATTCATGATGAGGGATCTCGAAGGATTCGACTCAGCCAACGAACAAGCTATTGTACCATACGACCTTTTAGCGGTCAAGTCTTCCTCAAAGATTTAATTAACCATCGGCAGACTGCTACTGGAAGATGACAACAAATCCGCACGACTTGTTGACGTAATGTTAGCCGAAACCACATGGGCTCAGTTTAACACAGGTTGCACACCCTCGCTGCATCCGGTGGCGAGCTAAAGTAATAGTAAAAGCTGTGATGCGAAAGTGCCCTTTCCGCTAAGAAAGACAGTGGTCTTGTCATAAAACGCTCCCCACTTTCAAGGCACTTTGAAACTCATCGCGACCAGCGAGGAAGCAAGAAAAAAACGACGAGAGCGTTTATGTCGGTGCTCCAAGAAAGATTCTGGCCTTTTTTTTTAGGGAAAGAGAACAATCTGTAAGATAGCAATTTGTTTTATGAGAATTTAGAAGATAGCATCCATACTTAGGGACAAGGAGAAATGACTGTCATTGGTGGTACAGTATCCAGCAGTAGTGTGTATTTATCGCACAAAACAAACACATTTGATAAAAAATATGAGTCGAACCGTGAGCTTCGTGCCAGTGACCACCCTCTGGATACACCCGTTCTTGTTTCGATGCCGGCCTATCTCATTTTCGGTGCCGGGTTCAGATTTTTGGATTTTGACACAAGACCAAGAAGGAAATTGCTGGTCTAGAGTTTCCCATTCTGGCCCGAGCTTCTGCCTTGAATGAAAGAAAAGCCTAAAGCTGCGCAAATGTTTTGGCCCGCTGTTTGAATTTCCTTCCTTTGTGTTCGTACGACAAAAAGGTAGAACTGAGTCCAGTTCAGATTGTTTGTCCATCCCGGGACATGCTCATATTCTCGATATAGAGACTGAAAAGAATTCCACACTCCATGCTTTGAAGACAACTTAAAAGTTTTTCTCAGGCACTGCTGAACAACTGCGCCCACTCCACACAAGGAGAGAATCGACATTGATATCAGAACGCTGAAGTCTGACTTCTTCTTCGTCGGCACGGAGATAAGCACTTCGCCAGTCATGAACTTCTCCCCCTAAAATGGCAAAATTGTGGGGCAGTGAAGATATGAAATGCTTCGCCTCGTTTGGACCAAAATTGGGATCGTCTACAGTTGTTTGATTCCATCCTAAAATTCTTACGACACTTTCCAAGGGAAACAAATTCGGCAGAGAATATACGGGGCTTTCAATCCAAGCGCTCATTTTCAACATTGTCACAAGAGCCCTTTCTCTCATAAAAGGAACCAACCCCTCGAGGATCTGTCTTACGCGTCCATCAGTCGCCAAGTGAACAATCGCACTCTTTTGAAGGCGATTGAAAAAAAAGACCCAGTTGTTAGCTAGGACTGCTTTTAGGATTTGTGAGCATTCAAACACTCTCATATCATGTAAAACCTGCCTAGCCGGAAAAGAACGCATTTCTTCGGCAGCTCGAAGCATTGTCTGAGGTTTTTTCAAAATGCTACGACGACCATTGTCCTTCACACATAAAAATAACATCGATAGAAGCCAGTGACCGACAAACTCGTAGTCCAAATCCCCCCATTCCGTCAACTGCTTGACCGATTTCATAAATTCTGAGCAGTGTTTTGCAAAATCATTGAAAGAGCCAACCTGGAGTGCGGCGGAAATCTGCATACGAATACATTCTAAAACCGTACCAATTCTAGTTCCACGATCACGTAAATCCGCTACCAACTCTGAAAGTTGACTGCAAAGTTTTCCATACTCATATTCTCCATTCTCGTATTCCTTTTTCAAGGTGCTAACTTTCTCAAGCATTTGAGTTATTCCTTCACGAGTTCGAACAGTATCATCTGCTGGCTCCCACCAGTCGAAAGAAGATCCGAAGCGCTCGTGGCATTTGACCAGATAGAAGTCTTTTTCCTTTGATACTCTACAGGCAAGCTGAAGATCTTTTGATTCTGCGGACATGGTCCAACCGAAACTCTGTTCCTTGATCCGAGGTTTGTCTTCTTGAATTCTAGGTTGCTTTTCCGTGAGCCTTTTGTGAGGCATGTATACTGACATATGCGTTTCATATCCATGCCTTGTATGTGGTTCCTCAGCAATAGCCAGTTTTTGACGATTTACTCTTTCCTCGTTATTTCTTATCAGATGAGGAGTAGCTTCTCCATATTGAGGATACAAGCTGTAGTCGATTCCAGCAACTAGACCTCGACTAAGTCTACCAGAATCGTTATTCTTCCGCTCAATTTCCATCGACTGATGCATAAGAGGATCTCTCCCGTGACCCACATCTCGGGTTGGCTCAGTTCTCATCACGGTATCGTCTTTGGCACCATCAACATTGGTTGCGAGTGGATCCTTCGATGGAGCGGGATGGTCCGTACCGTTCGTGGAAAGCTGAGGGCGTTTAACAAGCTGATCTTCATGAACTACAAGCACGTTTGGTTTGATGTCCTCGATCTTTCCATACAATTCACCAGTAGCAAGCGGTCTCTGACACCATGGTTCTCGTCGTAGTGTACAGTGTTTTTCATGATGATCATAAACAGCCCGGATCTCAGCACGAACTGCAGCAGTGATTCTTTTGTCATTCTCGGCACGCGCTAGGGCATTGGCATTTCGAAGAGAGCGGGTTGCCCAATCCTTAAATTCTCTTGGCCACTTGTTTAAATCCTCTTGACAGAACATCGAAGCTTTTTCAGAAAGCTGTTCCTCTCTTTTCTTTCTCAATTGCTCTTCCGTCATTTGTTTCCGAAATTCTTCCTCACTAATTTGACGCTCTACTCTGTTACCTTCCTCATCAAGAAGTCCAGAGTTTCTCAAATGTTGATATTGTTTTATATGACCTCTGCTACGATCATGAGATGTCTTACAAGACGGGTCATAGAATGATAAATCACATATATAACAATACAGGTCGATTTGGTACTCTTGTTCTTTGTCCACTTTTGGAATGAAACCGCCGCGAGGAGCTTTTTTGTCTCTCCTTTTTCTTTGCATGTCTGGGTCTTCAATCGGCGGCTTTGATGGCGGATCTTTCGGAATGAAAGAGTGGTTAGGATTATATTGAGGTGGGCGGGATGGAGGGGGGGGACCGGGTGGCATAGCGTCACTGAAATAGCGTTTTCTCTTTCCACGTTGGTAACTTACACCTCCGTTTGTTGAGTCACGATGCGGAGCCTGACGAGGTCCCTGTTGCTGTTCATGATAGTAATTATGGTTGTTGAGCTCGGCTCGTCTGAATTGATCATCATGGCCACGACCTAGACCATTACCTCGACTTCGGCCGCGACTCTGACCACGACCGCGACCACGACCGCGACCGCGACCGCGACTTTTTCCGAAGAGTTGATAGAACATCTCCCCAGAAAACCGATTTCCAGAGCCTTGAGATGAAGACATGGTTGTTTTGCTTACCAGGGTGACGGACAAAGAGGCAAAGAAAGATGTAGAAAAACCTTGTCGCACAGGGAAGAATAAGCAGAACGTTTTTAGCAGAGGGCTTCGGGTTTGGTTGGCACGGTTTTGAAGCGGGAAAACGCAATCCTCCACTACTACGCGTACGTACTGTGGCAGGTAGTTTCGGAGGGCGACGGGGCGGCAGTGCTGAGGAACTGCAGCAAATGTGACCTATATGGACAAAAATATTGATGCTTTTACAAATGCCAAAGTTTTTTTATAGACGCATCTCATCCACGCCCCGCAATGCCGAAAGGTTGGATGGAACTGGTACGCTGGGTACAACCGCGAAGGCCTTTGCTCCTTCTTGAACAATGACACAAATTACCAATACTTGTTTCACAATGCTCAGAATCCAATATTATTTCGTCGCCACAAGTCAAAGGTGCGCTCAAAAGCAATATTTCGCGTTGTAGTCAACCGCGCCTGTGAGCAAGTTGCCATCATTTCTTTACAAATGATCCCTTTCTTATGATTGAAACCGTCAAGTTACCGTCGAACTATCTTCTCCACAGCGAAGTCAATTAGGAACAGCTGATGATCCGTGTGCGAAGCGAAGAATATATAAGGGTCCTCGTTCATTTTGGGGATGTACAAGCCCCTCGGCGATCACAATCATCTCGATCACAAGCAAAGTCGAGCGAGAGACAACATAATAGACAAAAGATTTTGAGGCCCGCGTTAGTCTGCCAGCATTCCTTGCGGTCAATTTACGTTGATGATGTACGTAGAATGAAATATGCATGAATGACGCATCTGGGGAATGTGAGTAGACATCGCCTGGTTCGCAAAACTGGTACACTATGTCTTCCAAGTCCGGCTGACCTCATCACTCATGTTTATCAATTTACAAAAAGTAGTCTGGACTACGTCGCGAGACATGGTCTTCTCCTCGCCGCGGCGCCGGATCAAATTGTAAAAAGGTGTAGTTCTTATTCTCTGCATTTTGTAGCAAGAAAGTGAATGAAGACAAAAAGTTAGAAATGGCCATATAAAACATGCAAAGCATTGGTGTAGAATGAAGTGGCATAAACATACCGTCCAGTTCCATTATAGCAGCTTGATTTCCGCACCGATAACAGTAGTTGGGAGCAGAGAAAATGGTGACAACGTTTCGGTCGTGACACCAGTTGTAGCCCTCCATAACAAGCTGATGAGCTCTAGCAATCAAAGTAATTGAGTTGGAGTGATTGAATTGGTCTGATATATCCTGGCCAAACGTATAGCCAGCACCTCTTGGAGATATTCCCCAGCCGCATCTATCATCGGGATCAGACCATAACAAATCGCACATAGGTCCTTCATGAGGAACTTCTTGAACACGATCCAGCTCACGAATCTGGTCAAGAGTCTCGATACTAGGAGACAAACCTCCGTGCAAACAAAAGATACTTATTTCGACTAAAGCAGTTAAAGGCAGGTAATCAAACATGTCGGTGAAAAACTTCCATACATTAGCGTTTCCATACTTGCGTAAGCATTCGTCATAAAAGCCGTATACCTGGGTGATTTGACGACTTTCGTGGTTGCCACGCAAAATGGTTACGCGATGGGGGTAGCGCACTTTAAGGCAAACAAGCGCAGTGACAGTTTCAACAGAATAATAACCACGATCGACGTAATCGCCCATGAAAAGATAATTAGTGTCCGGACAAGTGCCGCCAATTCGGAAAAGTTCAAGCAAGTCATGATACTGGCCATGAATATCGCCGCTAACGGTAACCGGGCAGTTGACGGCTTGTACATTTGACTCCTCCATTAGAATTTCTCTTGCTTTCTCGCACAGGCTTTTAACCTCCTCCTCTGCCAACGGCTTGCACGATTCGGAGAGGAGCTGCTCCATGAAACGATCTAGATCAGCATTCGAAAGGGTCATGGTTGAGGAGGCCGGGGCGGGAGGCGCGGCAGCTGGGACGGGGGCAACTGTTGGTTGAGGATTCGGCGGGGTGGCATCTACCTCCGCGCCCGACATGTTGAGAAGTTGTGGCTAAAGGCGGACGCAAACAAAAGTGGTGCGCGCGCGCGTGAGAACGGAAAGAAAACGCGCAATACGAGACTGTATTCGGAGGGGGCAGCAAAGCGCCAAGCTCACAGCGCGAGGCGAGAGAGATAGAGGAAAGGGGGGAGAGGGCTGAGAGGAGGGGGTGTAGACGGGGGGGGGGTGAGGACACGCAGTGTGGAGTAGGCGGCAAACACTGCACTCTCTCTTTCTCTCTCTTGCTAGCAATCCTAGCTGTAGCTAGCTAGCTAGCAAATGTGTAGACACACAGCGACACTGTACCTTCGTAGGGCACGGGCACAAACATAGCGCGCCAATCGCGCGGGGAGAGGTAACGAAAGTATTCGCCAGCACTGCGGTACGTGTCGGGCAAGCGCGCGCTGGCCACGAATCCACGTGTGTAGCGCTCTGGATCTATTTTCCGGTAAACACAGCAATGCATGGCGTCCTTGCGATGGCGCTCGTTGCCAACTCGAGCAAGTGCCGCTCACTCCTCCACAACGTGCTTACGTCACTCTGTTTATCTCACAGCTTCTTGGTCCCTTTGAACTGTGCCATGTGCTTCACACACGCTCTCGGATGGAACTTCTTCCACAGCCCATGAGTTTATACCCATGGATGTTCTCCCGTCGACCTTGTGTCTATCACCACCGTTTTCATTGTATGATTCGCAGACATGCTACTTGGCGCACTCCTTCTCTCCCACACCGCGCTTCTGGTACCCGCCTTTCATAACGCCACCATCGTTATCCACACCGCCACCGCAATCCCATTATGCAACTCGGACGACAATGGCTTTTTACTAGGAACTTTTATCAACAGCTGGTGGGTGCTCTTTATCACGCTTGCTACCGCGCTTCCCTGGGCTGTCATCGCTGTATGGGACGCCATTGATGGTTCTTACCGCAGTAGAAATGAAGTCGCCCGACGTTTGTTGGTCTCCACCGTCTGTCTTATTGTCGCCTACGCTTGTGGTTTGCTTTTTACTATCACATTGACCTACTTTCTTATCAAGTGTGATGAAAAAGAACGCCAGGATGAAGTGGCCGCCGTGCTTGCTCTTCTGCTTTTCAACGTTTGGCACGTCGGTCGAAACTACTTTGGATGGTCACAGTTCCTTGCTATTCACAAGCTACGCGCAGCGTTCCAAACGCTACAACACAACTTTGCGATCGCGTTCCCGGGGCCTCGTGGACTGTTCCCAAAGAAAAATTGTATTCAAGGCCTGGAACAGCTTCGGGTGTCAAACCGTCTCTTTGACAACGAATGGGGCAAAAAGACTCCATATCTTAGACCGTTCTTTAACATCACACTGCCTTCTTCGTCCGCCACTCCCACTCCGGAGTATGAGGCCTGGGCTGTTGCCCTTTGGAGAGCTTGGTGGACCCAGGATTCTTCGCCGCGGAATGGACGTGATTTGACCGTCAGCGAGCAAAGGTTCCGATGTGATCGATTGCATCGCAACGCAAATGTGGCCGATTTGCTTGATACATGTACGTGTTCGCATGATTCATTTCTTAAACTCAAATACTGTGCCTCTCACACATGTGCTTTCTGTTTGTATTTCGACAGATCCCAGCGGACTCGAACCGTATACTGACGAACAGGGAACGCTTCACGAGCGCGTGGTGATAGATCAGAGCGACAACACACAAATCAAAACAAAAGAACAATGGGCCGAAGCTCTTACAACGTACGGCTCTGACGAAGGTCAACAAGACACGCACGGCACCGTGTTGCGAAACGTATTGGACCCATCCACTGCATGCGGCCTAGCCATACTAGTCCACGAGAAAATCACTCGCGTGCCGAATCGAATGAGTGCACTTTGGTACAACACGGCAAAATTCGAAGAGCGATACCGCGTGCTCAGCGAGGAAACAAGAGAAATGGCACAGTGTGCGCATTTGATGTTTCCGAGCTGGGCTAGCTGGCTTCATCTCGCACAGGACATAGCGTCTCATCTTGAACGCCCCATGTATCTTAGTGATGTGATCTTGACAGTGTATGCAGGGGAACTGGCGAGTGCCAGTCTGATTTTGACTCGGTTTTATATCAAGTACAGAAGGCTGGTGGCCATCATTCACCAGACTGGACTAGAAGCGCGTTGGACGTTTGGGTGGAGCGGGCTGTTAGCATGTTTCACACATTTGTGGACTAAGGAACGCATTTTTGTAGCGATGCTGAACGGTCTTTCTCTACTGGCGCTAACATCAACAAACGACTTAGAGTACCTGGATGAAAACGTCAAGTCCATGTTGTACGGATACGCTGCGTTCGAAGTAAGTGACCGAGCGGTGGGCAGACGAATTGCTGAGGATCGAAAGGAAGAACTTTTGAAACGGTACAAAGAGAATAAGGGCAAGACGTGCAGAGGCAGCGGTGTGTGTGCAATTCGCCTGGCGTGTCAGGTGCTCAAACTGCCGGGCGAAGCGAGCCACATGGACGGTCTGCCTGCTTTCTGTGCGGGGTGGGCTAGTGAATTTATCGAACGCAAACCGGGCAACCAGACACCGCAGCACGGGCTCAATCACGACGAGATAGAAGCGCGCTTTGGCAGCAGCAACGCATGGCGCTACCCACACACACAGACTTGATATTTTGAACCAAACTTTTTATTGCGTAAATCCTCTATTGGTTACAAGAATTATTGTTTAGGAAAACTGTTAGCAATTGCTAACCCTACATTGTATACCACATAATTGCGAGTCTTGATCATGTTACGGAAGCACCAGCTTCTACCTAGAGGAGTTTCCTGAAGAGTTGCTTCGTCGCTGCGCTTCCCCGCCGACGAACCTCACCATATCACCTAAATGAATAGTTCGGCGCTATTACTGTGGCAGGAGACGCTTTCAAAATCAACACAATGCGATTGATATGTGTTCGTTAATCAACGGTTCTCATAGGTTGACATATGCCGCAAGACTGACCACACATCTACAAAACCGTTTCCTCTTATCATCCACCTACCAAAAACCTCATCCTACTGCCTCTCAAGCACTTCATCTGCTTCCGTTACGCAATGATTGTACCCGGCAATGCAATCCGATGACCATCTTGTTCTTACTGCCTTAGAAGTATTTTGTCCTTCACCCTCACCATTCAGCCTCCCATCCGGGCCTGTTAGTTTTCCCCATGGAATACGAACATTTGCCGCCGGTTTTAATTTTGCCCTCTTGATCGACCACTACTACCGGGTGCACTCATGGGGCTTCAATTCCGAGTTTCAACGCCTTGGACGTTCTTTGGCAAATGATCACGTCGAAGTGGAGCCCACATATGTTCCAATCAATACCAATTCTGCTATTGTCGACTGTGCATCGGGTGCCAATCATTCCATTGTCCTCACACTTGATGGTCAGGTCTATTCCTTCGGCGCTGATGACTATGGCCAGCTAGGCCGCTTGAATTCTGATCCACTTCCGGCTCCAGTTTCTATACCTGCGCGCATCGCGCAAGTTCATTGTGGATGGAATTTTTGCGTTGCTCTTACTCATGATAGACGCTCACTTTTTACGTGGGGTAGTGGGAAGGAAGGCCAGCTTGCCCACGGGTACTTCCCGGAACGTTCCCAACCCACCAAGGTGTCTTTACAAGGGTCGGCGTTGTGCGTGGCGACTGGACACTCTCATACCGTTGTGCTTCTTGAGACCGAATCGAACACAAGACAAGTGCTCACCTGGGGTGCTGACGGACTCGCATCCTATCGTCAAGACTTGCCCCGAAAGATTCCCAGACTTCCTGAAACCAATGTCATATGTGTGTCAGCTGGAAAGCAATTCTCCATATTCTTAACTGAAGAAGGGATTGTATATGCAGCCGGTCATGGAGATGAGGGTCAGTTGGGTGTTGACGATACACATGGTCGAAACAATGCATGTATGATACCGTCACTTTTGGGACATCATATTGTGAATATTTCTGCGTCTAACACTTTTGCCATAGCGCTGTCTGGTGAAGGGTCTTTCTTTGTCTGGGGAAGCGGTATTCTCAAGCCTAGAAGACTACGAGATGAAATATTTTCGTTCTCGTCTTCATTTCCAAAGTCATTTGCGATCCGGATGGAGGGATTTGGCTCTACAACTATGATTGCAGCACCATCTACCTTCCCAACTAACTCTGCACTTCGACCTTTCCGTGCTTTCCTCAAATCTTTCTGTGAGGGACAAGTACTTGACGGACTAAGACAAACTCGAGTGCATTACAGTTGTCTATGTCCGGAACGGACGATAAGGTATTGTAGTCATTGTTTTACCAGAGCATATGGTCCGCTCTTGGGCACTGCCTCGAATTTAATTAGGTCCAGGCTTGAGATCCATCGCTATCTAGATTGGTCCACATATGAAAAGGACTGCGTAGTAAGGACCCTCAAGTTACTATGCAGCGGCGTTGTTGATGAGGACGCAAGTTTAGAAACGTTACAGGAAATGGCAGAGTTGTTGAGAAGGCACGAATCTTATGCGTTTGAAAGAATAATATCAGACATTTTACGCTCGAGACTGCTTCAGCGTGTAACCCAGAACAGAGACTATTGGGACGTTTACGATGTTAATCCTGAACAACTTGATGAGCGTCGAGTGCGAGTGATACTTGGACGCATTCAAGACTCGGATACAGTTCGACTGCAATTTAAGTACATAGATATCGACGAATCTACACTTGAATTCAGACTTGACCCCCTCCTTCTTTCTGTACAGTCATCATCTTTTTCAGAATTTCTTCAATCACACATCCACCGAGACGCTAACGCTGTACTGACGCAGTGGGAAGTTCCGATATGGGGGGATAAATTATGTCCAGAGGCGGCGCATGTATTGGAAGAGTGGTTCAGAGGGTCTGCCTTAAGTATACCAGGAGACGAGGATCATAACATGGCGGTTGCTGTGTACACCGATCTGATTCGCGTTTCTATGTGTCTCAAAATGAATGTGCTCCTGTTGGTCGCAGAGCAGCATCTTGTCAAACACACCAATCCTTCAATTAGCTTCAACAACTGGTGGAAAGCACTTCTTGTATCGGAAAGAACAGGATCTAAACATGCGTATCACAAGCTTTTGTCCCTGGCAGATTCAATCTGCGCAAATATCAAGTTAAGGCAAGCAACCGTGAGGGTTCAGAAACTTGAGAAATCCTCCTCGGCTATGGACTTGTTGTTTGACCAAATACCATCAGAAGAACGGGCTCTAAGTACATTTAGAAGGTCCAGAATTTATTGTGATGGGTTCATGAGTATCAACGAAGCGGCGAAGAACCTACAAGAGGCTTGTAATACCGATGGATATCAAATTGGAGAAGGGAATATCAGACTCGATGGACATAGCTGGAGAACGGCTGAGGACGAAGAGGGTTTACCAACACGGGTGGGGGAGCTAAGTTTGGAAGAAAGAAGGCGGCATCGATGCACAGTAGCCTAGTTTTTTGGATTGCTGCTAAAGGGTTACGAGTAGCAATCCCTTATCCTCCTATTTCGTCAATCGAACCATTTCTAATTTAACTGTTCTCGTTCATAAACAAAGCCATTCGTTCATGCGTGCGTCAAAATTTTTAAGACCAGCCGTCTAGACTACATAGTCTACCCGTGGTAGAGCCTGGAGATAACCGGAGGGCATTACCTCAAAAAATATACTCATAGGTACGCAGTATGGTAGGATTGCACCTGAAATGGGTCTGAAAAAGTAATCGAGCCTCTCTAGCCTAGTAGATACCCAATCACAATGCCACAGGTGCGTTAACGCGTGGATTCACGCCCAAAACCCTCAGCATCCACCCATTTGACTCGTACCTGAACGCGAAATATTAGATAATCTTGATAATGAACCATAAGTTGGTTATGAACAGGGCAAGTGTTCTTCAGTGTGACCTTTGTCAATAAGTTCAGGATCAAAAGGTTGTTCTTCGTACAAGCTTGCGTTTTGTGCTTCATTTATCGCTTCCCACTCGCTGTAATCAGCCTGGTTATCGATTTCCTGTTCATTTCACTGAGATATTGGCATCCATCATGAGAAAAAGGTATGGAAGGAAGTGTTTTATCCACAATGCATTGCTTCCCAATCGTCGTATTCCTACGCCAAAATTCTGGCTGATATCCTCCCGTTGCGCGCTACAGTCGTCCGATGAAGCAAAGGAGTCGTCGGAGACTTCAGAGTCGTCGATCAATGCGTTCAAGAAGAATATGTCGTCTTCTCTTCCTTCCTTACCGGACCTATCTTCATTCTACCAGTACTTCCCCGACTCTAAAGAAAAAGTTCAACAGATCGCGGGGCAGATTAGTGAGCTATGGCAACTTGCAAAAAATCCCGACATACCTTTGCACACTCAATCAGCGATTACATCAGTTAATGATTTGCTGTTTCAGCTTTTGGAACAAACTTCGGTTTTTCCAGATGAGAAGCCTGTGTCTATTCCGACGAGCCCGCCATTCGACCCGATATTAAGTCTTCACTTGGCGGCCTACGCGTTTCGTGCTTATATGGAGCCGTCTGAAGCTACATATCGTGAGATTGTGGTTTCGTCTCTTCCTACTTCACCGGAGGAGAAGATTTACAACCATCTGGCTTTTGCCGATACTTCTTTTATTGCGTCTTCTGCGACGGGGCTCTTTATGATTCGACTTGAAGGTGATATCGAGGATGCTTATCTCACGGCTACAGTAAACGACGGAATCTCTTTGGACCTTTTAAAACTGAAGCACATTACGATTTTACGACGTGCTCAAAACTGCCATGATGGTACCAAGGAGCTTTCTGATGTGCTCACTTTGAATTTATATCATTCGAGGGAGGATTATGTTTCGTTGGCTGAACCTGTGTGTTGTGTCAGTGTAGATGTTCGAGAGATTGTCCATCGAGCTCTCAAAACCGGAGATACAGGGCATGGAGACTTCAAGGAACTCTGTTTTCATCCTCCAGAACACGGAGAAAGTCGTTCAAATAGTCTGAAATTTTCTTGGCCTTCTGATCTCGACTTGAAGTTGCCTTCCTTTCCATTTTCAAATGATAGGGCCCAGGATTCAGACCGGGATGACGAACATAAGTACAATGTTTCGATTCAAGTTAGTTTCGTGCCCTTTTCTGAGAAGGAACGAGATCCGAGTCAAACATCAAATGCATCGCCAGGATCTTCCACTTATATGTCAGTTAGATCTTCAAATTTCGACAATGTTGCTCGAAAAGCATTAGAGGCGTTTCAGACGGCCGTCCAGAGAGCATCGAAGCAGAACTTGCAAGAAGAGCAAAACTTGGCGGAAACAGATCGGGAGATCAGGGATATTGTAAAGCAATTACTAAGAGCCAAACTTCCGGCAGGATCAATGCCGACTCCATCTAATTGGAAACGTTTCATTGTGGCAGCAGCATCTCTGTATAAGACGATAGAAGGCAGCCGCCTGATAGAAAGCACAACCACACTTAATGAACAATTGAACGAAACTTTGTTTGTGGAAGCCATGTCGACAGACACCCAAATTTGGCTGTACCGGGACAGTCTGAAAAAGAATCTAGTCGTTTCTTTTAGAGGGACAGAGCAAGTCAAGTGGCGAGACTTTTTCACAGACGCACAAACATTCTTACAAAGATGGGTTCCTGGAGAAGACGTTGATTTGACGATCAATGGGAGCAACACGGTCGGCCTTGACGCGTTTGTTCCAAGCATCCTTCCAACAACTAAGGTATCTGCTGCTATTCCTGACGACGCGACAGCCGTACATTATGGGTTTCTGAGGGCCTACTATAGTGTCCAAAAGGTCTTGCTCCGACACATTTTACTCCTAACTTCAAATCTCCAGGAGGATTACACCATTTATTTCACAGGCCACTCCCTTGGGGGTGCTCTCGCTATTGTGTCCGCCGCGGATTTTGTAGCTCGACATCGGTGGGGAAAAGTGTGCTGTATGTCGTATGGGGCCCCAAAGGTTGGCAATATTAACTTCGCAAGGCGTTTTAACGAACTTGTTCCGAATTCCTTCCGAATTGTTAATGATAAGGATCTTGTTTCTCGCATGCCTCGTTCCGTGTCTGAAGGAAAGCATGTAAGCAAATATAGGCATTCCGGTAGAACTGTTCTTATAAACGACGAAGGCGAGTACTGGGTTGAAGGTAGGGCGGGCTCTCCCTACAAAAATGGAAAATCTGTCTTTGATGTGCTACATGAACGATGTGCGAATCTCTCTGACTTGCTGGAAATTGAGCAACGGCTTTGGGATAACCTTCTTTCCGGGAAATCCGTCCAGCATCATATGGTACGTCTCTTTTTTCGTTGGCTTCTGAAGTTCGCTCTTATGCGTCTGATCTCTAACTTATTTATAATCGATCGCTATATTAATGAGTTACACAGGAGTGCTCTTATTTCTCGACAATGCATGAAGCAGTGAAGAGGTACATAAGGGACAGTAAAAGTTAGAAGCGGTACATTGTGATAACACTTGCAGACCCGAAAAGACCCGCCAAGATGACCTCAGTGACGTTTCATAAACCATGGGCTTCAGAAAAACTTTTCCATTTTTTGGCACGCTGTCGATGAAGAAAAGCTGTTAGGATCAACTGACGGGGGTCGGTGTAGTTGAAAGTACGGCTTTGAAGGAAAACTTGGTGTGTTGTTTATCTTTTCGAGTTCATTCCTCGTCCATAGGTCTGAGGCATTCCACCCATCCCAGCACCACGCCTTCCCATTCCACCCATGCCGCCCATACCCATGCCTCCCATTCCTCGGCCTCCCATCCCCATATTGCCCATCCCCATGTTGCCCATGCCGCCCATCCCCATTCCGCCCATTCCCATGCCGCCCATGCTACCTCTACCCATTCCGCTCCTGCCCATGTTGCCCCTTCCCATTCCGCCCATGCCACCCATTCCCATACCACCCATGCTTCCCATGCCTGTTCGTCCCATTCCTCCCATGTTGTACATGCCAGCCATACCCCCCATACCCCCGAATCCTGGATTTTGGTTCTGCGCGTTCTTCGGACCTACAGAGCCTGGCGGTGGGGGTCTACCTTCACACTCGGCTGTCCAAACCTCATAGCCGTTTTTGAGTTCATCAAAAACAAGTTCGGCTAAAACGAGGTGATCAGGGCTGAGATTCTTGGAAGAAATTTTGTCTGGATGTACTTGTAAAATTGCTTTGTGATAATTGACTTTCACTCTTGAGTTTTCTTTGAGAACATCCATCGACACCGGTTTCCATGTTGCAGTAGGGTACAGTACCGTATCCAAAGAAGCGAGTAGGGCACGAAGGTTTCCTCGACGCGTTCCATTTCCGGTCCAACCGTTAATCTTTCGCTCAGCCGCTGATCGAGCTACGTCCTTGTCTTCACGTTCTTTTGCGTGTGCTCTTTCTCTCTCGCGAACTGCTGCAAGTTTCTCATCTGCTCTGGCTTTAATCTCATTCTCATGTTTCTTTCTGAGCTGCTCGCGTTGCAAGAGCTCGTCCTCCTTCGGTATCGAGGAAGGAGACGGTTTTGCAGAGGCAGCCGATTTCGTAGAAGGCTTGGAATTGGCATTCATCGTTGGAGCAGAAAACGACTGTTGGGGGACCGACCTCCTTGATCGAGATTGTGTCGAAGAACGAGGTCTGGGCTGAGGAGCAGCTCCCAAATCACCCAGCAAATCTCCCTCCATAGCTGAGGAAGATGAACTCTTTCGCATGGTCGGGCGCAGGGTGGATGAGGACTCTGGGATACCACCAAGGTCAAGAAGGTCTTCAGTGTTGTTTGACGATGGTGGGGACGGCGATCTTCTTGACCTCGTAGGCTTTGGTGGAGCGGGAGTATCGAAGCCCAGTAAATCTGCTCCCGGCTCAGAAATGCGAGAAGGCTTTGATTTCTCAGAGTTACTTTCCCGACTCGATGAGGGTGCAAACGACGACGTCGGAGCCGGTGGAGGTTTAGCAGCTGTTCGGGTTCTGGAACGGGGGTACTTGTCTCTCGTACGAGAAGCACCCGTCGGGTAGCTGCTAAAAGACTCCTTCTGTCCTACTCCGCCACTAGGGTAGCTGGACTCCCGCTTTCCGATTCCATTCGATGGATAAGATGTGCTTGAACGATCCCTTCCAAATGGATTGGCTATGCCAGAGGAGGAATCTGAAGCAGATCCATGCTCGGAGCGCCGTGAGGTCTCCGGTTCGGGTTGAGATGGAAGAGGGTCATCGAAAATGTTTTCAGTATACACGTTTGATTTGGGACGTGGATTGTAAATATCGTCGTCGTCATCATCGTCACCATCGTCTTCATCGTCAAGTTCATTCCATATGCTTTGGTTGTGTACAGGGAGAGTTGCTGAGCGTTTTGGAGGAGGTTGAGATACGGACTGCGGTGGCTCAGGCTGGGAAGCAGTGGAATTGACAGAGTTTCGGCGTTCTGGAATTTCATCAGTTGCTCCTCGCATAGTAGCAAGCTTGTTGGCACCAATCACATCGATGGCACGTTCCATGCTTCGAGCAGAATCTACATAAAACCGACGCTGAAACTCTATGGTCTCAGCAACGATGGACTCTATGAGAGTGGCGCGACGTTTTATAGTTTCCGACATGGTGGTGACCAACTCATTTGAGCGCTGAGTGAGCTCAGCCATCTTATCGTCGGCCTTTCGAACATCTTCCGGGGAGGCAGACCCGTCGGAAACGCGTTCATGATAGCGCGCAGCATCCACATAACATCGCTTTCTTTCTTCCATGTGGTGATTGATTTGACGAGCCCTGTTAAGCTCAATCTTTGTGGGATCAATCACTCGCTTCTTGACGCGTCTTTCGACACGGGGCAGAACATCGTCAACAATGGACGCCTGCACGTTGACAAGAGCATCAGCAGCAAGGTAGGGCGCTCTGGTAGAATTTGAGGAAAGCGAGTCGCGAAGCTTGGCAGCAAGGGTGTAGGCGGTGCCAGTGGAGCGCTGAATAGCCTCGTAGGCGGACAGGGCATCATGATGGAGGGTGTCGAGGTTCTTAGTCTGCGCCTTGAACTCGACTGAAAGATGGTCATATTCCGGGAAGGATTCTGGCAAGGAGAGGTTAGATATGCCCACGGCCTTCCTGACCTCGACGCTAGCACGCTCGGCCGTGCGAATGACGCCGTTGCGGATGTTCTTGAAACCCTTGACAAAGGCGCTACCATCCATTGTTGAGCGCAACGACAGGTTCAAGAAACTAGAGTAAGTGGCAGTGTGAACTGGGGCATGAGTGCCTCGGGGATGATGGTTTCGGGGGTGGGTAGAGCCAAGGGACGGGTCTGTGATGACTGTGGCAGAGAGCGAAACGAAAACGCACAGGGGTGGGGGGTGGGGGGTGGGAGCGTGATGGTCTTCGACTCTCGCGACGATGGAGGGAGGGGGGCGGAGGTGTGCGCGCTGCAAGTGCTGCCCAAACAACGTGAGCGGTGACAGTGCGCGCGCACGCGCTGCTGACACCGTAGCGCACTGCTGCTGCTCCAGGCGTGCGCCGGCTGTAAGCGTACGGATCGGCCACTATACCACGTGTCTTACACGTTGCATTGTGGTAACACGTAGTACTCGTGTACACGTGCGGTACTCTACGTAGCTTTCTAACTCGCCATTGTTCAACCAAGTCTATGTAGATACCCTTCGTAGTTGCAGTTGTTGTTGACGGGGACCAACCTCATTCGATGCGACGCGCGTCGGAGAGATGGTGGCGGTGGCTTCGGAAGACGCGCCCCACGCCGCCGGCGTTCAAGTCGAATTTGACGCCCACGCCCACGCCGCGCCGCGGAACGGCGCCAAGCAGCCCGCTCACAAGATCTCTCTGCCCATTCTGTCCGATATCATCGACGCCCAGAATGCCCACGGGCTCAAACATGCCGATTACCTTCGCTACCGCCGCTATTGCTCGCGTCGTCTCTCTCGTCTGCGTTCCGCAACCGCCACGTCCAACAAACATCCGTCGCACCACCGTCGCTACCACCCCAATCCGGTTTCCGTCGAGAAGGTCTTTCAGCATCAACGCGCGCTTCTCATACCGCTCGTGCTCGCCGAGCGTGAGTGGGCCTTTGCCATGGACGTCAAGAGAGAGCAGCCTGCTGGACCGCATCGAGCACGTCGCACAATTATTGCCAAGCTTTCACGTGCCGTGCATCATGCCCACCACCTTGCCACGCTTTGTCACGACGTGGCTGACGAATCCACCGTCTTTGAGGCAGAAGCCTATTGGAAATCTATGATCGCCGCCCTTTCTTTGGAACGTGAGCAATGGGCTTCCGCATTGCATGCGTACCAGAACGTGCACAAGATCTACACCGGTATGGCTGGTTTGCGCGCCGGCACCCCAGCTGCGCCTCTGTATGAGAAGCGCTTGGAAGATGTCGATCAGGCTATTCGCTTTTGTAACTATAACCTCTCTAAGTCTTCTGGCCAAGGTGATGCAACGTTGCTACAAAGCCTGCGCGACGACGCCAATCGATCCCAGGATCTGCTTTCAGAAAAGATCGAGGCTGCCCTGGCACAGGCGCGAAAGCGTGCCGCTGTTTCATTTGGCGAGGTTACCTGGTGTGGAATTACTGTCCCGTTACGCGCAGAACGTGTGCGGGAAGCGGTGCTCATGGCCTCAGAGGAGAGCAAGCTCTTTTCACATAAGCCTGCTGCTATCGAAGCGTATGATAAGCTATTCATCAAGTACAATGATGCTGTCAAAGTCGTGGCCGACGAGTTGTCACAGTTTCGATCCTCATCTGCCACTGCCGATGATCGGATTACAGAGTTGGAATATCTAATTGCTTACCTCACGTTCAATCGTTTGCAGCATACCATATCCAGAAATCTTCTTCTTGTCGAGTCGTACAAGAGTAAGCGTGCATCCAAACCGGAGGACTTTGTTCGTTTGTTTGATAACATCATAGCAAATATGACCGATATTTTGGCGCTCAAAGGAGTCGACAATGATGCCCAAGTTGCCAATGATGCGGAAGGGAGGCTCACATTGTTTCGTTCTCACCGATGTTATCATTTGGCCCAGTGCTATCTTGCGGGCCACATGCAAAGTGAGGCGGCGGCCCTGTTTGATCGCGTGGCAACCCATGCCAAAACACTCACGGGAAAGTATGCAGAAGAGGCGGAGAAGGTGGTCAATGAAAGCAAGGGATTGAAGTGTAGAGCCGTGGCTGAGGCGTTTATCAAGGAGCACGAGCTCACCAGCAACGTGCGAGATATGAAACTTTCTGAAAACTGCACATACCTGGGTACGAAGCGCATGATTGATCATCTTGATTCGTTTGAATGCTTTGCCCCTACTCCCGATAACAATCGAGTCATCTGTGATATGCCTCCGGCTTTGGAGGCTATTCCATGCAAACCTGTGCTGTTTGACCTTGCTATTGATGGTATTCGGTTCCCTGCAGAAGACTCGAAGACTGAGCCCCTGGATTCGGAACAAACTGAGACAGACTCTGAGCAGCCACAAGTACCACTTTCGACGTTCTCAGCAACCACAACACGTATTGGGCGATGGTGGAGTGGAAAGGGTTAGACACAGCCATCCCTACAATTAAACTTTGTTCAACCGGCGAACGGGCAATACATGTCTTGTATTCTTGATACAATCTCCCACCCCGCAATCTTGGTCCTCGCGCCACTTAGTACGCTAGAAAAGTGATATGCTGGGAATAATCACTGATGCCTACACTTCTTTGTGCTTTGGAAGAAACGAGCGCCGTCGTTTGAAGAACTTAATTACTGTCGAATGATTTGTTCTGTCATTTTGATAATACGATTAGAATGAGTCAATTGACATGCTGCCCAATCTGATAGGACTTGGTGACGCTATTGAGCCGTTTCAATAAAGTATGAGGGGCCAGTTGGCTACTGACATCTCGGCATACATTCTTATATACTCCGTTTCTTTAGGTTCTCAATGCAGGGGCTCGATCTTTCTTCCTGTCTCGAGCGCTTATGTCATTCGAGAAGCAAGAAGCCCCCACATTGTCAACATGGCAGATGTTGGACATAATGCAATGACATGCGTGCAAAAAATGGCCAATCGATACCTGACGTGTCTGCGAAAGCATATCATTACTGCTCAGATGAAATTACAGAGGCTTGGCGACATGTTGGCTAGTTTGGAAAGCAGAAGTTATCCGGTTGATATCGATGATTGTGATATCCCAATACACATGACACAGGCGAGAAACACCCCCCAAAGTGGTGTTGTCATCCGGAATCATATTACGACCGCCAATTCTGTAGATGATATTATTATCGGCAGAATTGGCGGTCAGTGATTGCTCGAAACGAATTTTCACACTTGCAATTTTGATTATAGTGATATAGATAAATGCGACATCCCTGCACATGTACCACACATCTCCCAAAACTGACCCTACCCAACTAATCGTGTGAAGATGATTTCTTTGGGTTTTGGGGTGGTGTGTGTGAGAATGAGCCCGACACTCCAGTTGAGCATACCCAACAACTTTGGTCACACAGAAAAGCTGTGACTGACTAGAGCATTGCGCGGGTTGTAGCTTGTGTACCTTGAATCGAAAGCCTTCCAGACATGTCTACTAGTATATATTTTCTCACCAATTGGAGAATGCGATAACCGTTATCCGTTATACCTGGAAAATCGCTGCGGCGTTTGCGAGCTCGAAAGAGAGAAGACGCAAGAAGGACAGCTGGGAGCTGGTGAATCGGTGAATTAACTGCAATAAAATTTGCATTCTGCCCCCTCATTGGCTCCGTCCAAATTAATGGGAGCTGGCAACGGACGTTTCCAGAGACTTCCGCTGCCCAGGAGCGCATCCCCGCAGCGAGTAGTCCGTCACGCCCGGCGCATTCCCCGTGTTTATTCTTTCTCTGGTAGAAGCCTAGAGAAGTCTCGCCGCATCCGCGTCATTGGTCTAAATGGAAACCCTTACAATTTACAATGTCTTCTTGGTTCTTCTAGAGACAATGGAAAACCACGACGTGAAACAACTCGATGTGATGCATCGCTGATGCAACGCATGGAACTTTCTACACCTTCCATTAGGGGTCTATAAAGGCACCTCACACACTCCCGCTCGGCGCTACTCTGCCTGGTTCATCACCCTACACACATACTTCTCACACTAAAGCTAACTCACCGATCAAGCTTCACTCTTCAAGCTTCACGCTACCTCCGTTATACATCTCATACTGTCACTAATGGAACTCTCACACCCCCTGATGGAACCGCTTTTCCCGTTCTCCTTCCCCAACCGTGAGTTACGCCAGCTCCGTCAACTGGCCGATCAGATGGAAAACCGCGTCAGGGCTTCCGACGGCACCGACAAGCGTGTGCCAAACTACGAATACCACCGAGAGCAAGACAAGATCCTTTTGGAAGTTGAGCTTCCTGGCGTGCAAAAGGAGCAAGTCGGGGTTGAGATGCGAGGATCCAATCTATGCATCAGCGGACGTCGTTTCAAGGCCAGCGGGCTGTTCGTGGAGGAACACAAGGATGATGCCGCAGACAATGGTGGAACTGACTCGAAAGTGGAAGAAGGAAAGAGCGCTAGTATGATATACGAGTTGCAGGTCAAAGTAGGAGACAGTGTTGACGAAAACAGGATCAAAGCAGAGCACAAAGATGGACTCCTGAAGATGATGATCCCGCTGAAAACCCACCCTGGCTCTCGCAAAATTGCTATCACTCAAGGATAAGAAGAACCTGTAGTAGTGTTATTTACTATCTGAATGGTGCTTGTACCAACTACCTCTGACACGATATATTTTAGTAGACTACGTAAATTTTACATTTGAAAGAGTTTTTTAAGTATGGTTTCCATCGCGACCAATATCAATCATATGTCATGAAGCGCGACTACTTCGGAAACAGAAATGTGTACAACAGGATCCGAAACCGCGCCACACTCGACAAACTACGCCATGTGATGTACATTACGCTATGCGTAGACATTCAGAGGTTCACGTTTTGCATTTCCCACGTGTATAGACGAAGGGTGGTTCTCCTCTCTTTCGCTAATGAGTGCACGAGCTTCAAAGATATCAGCTTACTTTGGATGACGCGAATGTAGATCCGTTCCGCTTCCCGTATCTCCGGAGAAGACTGGTAAAACCAAAGAACGGCGGATCGCATGAAGTCGCTAGTATTTCTGGGGTTTCATCCAATCCGCAAAAACTATAATGTTTCTCGCAAAAGATTGTCCGGTGATAAACCGAAGTTCTTCCCCTTCCTCGGCTTCAAAACTCGTTCAGTAGGATTTCTCATTGTTTTGCACTTTTTCACACTCCCTACTACCACGCAGCACGAATTCTTCATTCGAAGTATAAAAAGCGCTGAAAAAGCGCTTTGTACACTGACTTATTGGGCTTACATTCCAGCCAAAACGAAGGCAACAGATAGCTTTGATATACCACACCACAATATTCGTGTGCACGTACTCCATGATGCAATGGAAAATATTAGCTTTTGTACTTTAGCAATTGCTCGACGTCAAGAAGTTGAGTGTTCTGGAAACGAAAATGCAATCGCGAGTGCGATTGCCGTCGTTGAGTGTGCATGGCAATCACAGTCGTTGGTACACTGAAATGGTACACCCTGCTCGGTTCTCGCTTGAAACCAAAACCCATGAAAGAAATATAAAGGTTTCAAAGGAGATGACCCGGCTGATTTAATACAAATTGTCTATGGTTTTTAAGTCATACCCGAGGAAGACCTCCCTTGTTAGAGGACCTTTGTGATTACTTGACGGTTTTGGTCTACAGAGAAGTTCCATTTTTTGAACAAAGGACTCTCATAGAATCTTTGACAAGTGTATACATTTAGTTCTCGTGCCCTGGCCTCGAAATCTTCCATATCAACTTCTACTCTTCGTTGTCCATCAGTTTCCGCACTTTCCCCACGCACCTCGTCTTGAAGTGCCAGATGCGTCGATGAATAATCTCGGACAAGACCATTTAAAATGTATAAGAGAAGTTCGTTGTCATCCCGCCGGAATGCGAGGTACTTATGGAATTTGCGACGCATTTGTCGCATCAAAGAATATTTCTGGCTGGTGAAGAATGATTCCAACATAACCGCAATAGCAGTGTTGATGTCATCATCCCGAACATATTCACGCAAATGAAGGCGAGCATTACTTTCCGCGAGTCGAACAATGGATTCCAAATGCCGAAGGGCAATAGGCATTCCTCCAGATGACATTGATTCACGGCGCAAATCAATGTACAGGGCAGATATTTTCTCCTTGTCCATATTACTGAGCTTCGGAACCACCGCCCGTCTGGCGTATCTTAAGTACTTTCGGAGCATTGGCTGGGGTATAAGTTCCACAGAGGTAGAACAATAATCGACAAATTCATTCCCTTTGCTCTCACCATTCTCTGAATCTTCATCATCTTCGCGTAGCTGAGGATGGGATTTAATGTGTGAGTCGACCACAAATCTTGCCAAAGTTTCATCTTTCGAAGCATCGACTGTATCTCGGACAACACAAAGGACGTCAAACCGAGAGAGAATTGGTTCAGTCAAGTCCACGTTGTCGAAGAAGGACAGTGAAGGATCATACCGTCCCTTCAGGGGATTGGCGGCTGCAAAGACGGAACATCGAGCTTGAAGAGTTGTGACAATTCCAGCCTTAGACACAGAAATGCTCTGCTGTTCCATTGCTTCATGGATAGAGGTACGATCAGTGTCATTCATCTTATCGAACTCGTCAATGAGACACACACCTCTATCTGCTAACACCAAAGCCCCTCCTTCGAGAGTCCATTCCCTCGTCACCGGATCCTTGTGCACCACAGCAGTCAGACCAACTGCTGAGGCGCCCTTTCCAGTCGTATAGACCGCCCGATTTGCAGTTTTCTCGACATATTTGAGGAATTGCGACTTTGCGGTTCCCGGATCTCCAAGAAGTAAACAATTGATGTCCCCTCGAATATGATGCTTCTCACCAACTTCTTTGGCTTGGCCCCCGAACAAAGCCAGGGCAAGTGCCCGTTTTATATTGGCATGGCCGTAAATACTAGGCGCAATAGACGCAAACATTCTCTCAGCGATGCGAGGATGCCTTGATAGCTTTCGAATCTCTGCAATGTCATCATCCGTCAATTCACTCTCTGCATGTGCATCTTCCACTTTGCGAACGCAGTTTGCTTCAATTATTGTTGAGAACACAGGGAAGCCGTTCTGGATGTTAATGGAGGCGTCTATGTTATGTCTATATGTACCGGTCACTTCAACCTCTTCCCCTGGTCTGGCACAATCGATGAGATCATTGAGAATAATAATCTCTTTGTATCTTGGCAGGCGTCCTGCCGGGACGGACCCAGGCCTCTCTTGCAAAGTGAGCTTTTGGAAGTTTCCGAAAGAACTCTGCTCTGGGTTGATGGTAAATGGACCTCTGGACTCACATTCTGGACAAGAGCGAATACTGCGCTCTGGTCTAAAGGTGGAGGTGGTGGGAGGAGTGAGGATTCTGCGACACTTTTCACAGTTGAGCTTCACGCTACGAAGGTGAGGAAAGACCCCAGAACGGCGTGTCACCACACCGCTGACCTTGATGAGTGTGTTGAGATGCACATGGCGAATGTCTCGAAGATTATCCAGAATAGGAAACTCGGCGATGCGAACAAAAACCTCCGGGTGAACACGGGAGTACTCCGGGAAAATGGTGAAAGTGAGGGCCGTGGCGACTTTGTTGTAAATTTCCAGAATTGGAGTGGGCGCATCTGCAAGCCATGTTGCTACGATAGGCTCACTCTGGGTGAAATGGCGGAAGTTGACAACTAGACTCTGGGCGTTGTTAGCAGCCATAGCTCGAATGCGATCCATGTAAATGAAGGATTCGGTCTTTTGGTCGGTGAAGCTCTTCAGAAAGCTTTCGAACCTCCTGTGAAGCTCCTTCTTCACTCTCTGCTCCTCGACAATCTGAGAAATTGGCTGTCCCTGGAATGCGGTGGCATCCAAATCAAGTGGATCATCACTTGGCGTGACATCCATGTGCTGCTGACCGTAGCTTAGAGCCGGTGATGGTGCACTGTTCTGGGGAGTGGGTGCATCGAGACCAGCGGCATTGTTCGGAGTACGGGTACCAGTAACGATAGCACGACGTCTAGTGCGACGGCTTTCAAAGCCTGCAACAGCTTCCTCCTCAGAGTCAGAATCATTCATACGGACATGAGCACCATTCGCACGTTGATCATCACGGATTTGCTGAATATCACGGCGATTAAGCTCGCGTTCAGCGCGACGCCTTGCGGTAACGCTCATGGGGGCGACGCGATCGTTCTCAGCAACTTGGTCAATTTCATATCGGTCAAGCTGCTCAAGAGGCCGGTAATCATTGACCATGTCGTCGCCGAGAAGGTCTTCTCCTTCGTCTTCTTCGTCATCATCGTGGTGGTTGTTGGTGAGGATGTTTGCGTCTGCAATTTCGGCGTCGACGGCAAATTCGCGCTGCACATCAGAGGCGATGCTGTGTTCGGGTTGAATGTCATCGGAATCTGGGAGGGGATTGCTGGAGGAGGGCACAGGCGCGAAAGATGATGGGGCGTCGGTGCGCGTGCCAGAGGCCGAGGGCGGGGCTGGGTCGTCGGTGTCGTCAGTAGAGGAGCGACGGTTGGACATGTTGGGTGCTGGATACGGAGAGGCGGGATGGGGTGTTGGGATGTTGCGGTAGCGAGAGAGGTGAGTGCGGTGAAGACGACAAAGAAGGGACGAGTGTGGAGCAAGGCCAAGTTGTGGAGGCCAAAGGAAGCGATAAAGCGCGGGAGGCTCGTCAGTGGGCGGCACGGCATGTTACTCGAACGCTTCGGTATCGCGATTTCCCGCCAAAATGGCTGCGACGATCTCGGTGGCGCTCATCGCTTACAGCGTAAGGGGGATGGGGGGGAGTGGGGGAAAAGGGTAAGGGGGAGGGCTTGGGCGCTCGAAAGCACGTGTGCCAAGTCATCGCTGCCGTTCGCCGCGCCGCCATGGCGCGCATTCACATGGTGCAATCTCTGCGCCAGTAGCAGCCCGCCTCCCGTATTCGCTCGAAGCGCTGACCATAGCTGCGCCTGATGCGTCATAGCGAGCCCATGGCGCCCCAAGGTCTGTGTGCCACAGTACACATAAATATCCGGTGGGGGGCGCCAGCCGCCTTCCCCCATGCCACGCTGGCACCCGTCCGACGAGAGAGAGAGAGAGAGAGAAAGAGAGAGAGAGAAAGAGACTAAGGCAGAGGCGGCGAGAGCTCCGCAGAAAGAGAAATAGTCTAACGCAGCGCAGCCTACTTGGCTGACTTGCCTTCCGTGCGACCGTCATGGACCACAAGCGCACGCGTAAGCTGGCCGCCGCCTGCGCTAAATGCTGCGCTAACAGGCATCTGCCAAAGTGCGCCCACTGTCGTATGTACATGTGCAAGCTGGTTTGCAAGTCCGCTGCTACCCGACGAGCGTCTCACCACAGTGCTTCCCAACAAGCTGCCCCTGCCTCCAAGCCTTCATCGCAACCGTCACCTCGCAGTGGCCCTCAATCGGCCTCTCCGCCCGACAGTACGCCGCCCAAAGCTGTCCAGCCCGCTGCTCAACCTACCACCACTTCTGTCAAGTCGGCCCATTCGCCAAAGAGTGCGCCCAAGCCCGCTTCGAACAACAATTCGGTGCCTTCGCCCGCACCTCAACCCAACCCGGCGACGCCCTCGGACACTCAACAACTGGATCAAACCATGCCGAACATTGAGGCTGAGCAAGACGACGGTTTCACGCCGCTGTGTTACCCCTTGGTTGAGTGCGCATCAAATTCCTCGTTCTCCACTGTTGTGGACGGTTTAGACGTCGCATACTTTCACCACCGCAAGCACTTTCGCTCAGTCAACGTGGTACGAGCGCTCAAATTTCTCCACAAGAAAGATAAGAAACCTGTGGCATTCATTCCGTATACTTACGTCGACTTCCGGTGCAAGAACCCAACACTTGCAGATGACCCTTGTGTCTTGAAGACCATTGAAGCGCATGGCCTAGTGCATTTTGCGAAAGACAGTAAACACTACGCGTGGCACATGCTCACCTTCGCAAAGCAAAGAGGATGCCAAATTGTCTCCAACAGACGCTACGAAGTCAAACGGAAAGTCAGAATCCCGCCCGATGTTCAAGTTTCGCCCGAGGAGCTTAATGAATTGTTTGAGTATGTAGAACACAACCGTGTGCCTTACAAGTTTAGGGGGCAGTTTGCAACGAAGGAATGAGTAGCCTCTTTTCTCGGAACGCGGGAAATCCTGATGCATTCTCTGCGGCAGCGGGCGTCGTCTACTATAAGCCCATCAGTTCATCTGCAACACACAAGTAGCATTTGCGCTCCTGGTCTCGATTCACATGTACGACGCTCGTGGTATGATGCTGTTTGCCTTCGGCATCACAGTACAAAATGAAACAGGCGTGAAAATGAAGGTATCAGAACTCTTCGGTCGATTTCGTTGCAACTGAGCAATCATACAGAGTATAGTCGCGCTGAGGTGACCCCTTGATACAGATATAACTTCGTTTGGAATGACTCAAGTCGCACAGTGACGAACCCTCCGGCGTCCTTGGCTTTACTGAGCGATTTTCTCCCGTGTTTCTGCACAAACACAATACAGGGAGGCGCAGGAAATTCCGACTCAGTGCTATTGAACAGTGTAAAACTTCAAAAACAGTAGTTTACCGAGGGTAGATTTGTAACCCATTTGACATGCTCCAGTGCAGAAAGATATCGGAAGCTGTACCATAAACTCTTCCCCAAGTGTTTGGCACTTGTCTAATGTGTGACCTAAACGCACTCAGTACCACAAAACCCCTGTGGCTTCTTGCCAATGCTTTCTACATTCGTCAAAAAGCCAAACCGTCTTGTAACAAACTTAAAATAATGCAACAGTCACTACTGTGTTCTCGGGAGTATTCGTGTAATACACCCAAGCATGTTCCGTATTATCACATACCGCTTTTAAGTCATCTCCAAGTCATTCTGTACAGGGAGAACGTCATCACATTGAACACAGACTACTGAAGAAACTCGTGCAGTTCGATTTTTTTTTCTGTGTTCCTTCTCGAACCATTTTGAAAGCAACGTTGAGCTGTTTGAGGATACTACGAAGGTACAGTCTGTCTGCTTCGGAGTTATTTTGAACTGATTCGGAAAACATGGGTTTCTTGACGCAAGGGAGCAATATCAGAGGCTTCGGATTGGGCCCATTCACGCACATTATGTCCGTTATACCTCTCCGCTCCCGTTGCTAAGTGGTGTCCTTCGAGCTCTCTCAGCAGCTCTTCTTCAACACCAGCCGACCTGTACCCTTCTCTTTGTTGTAAGTCTCGGTTTTGATAGATGCAAATCAAGCCAAAGACATCTCTCTATCTGAAGAACGGCGTAATGTTCCCGTACCTTTCAGTACATCTACTTCGTAGCCCTTCTAACGCCATCGTACATCGCTTACCAACACTAAAGTTTGTAGCGTGACCCGGTACTACCTCTTTTACTCAGAGGTAGAGAACCCCAGTATATTCTTTCTATTGCAACCAGATCCTACGATAGAGCAATGCCAAAAACAAGACATGACTAAGCAGATGAGTTCCTATCGCCAAAAGAGACAAAGTTTGCTAATGTCTGAAGTACTTGAAAAATATCTTCCTTCGTCGTCCAAGCGCTTGGCTTCTCCACGGAATCGAAGCAACTATCAAACAAAAGCTGTATAAATGTCGTCTGCATGATTTTCTTAGGACCTCTCTACTAGGGACAATCGCGAAGAGAAATATTACTGTGTTTTCTTGGGTTTATGTCGCACCTGGATTGGAGATACGAAAAACTCGGACTTGCTTACATTGGAAAAAATGAAGAATGGTAATTGTTTACTGCGCTGGCTTTCGCCACATCGAATAGAAGACCGATCCTTGAAGGCGCAATTGCGACATAAGCTACATTTTATGGACGAAGAAATGTGAAAAAGGCAAAAGAGTTTTGATCTTTCCGAAAAAAATATTATGCTTCGTGAGCTAACGCCGCGAACCACGAGTACAGGAAAACGCAGGACAAGTCATGAGGCCAAGAAAAAGAAGAACACGATTGTAATGACTTTCCTAGATCTAGATTAAAGCTAGTGGGTGCTCATTTTCTTGTGCATATCTACACATAGGATACAACCGTATCGAGTTTCGATACAGAAAAGTTCATATGACAAAAAAAAGATTTTGTTACAATGTTTGGTTTGGTCCCACATTTGAGACAAATTCAATGGCGCTCGATTGGTCATAGTTTCGTACGGAGTACGAGCGATCAAGGAGCACATAAGCTCCATTTGTCAGTCAATTCTAGGTTGAAATGAATGGTTTTGGTTTTGGACACTGCTTGAAGCGGACAGTGCAGACACAGCTCGATAATCCTAATCCAATTCTACTAGTAAGCTAGGAGAGGACTGACCAGACCCCTTTAAATGGGGTCATTTACGTCGGTTGGGAGAATTGAGGTTTTGATCATCGACTCCCAAAGACTAAAGTTTGTTACAACATTTCTAACATCTCTTCGAGATTCGCGTCCTTTTTTGCCGGTTTTGACTGGAAGTAGGCGTTTTTGCTTATCGTGCATCAACCTACATGAAATTGGAAGAGAAAAATGGGTTAAAAACGACTGACTCAGTTTAGTAACTCAAAGTACCACAGGACGCTTTGTTTGTGTTTTGATCATCAAAAAAATGCTGATCCAAAGGTGGTAGAAGAGAACAGCGAAATATCAAAGCTCACTATTCGAAGAAAGACCGCTGCCCGTATCGTTTGTCATCAGAGATGACGCTCTACCAGGTTTTTGTTGACCGACAATCGGTACATAACGAAAAATATTCCATGAAAGTCACCTGCAAAAGGATTGAGTAGAGTTGGTTTATTTATACTTTCCCTGTTAGTGGGGTGTTGCTGTGTAAAATAGACTAAAGTCGTAGGGCGGCGGGTAGATGACTGGCCACAGGCTTTGCAGGCGGTTTGTAATGCGAAAAACGAAGGTGTGCAGGAATTTGGTTCAACATGCTGCTGTGTTTTTTACATTCCCGATGCTACCTTTAAAGACCGTTCGTCACAGTTTTTAAAGAACTAATAAACTATACATGCTTGATTCTAATGAGCACTGCGAAGAAAGCGACGCAGACGAGAACAGGAAATGCAGGAGTTATATTGTTTCTAGTGTAAGTAATAGACCGTAAACGGGGACGACGGTGGCAAGTGGGGGTGATCGGAGAATGGAAAGGAAGGCGTCAGATCGCGGATTTCACTGGAAACCCGCGCATTTCCATTTTTTTTCATACCATACGGACTGGCTAGAGAGAAAGCCTTCGTCCCAGGCCAATATTGAGGGTTGTTGTTGTTTTAATCTCTCATTTGAATACTTTTTTTTGGAGCGGAGGAAAAACGTGTCTCGTTGTAACCTGATGTCAGCTAAAAGCGAATTGGCGAAAATAGGTTCCGTTGAAGCACTGTGTTTCGAAATATTTAATGCTCCTGACAGTGGGTAGTGGGGTATGCACAAGGTGCTCCTGTCACACGCACAATGGGATTGCGTTTTTGCGTTGTTGGGCGTGAATATAGTTGCGGCGACTGTATACCGTGTGTATTTGGTCATACTGTAGACACGTTAGTGTTCTACAGGGACGGAAGTGGAGCTTCGTAAGTCGGGCTGTACTATGATAGGGCACATGATGCGTTGCGAATGCGGGCTGGGCTGAGGCCCAACGCGGGGACAGGCGCTGGAGGCGACAGTAGGTAGTTGAGCGCTGCTCCCTTTCGGATGCCATGCGCAAGGGCCGACGTTGGTTGTCTCTACAAAGGGTACCTATCGGCCACCCGGCGCGCCGTGTCACGCGCCGTGGTCCGCAAAGTTACACGGCGCATGTGACGCACTCTCGAATTGCAATCAAAACGCATAGCGCAATGCACAGCCTTGTCACCCACTTGCACCCCCGCATTTGCGGCTTGTCGCAGCATCACCTTGAGGTTGAGGGATTGGGGCTCTGCGGCTCTCCACCGGCCAGCGACAAGACGTTGATACCCAGGTACAGCAGCACTACGTAGAAAGCGCATTCAACTCGTACAGGGCCACTACACGCTAAGACCATGACACGCCACATAACAGCTATAAGCGGCAACCTATATTCCACACCCCACCATGTACAACCAGCGCCCGCGTCGCCAGGGCGCTGTAAAGCGCCGTCGCCATCACCTTATAACTGATCGCGCCGCGCCTTTCTTGCCCCCCTCTTTCTCCTAACCATACCATCGCACCGCCACAACAACCGCCATGCCCCAATATAACACAATCCCGGCGCTCACCTTCGCGCTCACACTCGCGCTCTGTCTGCAGTTCGCGCAGCGTGCGGCGGCCGAAGATGGCTCCGCCACGCTCACTGGCGAGACAGGGCGTCGCGCAGGATCAAATTTGCACTCCCAAGCCGCGACGGTGCGCGGTCCTTTGCTCCTGCAGGACGTGTATACGTTGGAGAAATTACGTCGCTTCAATCATGAGCGCATAGCAGAGCGCGTTGTGCATGCACGAGGCGCCGGCGCTCATGGTGTGTTTCGCGCCACGAGTGCGCTCCCTCATCTCACCGCCGCGCGCCTGTTCGAGCCCGGCAAGGAGACGGAGACCTTCGTGCGCTTCTCTACCGTTATTCATGGCCGTGGATCGCCCGAGACAGTGCGCGATCCACGCGGATTTGCCGTCAAGTTCAAGACCGAAGAGGGCAACTGGGACCTGGTCGGCAACCATCTGCCGGTCTTCTTCATCCGCGACCACATCAAGTTTCCCGACATGGTACACTCGCTCAAGCCGGACCCTGTGACTAACGCGCAGGACCCCAACCGCTTCTTCGACTTCTTTGCCGCACTTGGCGGACAGGCCACGAACATGCTTTCTTTCGTGTACTCGGACGCCGGCATTCCCGCCAACTACCGCTTCATGAACGGGCACTCGGTACACGCGTACAAGTTTGTGAACGCCACGCGCCACGTGACGTACGTCAAATTCAAGTGGATCAGCATACAGGGTGTGCGCAATCTGTCGCGCGCCGACGCAGCGCGCACGCAAGCTACCGACTTTTCGCACGCTACGGCAGATCTGTACAGTGCCATCGGGCGCGGCGATCTGCCGGCGTGGGATCTGGCCATCCAGACGCTGGCGCCGGAGCGCATGGACGAGCTGGACTTTGACCCGCTGGACGCCACCAAGGACTGGCCCGAGCACCAATTCCCTCTTACTGTGGTTGGGCGCATGACGCTGACTCGCGTGCCGGACAGCTTCTTCCTGTTTTCTGAGCAATCAGCATTCGATCCGGGCAACTTTCTGCCCGGTGCCATCGAGCCATCGGAGGACCGGTTGCTGCAAGGCCGGCTGCTGTCGTATCACGAGTCGCAAACGCACCGGCTGGGCTCTAACAACTTCCATCAGCTGCCGGTGAATCAACCGATGACGCGCGTGCGCACATACAACCAGGACGGCGTGATGGCGTACGGCCACGCCTGGAACGGTTCGGTCAACTACGAGCCGAGCACGCGCCCCGGCACTTACGCGGCGGATCCAGCATACCTGTACTCGAGCTCGCCGCTGTGCGGCGCAACTGTGCAGAAATCCATCGAGAAGACGGCCAACTTCGCGCAGGCCGGTGAGACATTCCGGCGGTTCTCGCCGCGCGATCGCGAGGCGCTGGTGGGCAACATAGCCGCGGATCTAGGAAAGGTGCGCGATGATGCGGTGCGACACACGATGTGCGCCCACTTCTTCAAGGCGGACGAGAGCTACGGCAAGGCGGTTGCTAAGGCGGCGCGTTGCAACATGAACGACGTGCGCCGTCGTGCTGCGGAGTTGAGCGAGTAACAAACTTCGTATTTAGAGGCAAGAGACTTAGAGTGACCGCGCTGAGCGGGAACTCAAAAACAGTTTTTAGAATAACTTGTGTACCGTTGGTACGGCGGTACTGGGTGCAACCAGAAACCATTTTACCAACAGTTTTCCCCACACACACAAACTTTAGTCATGTTTTGTCGGGCGTGAGATGCACCCCAAAATCCAGCGAACGAGTCTGCTCTGTAGGAGCAAAATATAGGTAGCCAATCAATATACAACAAAACGCTCACACAAGGTTTAAAACCCCCAAATGAAAGACAGCAGGGACTTTTGTGATAATGTACTTTCCAGAGCGAGAGTGCTCAAGCTCTTTTCTTGCCTTCATAGCCAAAAATGGCGACCAACGTAACAAAGCTCTGCAAAATTGTCTTTCTGCTCAATGAATCATCTCATGGAGGCAAGCGTTGATACCTCGATTTCCGCAGGCAATGAAAGAAAATGAACATTCTGAAGTCCCACCCAAATCTATAAATCACAAGATGAAATCTACAAGTTTGGTGTTTTAGCGATTTAATTTGTTCAGAAACGAAAGTTACTTGCATCGGTATCATTAGGTGCACCGAATCTGCGCTGGTACACCAAATGGGGTCGGTCTAGCTCTTAAAATTATCCACAGTTCTCAAGTATTGATAATATGTGAATCGTCAAACACTAATAACTTCGAAACAGCTCATATGCTTTAAATTATCATAACGTCATTCAATTTGGCTCTCTTTCCTCGCTTTTAAACCTATGTTTCGTCTTCTGCCGTATAAACATCCTCTCTAACTCTCTTAAGACTTTTGCGCGCTCTTAACGCCAATCGCGGTTTGGTTCAGTAGCTTTCATGCGGTCAAAACGAGTGCAGGCTCCAAACCAAGGCATCAATTGCCGACAACTTGCGGATGCCTTATTTGACCTCCGTGAAAACACCAACGTGGTCAGAAAATGTTCTGAGAAGTACAAGTGCCGTACGCAACGTATCAACAGTTACACAGCCAATGGAAACTAAAGAACAGCTCAAATTATCGAAGTAGACCGACAATGTTTACCACAGCAGAAAACAACGTTCTAAAGCAATCAATTCCTTTCCTTTTTCCTCATAGAATGCTTCTATCCAGAAAGTGTTCCAAAGATTTCGTAAGGCACCATGTTTGTTCCTTACCACTACAAAAAAAGAAAAACTCCTCATAGACGATGGGCTAGAAAGTGTATTTTTATGCAAGTTTTTGAAGCGACATAGTGAGGTATCTCTCACAAAAAGATGGAATCTCGAGAAACCTCTACAGCTTGCCATGTCGCCAACTAACCTTGAAAAGCATTACGTCAGATTGTAAACAACTTGTAAGAAAAATGCGCCCAAACGTTCCGAAGGAACAGAAATGTATTCTAGGATAGAGTCTGCCCTATCTGGTCAGTGATCACTTGAAAAACATTTTTCTAGGAGTTTGTAGAACCCAATTTTTAGGAACAGGCAAACCGAACAGAATTGTGAAAAGCAGTCCTGTGACCAAGCTGTAACCCAGCTGGAGGCCTATAAGAAGAGCTCTGCAGCTTCGGAAGCTCTCCTTGAATCTGTGCAACACAACAATAAACTCGAGCACTGAATCGTTTAAAAAATTATAAACCCAGCATACGGCTTGTAAATTTGATTCAGCTACACTACACCATCATGTTAAAGTCACTGGTAGACACTTCGGAGCGTTGTGTGCCTTTGTTAAAAACAGAAAACTACTGTATCTGGTCGAGGATGATAGAACTTGTACTCAAAAGCAAAGAAGTCTGCGAGTTTGCCGTGGCCGAGAAGATCGAAAATGACGAAGACAAGCCGAAATCCACTCAACAGAAGAACAGTGTTCTCTCGTGCATACTCTTGTCAGTTGATGAGTCTTGCGCTCCGTCTGTGATCAACATCAAGGAAACATCCATTGTCTAAATGCGATTGAAAGGAAACTTTCAAATGGTATTTAAAGCTAGCGTAGATGCTCTTCTGAAAAAAATATCAGGATATTCGCATATCTCCTCCAGAGACGGTACTAGAATACATCATCCGATTGGCAGTCTTGGAGTCGAAGATGAGTAGCAATGGTCATGTACTTGGAGACGAAGAAAAACTACGCGCAGTGCTGATAGGGCTGGTTTAAATTTTTGAGGTTACGGTTGAATTAATCCGTGGGCCTGGAAAGAAAATCAGAGAGGCTATTCCATTTTTGATGGAAAGGGAATCGACCAAGCCAAATCAGGAGAGCAGCCGGGCCTTGCAGCCACGCTTGATGTGAGGGAAGACTAAGAAGACTTGTTTCTTCTGTAACAAGAAGGGTTACTTGAAAAAGCACTGCTGGAAGAACACAAGGAGCAGGTCCTACAAAGGACAGAAGAATTCAATAAAATATAGTTCAAAATCATCTGAAGATAAAGGAGAGGGCCACAGTGCTCCTGTCTCTTTCATTGTATCCAATCTTCTGGACAAACAAAGACAGCACATCTTGAAAGAGAAACGGTAGTACTTGTAATCCGGTGCCTCAAGGCACATGACTAATTTTAATCCAGCCCTCAGTGGCGGGGTACGCAAGGCCGATAGATGTCACATATCTGTCGGAAACGGATCCAAGTTGGCTGTGGAAGGGCAAGGAACGCTGAATGTGGAAGTCAAGATGGAGGACCAAAGGAGGGAGATTAGCCTAGACGACGTGATCTACATACCAGGGCTAGTATCAAACATCCTCTCTGTCAGTGCTGTCCGGAAGAAAGGATTTGTGATTATCTTCAGATCGGACACTGAGGAGCATGGAATGTGCGATATTGTAAAGAAATTGAGTGGACTGATTGTTGCAGCCGAAATTGAGACTACGGACGGGCAAAATACTTTCAAATTCTGTTCAACATTCAGAGAAAGTGAAAAGGCTTTAATTTGTAAGTCAACTGAAAAGTTTACGAAGAAATGGTGTCAGCGACAAGGACATCCAAGGGAGAGAATCTGCGCAAGACACTTTCACTTGTCGAAGGAGTCCCAATTCGACCATTGGGAACGGTAGGGCACTGCGAATCGTGTGTCAAAGGTAAGTCAAGGCGTGCTCAAATAAACAGACAAAGAATAATTCTCGATCACCAGCGAAGAATTTTTAGAACTTGTCCACTTTGATGTGATGGGAGCCATGAAGGTACAGTTACTTTCAGGAAGAAGGCACATAGCTACAGCCTATGAAAACTACAATGCCCTTTTTTCGTGCAGTTCTTACGAAGACACAAAAAGGTGCATGGAGAAGTCAAAGAAATGATTTCGGATCTGGAGACACAGTCCGGCAAGCGACTGAATAATTTCACGACCGAAAATGGGGGTGGATATCTCGCAGAATTCTTTCAGTCTTGGTTGAAGGAAAAGGGTGTCATTTGGGAACCAAAACCACTTTACAGTCCAGAGTCCAGTGGAAAGGCCGAGCGTTGAAAGAGGACGACTTGAAAAAAAGCAAGGACTATGCTGCAGACTATCATCAAAACCCCTGAACATGACCAGCTGTGGGCCGAAGCGGTAAGCACGGCTAACTATTTGCGCGATCGAACATTCATGAAGCAACCAAATCAGGCTGAGATGACGCCCTATGAGGGTTTCACGAACAAGAATTTGGACATCTCACATCTAAGAGTGTTCGGGTCCATTGCTCATGTTCATGTGCACAAGGCGAGACGGGTTTCTGATAGAAAGTGTTCACCTCGCCCACAGGAAGAAAGTCTGGTAGGCTTTTCCAGATGCAATTTGCTATTGAGTGTACTGTCCCGAAACAGGCAAGGTCATCGTAAGCAAGGATGTCGCATTCGAAGAGGATACACTTGGATGGAAGACGAGCCCTGTAGTTCTAGAGGGCATTCCTCTACAGCCAATGCCAGCCATTGAGAAGATAGTAGATAGAAATCAAGTAAAGCACGAGGAAAATATTGATAAACCGACAAATCAGAGCGCTGAGGCGGACCGAAACCTCGAGCACACTTCAAAAGATGAGGAATTCTAGATCGCAAACGGAGAGCTCACCTATGACCTAGAATTGGTGACCCACTATCTTCTTGAGCCCCGACGGTCCGTTGGCATCAAGAAGCGCGTGCTTTCCTTTGGTCTTTGCAACGCACCAGCCGCATTCACCTGTCTTGTTGCCTACGCTCTCCGACACCTCAATGGACATTGTCTTGTACTGTATATTGATGACATCCTCATCTAGAGCAAGTCGTTGGAAGAACACAAAAAGCACCTTCGAGAAGTTCTTGCTGCTCTACGTAAGCATCACTTTTACGGCAAGATCAGCAAATGCGCCTTCGGAGCTAGCGAAGTGGACTTCCTAGGCTTCAAGGTATCCCACCACGGGCTCTGTATTCAAGATCGCCTCATTTCCTCCATTCAGGACTGTTCTACTTCTACGACGATAAAGCACGTCCAACAGTTTGTTGGATTGGCTAACTTTTACCACCGCTTCGTGAAGGGTTACGCTGCTATACTATAACCCCTTACCGATCTGCTTCGAGCCCATCGCTCTGAGTGGAATACGCTTGTGGCGAACTACGCTGGTTGCGTTGTTTAATGATGAGGTTCGATGCCTCTTCTTCACTGTGGAGGGATCGTGTGGGTGCTTAAATACCCCTACTGTGTCTCTCGTACGAGAGACACAACTAGTATAGAAGGCTATATACGCCTGCAACCTACGCAGGTGCTACCTACGCGTATGCCTGCTGACGAAACCCTGCGTCCTCCTTAGGTTCCGTCCAGCCAGGCAGAGCCGGAAACAGCTACACTCCCCTCTTTCAGAGAGCGAGTTGCAAACGAACGGCACACGCTAACCCAGTCGGGGTATTCTTGCGATTGAGGAAGCACTTGAGCATGACTGGCAAATCTTCGTTGAATCGTTCCAACGGTTCCAATGAGTTTTCTGTATCACTGAGTCCTTTCCAACGAACCTGAACCTTGATTCCGTTATCTGATTTGACCAGCTTCATCAGAAGAGCAACAGGCATACCAGTCTCTGAGGTAATTACATGGGACATGATTGCATCAGTGTCTAGAGAGCTGTCATGGTAGTACTTCTGCTTGCATGCATGAATGTCTTCCGTAAGTCCGTTGCGTAGGTCGTCGACCTCATACACGTAATCCGATATTGTTTTGCGGATGCAATGTGGTCCGCGTCAACGCAATGCCAGCTTCACACCGGCATGGAATTCTTCACGAGCTACTAAGACAAAATCTCCTTCTGTAAAGTTCGGAAGCGTTCCCTTTGAAGCTTTCTCAACAGATGCTTGCCTGTTCTTCTGTAATTCAGAAGTCAATAACGGATGGAGAGCACAGCAGTCCTTCTGCATAATGTTAATGTTGACACAGTGCTCACGAATGACATCTGCGATTATCATGGCCTTCTGAGTAGATGTTCGTAGAAACGATGAAACTGGTGGAGTTGTCTTCATGCCCAGAAAGGCTGTGACAGGGGCGACGTTCATCCTATGCGGCGAATAAGAGTTTTTCAGACTTCTTTGTATAATAGGGAGCAGATCCGTCCATTCCGTGACGTTCATCTGCATTTCCGATGTTAAAGCGCGAAACGTTCGTAGAAATTCTTTCTCCAAGCGCTCGACTGCCCCGTTGCTCCACGTAGTGTACGGGAGAGTGAAGTGATGCAGTACACGTAGGGATTTGCAGAGGAGGCAAACGGTTTCGTTTCGGAAATGCGTTGGGCCGTCGGACATGAGACCGTTTGGTACAGCGAATGCAGCGCACCAGTCGACAATAGTTCGAGCAGCATTATCAGCTACTGTGTATGCAAATGCAAAGAGCCACTTTTAATCCGAGTGATCGTCGCGCAGCATGAGAACGTATTTTTCTCCGCTTCGGCTTGATCCAATTTCCAGATAGTCGAACTGCAGGGGGTCATTTGGCCCGGTTCCATGAACTGCTGGTCCGAAGGGGCGAGGAACTTTTTCACCCCCTGTAGTAGGGATGCAGTCAATGCAAGCTCGGACGAAAGTTAGGATGTCATCCTTCTGGGTCGTCCAAAAAAAATGTTTGCGGGGAGTGTTCAAAGTTGGTATTTGGCCTCGGTGCCCCGAAGGACCAGTGCGTGTAATGATAAATAAGCGTAGGTGCAGTTCTTCGGCGTTGTCAGGGATCCAAACGGCGCTATCCGTAAATTTCCAAAGTCTATTTTCCTTCTGTAAGCCTTGCGGACGCGCGAAACTGTTAGACGATTGTGCGGCAAAGATTTCGGCAAGCTTTGGCCAGGAAAAGCCTTTGGCTGAGCTGGAAGGGAGAGCAGGGATCTTCACTAGGCGTCTGACAGTGGGTGGTGCTGCCCAGCGTGTAAGCATGTCGGCCCATACATTGTCAGTGCCTTTGATGTGGAAGCACGTGTAGCTGTAGGTGCTTAATTTGACTGCCCATCGTAACACCTGTCTGGTAGATGGTAGGCTGAGATCTGAGACGATAGAAGACGGGTCGAAAAGGAAGATGAGGTTGTTGTGGTCTGTGTAGAGATCAAAACCGGCTGAGGTGGCTACGAGCCAATGCATCCGCTCCAGTGTAGCCAGTATTGCAAAAGCTTCTTTCTCTAGCACTTACCAGCCTAGTTGTGTAGCATTGAACAGGCCTGAACAGAATGCCAAGGGACTGTGGCGCTGCTGCGCATGGGGTTTTTGGAGATCAGACGGGGGCACTTGCGTCAGTATTCCAGACCAGCTGTTGTCGGAGGCATCTGTGTAGACAATGAGTCGCTGGTTTTCGTCTCTGTGTGACAGTGTGACGCTGTGGGCAAGGGCGTTTTTGCAGGCACAAAAGTCTTTCGCCTCCTGTTCTGACCAGTCAAGAGATGCGAGGTCGACTTTTGCAACAGAGGTTTTGGTGCGCTTCCCGGCTTTCGTGTAGACTTTCTCCAAGAATGTGTGCCGGGGAAGGATGAGGTGAGAAAAATTCGGTATGCTCATCTTTACCCACTGCAATGCACAAAGAAACTGCTGCAAGTATGCGCCACTGTTTGGTAGCTCCATCCGTAACAATTCTTCGACTTGGCGCGGGTCATACCGCACGACCGATGCAGATATGATGTAGGACAACGCTTAGAGCGGAGACACCAAGAAGATGTTCGGGATCTTCCTCTCTTGAGAGACACGCCTCAGGCGGAGGACACGCGTCCCAGCGGAGCACAGGAACAAAGCCACCCTGGAAAGGCACGACGGAGTCCGGTGTAAGACCGAGGCCAATCCGGCGGGATATACCAAGAGTGTTTAGGTGAGCATGGCACAGCCCGGGGTGTGACCAATCCTAGGCGGAGCCGTATCACGGCGATTGTCGAAAAAGAAGCGAGGAAACACTCGTATAAGGGGGGCGAGCGGGGTGAGTGAGGCGGCCACTCACGAGAGCCAAAACGGAGAACAAGAGGAGAACGGGGGCGAAACCCTATACAGGGGCGAGACTACGACAAGTGTCGGCGATTAAATATAAACCCACGGTGGTGATAGCACTCTGGTCGACAGAGGGGTGGATGAACTAACGTGCGACGGGCGCTCACGCAGTATGCAGTGGAGACGCGCCGAAGGCGAAAAGTTCAGAGCCAAGACTCTCTCCTTGGTATCTCCCAAGAGGGTGTTTACTGGGGAGCAGTGCTCAACCTCCTAAGTAGTGTGGCGCGCAGCCCCTGACAGTGGGCGCGCCCCCGAAAAATAGACACTAAATAGCGATAGCGTAGCTAAATAAATACTAAAAATTACTAAATAATACTAACCATTAGGTACAATCCGGGCCACGTGTGTCACGCCTCGCACTCGAGCGTCGGCATCCGTGCAGTCCACGTGTTCCAGCAGTGTGCACTTTCGGTCCTAACCGACCGTCATCACGCAATAGCGGTACAGATTGTCATAGCCCAAGCTACTCCTCAAGCGAGCGAAACCTCTAAGTCCTGCGAAGAAACCTTGAAGGGCATTGTCCTTCATATGATTCTTCTACACCATCGGATGGAGTTCACGAAGAGGATGCATTTACTCGGATGGAGTCTGATGGAGTGCTCTTTGCACACGTAGACGAGCTGTCTGATGCCTTTTAGCAGTCCTTTGATGGTCTTGTGATGCAGGAGAATATCGTCGAGCCAATATAAGAGAGATTGGCGTAACTCCTTCGGAAATATCTCAGCGAGGACTGATTGAAGGTGTGTTGTGGCGTTGGGGGTGCCATGCAGTACTCGCGTGGGTGAAAAATTACCGTCAGGTGTGACGAAGGACTGTAGTGCCTGAGAATGTTCGTGAAGGGGAACTGCCAATACCCGTGGGAAAGGTCGAAGGTGGGAAAAAATTTCGATCCCACTAGCTTCAGAAGTTCTTGCTCAATGTTAGGCATCGAAAATTGGTGCCTAACAGTGTATTTGTTAACGGGGCGCAGGTCCACGGTGAATCTGAATTGAGCTGGGCCAGGCTTTGGAACTATCAAGGGCGCACTGGCGCATGCAGACGTTGGGTTGGCGTAAGCCATGCCGGTTCTGACGAGATCGTCCACGAAGCGCTGTAGGAACAGTCGTTGGTCTTGGGAGTACTTGCGCAGTCTTACGCGCACTGGATTTGCATCAGTGACTAGCTCGATCTCCAAAGGCCTTATTTTTGCCGGTGGGCCGGCCGAGAGAGATACGCGAAAGACGTCGATGTTCTCCGCCAGAATACTGCGAAGCTGGGTGACATCGATGGCGCTCATGCCGTTCTGTAGCGCTGTGTCCAGCATTCCGGTAACTGCGGCTTCAATTTAACTATGCTGATCCTCGTCAATGGGATTGAGTAGCGAAGGGTCAGGAAAGGGGTCCTGGTCTTGGCGTGCGGCTTGGAAATTGGCTCGCGGGCGGTTTGGTGGTGGTTGAATGCGCTGAATCGCATCCGAGGCATGCGAATCCTTTTGTAGCCTTGCCACCATCAGGCGGCTGACGTAGACCTCATCGGATTGGACAGTAAAATTTCCAACTTTCGAGCAGTCTGCACCGTTGAGGACAAACAGGTTGTTGTTGAGAAGCGTCTTGATGTCGACTCTGAGCTGGCGCAGTACCGGGCGCCAAATGAGCAATTCTTCGCAAGCGAGGTCATTGTCAGCGACCAAATAAGTGATGTTCTGTAGAGCCAGACTGCCGGATGAGGGGTGTAGGACTGTACGAGGAGCAGTCCATGCTCGTGAGAATGCGAAACTTTGCGGTTCGGTTCCGGATTTCAGAGCTACAGACAAGTGTGTAGTCTTAATGGCTGATAATTTTCCAATTCCTTTGAGCGCCGCCTTCTCGGCGAGATTTGGAGACACGATGCTGTCGTCACTGCCGTCGTCGCACCTTTTTGTGGCGTTAAGTGAGGTCGTACCATCCGAAACGGTGATGAGGTATGAGGGAGGGTTCTTCGGGTTCGACGAAGGGCGTAATCGATTTACAGTACCTTTGTTGTTTGAGATGCCGTCTCGTGCTCCCGATTTGTTCTTCTGACTACGAGTTGACTTTGATGGGCCGTCTGCAGCTTTTCGTGCCGCAAATGCGGCCTTCATTTCCCGCTTCTCTTCTTTCGTGGAGTACTCTCAATCGTTAACCCAGTGACGATTGTTATTAGCCTTGCAAGGTGGGTGTGGACACGGTGGAGCGGGTCTGTGGGACCTTGCTTTTCGAAGTTCTTCGCTAGAGCTCCCGGCTACGGTGTTGTCTCTCTGTCCCTGCGTCGAGTGGCTTTTCTTATCTGCTTTCCGATTGCGCAACGAAGGGGGACAAAGTGTAGGGCCGTTATCGAGATCCTCGAAGGAATGAGACACTTGAATGGCGTGTTTAAAGAACGCGCTGAAGTCTTTCTTTAGTTCCAAGTGCGAGAAATCAATGTTAGATTCCAGCTTTTAGCGCAATGATTTCGGCTTAACGGCCGAAATTGTATGTCCAATTGCAGTCTTTGGTCGTGTAGAGGTCACCCACTTGAAGCCATGTCGTCGAAGTAGTGAAAGGTAGGAGGTGAAGAGATTTTCCATTCGCATGGGAGCAGATGTATCTGTCATGTGCATTTGGAGTTCCTTGTCGACAATAGCGTTTAGAGCGGCGAGGGAAATGGTGTTCTTCTTTTTCTGCGCTCGTTCTTCCAAGAACTCTCGCAGAATGGCGTCCGTAAGCATACCGGAGTCTGTAAGGTCGGAATTAAATTCAAATCGACAATAGATTCTATCCATTCGGGATCAACACAGTATGTCAAATTGACGGGACGAACGGGTTCTGTAGCTGTTGAGTCAACCACTGCGAGTTGTAAAGCTCGCACTGGGATTTCCTTGCGGTACTGATCGTACGAGCAGAAATATTTCCTGATTGAGGCAGAGTCCGTGCAGACAAGGCGGGGAAGACTAATCGACGTAGAAACGAAAGAAGGTTCTTGATACATGATCTCCGCCTGATGATCATCCGTATGACTGCCATCATCGGCGTTCGACGGTACGTCGGACATTGCGATCGAACAAACGGTATGAATGTTGAACTAGTGCAGTGAATCCAGTGATCACTGTGGCGAACTACGCTGGTTGCGTTGTTTAATGATGAGGTTCGATGCCTCTTCTTCACTGTGGAGGGATCGTGTGGGTGCTTAAATACCCCTACTGTGTCTCTCGTACGAGTGACACAACTAGTGTAGAAGGCTATCTACGCCTGCAACCTACGCAGGTGCTACCTAAGCGTATGCCTGCTGACAAAACCCTGTCTCCTCCTTGGGTTCCGTCCAGCCAGGCAGAGCCAGAAACGGCTACAACACTCCACAAATCTGCGTTGAATAAGATCAAGCATGAGCTCACTATCGCACCCGTTCTAGCTCACGCAGATCCGAATAATCGCTGTATTCTGGCAACTGATGCTTCTAAGCACTCATTTGGCGCTACATTATCTAAGGATGGACATCCAATTGCGTTCATGTCCCACCGGCTGTCAATTTCAGAGTCTAACTACGACACAGGCGATCAAGATTTGCTTGCTGTCATGATATCGCTCCGCACCTGGAGCTCATACCTTCGTGGACGTCAGTTTACTCTATTCACTTACCATGATCCCATCTGTTTTTTCCAATCTAAGCGGAAGCTGATACGAGATCAGTGCCGTTGGCTCGACGAGACCCAAGAGCATACGTTCGACGTGAAGCATATCTCTGACAAACGCAACATTGTGCCTGATGCACTCAGCCGACGACCGGACCATATCACGCCGCAGCTTTTCTCAACCACGGCTCAGATGCCAGTCCTAAACCATCGCGTAAAATCCTTATAGGAACAAGATCAGCTTGCATTCAATGTCATGGCTTCCACCATAGACAGTGCTGACACATCCTTGTCACTGAACCGGTTGACCTCGCTTTTCAGGCTTGTCAATAACGTCATATTCTGGACTGGAAGAGGATCTTTCCGCCTCTACATTCCTACTGGCAGCCTCCATGACCAGCTTATTGCACACATCCACTGCCTGGGTCATGTCGGAGCCGACAAGACATTTTATATTGTGTCTCGGAGTAAATATTGGCCGCACATGTACCAGAGCATCTTCAAGTTTGTGCGAAACTGTCGCACCTGCCAGATGAACAAGGTACTCCACAATCATCCGCAAGAACCCCTTCAGCCACTGCCAATACCCAACCGATGCTGGGAAGTGGTCACATTTGTCGTTCTCACTGCGCTTTCTGTCTCCCAGACTGGTTTTGACGCTGTGTCGGTACTAGTACGCAAACTTTCGAAGCAGGCTATCTTTGTCCCGACGCACAAGAGTGCTACCACGCAGGACATTTCTAGACTGTTCGAAGCCCATCTCTTTTCGAAACATGGCGTTCCGCACAAACTGGTCTCCGATCGAGATCCAAATATTCGTTCTCGATTCTGGAAAACTCTGACGCAGCTTCTGAACATCCGTGAAAACATATCTTCCGCCAACCATCCACAGACTGACGGACAATCCGAGAATCTGAGCCGCACCTTGTTCTCCATGCTTCGAAACGGTATTCAAGCCTCCCATTTTGACAGGGAGACCATACCTCCACCCTTGGAATTCCAGTACAGTACTTCACGGCATATAAGTACCCGTATTTTCCTATTCGAAGTTTCTCTTGGCTACAACCCGCAAACCCTCATCACCAGGACGTTGCATCAGTGTACAGATCGCTCTCACCACTCCATTGACTTCGTCGAACGCAGGACCGCGATGACGCAGCTGATTCGCGAACACTTGGCGACCGCCGTTGAGAATCAGAAGTACTACGCCGATCCCTCTCGCTGTGACGTTTCTTTTGAAGTGGGTGATTTTTTGCTGCTCTGTGCTGAATCTCTTTCCCTAGCACGCCGTTCTTCTCTACCATCGAAGTGGCAGCCGCGCTTTATCGGTCCATTTCGAGTTCGTGAACGAACTGGTACTCTGACATATCGAATCGAGTTTTTTACTACCATGCGGAGAGCACAAGATGTCATGCACGTTTTGAAGCTTCGTCGGTTTTACAATGGCAACAAGGGCCCGTTGGGAATTGTCATCGATAAAAATGGAAATGTAGAACAAGAAGCTTCGCTCATTTTGGTGAAGAAGCGTTTCAACCGCCATGTGTACTTTCTTACTCAATTCGTTGGCAAACCCCCGATGAGGCCATCTGGCTACCTCGAACGTGACTACGTAACTGCAAGGAACTTTTAGACTTTTTTCTCACAAAGGCTTTGATGAAGACGTCTTTAGCCAAAGATGGAGCGAATGTAACACAACGCTACAAGCTTGCGAGCTATTTCACAGCTACAAGCTTAATCCAACATAACATGACCAGCCTTCAAGCCGTGTCGCAGCTACAAGCTTAGATAGACGTGCTGTAGTGATACTTCGTCATATCCGAGTTACCTCAAGCCCTTTTGACTACCTTCAAGCTAGACTCCGCCACTCTATAAACCTCTGAGAGCTCTTCTCTCTGACGTGTACGCGGGCCTGCCCGATAAGGCGGTTGTGAAATGGGTCTGGTACCCGGTAATATGATATTGTGATGTTCCGTAGCGGCAATCTGGTCCATGTGGCCGTTCCACATATGCGCATATGTTAAATCTATCCTTGTATTCACCAGCAAGGTGTTCCATCTTCACACCCTCTAGAGTCATGGCGGCCTTAAACATTGTCCTCCAAGCATGAGATACTTGCTTCAGACCATACGTGACCTTATGCAGCCGACATCTCTTGTCTGTCGCGCCTTTCTGCACGAAACCATCAGGTTGTGTCATATAGATTTCTTCCTCCAGATCTCCGTAGATGATCGCAATTCGTATATCGAACAGTACCATCTCCAGCATGCGGGCTTCCACTTCACTGAGCATCCATTGAAACGTACTGTACTTTGCGATTGGGCCAAAATAGTTCCGAGTAGTCAATTCCCGCATTTTGGCGAAGACCACGAACTACAAGCCATGCCCTGTAACTAGTTAGCATGCTAAGCGAATCAGTCTTCTTGAAGTACATCCACCTACTGTCTATCAGTGTACTCCTTGCCAGTTGGTTTACAAAAGCCTAGACTCTGCAACTCATCAAGTGAGCCATTTCTTCTTTCATGGCCTTTCTTCACTCTGCTGCATCACTTCTTGTCACGACCTCTTCATATGAAGTGGGCGTGAATTGGTCAGCTACACTCAGTACATTCTGTGCCATTAGCGCAAAAAGTGTGTCTGGAGAACACCTCAATGTAGTCTTCTTGATGCCAACGGACCGTCGGGGCTCAAGAAGATAGTGGGTCACCAATTCTAGGTCATAGGTGAGCTCTCTGTTTGCGATCTAGAATTCCTCATCTTTTGAAGTGTGCTCGAGGTTTCGGTCCGCCTCAGCGCTCTGATTTGTCGGTTTATCAATATTTTCCTCGTGCTTTACTTGATTTCTATCTACTATCTTCTCAATGGCTGGCATTGGCTGTAGAGGAATGCCCTCTAGAACTACAGGGCTCGTCTTCCATCCAAGTGTATACTCTTCGAATGCGACATCCTTGCTTACGATGACCTTGCCTGTTTCGGGACAGTACACTCAATAGCAAATTGCATCTGGAAAAGCCTACCAGACTTTCTTCCTGTGGGCGAGGTGAACACTTTCTATCAGAAACCCGTCTCGCCTTGTGCACATGAACATGAGCAATGGACCCGAACACTCTTAGATGTGAGATGTCCAAATTCTTGTTCGTGAAACCCTCATAGGGCGTCATCTCAGCCTGATTTGGTTGCTTCATGAATGTTCGATCGCGCAAATAGTTAGCCGTGCTTACCGCTTCGGCCCACAGCTGGTCATGTTCAGGGGTTATGATGATAGTCTGCGGCATAGTCCTTGCTTTTTTTCAAGTCGTCCTCTTTCAACGCTCGGCCTTTCCACTGGACTCTGGACTGTAAAGTGGTTTTGGTTCCCAAATGACACCCTTTTCCTTCAACCAAGACTGAAAGAATTCTGCGAGATATCCACCCCCATTTTCGGTCGTGAAATTATTCAGTCGCTTGCCGGACTGTGTCTCCAGATCCGAAATCATTTCTTTGACTTCTCCATGCACCTTTTTGTGTCTTCGTAAGAACTGCACGAAAAAAGGGCATTGTAATTTTCATAGGCTGTAGCTATGTGCCTTCTTCCTAAAAGTAACTGTACCTTCATGGCTCCCATCACATTAAAGTGGACAAGTTCTAAAAATTCTTCGCTGGTGATCGAGAATTATTCTTTGTCTGTTTATTTGAGCACGCCTTGACTTACCTTTGACACACTATTCGCAGTGCCCTACCGTTCCCAATGGTGTTGACGAGTGTAGCAGATTGAGGTTGCAAGAAGGTTGAACGAAGGTTTCACGAAGGGTTGAGTGACTGAGGTGACTAGAGAAGAGAGGTAAAAGAGGTTGAGGTAGAAGAGCAGAGCGAGTTGAGCCGGCGCACCCAAGAGTCCGACTATCGATGTCCTGATTCCCTCGTCAGAGGTCCGGCGAGTGCCGGTCCTCCTTTTATATGGGACGAAATCCGGGTGTGCCCAGCGAAGCCGTAGTCCTCCAAACTATAGTACGCACTCCGTCGGGACTAAAAGTAGAATAACTAGAACGGTTACAGAAAGTACGTGAACATCAATTCAGAAGATATAAAAAACCCTAAGTAGAAAGTATGTACCACAGGATCCAAGTAGAAAAGATGCACACCCTTGACCACTCACAGCTCGATACTTAAAGGCAGTACGTAACGGTCATTGGACAGCGAGTCAACCTGCTGTCCAGTACAGAACTGTAAAAGATGACTTCACATTGCCAGTACCGCAGAACAGCGCCCCATGACGGGTGAAGCGAAAGATGAACACCCGACAGTCAGAGTGAATTGGCAATGTTGCGTTGACCCTTGGTCCCTGTCTTGAGCAGGTCAGCGATGAAGTCAGCGACGAGTTCGGGGACGTCATCGCGAAGAGAAGCGAGATTGACCCAATCCATCTCATATTCGTCGAATCCACTGTAACGAAATGCGCTACTCGGGAGACCAGCCGCGGGCGGCGAGAGCTACACACAACCAGAGCTTGGAAAGCCGGGGTCGGCTATCTGGCGTTAGAGTCCGCAACGACTCAAAAGAGACGTCGTCTCACAGGCGAGGAGTGTCTACTAGGCACAGACTCCTATCGTTCCACAGGAGCTCTTGGCGTCCGGAAGACGTGCTCGGAGTGGTATCGATCCGACACGAACCGAAGTGATCGGCCTGGATATACGCCGCGTATGACGAGTAGCCGGGGCGAGCCCCGGGATTGTACCAGAGCCCGGACGAGCGCCACGACCCTAACGTCGGCAACGACGCACCAACCACTTCACCCAACGGGTAGCGATAGCAAAGCAGGGCAAGCCCTGAGATTGAACCAGCGCCCAGACGAATGCGCCTGCCTGGCTTTAGCAGCTGCACCGGGAAGTGATACTCACTTATCCGAGGCTCCCGATCCACACCTCGGTATCCAACCGATACGGGTCTACAATCTGCTCGGGCAGTTGAACTGCCAGCGGTCCAATAGACCGAGCGAAAGTGCACTGCGCCACGCGGCGACCGATGGCCGTGAGGACAAGGACTGGACTGGTAATACTCGATAGGCTAAAACGCGAGAGATACCTCTGCAGCAGTTGATCAGACTGCTGCCTGTCTTGTCGGCGTCGACTGGGAACGAAGGTCTGATAACCCTATAGTCTCAAGACACGAACTAGTAGTTCGGAGGGCCCCTCCCTCTTGGACTTTACTTCGGTCTAGCCCCCGGCGACTCGGCGCTCAAGTACCGCCGGCCGCTTAGCAGTTACCCTTTACGATAGATTACAACTAATAAGTACAATTAAAAATTACAAGGCAGCAGTGCAGAGCACTGTATGGTGCCAACCACACGAACTAGCTGCCGGCCATTGCCACACGTATGACACCTAGCGCCATGCACGGTATTCCATCCTGGCAGTATGCCAGCTATTACGGCGTCGTCACTGCTTAGTGTAAGGAGGTCGGAGGAGGGTGGCTACTTGTCCTCAATAAGGGCCCGGCGCGTTGCGTCACATCACCCCCTTCTCAGCTTGTAGCGTCCCCTCTACAGCCAAAAGTGATCCCGATCACAAGACAGCACAGTATCGCAGATATTGCTTCAACTGTGCCACGCACAGTATGATAAGAACAGATCCCTGCAAGCGCCGCCGCGATGGCCACCGTGAACCACTCTTCGAGCGATTGCTTCAACGTGTTCGCTGGGCCTCAGAGACAACCTTGTCTCGTCCTGAAGTCCCAATAGGACTCGCGAAAATAGCCACATGGATACAAGATGTCGCAGACATCGAATAGTGCTTCCGCTCATACACCTTCAGAGAGATGGCTATCCATCCTTCATCGGACCTGACCGTGTGGGGTCGCCGTCACTTCTTGCGGCTGCTAATCGAACGACGAGCGCGTCTTGCCGCGTTCCGCTGCTTAATTTCCGATGACTTCATCGGCCGGGTAGACATCGAGTTCTACCGACGTCCGGCGGATGAACCGTACGTAGCGAGCACGCTACGCGAAAGCTTCCTGAACAGGGTTGAAATTTGGGCGGACGACCGCCCTCTGGTTCACAAGCTTTGCTTGCCTTTCCCGTACCTCTGCGAGGATGATGAGGGGATTCCCTGGCTGACCACCTTCGAGGAAGTCCACAACGGCATGGGTGCCGAGGAGATTGAGCGCATCCTACGGAATCCGAAAATACTCCGTGTGCTGCCTCCGACGGTCATCCGTGACAACGGAGCCAATTGGGTCCTTAACCCCTGTAGGCGCGATGCATTAAGCAACTTTGTCGCAAGGGTACTACATCCGATGGACGCTTGGCGCGACCAAATCATGACATACACGCCACATTCTTGGCGACAATTCGAGCGCATGCGCCGACATAAGTACCAGGTTCTGGTAGCCTACCACCAAGTCGAGGTCGACGGCTTCCAGAAAGATGTCATCCGCGACATATCATGACCTTTTCCATCGTGGTGGGAGGAAGTTGAAGTCCCCTACGGGTTCTTCAACGAAATTCCGCCGGTAGTCGTCTACCGTGGCTCATACTTCAACACGTATCCTGGATACCAAACAGTGCTCCGCACTGAATGGGCCTGCTCGGTGGCACGCCATCTCATCTATGAGGCCCGTGCGGGTCGCTTATGGTAGATCCCTCCACCTGTACGCAAGGACATAAGAGATCTTAATTTCACTGGCGTCGAGCCCGATCTGGCTGATGACGAGCGACGCAACGCCGAAGCGGAGAGTCTGGAGACTCTACTCGAATATATCGACAAGACCTGGTAGTCTTCTCTTCCCAAAAGACGGGGTGTTTCCTGACTTCCCTGCGACGCCACGCGTCCGAATGTGTGGCGCCATGCACCCTGCCCACAACGATGGAGCAACTCCGGTGCATCGCGGCTGTGATTGGGTTGTCTTCAACCCAATCCTTTGGACTCTGGACATTCCAGAACAATACCTAGTCATCCATGACCAAGGAGGCAACCTCGTTGTGGAGAATCCGCGGGCGGACTTCATCGCTCCTCTCTCTGTAGGCCGGGTATCTACCTCGTCGAGCTCGACGAACTCGGTTCGCCTTGCAGAATGGCGACGCCAACAACTAGCGAAGCTAGCCTCCAAACCGAAGGATGTCGACATGGTCGACCAACCGTTGGTTAAACGGCCAAAACTTGGATTGGTGCCCGCACCGCCAAGTGAGCTTGCAAAAGAGAACTCCGCTGCAGCTCTACTGGATGCCCTCAAGGCCTACGGGGTGACGAGCCTTGCTCAACTCCAGGCCAGGATGGCCAACAACCCTTCGTCAACGCCGGGACCTGCTGCAGTAGCCGCACCAACCACTTCGACTACGGGGTCTATCCCTGATACCAGCAGCACTGCCATGCCTGCAGGGCCGTCGACGGCCCCTAGGGACGAACTCATAGATAGTGAGGAGGAATTATCTCAAGTGTAGCTGTCCAAACCTTCTTTTCATAAAACAAATGCGTTCCCTTTAACACCTGCTTGCCTCCTTTGCTCTACCATTCCAGTAGGTTAGCCATCTAGCGAATGTGTTGGGATTGGGACGGGCTCTGCTCCGGCCGCAATAGCGGGGAGCCCGCACAGGTCCAACCGTTTCAGTGTTGTGTTCACACTTGCGAGTTTGCCTCAGTGGGTTCCACTAGGTCATGAGTGGAGCCATGGTAAGCTCGCAGAAGTATCTCATCCCGGTCGGGGACGCTGATCTTCCGTCGTCGGCAGTAGCGAACCACGAGGATCCACGGCAGGCTATCAGCGGTGTGGAAGTTGTCTTCTTCTGCTGTATATCCGAGCCACCGAACTTTGTACTCGCGTTTCTCCGCCGCTCCCTGGGTATGACCCACTATACTGTCTATGACGCTTTCATCATCTCCCGTCACCGCGGGCTGCTTAGACGCCCCACTGACCACGTGGTCCAAGTTATGACGCTCCTCGAGTCCTTCGTTCTCAATAAGAACCGTGTGGTTTTCCTCGTCACCGCTGATGACCTTGTAAGGTCCAACGACCTTTCGTCTCAATTTACGGGAGATCTTCTCACCTGGAACCTCTGGCTCCCTAGGGTCTAAGTGCCTCCGCAGGTACACATACGTACCGGGTTCCGGCATTCGCTTCTCAACGACGCGAGCATCGTACCGCTGCTTGTAGCGTTGCTGCGCTTTCGTTAAGGCACCGTTCGCGCGCGACAGCAGTTGACGCAGCTTTGTCAAAAACTGCATCTTAATCTCGCGAGGAGCCTTCCCTTTTAGGGTTCCGAGTCTCTGTAGAGCCAGCGGCTCCGGGGCGTTAGCGAGTACCAACTCGAACGGGGAATGGCCGGTGCTAGAATGGACTTGTGTATCGTACCCAAAGGTCAGCGCATCGCTGTAAAGGTCCCAGTTGTGCTGATGCTCAGCGACATAATGCCTCAAGGCAGACAATATGGTTCGGTTGAACCTCTCGACTTGACCGTTGGTCTGCGGATGGTACGTGAACGTGAAGAGGTTCTTGATGCCAAGGATTTGGCAAGCGCTCTGAAAGAACTTCGAGCCGAAGTTAGAATCATTGTCCGACAGGACAGTGACGGGTGGTTCATAGACAAACACCTTATGGGTGCAGAACGCCCTCGCAATTGCGAACGCATCGGTGTTCGACAAAGGGATGCTCTTCGTCAACTTTGTGAAGCGGTCACAGATCACCAGCAGGTAACGATTACCTCTACTCGTAGTCTGAAGTGGCCCCAGGATGTCGATCGCGACACTTTCCAGCGGTGCGGTCGCCGGGAACAGCTTCAATCCGGAGCTTTTTCTCACAAGAGAAATCCTCTACTTCACACACGAGTCACACTCGTTGACCAAACGGTACACATCGGCAGCCATGCTTGGCCAGTAATAGCGTCGACGCCTCGTGGCGTACATCCTTCGTCCTCCCGGGTGTCCTGCGACACGGGGGTAATGATGCATATGCATCACGCGCTCCCTTAGCGATTTTGGTGTAAGCACCTCCTCGCTTTGATCTATTCTAGCTTTGCGGACTAATAGTCAATAATGGTCCGTGTACACACGGCATTTGGGGTCATGGAGAGATCGTTCTCTCATGTCCTCACAGAACAAGTCTGTGGCTTGCTCGGCGAGCAATTCTTCTAGCGAAACCGCCGTCAGCTCATGTTCTTCAACGTCGAGGGCGGCATCCCAAGGATGCGAGGCATTGCAGAACGTGATGCTCGGGCCTGTAGCCTCCGGCTCACACACAAAACAGGGTATAGCCTCTGAAGGTCTCATAGCGGTCTCACCATCTGTGGGCATGCGCGACAACGCATCGGCCGCTTGGTTTTCCGAGCCCTTCTTGTAAATGACTTCGTAATCATACTCTGCGAGGCGTAACCTCCATCTAGTTAGGCGGCTATTCGCGTCGGAGTCCGACAATCCGAGAAGCCATCTCAAGGTCTGGTGGTCGCTGATCACTCTGAAGTGGGTGCGCTCTAAGTAAGGCCGTAATATGGTCAATGCCCACACAACTTCGAGACATTTTCGCTCCGTAGTGGAGTATCTCCTCTCAGTGGCGGACAAGGTCCGGCTCCAATACCCAACTGGATGACGGATTTCGTATGAACTTGCGTCAAGACGCAACAAATCTGGCCAGCAATGGCATCGGTCTCCACCGTACAAGGGTGGTCTGCCCTTGGTAGCTTTAACAATGGCGCGTGCGTCAGTGCTTGCTTAAGCATTTCGAACGCTTCTAACTGCTCAGCTGTGAGCTGCGGCAATCGAGGTGAAACCTCTTTCTTCGTAAACTCCGTCAGCGGTGCAGCAACTTTCGCGAAATTTCGCACAAAACGTCGGTAGACGTTGCACATTCCGAGAAAGGATCGAACTTCAGTCTGCGTCGCAGGTGGTCGCCCCTTCTGGAGAGCCTCAAGGTTCTTCGTGGCGACTTCCAACAGGCCCGGTTTGATTACGGGGCCAAGGTGATCTATTGACCTCCGAAAGAAGTGACACTTCTTCAACTTCAGGGTTAACCCTGCGTTTCTGAGAACAGTGAGTATCTCGTCCACATGTCGTATGTGTTCGTGCGCATTTTTGGAGATGATGATGACATCATCAATATACACCAGGCAACATTGCCATTTGAATCCTGCTAGCAGGATATCCACGATTCTCTGGAACGTTGCTGGGGCGTTGCAAAGTCCAAAGGGCATACGAGTGAATCTATCGGTCCCTGCGTGACACGTGAACGTGGTTTTGTCCTGATCTTCAGGCGCGACGGACAGTTGCCAATACCCGCTATTGCAATCTAGCGTGGTAAAGAACTGGGTCTCGCCCAAGCTGTCAAGGCACTCGTCTATGCAAGGTAGGGGATAGGTATCCTTCACGGTAAGGGCGTTGAGGCGCCTATAATCTACGCAGAAGCGTAGGCTTCCGTCGGGTTTCGGAACAAAGACAACTGGGCTTGCCCACTCTGACCTGGCCGGTTCGATGACACCTGCATCAAGCATACGCTTAACTTCGGCGAATTAGTGTTCTCTAATCTTCGGTCCAGCTCGAAAAGGCTGCAAGTGAACAGGGGTTGCCCCTGACATCAACTTGATCCGATGAGGAGGTCCTCGAATCTCTCCAAGCTTACCGCTCCATATGTCTTCATGCTTACCAAGCATCTCTTTCACGGCACGCTGCATCTTTGGCGAGATATCCGAGAGATCTGTCGAGTCCAAGAGGCTCGTTGGAGGCTCGGTCATCCGCGACTCTTTAGTGTCACATGCCGGGTGTGGCCTGAGGTTTCCAGGTTCCGGTTCCTCGGGTTGTCGATCGTGCAGGATTGCGTAGATGTCTGACGGGCGCTGAAGAACAGCACGACCAAGGACTTGTCCTTTACAAAGCGTCACTTCGTGACGAGCGAAGTTAGCGACAATAACTCTGAACGGTCTGTTGCTGCGAACGTTCGCGACGCCAATCGCCAGACGAACGCGATATTTGTCGAAGAGCTTCTCTTCTGGCTGGAGGAAGAAACTTCCTCCATCGGCGCACCTCGCCAAGACGATGGTTTCAGAGCTAGGAGAAAGGGCTATCTTCCGTGCGACGTGAATACGTCTGCAATGGTAGAAGGGGTCCTTCTTTAGCTTCTTTCCCTCACCCTTCGGTGGCTTGAGACGCCAATCAGATGCCGGTCGTCGGTATATCGGAACAGATGAGTAGTAACTCATATATAGGTTCCCCCTCTTCAGGTGGGTAGCGTCAACATGCTTATCGATGAAATCACATCCTAGGATCACGTCTGTACTCAGACATTCGGCGACCAGGAATGGCACGCGTGCCAGATAATCCGCGATGCGGACGGTTAGCACGGTGGTGCCGCGTATTTTGAGGGCATGCCCTCCTGCGTCGTTAAGTCCGAGGGACTTCTGAGCGGGTGCCAATGGGGTTATCCTCAACCCCGAAACTGCATCCTGGTGGATGAGGTTGGGAGCGGCCCCTGCATCCAATACGGATAAAACCTCCATGGCATCGTCTTTGGTAAAGCCCACACGGGCTACAACTTTGTAGTTGAAGCGTTCTATTTTGAGGACAGGGTCCTGTTGCGGCGTAACAACTTCCGCACACTTGTCTAATAGACACTTGGTAACGATTTCGTCACCTTCGTCTCTGATATCCGGAGTCTTAGAAGAGGAGACTTGAGCTTCTACGTCCGCGGGACGTTTCCCTGAACTTGGGGCTCAGCGTTGTCCTTGCGAAGGACCTGGGGTTGCGCGGACACCGCGCTAGGTCGTAGGGCCTGGTATCCTCTTCGTGGAGGCGTGAGTCCTGCCACGTAGTAGACCGTCGCCGGCATCCTTGCCGCTATCTCTGGAGAGGTCTTCATCATACGCTGTCGAGCCTGCGCTCGCATGGCCGGAGTGATCCACTCGCAATCAGCGACCACGTAGTCGGGATTGGCGCACAAGTAACAAGCTCCGTAAGCTTCGCGTCGCGGCGCATGCTGGCTCGGCTGGAGCCTTCGATCAACCCATCCAAAGCGCTTGGGCTGCGCCCACTCCTCCATACGGGTGTTATAGTTTGACACTACCGGAAACGCGGGGTCACTCTGTCCCAACGGGTCAGATTGCGGAAGGGTTTCCGCCTCTGTTGTGCTACAACTGTAGCTTCGGTCCGTAGGCGGACCCTCTACATCGGTGCCGATATGCAGTATGGCGTCGTCGCCAAGATTACGGCCTGTCAGGGCCGTATCGGTGGAAAGGGTCGTACCCTTCAGTGACATCACCGGTGCCTTAGCCTGATACGGCTTAATATTCAACGGATGCCTGAGCGGTCGCGTCAGCCGTGACGTATGTCCATGAGACATAGCCAGTTCAACCACAGCGTCCAAGGTCGTAAATAGATCGCAGTGGAGCTGGCGGTCTCGTGTCACACACGAAGCGACGCTGGGCAAGAGACCTTCGATAAAGGAAGCAATTTGCTCTTCCTGTGAATAAACCCCACCAAGTCTCGATAACTTCAGGCGGACACGCTGTCCGAAAGACTGCTCAGTCTCACCAGCCCTCTGGCGTAGTAATCGGAGATCACGTACTAGATCCTGGATATACTCATCCTTCGCGTAGCTGCGTAGCAGCCATTGGATAGCCTCTGGCCATGACTTGATTCCCGTGGAGGAATCGTCAATCGCGTCCATGTGCAAAGCACTGTCGTACGCTATACGGGGATTGCCCGTCAGGTAGTACGGGAGTACTAACTTTGCCATACCTTCGGAGATTCCGTTGTTATTGGCCTCGCGTTTGAACGCGGCTAAAAAGATCAGGACTGACATAGGATCTGCTCCGTCGAACCGACGGTTCGCCATGGTGGTATTGAACCGCTTGACCATAGAAGCGACACGTCGCTTAACTTTCGAGCTCTCGCTTGTTCCTCGATTATCTAACCGATATGTCTTGTACGACAAGACTTTCTTGAAACGGCTATTAGCAGGTTTAATCTCTGCGAGATTATGCTTCCGCAAGTCCGCACCGGACTCTGAGCTCGAGGATGATGTATCATCCGTGGACGAAGATTCCGAACCGGATTTGCGCTTCACCTTAGAGGGTTTGCGCTCCTGCTTGGCTTTGAAAGCCCTGGGCTTGTGTGAGGGAACCTCACCTTCTGATGGAGAAGTACCATGCTTCATAAGGAATGCCACCTGGCCTTGCAGGGCAGCTCGTTGGAACTCTAGGTCCTCAACCTTCTTGTCCAGGTTGACAATTCGAGTCTCCAGGCCCTGGAGCTCCTGTCCATTAGAAGTGACACCTCCTCGTTGTGTGGCATGCAACACCTGGCGGGGGATCTCGACCGCAAGAAAAGATTGAAGGTGTTGTTGCAGCGCAGCTTGCACTTCACCTACAACCTTTACAGTTAGTTCGGCGAGTTGAGCTTCTAGGGATTCCCTCCAACTCCGCTCAGCCTCGTTAACCTGCTTGGTCACGAGCCTAGGCACGAGGTCTACGACTTCGCCAACGACGAGCTGTCGGACTTGCACCGGTACTACGTCCATTGGAGGTCTTGGAGATGGAGTTTCATCCACGTTGATGGGAACTCCTCCCGTGGGTGGGGCATGAAGACCTTTTTCAGGGGGAAACACCTTACTGGGACGAACAGTATCAGTCGTCGTAGACTGTTTCGCTGGGGGGTCCAGCCTCGGTAAGGGAAGGGGAGTGAACTCCACCCTAGGCGAGGTAGCAAGAGCTACCGATGGTGTGTTCACTGGCACACTAGGACCTGCGGGTCCGGAGGAAGAAGGTTCTTCCACGACTGGGGAGGGTGAGGAGGCAGCATCTCTCGCAGTCGCTGACTGCGCCCCCCCGGGCGTCGGGCCATGGGCTAACTGGGCAACTCGGAAAAGTTTCGGGGGTTTGCTTCCGCTGAGTGCTGAGGGGTTGTTCTTTGTAGAACTAGCCTCTCGACCACTGCCCGAAACCGACTGATTGTCGTTCGAAGTCGAACGCCTGAAGGAAGCACCTGATCGGGTGCTCATGACTGGGTCCGGGTGACGACCTGGGCAAAAAGACGAGTATCTCCATGAATTTGAAGAAGTGAGACTGCGTAGTCTCTTGTGTTTCTAAGTCGGGAGACCAGAAATGTAACACAATGCACTGCTCGGGAGACCAGCCGCGGGCGGCGAGAGCTACACATAACCACAGCTTGGAAAGCCGGGATCGGCTATCTGGCCTTAGAGTCCGCAACGACTCAAGGGAGACGTCGTCTCACAGGCGAGGAGTGTCTACTAGGCACAGACTCCTATCGTTCCACGGGAGCTCTTGGCGTCCGGAAGACGTGCTCGGAGTGGTGTCGATCCGACACGAACCGAAGTGATCGGCCTGGATATACGCCGCGTATGACGAGTAGCCGGGGTGAGCCCCGGGATTGTACCAGAGCCCAGACGAGCGTCACGACCCTAACTTCGGCAACGGCGCACCAACCACTTCACCCAACGGGTGGCGATAGCAAAGCAGGGCAAGCCCTGAGATTGTACCAGCGCTCAGACGAGAGCGTCTGCTTGGCTATGCCGACTGGCGCCACAAAGTGGTAATCACTCATACCCAACAGGTGACGATAGCAAAGCAGGGCAAGCCCTGGGATTGAACCAGCGCCCAGACGAATGCGCCTGCCTGGCTTTACCAGCTGCACCGGGAAGTGATACTCACTTATCCGAGGCTCCCGATCCACACCTCGGTATCCAACCGATACGGGTCTACAATCTGCTCGGGCAGTAGAACTGCCAGCGGTCCAATAGACCGAGCGAAAGTGCAATGCGCCACGCGGCGACCGATGGCCGTGGGGGCAAGGACTGGACGGGGAATACTCGATAGGCTAAAACGCGAGAGGTACCTCTGCAGCAGTTGATCAGACTGCTGCCTGTCTTGTCGGCGTCGACTGGGAATGAAGGTCTGATAACCCTATAGTCTCAAGATACGAACTAGTAGTTCGGAGGGCCCCTCCCTCTTGGACTTTACTTCGGTCTAGCCCCCGGCGACCCGGCGCTCAAGTACCGCCGGCCGCTTAGCAGTTAGCCATTACGATATATTACAACTAATAAATACAATTAAAAATTACAAGGCAGCAGTGCAGAGCACTGTATGGTGCCAACCACACGAACTAGCTGCCGGCCATTGCCACACGTATGACACCTAGCGCCATGCACGGTATTCCATCCTGGCAGTATGCCAGCTATTACGGCGTCGTCACTGCTTAGTGTAAGGAGGTCGGAGGAGGGTGGCTACTTGTCCTCAATAAGGGCCCGGCGCGTTGCGTCACATCCACGCCACTTGACTTGCAGCTCCACATCTCCAGCCTTGCGGCGGAGGTCCTTGAAGAGTTCAACGATGAGAAGCTCTCCCTTCTGGTAAGAGAGGTGGTCCAACACCTCCTCGGTCACTTCGAAGTCCTTGTTGCGAAAGAACTTGAGTCGACGCCCGTGGACTTCTCGCTTCTCGCCAGTCACCAAGTCCTCGATCACTAAAATGTACCCGGATCGGCATTTGGTAACGCGGAAAGGACCCAGCCACTTGAGCGACGGCTTGCGAGAGCGTTCTTGCTGCATGATGCCACGAAGTACGAAGTCACCTTCAGCGAAGTTGATGGCGCGAACGTTGGTCTTGCGGTTCTGAGTGCGAACCGCAGACTCACGCTTCTTCTCTGAGCGTTCGGCGACATCCTTGTGCATCTCTTCCAACGATGAAAGCAGCGAGTTGATGTTGACTTGCTGAGCAGCGCGAATGTCCTTGATCGAATGAACCTTGACCTTACCATGAGCCTTGCGAATGACAGCCTTGAGCGGAGTATCCTGTAAATGCCCCGTGAAGACAGTCAGTGGGCAGCGGTTTCCCAGGCGATCCAACACTGATTTGTTCAAGGCGGATTGAAAGACCGGCATGATGCTCGGCCAACAGCTGTGGGGCAGCTGATATTCGGACAGAATAGCACGAGTCGCTCGGAGAAGTTCACGATTCACGACTTCGACTGTGCCATTCGACCACGTACAGTATGCCAGGGTTAAGTGGTGCTCCGAATACGTCTTCTCCTTGATGAGACGAATCAGCGCGTTCTTGAAGTGCGAGCCACAGTCCGATACCCACTTGTTGACAACGCCGAAGGTGGCGAACCAGTCGATGAGGATCTCAGCCACCGTCTGAGCGATAGTATTCTTCGTAGGTGTTAGCCAGACGTAGGAACTATGGTCGTCCTTGAACACGAGAACGTAGAGGAAGTCATCCTCTCCAGGAGAAATGTAGCAGAAGTCGAAATGCAGGAGCATGTTCGGCAGGACGGCATGAATAGCATGACCCAAAGGACGTGGAACAATCTTCCCCGACTCGGTGCAGAGGCAGTGAAGACATGAACGAACGAAAGACTCCAAATCGTCGGGCATGTTCTTCCACTTGTAGTAAGCCTGAATTGTTGCGAGGGTGACGCGCCAGCTGCGATGTCCACCGTGCCCGGTGTGAGCAGCGACCATGATGCGCATCTTCATGAGCTCATCTTCAGCCGGAACCCAAATGATACCCTTGTCGTTCTTCCACAAGCCATCCTTGTTCTTGAAAGCATGAGGCGGCTTGACTTTTGAATCTTTCTGCGACTTCTCGATATCTGCGAATTTCGGCCAGTCCAGACGTGGATCTATGCCGGGGTTGATCGGAGCCAACATAAGCGACTTGGCGCGACCAACCTTGGTTGCATCAACGGTGTGCTTGGAGTTGACAGCCCATCTTGTCAGCATGTCAGCCCAAACATTGCGTTCACCAGCGAGATGATTGACGACGTAGCGAAATGCACTGAGCTTGATGGCCCAACGCATCAGCTTGCTTGCGGTGTGACGTGCAATTCCCGGATTCCTTGCATATGGATCATAGAGGTAGACCAAGTTGGCGTGATCTGTGAACATGGTAACCTCGCGACCCAGAACCAAGAAATCCAGGCGACAAATGGCTTCGACGATTGCGTACCCTTCCTTCTCAGGAACGGACCAGTTGACAGCTGATCCGGAGAATGCGCCGGACAGGAAACAAAGGGGTTCGTGCCTCTGATCCTCGATGTCCTTGCGTTGATCTTCTTCTGGTACTTGAGTTAGCATTGCAGCCCAATGAGTTTCCGAAGCATCTGTGAACAAGCAGACGCGGAAATCTTCTTTCAGGTGAGCGAGCTTGACTGAAGCGGCGAGTTGATCCTTGATATCGGCGAAAGCCTTATCATGCTTAGCGCCCCACGCGTCGGAGAGGGAAAGTTTGCGAAGTGACTGCTTCGTCCTCTTCCCTGACTTCTGGTACTGCTCCTCGAGAAGAGCCTGTAGGGGGGCGATGCGTTCCGCATAGGCTGGGATCGAGTTGCGCATCCAGTTCGTTGCACAAAGGAACTGCTGAAGTTCATTCGCCATTGTTGGTGGTTTCATATCCACCAACGAGTTGAAATGACGTGGATGGTACTGAACGCCTTCGTTTGAGATGATGCGGCCGCAAAACTGGACTTCCTTGGCGAAAAAGGAAGACTTCTCGGCGTGTACCTTGAGTCCGATTCCCATACATACTCGGAGATATTCCTCGATGTTGTCGAGGAGTTCCTTCTCATTCCTCCCGTAGAATAAGAAGTCGTCGATCCACTGCAGCATCCGATCGACGCGTCCTTCGAACTTGTGTTGGAGTACAGCTTGAAAGTGGTTGCCGGAATCACTTCCACCTTGGAGAAGGCGGTTTGATGAGTAGACACCTAAGGGGGTCTGAATTGACAGCATCTCTTGCGACTTTCCAGGTGCAAGAGGGACTTTCCAGTATCCGTGAGCTATATCGGTTCGACCGAAACAGGTACTGCCAGAAATTTCCTGGAGGTGTGAGTCCAGGTGCGGCATTGCTGACTGAATTGGCACAGTCCTTGAATTGGGCCCCCTGAGGTCGACAGTGAAGCGAAGACTGTCTGACCCAGGCTTCGGCACTGCCAATGCCGGGCTTGCCCAGTGCGATGAAGGGTTCTTGTAAATTGCGCCGATACCTTCGAGTTGACGAATGGTATTAGAGATGAAGACCCGCTGCATAGGCGCATACCTTCGTTGAGGCGAACGGTATGCCTTGGAATTCTCGACAGGAGTAATGACGAGAGGCGGGACATCGGCGGGAGGATCATCACCGAGCCTGATGCGGAAGACGTCGCGGTACTCTTTGAGGAGAGCCTTGACTCGAATCATTCCTTCCTTGGAGATTCCTTCCATCTCTGCCTCATCGATGATCTTCTTAAACGCCTTCTGGATCGACTCTTCGGAGTCCTTGCCAAAGCCTGCGGCTAGGCAATCTGGCAGCTCGATGGGATCATCATCGGCTGCCATGTACGAAAGACCCTGGTACTTCGCAGCATTGGTCTTGAGCTTGTCTTTGTCGATATCGTCGACATGCTTGTCATGGATGATCGAATGGATCCTTTGCAGATGGTCCTTGAGATCGAAACCAATTGCCTTCAGGAAAGGCCTGCCGAGTAGGATCTCAACCATGTCATTGTCGACCACGAGAAACTCAATGCCAAGAACACGAACGGGAACGTTAAAGCCAGGTAGGTAGATGGTGACAGCCAGCTTGACCTTGTGCGACGCGGTGAACTTCGACTTTTCAGACTTGAACGCTCCTACCAATTCGAGAGGCTCGTCCAGTGATTCGAAAGCCAATGACGGGTTGGCATTCTTCACCTTGTCGAAGACTTGCGTTGTAATAGCACTGAAATCGGAGCCAGAGTCACCGAGGACCGTATCCAGAACGGTATCCTCGAGTGCGACGCGGAAGCGGCCCTCCTCGGCGTTGGGCATATCGAAGTCGGAAGAGGGTTGAGCATGTGTTGACAGCACTTTAGCCCTCTTTGCATCCTTCTTCTTGTAATGCTTATCGAATAGTTCCTTCTTCCGATCGTCCGAAGTGTTCGGACACAAACGGAGCGGATGCTTCCCTTTGCTAGCAGGGTTCAAGCATTCTTGGGTCCACTCATCAGGGGTCTTGCGATTCCCCTTCGGATGGTACTTACCCTTGTCGGGATCTCCGTCTTCCTCTTGCTTCTTGCCCTTACGGGATTTCGGACGCTGACGAAGTTTGCCGGGCTTGACGCGCTGCCTCGCCGTCTCAGTAAGATTGAGCTTTACGGCGAGGGTAGACACCTCGTTCTTGAAAAACTTGATGTCGGCGAGTTGATCTTTGGTCCCGCCACGGCGGCGCATCCTGATGCGCTCCTGCAGTATCGGGTCCTTGAACTTGTTCACGACCCGGTTGAGAAAGAATTTAGCGAGGTCCTTCTCCCTGAGAACTTTCGATGCGTTGTTCTGATCCAACACAGTGATGATCTTGACGATGAAGTCCGTAACACCACCAGCAATATCGTTCCCATTCGCGACGTATGCGACGGACGCCAGAGCAGCGTCGATACGTTCGGAGAGATCCTTCGGAGCCTTGGTGGAGGCGTTGTCGAACCAAGCTTGGACGGACTCCACAGTCGCCTCCTCGACAGAGTTGGCGTCTTGTATCTCACCCATGATACACAATGCATGCAACGTCGCAGGATCCAAACAATCCTCCATAGAGCCGACGTGCATCTGCTCATCATCGTTGCGGTCTTGGTTGATATCGTCGACCTTAGCCTTGTACGCAACATAGTCAACCTCGAACTTGATGAGCGAAGGTTGGTTCACGGGCTTCAACAAGGGCGGCTGAACAACAGACACGAGACCATAGTTTGAAGCCATCAACTACCGGGTTGACCTTCAACAAACAAACCGCTAAACTTGTTACGATTCGAAATCAAAGCGCTTTGTTGACGAGTGTAGCGGATTGAGGTTGCACGAAGGTTGAACGAAGGTTTCACAAAGAGTTGAGTGACTGAGGTGACCAGAGAAGAGAGGTAAAAGAGGTTGAGGTAGAAGAGCAGAGCAAGTTGAGCGGGCGCACCCAAGAATCCGACTGTCGATGTCATGATTCCCTCGTCAGAGGTCCGGCGAGTGCCGGTCCTCCTTTTATATGGGACGAAATCCGGGTGTGCCCGGCGAAGCCGTAGTCCTCCAAACCATAGTACGCACTCCGTCGGGACTAAAAGTAGAATAACTAGAACGGTTACAGAAAGTACGTGAACATCAATTCAGAAGATATAAAAAACCCTAAGTAGAAAGTATGTACCACAGGATCCAAGTAGAAAAGATGCACACCCTTGACCACTCATAGCTCGATACTTAAAGGCAGTACGTAACGGTCATTGGACAGCGAGTCAACCTGCTGTACAGTACAGAACTGTAAAAGATGACTTCACATTGCCAGTACCGCAGAACAAATGGTCGAATTGGGACTCCTTCGACAAGTGAAAGTGTCTTGCGCAGATTCTCTCCCTTGGATGTCCTTGTCGCTGACACCATTTCTTCGTAAACTTTTCAGTTGACTTACAAATTAAAGCCTTTTCACTTTCTCTGAATGTTGAACAGAATTTGAAAGTATTTTGCCCGTCCGTAGTCTCAATTTCGGCTGCAACAATCAGTCCACTCAATTTCTTTACAATATCGCACATTCCATGCTCCTCAGTGTCCGATCTGAAGATAATCACAAATCCTTTCTTCCGGACAGCACTGACAGAGAGGATGTTTGATACTAGCCCTGGTATGTAGATCACGTCGTCTAGGCTAATCTCCCTCCTTTGGTCCTCCATCTTGACTTCCACATTCAGCGTTCCTTGCCCTTCCACAGCCAACTTGGATCCGTTTCCGACAGATATGTGACATCTATCGGCCTTGCGTACCCCGCCACTGAGGGCTGGATTAAAATTAGTCATGTGCCTTGAGGCACCGGATTACAAGTACTACCGTTTCTCTTTCAAGATGTGCTGTCTTTGTTTGTCCAGAAGATTGGATACAATGAAAGAGACAGGAGCACTGTGGCCCTCTCCTTTATCTTCAGATGATTTTGAACTATATTTTATTGAATTCTTCTGTCCTTTGTAGGACCTGCTCCTTGTGTTCTTCCAGCAGTGCTTTTTCAAGTAACCCTTCTTGTTACAGAAGAAACAAGTCTTCTTAGTCTTCCCTCACATCAAGCGTGGCTGCAAGGCCCGGCTGCTCTCCTGATTTGGCTTGGTCGATTCCCTTTCCATCAAAAATGGAATAGCCTCTCTGATTTTCTTTCCAGGCCCACGGATTAATTCAACCGTAACCTCAAAAATTTAAACCAGCCCTATCAGCACTGCGCGTAGTTTTTCTTCGTCTCCAAGTACATGACCATTGCTACTCATCTTCGACTCCAAGACTGCCAATCGGATGATGTATTCTAGTACCGTCTCTGGAGGAGATATGCGAATATCCTGATATTTTTTTCAGAAGAGCATCTACGCTAGCTTTAAATACCATTTGAAAGTTTCCTTTCAATCGCATTTAGACAATGGATGTTTCCTTGATGTTGATCACAGACGGAGCGCAAGACTCATCAACTGACAAGAGTATGCACGAGAGAACACTGTTCTTCTGTTGAGTGGATTTCGGCTTGTCTTCGTCATTTTCGATCTTCTCGGCCACGGCAAACTCGCAGACTTCTTTGCTTTTGAGTACAAGTTCTATCATCCTCGACCAGATACAGTAGTTTTCTGTTTTTAACAAAGGCACACAACGCTCCGAAGTGTCTACCAGTGACTTTAACATGATGGTGTAGTGTAGCTGAATCAAATTTACAAGCCGTATGCTGGGTTTATAATTTTTTAAACGATTCAGTGCTCGAGTTTATTGTTGTGTTGCACAGATTCAAGGAGAGCTTCCGAAGCTGCAGAGCTCTTCTTATAGGCCTCCAGCTGGGTTACAGCTTGGTCACAGGACTGCTTTTCACAATTCTGTTCGGTTTGCCTGTTCCTAAAAATTGGGTTCTACAAACTCCTAGAAAAATGTTTTTCAAGTGATCACTGACCAGATAGGGCAGACTCTATCCTAGAATACATTTCTGTTCCTTCGGAACGTTTGGGCGCATTTTTCTTACAAGTTGTTTACAATCTGACGTAATGCTTTTCAAGGTTAGTTGGCGACATGGCAAGCTGTAGAGGTTTCTCGAGATTCCATCTTTTTGTGAGAGATACCTCACTATGTCGCTTCAAAAACTTGCATAAAAATACACTTTCTAGCCCATCGTCTATGAGGAGTTTTTCTTTTTTTGTAGTGGTAAGGAACAAACATGGTGCCTTACGAAATCTTTGGAACACTTTCTGGATAGAAGCATTCTATGAGGAAAAAGGAAAGGAATTGATTGCTTTAGAACGTTGTTTTCTGCTGTGGTAAACATTGTCGGTCTACTTCGATAATTTGAGCTGTTCTTTAGTTTCCATTGGCTGTGTAACTGTTGATACGTTGCGTACGGCACTTGTACTTCTCAGAACATTTTCTGACCACGTTGGTGTTTTCACGGAGGTCAAATAAGGCATCCGCAAGTTGTCGGCAATTGATGCCTTGGTTTGGAGCCTGCACTCGTTTTGACCGCATGAAAGCTACTGAACCAAACCGCGATTGGCGTTAAGAGCGCGCAAAAGTCTTAAGAGAGTTAGAGAGGATGTTTATACGGCAGAAGACGAAACATAGGTTTAAAAGCGAGGAAAGAGAGCCAAATTGAATGACGTTATGATAATTTAAAGCATATGAGCTGTTTCGAAGTTATTAGTGTTTGACGATTCACATATTATCAATACTTGAGAACTGTGGATAATTTTAAGAGCTAGACCGACCCCATTTGGTGTACCAGCGCAGATTCGGTGCACCTAATGATACCGATGCAAGTAACTTTCGTTTCTGAACAAATTAAATCGCTAAAACACCAAACTTGTAGATTTCATCTTGTGATTTATAGATTTGGGTGGGACTTCAGAATGTTCATTTTCTTTCATTGCCTGCGGAAATCGAGGTATCAACGCTTGCCTCCATGAGATGATTCATTGAGCAGAAAGACAATTTTGCAGAGCTTTGTTACGTTGGTCGCCATTTTTGGCTATGAAGGCAAGAAAAGAGCTTGAGCACTCTCGCTCTGGAAAGTACATTATCACAAAAGTCCCTGCTGTCTTTCATTTGGGGGTTTTAAACCTTGTGTGAGCGTTTTGTTGTATATTGATTGGCTACCTATATTTTGCTCCTACAGAGCAGACTCGTTCGCTGGATTTTGGGGTGCATCTCACGCCCGACAAAACATGACTAAAGTTTGTGTGTGTGGGGAAAACTGTTGGTAAAATGGTTTCTGGTTGCACCCAGTACCGCCGTACCAACGGTACACAAGTTATTCTAAAAACTGTTTTTGAGTTCCCGCTCAGCGCGGTCACTCTAAGTCTCTTGCCTCTAAATACGAAGTTTGTTACTCGCTCAACTCCGCAGCACGACGGCGCACGTCGTTCATGTTGCAACGCGCCGCCTTAGCAACCGCCTTGCCGTAGCTCTCGTCCGCCTTGAAGAAGTGGGCGCACATCGTGTGTCGCACCGCATCATCGCGCACCTTTCCTAGATCCGCGGCTATGTTGCCCACCAGCGCCTCGCGATCGCGCGGCGAGAACCGCCGGAATGTCTCACCGGCCTGCGCGAAGTTGGCCGTCTTCTCGATGGATTTCTGCACAGTTGCGCCGCACAGCGGCGAGCTCGAGTACAGGTATGCTGGATCCGCCGCGTAAGTGCCGGGGCGCGTGCTCGGCTCGTAGTTGACCGAACCGTTCCAGGCGTGGCCGTACGCCATCACGCCGTCCTGGTTGTATGTGCGGACGCGCGTCATCGGTTGATTCACCGGCAGCTGATGGAAGTTGTTAGAGCCCAGCCGGTGCGTTTGCGACTCGTGATACGACAGCAGCCGGCCTTGCAGCAACCGGTCCTCCGATGGCTCGATGGCACCGGGCAGAAAGTTGCCCGGATCGAATGCTGATTGCTCAGAAAACAGGAAGAAGCTGTCCGGCACGCGAGTCAGCGTCATGCGCCCAACCACAGTAAGAGGGAATTGGTGCTCGGGCCAGTCCTTGGTGGCGTCCAGCGGGTCAAAGTCCAGCTCGTCCATGCGCTCCGGCGCCAGCGTCTGGATGGCCAGATCCCACGCCGGCAGATCGCCGCGCCCGATGGCACTGTACAGATCTGCCGTAGCGTGCGAAAAGTCGGTAGCTTGCGTGCGCGCTGCGTCGGCGCGCGACAGATTGCGCACACCCTGTATGCTGATCCACTTGAATTTGACGTACGTCACGTGGCGCGTGGCGTTCACAAACTTGTACGCGTGTACCGAGTGCCCGTTCATGGAGCGGTAGTTGGCGGGAATGCCGGCGTCCGAGTACACGAAAGAAAGCATGTTCGTGGCCTGTCCGCCAAGTGCGGCAAAGAAGTCGAAGAAGCGGTTGGGGTCCTGCGCGTTAGTCACAGGGTCCGGCTTGAGCGAGTGTACCATGTCGGGAAACTTGATGTGGTCGCGGATGAAGAAGACCGGCAGATGGTTGCCGACCAGGTCCCAGTTGCCCTCTTCGGTCTTGAACTTGACGGCAAATCCGCGTGGATCGCGCACTGTCTCGGGCGATCCACGGCCATGAATAACGGTAGAGAAGCGCACGAAGGTCTCCGTCTCCTTGCCGGGCTCGAACAGGCGCGCGGCGGTGAGATGAGGGAGCGCACTCGTGGCGCGAAACACACCATGAGCGCCGGCGCCTCGTGCATGCACAACGCGCTCTGCTATGCGCTCATGATTGAAGCGACGTAATTTCTCCAACGTATACACGTCCTGCAGGAGCAAAGGACCGCGCACCGTCGCGGCTTGGGAGTGCAAATTTGATCCTGCGCGACGCCCCGTCTCGCCAGTGAGCGTGGCGGCGCCATTTTCGGCCGCCGCACGCTGCGCGAACTGCAGACAGAGCGCGAGTGTGAGCGCGAAGGTGAGCGCCGGGATTGTGTTATATTGGGGCACGGCGGTTGTTGTGGCGGTGCGATGGTATGGTTAGGAAAAATAGGGAGGCAAGAAAGGCGCGGCGCGATCAGTTATAAGGTGATGGCGACGGCGCTTTACAGCGCCCTGGCGACGCGGGCGCTGGTTGTACATGGTGGGGTGTGGAATATAGGTTGCCGCTTATAGCTGTTATGTGGCGTGTCATGGTCTTAGCGTGTAGTGGCCCTGTACGAGTTGAATGCGCTTTCTACGTAGTGCTGCTGTACCTGGGTATCAACGTCTTGTCGCTGGCCGGTGGAGAGCCGCAGAGCCCCAATCCCTCAACCTCAAGGTGATGCTGCGACAAGCCGCAAATGCGGGGGTGCAAGTGGGTGACAAGGCTGTGCATTGCGCTATGCGTTTTGATTGCAATTCGAGAGTGCGTCACATGCGCCGTGTAACTTTGCGGACCACGGCGCGTGACACGGCGCGCCGGGTGGCCGATAGGTACCCTTTGTAGAGACAACCAACGTCGGCCCTTGCGCATGGCATCCGAAAGGGAGCAGCGCTCAACTACCTACTGTCGCCTCCAGCGCCTGTCCCCGCGTTGGGCCTCAGCCCAGCCCGCATTCGCAACGCATCATGTGCCCTATCATAGTACAGCCCGACTTACGAAGCTCCACTTCCGTCCCTGTAGAACACTAACGTGTCTACAGTATGACCAAATACACACGGTATACAGTCGCCGCAACTATATTCACGCCCAACAACGCAAAAACGCAATCCCATTGTGCGTGTGACAGGAGCACCTTGTGCATACCCCACTACCCACTGTCAGGAGCATTAAATATTTCGAAACACAGTGCTTCAACGGAACCTATTTTCGCCAATTCGCTTTTAGCTGACATCAGGTTACAACGAGACACGTTTTTCCTCCGCTCCAAAAAAAAGTATTCAAATGAGAGATTAAAACAACAACAACCCTCAATATTGGCCTGGGACGAAGGCTTTCTCTCTAGCCAGTCCGTATGGTATGAAAAAAAATGGAAATGCGCGGGTTTCCAGTGAAATCCGCGATCTGACGCCTTCCTTTCCATTCTCCGATCACCCCCACTTGCCACCGTCGTCCCCGTTTACGGTCTATTACTTACACTAGAAACAATATAACTCCTGCATTTCCTGTTCTCGTCTGCGTCGCTTTCTTCGCAGTGCTCATTAGAATCAAGCATGTATAGTTTATTAGTTCTTTAAAAACTGTGACGAACGGTCTTTAAAGGTAGCATCGGGAATGTAAAAAACACAGCAGCATGTTGAACCAAATTCCTGCACACCTTCGTTTTTCGCATTACAAACCGCCTGTAAAGCCTGTGGCCAGTCATCTACCCGCCGCCCTACGACTTTAGTCTATTTTACACAGCAACACCCCACTAACAGGGAAAGTGTAAACAAATCAACTCTACTAAATCCTTTTGCAGTTGAGTTTTAAGGAATAATTTCGTTATGTACCGATTGTCGACCAACAAAAGCCGGGTAGAGGGTCATTGTAATAGAACTACATCTTAAAAACCTTTCGTATCTGTATTTGAAAAAGTACTCGCTAGAGAATGTTTGAATTAGGTTTGGACATTGAATTACTAGCTCTACGAGTGTGTAAGGGTAGAACCGATAACATGTTCAACCAAAGAACAAAACCAGCCTCAAAGTATTAAAAGTGAGTTAATGTTTAGTAAAAGCCGACTCTTACATTTATTAGCATCTAAGGCACGTTCACAGGAAAAAAAACTGGTTTGCAGCACAATGATTAATACACGCAGAAATCAAGGGACGCCGCAAAGAAAAGGTAGTGTATGTCAGAGATAATCAGATAATCCGATCGTGAGTGAGTGAACGCTGTTGTAACTCACTCTGACGCAATGCTATTACTTGGCACTTGGAGTTATAGACAGGTAGTATTACTTAGATGATAAGAAATAAGTAGATAATTTAACTCTCTTACAATATCCTGTTTGGGAAACATTTATCCCCTATAAAAGGCGCCGTGAACGAGCCTTCCTATTTCTCATCCGGTTAGCTCTGTTGCTCACTCCAAGACATCCGCCCACATTAGCGCTAACAGTGTAAGTGAGATATTACAGCGATAGCAAATGACCAAGGACCTTCAAGCGTTAAAAGATACTGTTGAAACACAATCTACGACGATTTAGACTCTTCAGACGAAGTTTCAGCAGGGCAGAATAAGACACTCCGCAAAAACACCTTTTGCGTTCAAAGCCTCCCCTGTGTGAACTTGTTCGGGAAAAGCGGCAGACAGGACGACAAAGAAGGTGCAGAGTTTCTTTTATTCCATAGATAAGTACGGAAAACTTTGTAACTACTCAAAGAGAAAAATTGCTTGATCTCACGGAGTGTCACTTCCAGGACAAGGCTGCTTCATGGATATTGCGTCTAAAAATGAGGAAAGATCAAGCCTAAAAGCCTTGAAGAATTACAAAACGCCATGATCGAGGTATTTGTCCCTGCAAACGAACAGCTGAGACTCATGAACTACCCTTTCAAGGAAACTGGGTCAGTGGATGACGATATCGTACGGTTTGAAGACCTTAATACCTTTTGTGGCATACAGAAGAATGAAGCATACATCTATTTCTTTAAAAGCCTTCAAAAACTTTAAAACGGAAAGTTTTCTGAAAAGTTTCCGGCGTCTCTACCAGTTGAAAGAACTAGTAAAAGCACTGTGCAGCTTGCATATGACCCTGCATGAACATTTTCTTGTTCAAGGATCTAACAATCTAAGCAGTTCCTAGGGTTTACTGTTTTTTTCAGGCTGCCCTTTACAGGTAGCCAAACTATCCTTCAGCTTCAAATCACTGGCCACAGGCTTTTCAAAATTTTTATCTAGTTCCAATCGTTTTGGTTACAAACTCTGCCCCACTATTCCGATACAGTTCCCAAAAACTGTATCTGTTCTTGTCCGTTTGTAACGATCAATTCTTCAACCCTCTCCCTCGTTCCAATCTCCTGAAAATCATCCCCACCAGATTACACATAAGCATGTGCTTTTATTTCGGTAGCGCTTTGGTGAAAACATCAGCTGTCATTTGCGCAGTTTTCAAGTACTTCAAACAGACGTAGCCATCCTGAACAGCCTTGCGCACAAAATGATACTTCACGTCGATGTGTTTGCTCGTCTCGTTGATGGTCTTCTCCTTGCTGAATTTCAACATTCCCTCGTTATCACCAAAGATTGTCAAAGGTGTTTCCTGCCACGCCATAAATCTCAGCAAAAAGTCTTCGTATCCATAAACCTTCGCGCAGTGCAAATGACATCGCAACGTACTCTGCTTCAAGTTTTGACTGCGCTACTAGAGTCTTTTTCTTCGAACGCCATGCAATGGCTCCCCCACAGAACTTGAAAACGTATCCACTAGTCGACTTGCGGTCTGAACGATCACCAGTAAAATCCGCATCTGAATACCCTACCAGTACATCTTTTCCTTTCTTGTTGACAATCTCTGCATCAACTGCAGTTTTCAAGTACTTCAAGATGTTCTTTGCAGCATTCCAATGCTCCCTATTGTAGGTCTGCATAAAACGGGCCAAGTAGGAAACAGAAAATGCAATGTCAGGTCGAACTGTGTTGGCCAAGTGCATCAGTGATCCGACTAGTTCCCTGTAGGGTAGACCTTCTCCCCCTTCTGTTTTCGTCGCCGGCAAGTTTGAGTGTTGCAAAGGGACGTACGCATCGGCCGCATGAGGCATTCTGAAGCGCTTCAAGAGCTCCAAGATCATGGGTTTGTTATGAATGCAAATCTGGTTCTTCGTAGCCTCGCGTTCGATAATCACACCAAGAAACTTCTTCTGGTTCTCAGTGATTCTTATTTTCACGAAAGTTTGCAACTTCTTCATGAACTGCTGGATGTCACTTCTTTCTTTCCCAGTAGCCATACCATCATCTACATACATCACAATACAAACTCTTCTCGATCCCTTGCCATAGAAGAACAAACTCGGATCGATTTGTGATTGAGTACATCCGATTTGGTCCATCACAGAAACAAACTTCTTCCTCCAGGCACGTGAAGCTTGTTTTCTGCCGTAGATTGCCTTCAGCAAGCGTAGCACATGACTTTCTTTGCCCTCAATGACAAACCCCTTGGGCTGCGTCATGTACAACTCCTCTTCTAGATCGCCGTAGAGAAAAGCAGTTTGGACGTCAAACTGAATCATTAGAAGATCTTGTTCTACTGCCATGGATAGTAGTGTGCGGATGGTATCATACTTGGCTACTGGCGCAAACAACTCACCGTAGTCAATTCCCTTTCGCTGAGAGAAACCGCGCGCGACCAAACGAGCCCTGTACCGGGTCACTTGACCGTTTTCATCACGCTTCTTGAAGAATATCCATCGGTTGTCAATCGGAGTGCAGTTTGCCGGGCGCGGGACAAGTTTCCATACTTCCCGTTGCTTCATGTTGCCCATCTCTTCTTCCATTGATTGAACCCAGTTCTTTGCATCCGGAGCACGCATAGCCTCTTCATGATTGCTGGGGTCATAAGCCGTCGAATCACTCAGCACGCTCTGTGCAATCAATGCAAGCGCAGTGTCCGGCGTGTAGCGCGACGTTTGTTCACGAGTTCTAGTAGATCGTCGTAGCTCCGCAGGATAGTGAGTGACGTCTTCCGGGTCGTAAGTAAAATCTTGTTCAGCATCAACGAAAACAACCTCTTCTTTGGCCTCTTGTTTCTCATCCTTATATTCAGTGCCTCTTCTGTCTTCCGCAATTATCATTTCATCAGCGTGGGACACTTCTACCTCAGAACCTGTGATGTTCTCCTCCAGTGGAATCAATTCTTCAATGATAGAGCCGACTATAGACAAATCAAGCTCTTGACAGTTCATCACCTTCCTGTTCCAACCTACGACAGTTTCATTGAACGATACATCCTTTGAGACAATGATCTTCGATGCTTCTGGTAGATACACTCTGTAACAGGTTCCCTTGTCGTAACCCACCAGCACTCCTCTCATGGAACGAGCACTGTACTTGTCACTTTTTGTTCTTCTCTCCTTGGGTATATGAACAAAACATTCTGTTCCAAATGTCCGAAGATGGGATATGTTCGGCCTATTGCCCGTGAACGCTTCGAGGGGAGTCACCTCGCGCTGATCGCTTCGCTTCGTGTACATTCGGTTGCGCAGGTAGTTTGCAGTACGTACAGCTTCATCCCATAACTGAGTGTAGCGAGGAGTTCCAGCCAATGTTAGCAGCATTGTCCGCCCTTTGTCATTGAGTGTAGGATTCAAACGTTCGGCTTTGCCGTTTGACTCTGGACTATACGCTGGGGAAGGCTCAAGGACAACCCCTTTGTCCTGTAACCACTTCGTGAATGAATTGCTCTCATATTCGCCTGCATTATCGAACCGAAGTCTCTTAAGCTTCAGTTCCGACTGAGTTTCAAACTCATATATCATCTGCTTCAACGCATCCTCACAGGAGGACCTCTTCCTCAAGAACCTCACGGAGGACAAGAAGCTCTTGTCTTCATATGCCGTCACAATATACCTTGCTCCAGAGAGAGACTGTACCTTGATTGGACCAATTACATCGGTATGAACGAGTTCTAGAATGCTCTTTGTCATTCGTTCCGTCTCAGTTATTGGGAGTCGGGGTGCTCTGACTGCTTTGCCTAACGCACATGGCTCACAGTTAACCATCTTCTTGACTCCTTTCAACGATACGCCCTTCACAATAATGAGCGTTTTTCGTAGATACTGGTGGCTGGGATGGCCCAATCTGTTGTGCCAAACCTTCGTAAAACTCTGATCATCATTGGCAATCAATGCAGAATCCTCATCCTCTGATCGATGTGTTAGGAGTAGTTCATAGAGCCCTTCGTCGCGCTCTACAGCAATAGCCAATTGTTTGTTACTGCCATGTCCTCCTATCAACGCAACGCCGTTGTCAAACTCATCCGTAGTAAACAGAATAGAGAACCCTTTTCGTCTGATGGCGCTTACTGAGAGAAGGTTACACATGAGCTTTGGAATAAATTGGACGTTCTCAAGATGAAGAGTCTCATCATTTGTTCGCACCCTCACGCTACATCGCACGTCTCCTCTGCCTTCAACCGACAATTTCGCTCAGTTACCAACCGAGATGAACTTCTTTTCAGACCTCTTCACGGGACCACAGAAGTTCTTGAGGTCATTCGTCATGTGAACAGATGCGCCGGATTCCAGGTACCGCTTGCTCTGCCGATCCCTCAACGTCTTCTGTCCTGCAACCAATCCATGATCAGCGCCAAGCTCATCATCGTCCTTGACATCTACTGGTGTCTCCAGGTCTTCTTTGAATGCGGTAGTGCTTGCAATGAAAGTGAAACATGCACTTACATCGTCCTCTTCACCACTCTCACGTGTGTTCTTCTGAGTTTTGTCGTGTTTATTGGACCCTTTGTAGTTCCTACTCTCTGGATTGAACCAACAGTTGCGCTTCAAGTGTCCCTTCTTGTCACAAAAGTAGCATGTTCTGCCCGTTAAGGAACCTCCATGCGTTGAAGAACCTCTATGCCTCTTCTGAAATCTGCCCCCACTCCTTGCTTGGAGGGCTTTCGATCCATCATTTCCAGCCTTTACTTCTTCCTTGGTTTGTTCGGCTTCATTCTGAATCAACATCGCCATTGCTTCATCATAGGTCTTCCCAGTGCCCTTGATGACTTCCTTCGTGACCTTAAATTCCTTCAATAGACCTCTCAAGAGTGCCCTCAGTCGCTCTACATCTGTTATTCTGTAGCCAATTCCACGTAACTTAGACTCAATTGCTGCTAGGCGACTTATGTACTCCAAAGCACTCTCATTGGTGTTCATTGATAAGTCTTGGTTCGTTTCTAGTAACGCATCCACGCTCGCCTGCGATACCATTTGGAAGGTATTCTTGAGCTTGGTCCAGACTACAGTGGGATCCTTTATGTCGATAACTGGTGCTACACAAGTTTCGTGGACAGATAGCAGTATACATGACAACGCAATATCTGATCGCTGATCGTACTTCCATGCAGTTCCTGACTCCTCTTTCGGTGGGGGTTCTGTGCCATCTACGATGCGCCAGACTCCTTTTGGCGCGCAAAACGAGTTCGAGCTTCTTCGACCAAATGAAATAGTTGTCTGCTTTGAGCAGCGGAACTCGCAGCTTCGAAACGTCATTAAAGTCTTCGTTCATTGCGCACGGTTAGTTGTGTGGTATTCTACGCAGTATTCGTCGCGTGGGCTGGGCCCATAACCTCTTGTTCAAGGATCTACCAATCTAAGCAGTTCCTAGGGTTTACTGTTTGTTCAGGCTGCCCTTTATATGCAGCCAAACTATCCTCCAGCTTCAAATCACTGGTCACAGGCTTTTCAAAATTTGTATCTAGTTCCAATCGTTTTGGTTATAAACTCTGCGCCACTATTCCGATACAGTTCCCAAAAACTTTATCCGTTCTTGTCCGATTGTAATGATCAATTCTCCAACACATTTGAATTGTCTTTTAAGCTAGCAGGCGATAGCCAGACGAGTATTTGTTCAATATTGTACGCAAAAGTTGAGCGTCGAAGGTGACTTTTTAAGTCATTGACTTGTGTCGCCTCGGAGCTCTCTCTTTTTTATAGGCATTAACTGTGTAATCTATTAGTAAATTAGTCTTTATGTACCTCACAAGTCCTAACAACGCATTATGCCGTATCGACAATTGACACAATAACACTCAGGATTTCCTTAGATGTCCCAGATTCTCTTTCATTGTGCAGCACTTACATTGCTGTACAGTACGTGAGGGTTTCCACATTGAAAAACATACATGCGCAAATAGTCAAATCAATTATTCCATCACGAATTTCCCTTCTTGGTATTAGTTTCGACCTACTTCGACACGCCTCCTCGAGAAATAAAAGGAAGGATCATGAGCTTGGTTCGATAATCAGAGAACGTCGCTGCAGGCAATATCTTTGTAAATTGATCAGCAAGGTTTTGTTCTGACGGAACGTATTCAACAGTGATGTGTTTCTGTTGAATATATTCTTTAACACATTTTTAACGCAGTTCAATATGTTTAATATTTATTATTCACTGCGTTTCTTGTGACCACTTAACAGTACCCAAGTAATCCTGAAAAACAGTTGTTGAAAGGCTCAGTTTCAATCCCATGTCAGAATGAGGTTGCTGCGTTCATATTGTGTTCCGAATACAATCAATAAGAACGTAAAATTCCGCCTCACACATTGAGAAAGAGATAGATGGCTGAACCTTTTAAAACCCAAATAACAGAAGCTTCGTCAATCTTTACTAGAACGACGATATCTCTATCTTTTCTCAAACCGGCGTCAGACCATGATCGAATTTCCAATCCTCGCTTCTTTGGAAAGGAAAGAACAAGATTCTTTGTACTGCTTACTTATCGTAAAACATGTTTGAGGGCTCTCCAATGAATCAAAGTCGGCACAGAAGAATATTTTCCTAACATTGAAACTGCAGTTGATATATCGGGACGTGTCCTTGTGGACAGTAATATCAGCTTTCCTATCGGTTCACGATACGGAATTTTATTCATTTGAAATAGATCTTCATCTGTAGAGGTTCTGAGAGGTATCTGTACGTTTTCTGGCAGTGGTGTATTCAGAAACGCTCCTTTAACGTCCATGTGTTGCCTCTACCAGCCGAAGTTCGCCGCAACTACAAGAAGAACCCTGAAGATTTCAAAACCGTCCACAGGCGCATAGCATTCCGTTGCTTTCTCTGTAGTGAGGTTTTTGCAAATTTCCGCGTTCCACAAGTCCCGCTTTAAAGCGTTGCGGTTGATCTTTCTTGTCTCTCTTAAGGCGTAATATGATTCCAGTTGGAAATGGTCTAGACGATGCATGACTCACTACAGTATACGTTTTTGCATCCTTTATGGTTCGTGATTCTTCCTCTATTGATTGTTTTCACAAAAGCCACTCAGGAGATTTTCGGGCTTCCCTCAAACTGGGTTCGTCAGCAGTACTGATGGGAAGAGAAAATGCAGGTGATGCCCTAGGGCGAAGATTGTACCGATAGGACCGCTTCATGGCTGGACTAGTTGCAGGGGTATTGGCTTCAGACTCAATGGAGTCGCTTTCATCATGATATTTTTCTCCGTTTAATATAGAAGGCTTGTCAGGAAAGTTGTTCAAGCTGCTGAACGTGTCGGGAACTCCTGTATGCATGTGATCCATGTTTTCGGATTCAACGTTTCTATTCTATTCCTGTTTCGGATTTTGAGGTTCATTTTCATCTGAGCTGAAGACGTCTACGGCAGGTAGCAGATCGATGGAGGTTTTGGTATTAGTTGTTTTCAAAAACCTTACACCAGGAAACTGCCTTTCGTAAAATCGAACATGCTTTGATACGGTCATCTCATCCCTTGTCAATACTTTGTATAGTCCTTCCTCCCTGTGTCCTAAGTTGGTTCCATCTTTCAGCCTATTCTTCGTTTTGCTTCTCTCCTTTTTAGGCAATTCTACCAGAGCACTATACCCAAATGCCTGAAAATTTTTGAAGAATGTAGGATTGTATTGTAGAACGGCATTGTACGGGGATATCTTCGTATTCGAGTGAGTAAAAATATTCTTCGCGTCGACAAAATGCTTTAAAGCATATATACAATACTTCAGAGGCAATCCTGACTCAGAAAGGCAGGTGCGGAGGTAAGACAGGATAGCACTCTGTGAACTTTCAAGAAGACCATTGGATGGAGGGGTATAGGGTGATGAGGTATCGATGGCTACTCCCCTGGCTCTCAGCTTTGATCTAGCCTGTAGAAACTCGTTCCCCCCATCTTTGTGCAAAGCAGTAACTCGAAACCCGGATTGGCGTTCAAACCACCGTACAAACTATAAAACAACATGAGATGCTTTATTTTTCCGCTTGACTGGTTATGCATACAGAAATCTAGAGAAGTAATCGATTATAGTACAGGAGTAAAGATGACCCCCAGATGAAATCGGTTTGATCTTTCCCACGACGTCTGTGTGCAGTGACCCAGGTTTGATCGCCATCGACAGAATTCCCTTGTAAAATCTTCTGAACTTAGATTTGGCGCATTTTTCACAGTCGATTGTTGACTAACTTTCAGTCTACAAAGCTTCGCTTTGAATCAATTCTCATTGACTGCTGACTTCCCATGTGGGCAAGTCGTTGGTGCCAAATTTCTTTTGTTGTACTATTTGTAGGTGCAGTCTTGACAGTGGTTCGTTCTCGTTTCTCTGCTCCAAGAACAATTTCGTCCTCATCTTCAGGTTCATCATTTATGTCATGGCCTGAGTCCGCAATCTCATCGAGATCACCATTTTGGAAGACATCATTAGAGATATCATTGGGCAAATCCTCACTTGCAGTGTCACTGTGCTCTGTGGTGGAGTCTTCTGAGATATCTGAGTCCTCACCCTCGGAATCATCTTGTACTTGCTTGAGAACTCTTGCGGTTGTTGCCCTATCGATTACTTCCCCATCTGGGATGTCTCCTTCTCCAACACAATACAGTCCATCTAAATCGTTTCGTGTCAAACATAATGGTTTCATGTGGTTTCTAGCATTCATGATGACTGCTTTCACCTTAGTGAAGAAAGCAAAGAGGTCCTTCTCTGTGAGGGCTGGTACAGAGAGGAGATCCATAGCCAGTTCTTCCGAACACAGAGTGTTCGTGAGACGAACCTCTGTTTTGGCATCTCGCATTGACCATGTTACGCATTTCGTTCCTTTCATTTCAGTGTGGAAAATTGAATTGTCTCCTGATGCAATTGGAACGGAATAAGTTTCTGTTTCATACAATGAATCTTGAGAGGGAGTCATGTGAGTTGACGTTTTTTAGTCTAACATCATGTTGCAGTTCTTTGTAAACGTTTCAACTCTTCGAGCCGTTGCGGCTCGCACTTTAGACTCTTTCCCTGGTTTATTCTTATTATTCTGCCTCAGAGAATTCTTATCCATTCTATTAGCCTGTGAATTAGTCCTCAATAGGGCTTCCTTCTTCAGTTCAAGCTTGTTGTGCGGATTTTTAGGATTTAGCCAACAGTGTTCTGTATTACGTCCAGCCTTGACACAAATGTGGCAATAGAGTTTAACGCTGTGCACCCTTTCCACATGTCTGTGTTTCGCTTTGAGAGACTGCTGCTCTTCAATAAGCCTGGCACATATTGTTTCCCGTGTAGCTGATTCATCAGGTAGAGTCTTTAGAGCTGCAGCGATAGGGATGAGCTGGGGAGCATCAATGGAGGCAATGAGTATTTCAATCTCGAGTTCTGGTAGTATGCTTGTATTCATTGCTTCCAGTTTTTCCAGGATGCTTTGCATGCGATCCACATGCATCCCTAAATCGTTCTTAACTGTAACATAGCGAAGAGATATCAGCTCTGTCATCTTCTCAATTCGGGTTACAGCTGTTCTAGAGTCATGAAGTTCACAAAGCTTTTTCATCATTTCAAATGGATTATGAACATTGCTCCTGACAACGAGTAGAGCTTCACTTGAAAAGGCAGAAACTCTGTAGCCGCTGGCTTTTTTCTGGTTTCTCAAGCATTCAGAGCCCTTTTTGACATCGTCGTACGGATTGACATCATTTTCCAAGGTGTCAGTGATTCCTTTCGCGTCGCAAAGAACTTCAATACGAATTCTCCAAATCGAAAAATCTTGACCGTATTTCATGTGTTCTATACGCGCCTTCTCTGACTCCGACATGGTGTGTCAGATAATGCCAGTAAAAGCTCAAAAGGCGTATAATAAGAAAGGCATTCATAATATGTTCGATCTGAACAGACAACGGATTTGTCACCCAGGGATTGATTAGATTTGTATGCGCAGCTTAGTATATGGTACACATAATCTGTCGAATATTGTACGCAAAAGTTGAGCGTCGAAGGTGACTTTTTATGTCATTGACTTGTGTCGCCTCGCCGCTCTCTCTCCTTTATAGGCATTAACTGTGTAATCTATTAGTAAATTCCTCTTCTTGTATATCACAAGTCCTAACAACGCATTATGTTATAACGACACTTGACGCAATAACACTGAGGAAATCCTGTCTAGCAATCACAGGAGTTCCTTAAATGTCTCAGATGTTCTTTCATTGTGCAGCACTTACATTGCTGGACAGTACGTGAGGGTTTCCAAATTGAGAAACGTACATGCGCAAATAATCAAAGAAATAATTCCATCACGACTTTTTCTTCTTGACATTAGTTTCGACCTACACCGACAGTATTCAGAACAAAAAAGGTTCTGAGAAGTTCAACATAAAGTTTGACAAGAGCTTGCATTGTTCTGGACAGTATAAACGGAGCAGAAGCGTTACCGAAGATGACAACGCTGTCAGCTGAAGACCAATGGGGCGAGTAGAGGTTGCTTCATATAGGAGAAATGATAGGTTGTTGAAGTGTGAAAGCAAGGAATGGAGTGGTCCCAACCACTCTTGAAGAAGAAAAGGAAGGAGGGCAAGAGCTACGATCACTTAAAAAACCAATGATCCCATACACAGGTGTGGTTTTGAAAGGCAATTTCTTGCATGAGTTGTCTTACAATTCCGCATGGAGGTATGCAGAAGAAGACAAATGAATGTGTGATGGAATGATAGCAGGGCATCCGGTGGAGACAATGATTGATTCCTACGCATATCACAAATTTATGTCGAAACACCACGCGAGAAGATTGAACTTGTTGCTGGATGACATCACAGGTGTGGAAGTTGAACTTAGAAAATCATCGAAGACAAATGTATTTGGTGAAGCGAATGTGATGTTGATGATCAAGAGGTTTTTAAGCAAAGAACAAATCATAATCATGGTCATCAACCTGAAGGAAGATAATGATGTTCCAATTCACCTAGTGGGAAGACAATGGCTACGAGAGCACAAGCTCACATTGATTTGGAGATCAATTCACTCAAAGTCAAACGCAGTAATGGTACTTTGGAAACGATAGATCGAAGAAGCAAGAAGGATGCAGTATCAAAGGTATTTGTTTCAAAGAAATATCACTGAAAAAGATGTGTAGAGAAGTCAAGGACGGATAATGCGAACTGTTTGCAGTCCGTATCTCTGGAAACGAATATTCGGTAATATCTCAAGGAAAATGCACTCCTGAACTTCAAGAAGTGTTAGCACAGTTCGAAGACTTTTTGAGAAAAGACTTGCCGGATGCGTTACCCCCCCAACCCGGTATGGAATTCGAAATCAAACTCATACCAATCACCCAATCTCCTGTTTAGCCTTTTATCAGACTTAAACCTCGCTAGTTGCAGGAGCTCAAGCGGCAGTTGCAGAGTTACTCGAAAAGGGCTTCTAAGACCTTCGTCTTCACAGTATGAAGCTCCAGTATTCTTCATAGAGAAGAAAATGGATATCTTCGAATCATTTGTGACTCCCGAGCATTGAGTAAAACTAAAATTCCATATGTAAGCCTTATTTCGTTGGTCGATGAGACTGTTGAAAAAGTAGCGGAAGCCCAAATATTTTAAATTTTGACTTAATTCTGGGTATCCACGAAATGAGGCTCAAAGAAAAATACTGTCACAAAACCACAATACGCAGTCAATATGGATCGTTTTAGTGGGGAGTCTTTTTGGGTTAACTATCGCACCGGCAGCGTTTTCGCGTCTACTTCAACATTTGCTTTGTCAGCTTCATGGAAACTGCCTGGGTCTTTACTTATATGCTATTCTCATCTGCAGTTGCAACTCAGAAGAACACAGACGAAACTTACGAAAACTCTTTTAGAGTTTAAAAGAACAAAATCTTTACATCAGACAGAGAAATAGCAGCTTTGGGGTCACAGAGGTGGAATACCCTGGCTTTAAGATAAACACAGAAGGAGTTCATATGCTAGCAAAAGCTCGTAGAATATGTAGAGATGTGGCTACCTCCAACATCACTGAAGGCTTTGCAAATGTTTTTGAGACTTTCAAACTTCTATCGAAGGTTCATAAGAAGTTTTGCACATTTCTCACGTCCAATAACTAATATTTTTCGTTTCAAGACCTTTTAATGACAAGAAGAACATAAAATCGCATTTAAAGATATGACACGTCGGCAGACAACTCTACCCGTTTTACGTCATCCATAATCGGATGTAATGTTTATATTGACCATTGACGCTTCCAAGAGCGCGGTAAGCGCAACCTTGGAACAAGAGGGTCACCCTGCTTCGTTTCGGTCTCATCGGCTTTGGGAGACAGAGACCTGATAGGATAGTGAAGAACAAGAATTGTTGGCCGTCATGATCGCGTTGCGCGAATGGGCAGTTTACTTGAAGGATAGGACATTTATAATTCGCACGGATCATGATTTCATCACAATCTGGCAAACAACATCAAAAATGTCAGGAAGACGGATGAAATGGTTTGACGAGTTGCAGTGCTAAATATGAGGTAGATATCAACTGTAGTTATGATTCTGGGACGAGTGGGATGCCAGTGTTTCGTCGCATGACCTGCTGATTCATCGTACAGTGTTTAAGTAGACAGTAGAAAATGCTATCGTAAATGCACTTAATGCAAATGCAAGAATGATCGGGCGTCATACTGCAGGAGTCCTCACGTAAATGCACTTACTGCAAATGCAAGACTATGCTGGCTTCAGATTGCAGGATTCCTCGCTTGCGCACTTCATGGCATCATGTTACTAACTATGGACATTCATAAATTTCAATTGTTCCGAGTAGAACACATCAAGGGTTCAAATAATAGAGCCGCTGATGCCTTAAGAAGGTTATATGACTGTCACCCAAAGTTGAAAGCACTTCGTTTCCATGACAAATACTAGCAGACAGCAATCAGGAATGGATGGGAGGACGATGGTTGGACAAAGGACATTATGTCAGTTCTACGTGATGGAAACGATTTTCCGAACGAGAAGACGGTAATATACATCCCTAAATATACCTATCCAGACGGACTGACCTATAGGGATACCATAGGTACGCGAGGTGTGGTACTTCCAAAAGACAGAGGTATTCGCGAGGCAGTTATAAAGAAGTTCCATCTACTTGAACATTTCGGGTGGGAAAAGACATATTTGCATTGCTCACAACATTTTTACTGGAATCGCATGTTCGCAGATATTCAGGAGTTTGTCAGACTTTGTGAGGAGTGTCAATTCAACAAAAAATCGACTACCTTGCAGAATGGGGTCCTACAGCCGCATCAAGTTCGACAAGCATGTTGGGATGTCATCTCAATAGGTTTTTGTTGAGAATTGCAGATGTCTTGCACAGAAAGAGACTCAGTGCTGGTTGTAGTCGAGAATCTTTTAAAAAGGGCGATAATTATACCTACAAAGAAGACTTTAAATGCAATGGAGAATGTACAAATATTGCTTGATAACGATTTCTTAAGCACAGAGTTAAAAAGACTATCGTCTTGGATAGATACGAACTATTCAAGTCATACTACTTCAAAGAAATCACGAAGATGTTGAGTGTTGATCTTAATATGGCTACAAAGAGACATTCCCAAACAGATGGTCTGTCCGAAAACATGATTTGGACTTTCTTAGAAATTATTCCGAAGTACGGTACATAAAAATCCAAAATATTGGGACTCTATGTTGACCGAACTGGAACTTTACTAGACCTCAGTACCAAACGAGAGTACAGGGGTACCGCTTTTCGAATAATTTATAGGTCGCGTACCAGAGAAAGAGCTCTCAAGAAAGTTTTCGGGAAGGGATATGTATGTATCCAGCAGCCGTGAACTATTTGGAAAGAAAAAAAGCTTGTACGTTGGCCAAGAATAATTTATACACCGTTATTTCACGTCAAACTTTTTATGTAAATCAGAAACGGACCCATTTGCTGTTCAAGGTAGGAGATTTTGTGTTGCTAAAGACCGAAAACACAATTTCGTCCAGCCAAGTGGAACTTCCCAAAATATTTTAGCCATAGTATATGGGACCGTTTTCGGTAAAAAAAAGACATGGGACCGGTCACCTACCAAATCGACCTTCCACCCCAAATGAAGAAAGCTCATAGTGTTTTCCATGTACCTCGAATACGGAAGTTTAGTCGAAGTACTGGTAATACAGAGTCTTTTCCCGTAGTTCTTGATGTGAAAGGCACAATGGAACAAGAAGTTATTGCCGTTTTGGACACTAGAAAATGCAATCGCAGAGGAAAGTAATTGGTACACTTCAAAGTTGATGCAGAATAGTAGACAATCTGGATGACCAAGAACTAGTGGAGAAATTTGGCCGATCTCATCATAGACTTTCAAACTTGGCGCGATTGTCAAGTTCTAAAAAAGGATTAACGAAATCTTACATAATGGCAACCTTTCATATATATATTCAACCGAATACTGAAGAGAGAATGTTCGAACCACGTTCAAGCATTCAATTTCTAGCTCTACTATCATATAAGGGTAGAGTCAATAAAAGGTTCAATCAAAGGAGAGAGCCAGCCTCAAAGTATTAAAAGTGAATTACCGTTTACCCTAGAAGAAGTTAAATACTACCAGAATGCTATTAATGGAGAACTAAAGTTACTTATAGGTGGTGTTCAGTTTCGGAACATACAGTGCGTTTCAAAAACATATCCCTTTACAAAAACTGCGCCAAAACCGCATTTCCCATACTGTAGAGCACATTTCACAACAAATAAAAACGACTAAGTCAATAACACTGTTTCAAAAGTATATCCATTATACAATCATTAGCTCAATTATGGCTCGTGGCGCACCTCTGACACGCTCTGAACAGCTGGAAATCATATAATTAGTAGGTCAGGGTATGATTCCGGCAGATATAGCCCGAAAACTCAAGCGCAGCCCAAAAACAATCAGCAACGTCATCAAAAACCCCGGTACATACTAGAAAAAGCGTTCAACCGGCCGTCCTACGTCACTATCCCCGGCCGAAAAGCGTATATTTACTCGAGAACTATGCCGTAACACCTCATCTTGCCGAAAATTTGTCAAAAATCCAAATTTGCCTCTATCGAGATCTACAAAATGGCGTAAAGTCAACCGTCAAAATTTGTTCAAGTACACAAAAATGAGGAAAACTTTTTTTTAAAAAGATAATCACGAGACAAATCGAGTTGAATGGTGTGCTCAAAAGGCTTATTGGAAAATGGAATAGAATAATGTTATCTTTTTCCGACGAAAAAAAGTTTAACCTTGATGGTCCAGATTGCTATAAATTTTATTGGCATGATCTACGAAAAGAAAAGAAAAAAATTGTGACCAGGCATTCAGGAGGCGCATCAGTAATGGTTGGGCTGAAATATCTACGAAAGAAGCAACTGATATAGCTTTTGTTGAAACTACAATGAACTCTGAGAAGTATGCTGAGGTTCTAGAAATCTATCTTTTACCTTTTGCATACTGTATGCATGGAGAAGAATTCATTTTTCAGCAAGATAATGCACCTGTGCATGAGTCCAATTCTATGAAACAGTGGTTCAATAGTCTAAATTTGTCGGTTATGGAATGTCCTGCGCGCTCTCCTGACCTCAACCCTATCGAAAACATTTAGGAGATGTTGGCTAGAATGGGTTATGGGCAAGAAAGGCAATTTGATACAGTTTTTGATCTAAAAAATTGTGTCAAAGATTCCTGGGAAAAGATTGAGTGTAATTCTATCAATCCTTTTATAGAATTAATGCCAAAGCGTTGTATAAGTGTTATACAGGCTAAAGAAGCAAAAATAAACTACTGAACTCGCGTTAGAATAAAAAGGATGCAATAAAGGTTATGTTTTTGAAACAGTTTTTTTACTTGAAAATTTTTTCACACTGATTTCGTTAGTTTTACCGTAGCCAAAACGTCGATTTTTGGAAAATTTGCGCGAAGGATATGATCTTGAAACATATTTTATAATGCCATCTTAGTAGTACGCCGCTTCTTGAAGTGTATCTATATTGCAACCCTTGGTAATTATTGGCGTACAAGTGTTGAACACGGCAGTTTTAGTCCGCAATTTGTGCGGCTATCGAACGCCTACTGTTCTCATCTTCTCAAAAATTTAAGGACTCCAATTCAACGAAAAAGGTTCCAGTGGCGTAAGAGCTCGTGATCGTTGGCGTATCAATTGTTCGCGAGCTCGCAACAAGAGCCGTACAACTCTGAAATTCAACATGTATGCCTTTGGGGACTTTCTACAATATAATGCGAGCAATATCATGACGACATGGTAGCCTTTATTTGGTACAATTTAACATGAGGAGCTCTATCTAATTATAACGTGTGTCTTCGCACTTCTGATGAAAATTGTTGTAAACCGTTTGGCAATTTCAGTTAGTCGCAGTGGTATAAGGCATCAGTTTCTCAAAATGGGGTTCCGATATTTTCCAGCGGAAATGATTTTAAATAAGGCACAAAAGTCCTCTCCGCTTCCGCAATACAGTATGAACGGTGTAGCAAACCCAATAACGTCCGTTCGCGAGTCGTCTTCCAGAAAATACCATCGAGAAGAGAGATTTGGATCACACCTGTTCGAAGAGAATGCTAATATATTCTTGGGCAGGCCAGTAGCTTTCTTCTAACCGGTTGCACTCAGAGAGTGTCGGAGTTACGAGCTCCGATGACACGAGGCTCACGGAGTGAAGGGTGAGAGAGCCATAGATGTAGCGCGCGAATTTGATGAGAACCAGTAGCCCGCATACGCTGCCGCAGCTCCAATTTAAGTCAGAGAATGCCCCGAAAATCTGTTACATTGAAATGGTGCACGTTCCCAAATCGAAGGTCAAAAAGATGGCGGAAGCTTTGAATGCTGGATTATGGCTATCTCAACAGACAGGAAACACCCAGGGACATCGATTGCAGCTCAACTGTGGCGGAGGCGCGGGTGACACCGGGGGCTTCGTGGCTTTAACGGGACTGCCATCTCCTCGTTTGACAATGATTCCTGCCGAGTCTGGAGGAGGTGGGCAACTTCCAGAGCGGTGCGATGTTCGTCTCTAGCTCACACTACCACATTTTGCCATGTTATCGCTCGCTGAGGTTGCGTTCTCCGCTTGCGCAGTGGCCCGTTGAACATGTGAAAGATGTCAACCAGTGTTTCACCAACAAACGCTTTAAATGCATACATTTTGAAAGCGCGCTATTCCTTTCTTGCATCAATCACCACAGCAGGTTTTTATGCAAGAGACCTGTTCATCTCATGGATTCTTATCCAGGGTAGTACTGATTGAGCGTATTGGTGTCTTAACTTTCATAAATGATGCGAGTTCTGGGTTTACTTCCAAACTTTTCTTTTGAACGGGAGTGTCTTCGAAGAGATGCAACGTTGACCATGTTCATGTATTTCTTCTGCAATCCGGACTACAAGATGTCAAAGTAAGAATATCCTGGGACATAATACTGGGAGTTTTATGCAGGCATGTATTCTTTTTGCACTATATCTTGCAATTACGTTGATCGTGAACTTCAGCTGGAGATTTAAAGTCCGGGGCAGAAAACTAGTTAGATCTGAATATGTATGCAAAAAATCCTTTTTGTAGGAAAATTGCGCCGGCTTGTTCGCCAGACTGCTACTCCACTTGAAAACGGAGTATACAAGCAGATGCAAAGGTTCTCGATCAGTACGAAAATTGATTACTGGCTCCAAGATAGCGGTTTCCTCAGACGTTGACAGTTTGGTCGCTCAAGCGCACGCATAGATCCTTCTCCTTGGAAAAGAAGAATGACGCAAGCTGTTGGTTTAAGAACGCTACGGCCTGAAAATGTGTTGAGTGTTACCGGTCGGGACCAAGAGGCGATCGACGACATGCTGTGAAATGCTTCGTAGTGGCACTCATGTTTCATTTCGTCTCGTTTGACTGAAGTTGCTGAAAAGGAACAGAAATGGAGGCACTTGGATCTTCCAATCCGCGCTTTACATGTGTACAGCGTTCTCTACTTAGACATATCACGGGATTTGAACCTCGACATGCCATGCGTGATAATACAGCTCGTTTCCCTTAAGTGAAATGATAGTTAGGGTTAGTAACAGTCTACTCTTACAGTCATCTTTGATGATAAACTATTCGGGCAGCGATCTTTCTTCGAATTGCAAGCTTTGAAAATTCGCTCTTCTCTTCTTGTTCCACTTTTGGATCAGCGTTTTATTTAGGATCAAAACGCATACTAAGCATCTTGTGATAAGGTCTGTTTCAAAAACATATCCCTCGCACAAACATTTCGTAAAATGCCTTTTCGACTACAGTACACTCAATAAAAACAACACATTAAAAATATCAAGTCAAAATACTGTTTCAAAAACATATCATTTCGTCAGCCATATTCTCTACAGCGCGCTTTAAGTAGTTTGTTTTCGCCTCTTTAACCCCACTGACACTTATAGAGTGTGTTATCATTTATTCAATAAAAAAATGAATTAAATTAAACGTTATTTTGTCCAAGTAATTTGTGATACAAACTTTCGAATAAAAAACTGTACTGAACTGTCTAATTTGCCCATAAATCATTTAATCTAGCACTCCATTGGTGTTTTCAATAAAGTGAACATTGGAAGTTCGTCATGAAAGATCCGTATCAGTCATACTTAAACCATTCATGTACTGTTTCTAAACATTTGACTGTTTTACAAGCGCACCATCCTGCTGAAAATCATAATTTAATTCATACGTAAAGTAGGAATAAAGTAGCACAAAACTTTCTACCACTTTATCATAACGTTTCTAAGTCATGAAAGCTTTAAAAAACGCTATTTTAGTTAGTTTTACTTCAAATATGCCATCTAAAACCATCTCAGATCTATAACCAAAGAACTTTTTTACAAATCTCAACTTTTTTTTGCCATTATCATGCTAATAGAATTTAAAGAAATCTGGTCCGTTCACATTCACAGTTTTCGTCCAAAAACTTATCTTTTTTTCATACTCTTTTTTTAATGAGGCTTTTCTGAGGAACACAACGCACGTTTGCGTTTATGGTGCGTTTTCAAAAGAAGATTCTTTTGTTGTTGTATAGTTTAATCAATTTTTAATTTTTAACTTGCGTCATATTTAAGAGCATTTAACATTCAAACATTGTTTTGCTTCAATTATTTTTGCACGATGAAGTATCACATAACAGATAAAGCTTACTTCCACGCGTTTTTGTCTTAGAAAGAATGCGGTATGGCTCAAACATCGCCTGAATTCATACCAAACAGAGTGTTCTGTAATAGTTGTTTGTTTTTGGGATTTTTATTTGTTTTTGCGCTATAAAAGTTGGGATCATGCTTTTGTGGTCCATTCTAATAATTTTCATATAGTTTTGGCGAGATAAAGGCGGTACACAAGTCATAATGGAGCTCTACATTGTATAAAGGATATGTTTAAGAAACAAGGTTTTTTACTTGAAAAGGTTTTATTCGGTGAGAAATTGGCTCTACAGTACATAAAACGCCATTATCTGCCCGGTTTTAGGAAAGGATATGTTTTTGAAACGCACTGTATCTGGAGCTACCAAACTGAGTTAGTCGTTTAAAATCCATTTTATTCTGCAATTTTATGCAGATTGATGTACGATAAGCAAAACGCCTAATTCCAGCTAAAACCGGCGAAGAATGGATCCGAATCTCGAAGAGATGTTCAAAATGTTGTAACAAGCTTAGGACTCTTGGGGTTGATGATCAAAACCTTATATCTCCCAACTGACGTAAATGACTCCATTTCAAAGGGTCTGGTCAGTGCTCTCCTAGCTCACTAGTAGAGTGGAATTAGACTTATCGTGCCGTATCTGCAATGTCCGCTTCAAGAAGTGTCCAAAACCAAAACCATTCAATTCAACCTAGAATTTACTGGGAATTGGAGCTTTCGTGCTCCGTGATCGCTGGTACGCCGTACTAAACTATGACCAATCGAGATTCCTTGAACATGTCTCAACATTTCTTCTTCTGCTATGTCGACCTCCACATCAAAAAAATCTAATATTGATGCGAAAGAGGTTCTTTTTCAACAATGCAGTCAGGAAAAGCTGTATTTAATGTTCCATCTTCGTCAATAAAGTCTCGAGAAGGTCGCCATTCAGCCTCATATCTTGGTGTTCTGTCTATTAAAGTCAAGAGCTGGTTCCCGCGTTCTCGCATTTTATGCTTCAGAATTTTTGTCAACGGTAAAGAGCAGATCATCAGTTCTACTCTTTGGGAAAGGACCTGCTTACTGCGACTTTTCAATCGAAATATCCGTCGCTTGAGACTTTAAAGGAGATATTTGCGCAACGTGCAACACTAGATGAACGTTAATACTGATAGGTAGTTTCAAAAGAGTCGAGTTTTTGCCAATAGCTTTCACTACCGTGAAAGTTTCAATCGACAAGCACTCAGCTTCTTTGACTGTTGGGTCTTGGCTGTGGAATCACGAAAAAGAAAAGAATGAACTTAAATTGTCTTTCCAACCTTAAAACAAGACGACTTATATTTCTGTACCAGGTACGCAGCATGAAGTGCTTTTGATATGTAGTTAGAGTAAGCCGCGTCTTACAGCCTAGATTGAAGACAATTCTTGAATTTAGTCAGTGCCTCATTCAAAGAATCTTGTTTTCCTTCTAAGAGATCCAAGGAAGATTTTGGTTTCCATCCCGAATCCATTTCGAAAAATGAAGCTCCTAAATATTGCTACACCGCAAATTTATAGTAAAATTTAGCTGCAAGTAGAAGAAGATCCGAATCGTTTCGTTGTGAAGAACAGTAGCAGCTAAAATTCTTTTCAACCATTCGGTTTATAGCTTCTGAGGCTGCCCCTGTTTGAAGGTATTTGCTTGTGCTCATCTGCAAAACAATCCCGCACAAGAGCATGAGGTGCGACCCAAACTTTTAGATAAATAATGGATCTCAATCGCTTACAATACCATCGGGTAGATCATATAATTTGAGATCATGGGCAAAGAACGTTTCGGCTGTCTCGACGGCGGTGTCTGTTTCCTTTCATGCCATGAAATGTACTCTCCTGGAAAGAACGTTCCACCCACGAGAGTTGTTGGAACGAAGTCCTACGGTTACTCGAACTTTATAGTTCTCTTTCCTGAGGATACAGACAGGGTTGTTACTTTGTTCAAATTGTGGTTCATCCTGAGTGGTCCATTGAGGGTGTTTTGTATTTGGAGGTGAGGAGCTCCCTAGTTAATGACCTTCCAATTGGTTGAGTCAGGGGCTTAAAGAGGGAGGATTTACCTCGCGCCGACCCTCCAAAAGTTTTCTGATGGATTTCCGTTTCTTCCTGAGGATAGGATTCATCTCCTTGGTCGTCCGTATGGTCTACAATGTCGTGGACTTGTGGGGATTTGATCGGAGTATCTGGCGGCGTGGCATAGCTTGCGCTTCCAGGGGTCCCTGGGGTTCGTTGCTGTGCCCTGTTACACACCCGTGAGGATCGCTGCATCCTGTAATTCTCTTCCCTTAAGGCTAGGAGATTTTGGCGTGCGTCGTCATGGAGATACCTCGTGCAGTGACAAGGGTGGACCATTGAAAGGGAGAGAAAGCAAGCCCTTGGGGAGCGAACAAAAACGTCGTTGCGGGGCGGAAAGGGAGAATACTTGGGTGTGGGTGGTCCAGTGGTCGCTGTAGTTCCCTGGGAGTTATATGATGGGGGCCCCGACGGAGGAGCACCGAAATTGACCGCAAGGACATCTCTCGAATCGGCGTAATGGAGTGATGCGACTCCGTGGAGCTAACCTAATGGGCTTGGCTGGGTTTACGCAATGGAGTTGCGTGTCCTCTGGTTATATCAGCATTGCACCTGGAGGTCCTGTTGGTTTTGCCATAACCCTCGGCGTAGGTAACGAGCCTACGGAAGGAGTATTGCGGGTTTTCCGTGTGGTAATTGCGCACATGTGTCCGAATAGGAGGGAGTAATTGCGTGATGAAGTGACGTTTAAGCCGTCCTTCGGAGAAAACGTTTCCACATCAGTAAGCCTTCTTCCATAGGTCGTCTGCGAAAGCCAACTCTGTCAGGTTGGAGCTCTGCCTAAAAGATATCACTTCCTGGTGGGCATCCATTATAATGTCATCTGTTGCGTAAGTTTCCAAGAGATAGTGAACAACCTGAGGGTATGACCTGAGGAGCTCACGGTCTTGAGCATCCACGAGGTCAGATGTGCTAGATATCTTCGAAACCACTCGGTCACACACCTGTCCTGTAAGGAAGACTTGGAAAAGATACAGAGCGGCGCCCACGTGGACACTGTTCTTATCACAGGCCGTACGGAACAAGCTGAGAAACCTAAGTACAGCGATGGGATCGGAACCCGAATACATGTGCGTAATGGTTAGTTGCATCCACTTGGCCCATTTGGCGACTCTTCGAGCCACCGAACCAGAATATTTCGGGGACCTGCCGGCCAGCCGGTAGTTCCAGTAGTCTAGATCCTAAAGGAAAAGTTCGTTGGTTGTTGTCAGTGGTTTGAGGCCTCGAACGGCAGCCTCATCCACTTCCGAGTCGGTCGTTTCGGTCGACGCCGATTCGGAATCACTCGTGTCCGAATGGTCCCTTATTTTACTCCTTCTGTTTTTATTTCTACTGCGGTTACTTCTTTTCTTTCCAGCGGAATAAGGACCTAAAGGATCGATCTCTCTATCACATCCGATGGAGCTCTGAGGTCACTGTACCTCTGTAAGTTGACCTCTGGACATGTTGTTGAAGTTCATACGTGTGCAGTGGTGGGGACGATCTCAACACAAGCGATACTCGGCACAAAGGGTCTGCCGGAAGCTCTGGGAAGAGCTCCAAGGTTATTGACGTGGGTTTATACAGGGATACTATGCGACCCTTCGGACACTTGAGGTGACGTACTCCTTCTAGTAGTGTGTACGTCATCGATTGATGTTGTACGTGTCTTAGCTATCTCACACACCCTCCTGTCGCGTTAGTACCCTCTAATAAAAACTCCTATTGCCAATTCCTTGAGTCATGACTGACTCCTTTGGAAACATCTATGCTCCAGAACCCATCACGAAACATTTGGTTCATCTTTGCTGAGTGATTTACGCTACGTTTGGTAAGAGCGTGGGCCAAATTGATGGTTCCCCGAATCCAAGTGATCTCATCCAGCTCTCCGGCCTCGAAAGCGTCTCTGATAATCGTGACTGTTTTCCTCAAGCGAAATTCGCGACATTCGTGTAACGTTGTGATGGTATCGAACAGTGCTTTAGAGTCAACTAGGATTCGGTGAGCAATGTTAATCTTCGGAAAGATGTTAGCGAACGTTACCTTCATGTCAAAACCTCGATCTTCTGCTTCCGCACACGCTAGTATTTCTGCACCGAATGAAGAGTAAGTCACACGTCTTTGTTTTGTGCTCGACCAGTACAAGGGATGGAAGATAGGATCGTCGTCAACTTCCGTGAATAATTGGACACCGCAAATAATACCCGATTGTCCGTCTGCGAGATCTTTGGAGCCATGTGATGCATCGGAAAGAGTGGTCAAGGTTACAGCTGTAACTCCGAATGGTCTGATGTATTTGATCGTAGGTCCCAAACTTCGTATTTCTTGTAACATTACGTTGGCATCTACCAGGTGCTTAACTCTCAGATTACCCAGTTCTTGTTGCATTTTTGACGTAACGAACGATGCTGATGGAAGGACGCCTGAGCCCAGATACATGAGGGTTCCAGCTAGCGAACGATATTTCTTGATCTCGTCGTCACTAGCTCCTTCATCACGTTCTCTTCTTCTCGCCTTCGAAAGTTCGATGGGATGGAGGCGTTCCATGTACGGAACCATTGACAAGATGACATTCTGGTCCGCGTCTTTGGATATATCACATCCGGCAAAGTTCAGTACGGCGTCAATTCGGACTTTTCCCACTTCGAATTCGTGCTGTGGTGAGTCCATGTACTTACGGATTCTCAATTCCGTACCGGCGACCAGGAGGTCGTCGACGATCTTGGCTATGAGAAGAGTGATGCGGCCGTCTTCATCCTTCTTTGTAAACAGTTGGTTAACCCCGTATACCCTTTCTAGGTCAGCTGTTCCGATCATCCATGACTCTATACGTTTTGCCCATTGCCTTCCAGCTTCCACGATTCCGTATGGCAACTTCATAAGTTTCCATAGGACGCCTTTCTTCTTTCGGAACTCCAATGCAGGTCTGACGTAGATATCCCGCTGTATTGGGCCACTTTGAAGAAATGCACCCTTGATATCAGCAACGCCGAATACGAAACCAAGAGAAAGAGCGACACTAATCAAGATGCAAATGATGGTCATATCGGCATTAGAGCAGTCCTTTCTGATGTCATCTTTAAGATCGTCCCTGTTTCCGTGTGTCACGAGGCGTGCTTTCAACTTCCTGTGATTATCTTCGTCTACTCTAACCTTGTACACTGTGTGAGATGATATAACGTTTGCACCACGAGGTATTTCATTCTCTGATACCTCCATGTATGACTCCGACCAATTATCCGCATGTTCCTTCTCGACTGCCTTCTGTAATATCCAGGCTAGAGCAAATTCTACTTCTCTGGCATTCACCTGTCTTGACCCAATCACCCGTTGCATGTCCTTCAGAATCTGCTGTTCGTTTGACTGCAATGTCTGTTCGTCGTTGAGTTCAGTGTGTGTCAGTAGATTGTCGGTGTAGTCCCCCATATCTTTGTAAACGTGTTCCCTATTGACGTCGTTGTTAGCCATGAGTGAGGTGGTGATCTCTATAGCTTCTTCGTGAACATCGGTGTTGCTTGGGCTGAGTGTGAGGTCTATATAATCTTCCATGACTCCTTCGCTCAGTTCGCGTGCGAGTTGAGATCCCGGACGCAGCCTGATATTTTCGTAGGCAATTCGATACGGGCCCCTTATCCGAACGACGGACTTCGACGATATGAGGAAGAGCTTTAACGACTGTTGCGCCGCGCCACTCGTCAGCCTCGTTCTGTTTGGAACTCTTGTAGAAGTAAAGCACCTCCTCACCCGGCTTTATAGCCGATTCGGGTATAGTTGAATGATCGTGTGCCTTTAGCACCCGTTGAAGTGCGCGTGTTTCTGTCTGCTCTGTGTAGGCTTTCAGAAGCTCTTCGGTCACGAGCCTCCTGGGTGCGCCTAGGATTGAAGGAGCGTACCCTTTCGCGAGTTCAAAAGAGCTCATGACTTTTGATCCTGTGAAACAATTAGCTAGAAAGAGTGCTCTGGATAGTATCGTCTTATCGCTCCCACGGGTGGTATCCATTTGGAGCTTCTCGAGTATGCGTTTGACTACCCCATGTTTCCTTTCTACGATGCCGGTTTTATTATGTCTTCTCACGGGCCGTGCTTTGAATCTGATGTCCCTTCCGGATAAGAATCGACGGATAATCTTTGAGTCCATTTCGTAATCGGCTGACAGAGCTTCTGGAGCTCCGTGTCGGTTGAACCATTCCGTTTCTAGTACGATTGTTGCTGTTTGTGATTCCCTATCAGATGTGATGCTTGCCTCAGAATAGCCAGTACCTGCGTCAACTATGTGTAACACTGAATATATTGTGTCTCGAATGGTACAGAACATGTAATCCATCTGTATTTCCACATTGAAGGCTTGGTTCACATGATTAATCGATATCTTCTTTGATGGTATAGGTGGACCAGATCTCGTACAAATAGGACAGTTGTCGCTCATCTTCTTGACCTCTAATTCGAGTTCTTTGGATTTGTATCCAGCTCGTTCGCAAAGTCTGATTATCTCGTTGGGATGACCATGCGTCAGCCGATGCAACCTCTTGGCCAGTGTTTTCGGTCTACACCGTTCAATTGCCGAGCTTAATAGTCCACAAACGGTCGGTATGATGGCCACGTGAGCTCGTAAATCGTATACGGATGTAGACCTTAAGTAGAGCCTGAATACTCTTGCTTCGCTATCTAGAGGTCGTCTGATTATCAACGTTGGTGGATGTACAGAGAAGTCTGTTGTACTATACTGTTTCACGTCCAGCCCAATCGTTAGGGGTGACTTGTCCTCGAACAGGTCGAATGTGAATTCCATCGTCTTTTTGTTCACGTCCTGAGTGGACAGTGTCCAGGAACATTTTTCTTAGGATTTAGGCATTGATCTCCCCATCCGCGGCGATATTTGTTTCTTGCCCTTGAGGGTTTGAACTCTATGTTGAGCACTTGACACAGTCGCACGGCAGAGATAATTCCTCCTGAGGATATAGGACTCCCTTCGTCAAGAATGGGATTCGGATCCACTTTGTTCAGGTCCGAATCCCCTACTGAAAAAACGGTTTTCCTTCTCCGTTATTCTTAGTCTGTCCCGTAGGCCTAGGCTGCCAATTACATTTGGGCTTATTGGTGTATCTCCCTCTTCCTTGCGTTTTATCATGGTTATCCTTCTGAGGTTTCTCTTCGTCGTCATTCTTATCATCAGATTTTTTGTCATCCTTTGTATTCTCGGTACTTTCGTTGTCCTGGTTATACTTACGCTTCCTGTTCCTCCTGTTGAATTTATTGGAGTTAAGGTAGGACCGAGTAGATGATTCAGGTTTCTTATCGGAAGAGGATGTGTTATTGAGATCGCTCTCTTCCAAACCTGCCTCTTCCAACGCTCGTATGGCGTCTTGAAGTCCGATCCATGAAGGATTTTCGTCGTCATCGAAGGTTTTCTCTTGTTGGAAGACAGCTGATTTCATAGTCGAATGACATTCGACACAAGTCCTTTTCTCATCTTCGTTCAATGCTCCTGAGGAAGCTTTGTTTAAGATACCAATGACGCTCTCAAGACGGTTTTTTAGCATCGGAATGGCTGCGACACTTCGTTCGTGATTTCTATTCTTTGCTGATACTACGAGGTTGCTTATTATGTTATTGAATGTCTGTGCTGATAACGTCGCGTTGAGAAGCAGTATAATAGCGAAGTTCTGACAATCGCTAGAGTCCTGCTCCGAATTCGTTAAGTTGAGATAAGAAAGGGCAGGACCCGCAAAGCGGTCAACGAATTCCTTGATGGACTCTTTTGATCGACGTTTGCAGCCGTTGATTTCCTTATAGAGACGAACAATTGGCCTCAGGCGATCTACGGTTGAGTCTTTCGCGACGAGATTGACGACTTTCTTGGCTACGGACATTTGGTCCAGTATTTCATCTTCAGATTGGGGTGTGAGTCGAAGTTCTCCAGTACGGACGGCCTTCTTCACTACTTCCTTCTTTGCAAACTCAAGAGAACGGTAAAGTGTCAATCCAAGCGTCGCTGCCACTCCCTTTGCTCGTGAATCGCGTCCATGTGCACAAGCTTTCAAAGTTTGAGCCCATTCAAAGACGGCTTCACGCCATAAAAGCTTGTCTGTAGTTGCACGCAATTTTGGTGGAATTAGTATATTACTTGGGCTGAGATCGTCCCCTGGGCCCATAACTGTAATTTGACTTTCGGACATGTTGTTGAAGTTCATACGTGTGCAGTGGTGGGGACGATCTCAACACAAGCGACACTCGGCACAAAGGGTCTGCCGGAAGCTCTGGGAAGAGCTCCAAGGTTATTGACGTGGGTTTATACAGGGATACTATGCGACCCTTCGGACACTTGAGGTGACGTACTCCTTCTAGTAGTGTTTACGTCATCGATTGATGTTGTACGTGTCTTAGCTATCTCACAACCTCATAGTATCCTTTGGGTAGGACAATCTGTCTGTCTCCTAGACGTGGAGCCTCTCTTTTGCTCCTAAACTGCCCTTTCATTGGTGTTTCCTGATGTTGTTCCAGGCGAGGGGCGGATAATACCGCCACTCCTGAGGGTTCGGTTGGGTGTTGCCATATGGAAGCGGGATGGTTAACTTGAGGATTGGTCCTAGGGACCCCATTGCCGGACTTGCTAGTGACTGCTACTTGAACGGCCTGAAGGAGGAAGTCTATGAATAGCTCAGACTCCACGACCTTGTGGAAGATTCGCTTAATGAGGCGATCCGTATGGTCAGCGATCGCCGTAGCGAGTCGCATGTTTTCAATGGAATACACATTGGCTGAGCAGAGCTCACGGAGACGGGGCCAGAAAAGGTCGGCAAGCCCAGGGAGAATGTTCTCTCTAATTCCTTTGGTCTTACGAGGTTCTCCTTGGTGTGTTCCTGGCCTAGAGGTGGTCTTGGTGAGGCGTTCTCGTAAACGCGCTGCTACCGCGGGTTCTTGGCGAATCCTTTCAGGGTCGTCCAGGGCAATCAGTACTTCTTGCGGCTAGCTTCTCGTGCTCTTGCAGTCGCTAAAAGTATCAACCTGATTTTCAGGCAACATCGTCGGCGCTGCTGAGGCAACTGGTCCTGCCGTAGGAGATCTATGGTCTGCTCGGTTGGGTGTGTTTCCTGCATCCATAATGGCGGTTGCTTCTGTACGTCCGGTTCGTTGGAGAGTTAAACCAAAGGTTAGAATCCGGATAATTCTTCCTTCCGTTGGTCCGTCCGATTATTCCTAAGGTGTTCTAAGTCGGGAGACCAAAATGTAACGCAATGACTGGTATCTCAGCGTACTGTTCTCAACCTGAGGTAGCGTGGTAAAGCGGGGCCTAGGGTTCGAATCCTTCAGGGCGGCACTCCCAGAGTACTTGGTGCAATGGGCTGGCGTTTACTGCGTAGTCCTACAAGTCGGAGCTACGTAAACGATGGCTTGAAGACCAGTTGGTGGAACTAATGTACCAAGGGGGGTGATTTAGTATCCTAACGGTGATAACCTTACTCTAAGGGAGAAGCCTCACTCGGGCCAACTAAGTAGCAATGGCAAAGCGCTGGGATCACCCTGGCACTGTAATGCTAATATATTAAACTAATTAAAATAAAATAATTAACTAAATGAGTCCAGCCGAGGTCGGCTAGTCCACGTGGCGTCTGTAAGATACATCCGGCCCCGGCAGCTTACATGCCTCAACTGTTATCGTTGCTCCTTCACAATTGTTAAGTGTAGTTGCCCATTCAGAGGCATCTGGATGTCTCGTAGCAAGTTTCGGGGATCGAGGTGAGGTTGTGGTGTGCATAACTGACATTGGCAGGGCGCTGAAGGCTCGAGATAACGTGACTCATGAATCAAGGCTGGTATCGTATGGCTGGAAGTCCATTGCACGGATTTTCTGTGCGCGGTTGAGTGCTATATTCCATACATTGATGTGGGTTGGGCTGAGGAGGTGGAGAAAAACAATAGGGTCTGAGCGGCAGTAAAGTTTTAACTTCTATGTTTGGAGTCGAGGGATGTTCCCAAACTGACAAAATGGGAATATATTGGAAAGTTTGGGAGGAGCGCCGTACCACAATGTGTGGGGATTACATTTTGGATGGAGATTTGGTACGTTATGTTGTACTTGAAAGCAGCATCAGTGGCGGCGTACTGCCAGTAAGTGAGCGGAAGGCGACTGTGAACGAGTGTCGCCCGGGATGTGTGGAGAGGGAAGTCATTGACGCCTTCGGCCAGGGAGTTTTCCTGTGGTGAGTATGGAACGATGGGTTAAAAACGAATACCGCGCACTGATAAAGATTTATGGATGGAATTGGATGGGGGTTCCTTTGCGTCGTCACTTCGGAGAAGGTAGGGGTTTCTTTTTTGGGTGTTGCATATGTGGGTCAGTGTATCGAGATATTTGAGAAGGGCTTCGGACCAAGTCTTGAGGAAGTCGACATGAAGGAAGCGGGAGGCGGGATCGATGAAAACGAGTGTATGGCGGTTCCCTTGACGTGATGGAGGTGTCAGAGGTCCGCAGGTGTCGATTGATATGTACCCTCCAGGGGACTGAGTGTGGGTGGTACGGCGATGAAGTTTCGCTTTGTGTTTTCCTTCCCAGAATCCACTGCAGTGAGGTTTTGGGGGTCTGTGACGAAGTATAGCGGAAAGATTGGGTAGGAGGTTGTGCGTGGTCATTAAATGTAGTGACCGGGGATGAATATGGCCCGGCTTCAGGTTATATGTCATAAAGTCATGTGAGATGGAGGAGATTGGGGTTGAAAGGGTTTTTGGCAGAGAGAATGAAAGCCAGGGCTGTAATTTGGTACGTGAAGATGGTTGCAGGGTATCAAGATGTGGAATCCGGAAATTTGTGAACAGGGGGTGTGGTTCTTTGGATGTGGTAGATTTCGTCGCAACGATTTTGGGTGGATGGAATGGGGGGTTTCGGAAGCGGTTGTGGAGGGAGAATATGCGTACAAATAGGGCTTTATTGGGGGTTTCAAGGAAGTATTGATGGTTTATAAGTGTGGAAGTAGCAATGACCTAGTGTGCATAAGGCGGTCGACGTCTTCGAATGATGGTGGGTCTAGACAGGGTGAACGCCACCAAACCGTAGCATGACGCAAGGGAGTATACAAACATCCGAAACGTTGAAAAAGAACAACAAATAAATACTAATAAATCTAACGTTAAATATATTAGATTGAATTTCAAACTCTATTCGAAGCTTTTCAAACTTTTGAACAGGATCGAAGCAATATAAAGAGATTAGACAGCCTCCAATCTATACTCCGATCACAAGTAAAGATTCTGAACTCAAAAAACTGTGCCCATCTTTGATAATGGGGCGCCAGAGTGTAGTATGCTACCATGTCAAGGAATACGATATGTTGGTTTTTCGCGAAGTCGCGGTTGGAACTCATAAGTGAGTGATGTCATCAGATTTGTGATATGAAACGGCACACCTCGTAGGATGCCAGGAGGCAGGGTACAGTGTTGGGACACGTGGTATCACGAGTGGAGTGGCTTGCAACGGCGCATGTAGTGGCGATCCACGTGGCTGGTTTTACTACCCTTTGTAGCTAGACGTCCATTAGGGACCGTACCCGTACAGTGGTTTGGCTAAGTGGCTGACCACTGGGTATTATTTATATATTTATTTGGGCACTCACCCAGGCACACAGTATATAGTGTACCAGAGGGGAGCGCCGACTCCAAGTAAAGGAGACAACATGGGCATCATGACTATTCTGTTCCTCGCTTAGGATTCCTTAACCGGAGATCCGGACGAGCTATAATAGATATTCAGCCCCCAACCACTTCACGAGCCGTCTCGTACCTACGTTCCATCAACGTTTTACAGTTGCACTGTTCATCCTCGCTGGCGAGTAGTGGCCTTACACCCCACTTCCAGCTCGCTGGTGGTGTAGCTCTACCACCCCTTTTCCTTCGTCGCAAGCGACCCATCGGCAGTCCGAACGCTGTCGCAGGAGTCTGCTCTCTCCGTTAGAGCGGATACTACAGATTTGTCGAGTTTTTAATGAATACTGGCGGACGTGATTCAAATTTGAAAAACCGACCAACTCTTACGGATCACTCACGTACTTTCTTAATGTGGATTCATTCTTGAATCCGTTCCATTTCAAATATTCAAACACCAATAATTTATCTACACGTACTGGCACGTCGGTACGCTAGCACGTCTAGTACGGTTGGATAGAATGGCCCTGAGGACCATTCTATCAGGCCCTGAAGGCCATTCTATCAGGCCCTGAAGGCCATTCTATCAGGCCCTGAGGGCCATTCTATCAATCCGTACTAGTCATGTGGGGGCAATTTCCAAATAAGAAAAGGGTGCCGAAGAAAAGTAATTGATTGCCGTTACTGTTCTCCTGGCCCTTGTGGAGACGCACGCACCGTGTCCAGCTTACACACGTTTTCATAGATATCACATAAAACGCCCAGGAACCGGATGCCCTCGTCCTCCAGGTTCCTGGTCATCGGTCGTCACAAGTTATGTTCTCAGAACACTCATCCTTCATCCTCCTCTTTGAAACTCTCAAGATTCTTGAGAAGTCAAGAACGATCCGACGAAGAGTACGATGTTCAAACCCTTCTTCACAACAGCAACGTACTTGCCGTCGAATCAATCACAATCAGCCTTTTAGTCGCTAAGAAATCGTCACCCACATCTTCCTTCATAAACATGGAGTCTTTTTTTCAACCCAAACTCTCCTACACGAACTTTATATTCGGGAAAGTGCCCTAACCATCAATGCGACACTCGTCGATGCCGTATTATTTTTGGAAAGCGAAATACCATCTCTTCATGACCCGGCCATCGCAACACACACCAAAAAGGTTCACAAGGTCAAGGCCCTTATCATGCAAAGTATACCTGACCTAATAATTGAACAACTTTCATCAGATATCCTCAGTCACTCACCATTCCATATCTTAAACACCATCTTTAATCATGTCCGTCAAATCAATGGGCAAGACCACGATGCTCTCACCTCTAAGGCACGATCTATCTTACTCGAATCTGTATTGAACATCAAGGAATACATCTCCAAACCTCTTTCTATCCGAACGAAAATGCTCAACTCCAATTTCCCCTACATTAATGAAGAACGCTCACCCTTGAAAAAATCCTCATTTATGGTCTGTGGTATAAACCAAAACGGTAGCAAGGGGGTGTGAGACATGTCTATTCTAGGGAGCGCACGATGGGCTCGGCCTAGGGGGAGATTAAGGATACCTGTAACGTGTGGCAGCACCATCCACTGAAAGGTGCAACAGGCACGGCAGCCGTACTGTTATCAAGTTGGTAAACGATGATGCACAACGCACGCGAGTCCGGAAACCCGTAAGGACACTAAACTTGCCTTTACGGTCAACTGTAGAAACCGAAAGGGGTAAAAGTAGTCTAGTAGTTGCTAAACTTTACAATAGTGACCGAGGTGGCCATGCTTATTGAAGATATACATCTCACCGGCCGCCCGACTTACGGTGGCGCTCTCTGCCACGTGGCCACGGGGAGGTGCACCTCAGGTGCACCTTCCCATGTACTTAATCTTATCTATCTATCTAGAACTAAATTAGCGAAAAGCTAAACTAATTGCTCACTAAACCACTGTAATACAAGGCGCATGCCGGCAACCATTAGGTCCAACAAGTGGCATCACTGCCTCCTTGGTGTACAGAGTATATTCTCGATAAACTGAACCTTTTTGTTGCGGCTCATATAGATCAAGAGGTTCAGTTTATCGAGATGTTCAGTTTAGCAGAATACACGTGTTCATATTTCGCACACCTCAAGTACAGAGCAATGAGCTGTTCAGACAGAATCAAAAGCCATAAATGGCGTACAGGGCATGTAATGGTAATATATTGGCAGAATTGGACTCCGAATTTTCAAGAACGGCCTTCTCCGTCTAGAAATAAGCATGGGAGCCCAAGATAAGCAACCCTGGAAACGACATAGAAAGCAGCATCTTCAGTAATTGTGGCCTTTAGCCATCCTAGCTACTGCCAACGTACAACAAAGCGTCTTCTAAGACGCCAATTTCAGTTCCTTTCTCTCAATCAATCTTTTAATATGTTCCATTTATCATTTCTGTCAAACCCTCAGTCTCCTTCCCCTTTTCGATTCACATACAACGCGATGCCACAAATCTATCCGATCACCACTAATACTCCCCCAAGAGTTTCCAGTAATACTAAGCGACAAGTTACTCTGAAACAAAAGCAAGATGCTCTTTTACTTCTCGGAGCCCGTCGTGATGGCTCATTTTGCACCGGGTATATCAACCCTACGACTGGTAAAAAAATGGAATGGCAATACCATTGCCAAGAATTTTATTGTTTCAAAAGGATCAGCTTCGTCATGGCGGAATAAATCCTACAGAGTTCTCTCTCTCAATACTAAAAATCGACAGATAAAAAAGTCATGCCGTATAAGAAAGGCTTCCTTTCCAAAATTAAAGATGGCTGTCGAGCGATATATACGGGAGCGAATCATATAAATGCAAGATAAATCTATGTTTTCGAAGGGGACTAACCGCAAATCAGCTACAAAGCTTCGAGACACAATGGTAGAACGCATTAAGATTTTATTGGACTCTGAAGTGGAACCGAGCAAAGGAACCTTTGTCGCAAGCTCTGGCTGGTGTCTCAATTTTATTAAGCGTCATAATCTTTACATTTTGAAAGGAAGTGAACAGGCAGGGAACTTCTCTGCTGAGATAATCGAATAAGCTCGAACTAATACACGCAAGGATCTTACTACATTTGCGCTCTGTGATATTTGTAACACCGATGAGGTAGTAGTTCTGTACCGTTCCTTCCCAAGCCGTGCTGTTCACGCGCGCAAATAGACTGTGGCGTATGAAAGGGTAACGAACAGGCTCACTGCTGTACTCACGGGTTTCGCGGATGGTCGAAAGGCCTCCATGGTGGTAATCGGCATAGCCATGCGCCCCCAGAGCTTTCCGCATCACTTCGGTGGAATGCAAGATTTGGGCATTTTTTACCAGTCGCAGGCGAACGCCTGGAACACCCAAAACTCATGGTCAAAAACAGTGAAAGGCATGGAAAAGATGGCGCATTTGCAAGGCCGGACGATAACAGGAGTGTTAGACAACTGCTCTGCACACAGCGTCGATTACAGCCGATATGCGCACTACTGGCCTGTCTTCCTATCTCTAAACCAGACGCCAGTATTTCAGCCCGTTGGCGCTTCAATTGGCCGTTATGTCAAGTGTGCCTTTTGTCAGTTGCTTATTAGGCAATTGCTGAAGTATGTTGACAATAACATGGAATTCAATGTGGACGAACTCAGACCGTTTAAAATGAATGAAGCTGTTACTACATATAATGCTGTTTGTATGATGGCTGAAGCATGGAACATGGTTCCAACTCATGTGGTTCTAAATGGCTGGTTGGCTCCTGGAATACTTGGGCCGCATCAGACCTCCGAGATACGCGACATGCTTTCGAATGATAGTGGAATAGAGGTTTCTTCGTTTAATCTGCAGATGGGCTCATCCACGTCTACCGAGAAGGCTATTGTTGCGAAAGAGCGGTTGATGCCCGCGCTGCGGGCGCGCTGCGGCTTAATTCCCTCAAAGAGGCAGGTGATCTCAATAATTCAGCCGTTCTGGATGACTTTTCTGCCGCAGACTTAGAGGACTTTTTTGACGCCGAGGAGACCTTGAATGTCTTCCATCTAGTGTCTGTAGAAAACGCCGTTACAGTCGCTGTTGATGCTGCATTGAAAGCGGGCGGCAACGATGTGTCTGGATGCCAGAACTCTTGCAAGGAGCCTGAACATACTGAACGCCAGCCTGAACGCCAGCCATCTGTCACGAGGTATCTAGAAACAGCGGAGGCGTTTCTCAATGAGATCACTTGAAGGACCGCTAGCAGACATAGGTGTATGGAAGGGTCACGTGCTGAAGACTTGATGCCCCTCATAGAACAGGAACTAGAGAGGGTCAGGTTGCAAAGGCGGCGGAATGCTAGGCAGTCCAAAGTTGGTGAATTTTGGAACATAGAACAAATCCAGTACAGTGCTTAGCCAGAGTACTGTCAAAAACCGGAGCCAGACGGTATAATTCAAAAAGCCTTCTAAACGCCTCAAAATCAGGGTTTGATAAACTGAAACCACCCAATGTCTCTGTTCTGTTTATCGTAATCATCAGGTTAGGAGGAGGCTTCAGTTTATAAAACTGAAAGTGCATTTCTAGCCTAAAAACGCACATGTGGCGGAGGTTGCCATTGAATGTGTTCGGTTTATAGCGTCTGTTCAGTTTATCGTGGGTTCAGTTTATCGAGAATTTACTTTGTTGCTCACTATACTACACGGTCTTAAATCAAATCCGGAATTCTATCAGCTCCACATCGTCATGGCCGGAACACCACCTGCATCCATTCGATAGTTTACGAATCACCGACAGCAAGCTACCTTCGTCCAGAAAAATATTTCTGCACCCCAAATATCATTTACCAACCCCAAATTCACGTAACTCTACGTCCGAACCTCCCAAGTCAGTCACGTCCACGTCGCTTTCGATCAAAACCATATTCAAACCATGCATGTCCTCAGGGCTACACCGGCAAATGGTGCCGCGTCCATGGATGTGTCACGCACAGCAATGATGAATGCCCTCTTCAGAAAGTAAAACTCCAAGCCCGGGCAAACGCACTCAAAATCCGTGTTCTTCCTGAAAATCGCATGAGCAACCTGAAGCAAAATGTCAATGACACTCATCAGCTTCAGCCCCAAGGTACATTTATCCTTGATTCAGCCGCCCACCCCACTCATGTTTCTTTTTCAAACCCCGCAAAGTGAGCTCTTTCACACCCGACTTACACCATCTCCGCCAACGGCCATACCTCTCCCATAACCAAGCAGGGGCCAATATCGATACCAGCGACACATAAGACTATCCGCACCCCCAATGCCTTACATGCTCCAAACATCGGTCTGACCCTGCTCTCTGTAGCCTCCCTGGTAGACAAACATCAGATACGTTTCCAAATAAAATCTAACGTTACATAACGTTTTTCTTACATCACCTATTCGTTAGAAATCTTTTTTTAGTCCCCCCTCCGCCGCGTTCACCCTCCAAGTTCGCATACATAATGGCTGACCCATTGCTGACCCCCTGTTCCTTCCGCCCACGCTCCCCGTGATGATGATTGCCGCCCGCTCCTCGCTTCGGCGTTCGTTGATGCGTCTCCCGCTGGCCCGGACCGCCTCCGCCCGCGGTCAACGCCACCGAGCTGCACGAAAAGCATGTAGAGCACGGCCGCAAAATAGATTACTACGCTGGCTATTCTATGCAAGTGCAGTACCACACAGTATCAAGAACTCCTACATGTTTGTGCGTTCCTCAGCTGGCCTGCTACATTGTCGCACATGGCCTAAATTGTGTTGCATGGAGCTGAGAACGCTGCATTTATTGGTTGTGCCCGATGTGGCTGCCATCGAACCCAACTGCACTCAGCCATCTCTGATAATCACCACGAACAAGGGTGTCATTGATAACACCATCAATTCAAAATATCATGGTCGTCGATAGCGCATGTAAGGACAAGGACATTTCCCATACCCGCCAGCATAGGTACACAGCCGAAGCCAACGGAATGGGGCTCATGGCAAGAATGTCGAACAGTGGCGCAAACAAGGGGGCGATACAACTTTCAGTGAAGCGCGTGGACAATGACTGGACCTCGAAAGTGAAACGGAAGGGAGGTATTGGGGTATGATGCGAGAGGTAGAGCGGAGTGTGACTGCTACTGATGTTTGCAATCGGGGAAAGCCAGAGTGGCGGATGGTTATTGACAGAATTGCTGGAGCTCTGAAAACCACGAAGTGACGAGGACAGAGTGGCGATGGGGTGGAATCTGCATGGGTTGCTTTAAGAAGGATTCGATCAAGGGTTCGTGGTTGGAGAAGGCGAGGAGGGACGCAAGAAGTTTCGAGCTCATTAGCCATCACGATTTTCTTGCTTTACACTGCTGCATTGCCATGACCGATCCGGCCTACCTTTTGCTTTTCTTTGAATTTCTTCAAGCCCAAGCGGGCGTGACCGCCCAGCCCAGCAGTGTCAGCCTTATATAATGCTGCTTCACGCGCTGCGGTTACACTGGCCAGTATACTGGAAAGAACTGCATTCCCCTCTCTGTGACGGAGAAGAAGGATGTTGAATTGTCACAAATTGGTGAAGAGGATGGCGTCTGGTCTCTCGGTATAGTTCATTGCAGCCTCGAGAAGGCCTTCAAGATGCAGCTCCTCTACATCAAAAAGCTTGTTCTGCTCTTTGAAGCTGTCTCGCTCCCCAACGACAGAGCTGATATTCCCTGCCACAATGGCATCCATCTGTGGCAGAAACTCCTGTGAGGGACACAGGTTCCCCCGTACTGCTTTCCAACCACCACCCATACGAACTCGTAAAAAACTATTCTCCCGCTTTTATGAAATCTTTCTGCAAAGTTTTGTGCAATTGTGAGCAACATATACCTGCCGCTCCCTCTTGAGGTCCCCAAGGCGCCCACGGCGAGAGGTCAAAAATTTCTTGGCAACCTTTTGGTTCCGCTCAACACCAGCGGTGGAGGACGGAGCCTTGAAAACCTGCATTAGGCGGCGCGATAGAGCGGGAAACTCACTTCGAAGCTGACACCAAATTCGACGGGGATGCCGGGAACGCAAGGCTTGCATAGAAGATGGTGGCGCGATACATAAAGTTAAGTTTTCTTGCATAAGCTGGTCAAGTGGCGTTGTAGAATCTGCCAAAAGTTCAATTGGTTTCCCGCACTGGCTACACAGCGGCCCTTGACCAAGCTCAAAGAAAGAGGCACCGTAGGCTGCCATCATATTCTGGAGCATAGTAGTGTATAGAGGATCTGTGTTGAAAGCCAGGGCGTGAACTGGACTGTAAATTAGACCCCAAAGATATAAAAGCTGTAGCTTCCTTCTCTGTGATGCCCCATACGATCTTACGTGTGCATGTACAAATAAAAAGCAAGCATAAAAAAGTGAAAATGTCCCAGTATCACTTTCAAGAACGCCAATGCAGCGACATATTTGGTCAAAAAGTGCCGCTGTATCACCAAGGCTTAACCAAAATTCTTGCGAAGATAATATTTCCAGTATACCTCCAGGTATATGGAATGTTGACTCAATACCCCTCATATCTCTTTCTTGTAAAACGGCATACGACAAATAGCTCAGTGATGGACTTACTTTGAGGAGCCGCTTCAGCAACAAATTAACTGTCGACCATCTTGTCCTACAGTATAAAACCATAGTATATAATTTTCCTTGTTTCTCCAAGCAAATAGAATCGAAAACATTTCGAAGAAGATCTGTGTTTTTAATTGTCTTGGAGATCGTTAAAGCCTGCTTCACGAGATTCTTAACATAATTTTCTTTCCCAATATCCTCGCAAAAATTTTGTAAGCAATGTGTGCTGTACCCATATGCCCATTGTACAACTTTTTCATACTGCAGACAGCGACGTAAATCTCTCATTACATTGCAGGAGTCGGACACAAATGCGAACACTGCTTCACTCTGCACAAGGTCTTTCAGCCGTGCAATGCAGTCCTTTACCTTACAGCAGAGGTTTTGAGATGTTTCTTTTTTTAAACCTGCCCGAAGGTATTCAATAAAGAACGAAATGCGTAAATGAACTATGACATTGCTCAGAGATTTAGAAAGCACATTTGTTGGTCCATCAATACCCAGAACACCGCGCTCATTTATGCCTATACTGTTCAGTACATCAGACATAGTTTCTTTGAACTTTTCGTGGAGAACTTCTGTACCAATTCTATTCTTAGATGGAGGATAGTATGCCGGGCGAATTACTTTCCAAGACTCTACCCATGCTGGGTGTTCGAATATATCGAAATAGAACCCATATTCAAGAAGAGCTGACGTGAGTGCACGATCAATTTGTGCACGCGCAGTTGGAGTGATTAGATCGGCAAGGAGATGCCAAAAGGGGCCATTTGATTGTGCAGTGGGGGTACAAGGTGCAATTTGAGATTGGTTTGATGTTCCTTCTGTCATGACTGGAAGGGACCCTCCAGATCTTGGGATGGTTTGGCAGTTAGCATGGTGTGGGCGCAAATTGGTTGAACTTCCAGAAACTGTCTGGTTACAGAATCTACATCTTCCTCTATTGGTTTTGAATGTTTTTCTTCCTATAAGCTGAAAGTGCTTCCAAATCAGATTCCTCTGTGTAGTATCTGCTCTAACGGAGAGAGCAGACAACTGCGACAGCGTTCGGACTGCCGATGGGTCGCTTGCGGCGAAGGAAAAGGGGTGGTAGAGCTACAACACCAGCGAGCTGGAAGTGGGGTGTAAGGCCACTACTCGCCAGCGAGGGTGAACAGTGCAACTGTAAAACGTTGATGGAACGTAGGTACGAGACGGCTCGTGAAGTGGTTGGGGGTTGACTATCTATTATAGCTCGTCCGGATCTCCGGTTATGGAATCCTAAGCGAGGAACAGAATAGTCATGATGCCCATGTTGTCTCCTTTACTTGGAGTCGGCGCTCACCTCTGGTACACTATATAATGTGTGCCAGGGTGAGTGCCCAAATAAATATATAAATAATACCCAGTAGTCAGCCACTTAGCCAAACCACTGTATGGGTACGGTCCCTAATGGACGTCTAGCTACAAAGGGTAGTAAAACCAGCCACGTGGATCGCCACTACATGCGCCGTTGCAATCCACTCCACTCGTGATACCACGTATTCCAACAATGTACCCTGCCTCCTGGCATCCTACGCGGTGTGCCGTTTCATATCACAAGTCTGATGACATCACTCACTTATGAGTTCCAACCGCGACTTCGCGAAAACCCAACATATCGGATTCCCCGACATAGTAGAATACTACAAAATCATCTGGGCTGCGTCGTCGTAGATAGACTTATATTCTCCAGTGGTTGTAATCCTAACGATCTCCACTTTTCTCTGCTATATGACGGCTTCGTTAGACCAGGGAGCTCCGAGAAACGCCCACTAGAATGGCATCTCGGCGACGACGTCTCTCTGGACAGTCCACACCCCTAATGCCACCCAGTCAAATAGATAATGTTAATAATTTTCTTTCCGTTACCGCACGTGCCATTAACATGAACGAAACGCCGTCGGACCCTATTTTACAGCGCTCTGAAGAACCTGGCCCAATACCCGCTCCAGTAATATCACAGCTTCCGTCCGATAGCATCGCTCTTGCACATACGCCGGCAGTCTCTGAAACTTTCCATCACTTCTCCAATGCCATCATTATCTGTCCCGAGCCGCAACCGATCAGCACAGAGCTTGAGGCACTCTACACTTTCATTGCTCGGAAGACAAAGACCTATTTGCAAGACATTGCGAAGTACCTTTCGCTTACTAAGCGTGGAAAGAAAGGCGAACTGTTCGTTCGCCTGATCTTGACAGCCAAGAAGAAGGGATTGATGGGGATACTTCTTGAAGAATCGTTCTTAGAAAAAGATACTCTATAGGAGTTTAAAACGATGCATAGCCGTACACTTCTTTCGGAGTCCTGTCCAGAAGAGGATGATCTTCTGAAGCATTTAACGTAAATGGAACGCGGCTTAGGGTCAAAGGACCTGGAGGGCGGTCGCCTTTACGTCCGCGATGCTAAAGTTGAGTCCTATTCAAATATTATAGCCACCCGAGATTCGTTAGCAATTGAAAAGGAAAAAGTTCCGAACTTTTCATTGGACGAGTTTGTGCGCCTTTTTATCATTATTCGTGACGACGATCTCGCCCGAAAGGCAATAAAACGTGCTTTTGGATCTCCTATGGTGCGTCGCGAGCTCGACGATAGGGTCTCTCAATATGACTTCTTTATTTCCGCTGAAAATCGTTGTATCGTCCATACCCTACTGACCAGGGCAGAACTGACAAATGTTCTAGAGAACATCGCTTTCTCCCGAAGCCCTCTTGCGCACAGATATTAGGCTTTAACTAAGCGAAATTACCAAGACGCAAAAAAGGATTTTACATTCTTCTACGAAAAATGGTCTGCATCGGGACAGAACGACCCCGAATGCTTCCCGAATCATCTTCTTAAACATCCAAATGGGTCTTTCATGATTCCATTAGCTCGTTAGCTTATCTTTTTTAAGCTGTTTGGCTGTGGAACGGACAATGAGGACACTGAGATGATACACGTGTTTTCCAAGGTAATGGGGGATGAAGTTAGCTATGATACAGAAGTGCACATTGAAAAAGGGGATGAAATCACTCGGGGTGTCCCGTTTGCAAAGAAAAGACGCCGTTCAAGTGACTCCATTGTTTTAGAGCATAAGATGAAAAAGCTGGTGGACATCACTACGTCGTCGGGAATGGTTTCTCAGAGGCAGAAGACCGAGTTCGATGGATCAATTATACAGAAGCAGCTAGAAATAGTGAGGGCCGAGATATAATGCCGTTCTCTTCTGCTGGGCGAAGGAGATATTGAGAAGGTAACAGAGATGAAAGACTCTGTAAAAAGGACTTCATTGAATCTTTTCCGCAAAATGAAGAACAACGTGAACAAGATGTTGGATGAATAAGCTTACCAGAGATGTAAAAATGAAACAGGTTGATAGATAGGCTGTTAGTGTATGATCAGCTCGCTCACCAGTCCCCATCAGCACGTGAATCTATGAAAAGCGCGCCAAACAGTGTTCTAAAGCTCACAACCAAGTCATTGATCTTTTTTAACATCTGCTTTCACATTGTGATCTACAATCACAGAAAATGATCCCCAAGAGGTGCTTTAATTTCAAAAAGCACTCGTAACGATTACCTTTAAACTTTTTTCAAAGTTTGAAAAGGGACAAATAGTGGCTCTATGCCACGAAATGATTCCCATTAGAGACATTGCAACCAACCTCAATCGAGCTCCTTCGACAGTTTCTGGCTTTCTGAAGCGCCATAAAAACAACAAAGCGAACAATAACCCCCGAAATGCCCTCAAACTTAGCGAAAAAAGCAAACGCTTGCTACTCTGACTCGCATCTACAGGAAAATAAAGTGTGTATGACCTCAAAGTGAGACTCAGGCTACCCTTTGGTGTACGCTGCATCCATAAAATATTAAGGGCGCAGCCGAATCTTCAATATCGAACGTTTTTGAGGGCTCCAAGAATGCATTCTGGTCATAACGAAAAGCGCCTTCGATTGGCGAGACTTAATATCAGCAACGGTGACAACCATTGGGTTGAAGTGGTTTCCTCTGACGAGCAGATGTTAAAACTGGATGGGCCGGACGGATTGGTATATTGCTGGCACGATTTACGCAAAGAACTTCCTCGTATTTCTAATCGTCAAAATAGGGGTGGATCCGTCATGGTATGGGGGACTATTTCATTTTATGGTGTTTTAAAGATAATATTTATTAAGTGCAAACAAAATGCCGTGATGTATTGCAATACTTTAGAACAGGGGTTGTTTCCGTTTGTAGTTGAAACGTTTGGAGAATCATTTCCATATATTTTTCAACAGAACAATACATCAATTCAAACCCAAAAAATTACGCATGAATGGCTAATACAGAAGCGTGATTCTGTTCTACTGTGGCCAGCAAAGTCTCCTGATCTAAATATAATAGAAAATGTTTGGGGGAGATGGCTCGTAAAATGTACGCGAGACATGAACAGTTCGAATCAGTGGAAGAGTTGAAGGCTACTATGATAGAAGTTTTAGAGAATTTGGACACTGATTACTTCCTTAAGTTTTATAACAGCATTAAAAGACGTCTTTTAGCTATCATTGACACAAAAGGAGACGCCACAAGAGATTAAAAAGGGTTTCAGTGAGCTCATAAAAAGCTTGTGCGTGTTTAGTTTTCGCGGTCTAGATTGCTAGTGCTGCAATGTTTTATGCATGTAGGAAAGAGCGTCGCGTGTTTGATGATTGATGGCTGCCCTGTATGCTGGGGACAAATGAGCAGTTCAGCCAAAAGGCCTCTTTATATTCATGGCGTTTGGCAAGAGCAACATGCCGTAAAACGAACGGTTGTTGCAATTTGAGTTTTGGAGAGTGCAAGCCATTGTGGTATCCCTCGAAATGATATGGTGGATAACCTAGCAAAAGAAGCTCTGAATATTTCTATGCAAGATCAAGTTGCCGTTCCAGTTGATTTTGCGGATGTGAAGAGAAGAGTCATAACGAAGAAAAAGAAGTCCCCATTAATAGAAAACATTCCAGAAGGACTGGAAAACAAACATTGTTTCTCTACGAGAGGCAAACGTCGCTTTATCGCAACTTGTAGTTGGTCACACACCGTGCTTTCATCCATTGGGGTCGTACTTACAGAAGAAAAGGCTCTATTGTACCTGTAGGCCGGGGGTGCTCAATGATGTAGATCATTATGTCTTAAGATTCCCGTCGAGAACTATGTCAAGAAGAATATGTTTGCCCCCTGCGCAAGAACGTCAAGGCCTAGCGGTAGACGAAATCATCAAGAAGTGGCCAGAAAAAATGCTGGTCTTCCTAGTGAGGGAACGTTTTTTTGACAAAGAACGCTCTGCACTACGTAGGAATTAGACAAGTGTGCCCGTAAAGAGAGAGAGAGAGAGAGTGGATACAGCTTCTAAATCACTTTGTCATTTTTACGTTCTTTCCCAGATTTATTCCAATTTTGTCCTGTAGATCGATATATGTTGATCTGCTCATTCTTTACAATGTAGAAAAAACGATAATGGGTGAGGGAAAAGGAGAGCAATTGATCTTAGCGTGCGGACAGCTTCCTTATAGATGGAAACAATGAAAGATTATTTCGACGTAGACTTTTCTTTGGTTGCAACAGTTTTGCGACGAATATTAATTGTCATCATTGGTAAAAGCTGATCGGCTGTTATGTGATCCGATAAGTTTTTCAAGGGAAAAGAAGACATTGTAAGGTGGTATTGGTTTAGGGATTTTGCAACGCACGGACAAGTTGGGGAAAAGTATTAGAATGGTCATGTTGGGGCTGCGTTCAAATTATAACTAAAAGCAAGGGACTCTGTATGCGTCAATGATGCTAAAGAAGAAGGGGGACTGCGTTGGTGGGAGGTACGGCAATGGTAGAAAGGATGCACAAAGGGCAGCGGAACCTCTACTCGAAACTGCTCTCTGATAGGGCATGGATACAGTCACTGACAGCATTTTCATCAGATTCTGATCAAATCTAGCCATCTCCAAAACTTCCTTCTTGTTGAAATTATCATACAAAAACGTCAAGAAAATATCGTACGCTGGCACGTCGGTACGTCTGGTACGCATGGATAGAATGGCCCTCAGGGCAACGCCCTTTGAGAAGAATGTGAGTGATGATGAGCTTCGTGACTTGTGCCACTTGCACACTTTCCCACGATGGGCCCGACCAGTCACTAAACGATTTTGCATACTAACCTTTCAGCAGCTCACACGCCAAATCGAGACTCGTTGAAGGCCAGATTACGCACGAGTTCATGATACGAAGGGTGAATGAACGAATCAAAATAATTTTGATATGACCAGTGGTTACGAAGGCCTCGATATCCACCCCCTTCGACATAGCATATTGGCCGCATTCGTGAAAGCTACGTTGTACAAATATTCTCAACGATATATATAAATCTACAGCTGTGCTCCGCTCCAATCCAGCTGTCATTGTTTTTCTTTTTTCAGCACTCTTCTCCATTCCCTCATGGGTTGAAGTCATGCCTGCTTTAACCTTTCTCTTTCAATTGCTCACGCTATTGTCACAGTCGCAGGCCGCTGCCATCGTCCAGTTTAAACAAGGCACTGACCAGCTTGAGCCGTTTTGTGATACACAAAACTCCTTTGTGTTTGGAGTCTTCATCCGCGGCTGGTGGATTCTATTTATCACTCTCTTCACTGCACTCCCCTGGGCCGTTGTTGCAGTTTGGGACGCTATTGACGATTCCTATCGAAGAAAGGCCGCCGTTGCCAAACGATTACTTCTTTCCACAACGTGTCTCTTGGTGGCGTACGTTTTCGGATTTCTCTATTTCGTTGCCCTGACAGTTTTTCTGATTAGGTGCGGTGGGGAAGAACGCCAGGATGAGGTTGCTACAGTCGTTGCTCTTCTTCTGTTTAACGTGTGGCATGTTGGCCGGAATATCTTTGGCTGGTCACAGTTTTATGCGATTCACAGGCTGCGCGAACCATTCAGAAAGCTACAACAGCAGTTCGCGCTCTCATTTCCAGGGCCTCCTGAACGTTCTCCAAAGCAATACTGCATACAAGGTTTGGAACAGCTTCGGGTGTCAAACCGTCTGTTTGACAACGAATGGAGCAACAAACCCGCCTACCTTAACCCGTGCTTTAAGAGGAGTCAGGGTATCTCGTATGCGAGGCGGACGCCAGAATACGAGGCCTGGGCTGTTGCACTTTGGAAGGCGTGGTGGACACAAGATAGTTCGGCGCGGGATGGCCACAGTCTAACAGTGAGTGAGGAGAGGCTCAAGTGCGGTAAAGAGCATCGCCGTCCAAACGTGGCCGATCTCCTTAATTCATGTAAGTTCTTGGCCAGATGCATTGTGTGACACGCGAGGTGAGCATCTAACCCATATGATTCGTATTTGGTTTCTCGGCAGACCCCAGTGGACTCAAACCGTATACAGACGGTGAGGGAAGGATTCACAGCCGAGTGGTGATGGATCAAAGTAAGGACACAGAGATCACAACAAAAGAAGAATGGGCAGAAGCGCTTCTGACGTACGGCTCTGACGAGGGTCAACAAGATACGCATGGGCCGTTGGTGCGATGTGAAATGAACGCATACACGGCACGTGGGATAGCCATACTAGTCTTCGAGAAGACCGCTCGCATACCGAATCGAATGAGCGCCTTGTGGTACAATACATCTAGATTCGAAGAAGTGTATCGATCACTGAGTGAGGAAACAAACGAAATGGCAGAGCACGAGAATTTGACGCTTCCCAGCTGGGCCAGTTGGCTTCATATAGCACAAGAAATGGCTTCAAACTTAGAACGGCCCGTATACTTGAGTGACGTGATTCTAACGGTGTACGCCGGTGAGCTGGCAAGCGCCAGTTTGATTCTGGCTCGATACCATAGCAAGTACACACAATTGGTGGAAGCGATTCACAGGATAGGGCTTGAGGCGCGGTGGACGTTTGGATGGAGCGGGCTGCTGGCTTGTTTCTCGCAGGTTTGGACTAAGGAGCGTATTTTCGTGGCAATGCTCAACGGCCTTTCTCTTCTGGCAATGACATCGGTGGAGGACGTAGAACACATGGATGAAAACGTGACATCGATGTTGTACGGGTACGCGGCGTTCGAAGTGAGTGATCGGGCAGTGGGCAAGCGCATCGCCAAGGATCGAAAGGCGGAGTTGTTGAAGAGATACCAGGAGAACAAGGGCAAGACTTGCCGCGGCAGCGGCGTGTGCACCATCCGCTTAGCGTGCCAGAAGTTGGATTTGCCAGCGGAGGCGAGCCACATGGACGGGCTGCCAGCGTTCAGCGCCGGGTGGGCCAGCGAGTTCCTGGAGCACAAGCCGGGCAACCAAAGGCCGGAGCACGGCTTAGACCACGACCAGGTCGAGGCTCGCCACGGCAGCAGCAACGCGTGGCGCTACCCACACACACAGTCCTGACAACCAATCACCTCTCGTAGACACTGTGCCCCCGCCCAATGGCCGCCCGACACATGGCCGCTTTCCCCACCTTCATCCGACCCCTTCACCTCCACCTCATTGATTCCGTCAACGTAAAGCAGCGCCCGCCACACAACCTCAATCCCTTTCGCCGTATCCGCCATTCCTCGTTGCCTTCCGCCCGCCCCATCATGACTTCCGACCCATCTCAGCAGTGGATAGAGATATTCCACAGCAAGCCGTCCATGCGCCACTGCTACCTCCTCGAGAAACTGGCCGACGGAACCTTCTCCACCCCATCACCCGACAATCGCCTTCGAGACGCCTCGCACATCCGCCATGGATTTCGCGTCTTTCGACTCCCCTTTCGACGCATACAGTTTGTGCTCACAAACGGCACCAATCGCAACTGGGAGGATAACAACGGCAACAACTACGTCATCGATGTTCCCGGTCGCTACGTCGTCGAGCACGGAATTCGTCGCGTTGCAGACGCCGACGCCTCTGAATGCTTTCAAACTGTCTGTCGCCCAAATGATCGTTACATCCAGCTTTCTTTTCGAGCCGATTTGTGGCAAAAGTGCTACTGCTCCTGCCAGATTGACAACCACCAGTGGACCAAACCGCCAGGCAAACAGATGACCTTGGTGCCAAACCAACAGCAAGCCCGTTATTACGAACTCGTTATAGAGGCTTCTCGTATGGCGTGTGCCTTCAACGACGGTGGCGAGAACTGGGACTCCAGACTCAATAACAATTATCTTATTGGCTGTCCTGGCAAGTATCAAGTTTCGGATGGCACGGTCCGCTACATCTCACCCTCGGATAACGATCTGCAGCTGATGCCCATGCCCGAAAAGCCCATCTGTGCCCACCCCGCCCAACCGGGCCAATCCACCTCCATCTCTTCCGATGCATGTACAGTAGCTAAAACGAGAACTGAGATGGTGTAAGATTCTCGTCCTTGCCAACGAAGTCCTTATCTCCAGTTTCACTTTCACCACCCCCATTGTATGCTGCGAATGTCTTCATGGCTAGTTGTAGGCAGTGCTTCGTATTCATCGTTTAGACACCCCTTCATCACATGTACGCTGATTGCTTTGATACAACTGCCTCATGGCGCAATCAGGAACAACACTGCACATAAACTCTGTCTTGTATACAATGCCTGTTGCGACACCCGTTTTGCATTTCTCGTCTCGTGTCGTTCCATTCGGAGTGGGCAACTGCGTGGGCATGAGTCCTTTTCCTTTCCGAAGCTATGATATTTCACTTTCGGGACACTTCTTAAAGGTAACCCTCTTAGCACTCAACTACTTGTTGAGTGCTAGAGCTAGCTAGTAGAAACAAGTGTTCCCATCAATTCGTGACATCGTGTTCAGTGGCACAATGCAACGCACCGTTTGCAACTGCTACGCACATGCGCTGTAAATAGACTTTTCTTCCACATCCTGGCCTCTAGCTAGCTCCAACCGAGACACTTCATCTGACAACTCGATCAAGTTCAAACATGAGAGAAAGCCATCCCGCAATAGAGACTCAACGAGTGGTCGGGCAGCAACTGAATGGAAGCGACGCGGTTAGATTAATCGATCACATAGGATGCACGAAGTTGATACATTCAGCACGCAAATGCGTTTTCTACATCGTTTATGTTACACCATTCGCACTTGTTCCGATCAAGAATGCATGTGGCAAGGGGGGGAAGGGGGGTTGCGTCAGCGTCCCAATTCCTAGCTGGCTGTAACCGTGCGGAAATCATGACCTGAAACACCAAGCAAGTACAGAACGCTCGCAAGACTCTTGCTACCAATCCTACCGCTTTGGACCGAATCCAATGCATCCGGTTGATCAAATGCAATACTCAGTCCCACACTCTCAAGCATTTTGGCACTGACCGGACCATCACCTACAGCAATGATCTGTTCAGTGTCAATACGTTCCTGCATCGCCAGCATAGTAACAAGCTCAGCCTTTCGCTGAGCATCTACCACGGGTTCTTGGACTGTTCCCGTGAATCGACCCGCAGAGTCGATTTCAATAACATTTCCAAATACGAAATCAAGGTGAAGAGCTTCCTTTGCAGCCAAAGCAATGTCTTTGGAGCCGGAAGAAACAATGGCGAGCTTGCAACCCAGACGTTTCAAGCCTTTGCACAATTCCACCGCGCCATTTGTGAACACCAGGCTTTGGCACGCTTTCCCATTCACTGTTTCTGCATGCAATCCCTTCAAGAGCTGCACCCTGAAACGCACCCATTCCAGTCCGCTGATTTGTCCGTTGCGGAACTTTTCCTCCTCTTCCAACGGCACTTCTAGACCAGCTGCATGAAGTAAAACATTGATAGAGTCACATTGAACAAGTGTCCAACTGAGGTCAAAAACGACCATCCTCTTGGCCTTTCGCGAGACGTTTGCCTTCTGCAGCGCAATATCGCACTGAAACTCGGTTCGACCGAGCTCAAAAAGCTTGCGTTGGAGCGCGGGTATCAGTCGCTCGTCCGCCACGGTAGTGGTGAATTCTAGGCACATAAACTTGTCACCCTCCTCCGTGAGACGATTGATGGCGGTAATTTTGGCATTACTGTCCAGCAAAAGTTGAGTTACCTTCGCCAGGAGCTTTGGGGGGATGAGGCCTGGGGAGAATACAGTGAGGGTGTATTGATCTTTGAGGCCGGAAAGGGAGGACAGGGAAGAGGTTGAGGCATGGGCGGGACGGCGTGCGACGTTGAAGTGCACCTGGATTTCAGCGTTGTGGGCGCGAAAGAGAATTTCTTTGACGGCGTCGTGGGCGCCCTTGGCGGATATGAGAGCGGTGGCGATGAAGCGGTTGTGGACGACAAGCTGTCCGAAGTCGATGAGCTCGGAGTCTTCTGTTGAAAGGACATGCATGACAGAGGCGAGCGCTGACGGAGACTGCTTTCCGCACAGCGTTACGATGACGTTCTGAGGGGTGGTCATGGTGAAGAAGATGTGCGGAGTGCGGAGTGGGTGGATTGGCCAGGAGGAAAAAAGTGATTCTTGCGAATTGCGGCTCGAAGAACGCTTGCAAGCACAGAGTCGCCGTTGCTACCTTGGAAATACTACCAAGGTAGATGGATATGGCGAAACTCGCAGTATGCAACGTCGTATTGGGGCGCCGTGGGACAGAGAAAAGGACGCAAGAAGGGAGCTCTCGGGGTGGACAAGATGTCGCTCCCTGTCATGTCGCATTGAGCACATCGCATCCCAGGCTTACAGCCGACAGTGCGACTTACAGCATTCTGCGGCGATGCAACCGCTGCTCGCCGTGGATCAACGCCGGTGCTGTTGTAGGTAGGTTTCTCGCGAAAACGGCAGCGGTACTCGTCCTCGACGGCAACGCCACAATCATGGCCGGAGCGAAGAGCGCTCGCGCGCACGCTCGCGGAAAGCCCAAGCTCTCCCGCTCGCAACTCCGCGCGTCGCTGGCCGCGTCAAGAAATGATGCCCACGCCTCGCCTTCTTCCGCCTCGCGCAAGCGCAAGGCTCAAGCCGAACTCGCCCGCCAGCAAGAGCCGGACACCGAGCCCGTTTTCGAAGATCTGCATGGCGATGACTACGAGGAGGAACTGCAGTCCGAACACCAAACACCGCGCGCCAGCATCCAAAACCCCATGATGGTCGATGACGCCGTCGTGTTCAGACCGGGCAAGGATAAGCTCGCTGATGGAGAGACGCTGGTGTTCGATCAAACTGCCTATGATCAATTTCATCGTTTCACCATGGAATGGCCTGCTCTTTCGTTTGACTTTGTCTGCTCGGATGCCAGTGGTCAATACAACAATCTCTCCCCACTGCTTCAACAAACCTATCCGATGACCACCACGCTAGTTCTTGGTTCGCAGGCCAATGTCCCCTCTAAGAACAAGCTCGTGTGTCTCAAGCTCGCCAACATGAACCGAATGTCACTTAAGCGAAAAGGCAAGCCGAAGCCCGTGAGAACCGTTGGTGCAGATGGCGAATCATCTGACCAGCCTTCAGATGATGAAACGGACAGCGATCAGAGCGGTGATGAACAACAAAATCTTTCGCTTCCCAGTCGCAACCCCATTTTGCAGAACATTGACATCAAATTTGATTCTATCGTGAATCGAGTGCGCACAATGCCCCAGCACCCCAATATTGTTGCAGCGTGGAGTTCTTCAGGTCGCTTTTATATCATAGATGTTGCCCCGGCTTTGCACGTTTTGGATCTTGATAGCCACAAAAGAATGAGACCTCCCAATTCTATTTCTCCGTCCAATATTAAGCCCATGTACTCCTTCCGGGGTCATGGAGTTGAGGGATATGCTATGGACTGGAGTAACGTCGCCGAAGCACATCTGCTTACAGGAGCTCTAAATGGAAGCATATACTTAACTCAACCATCAAATCGAGAGGGTGCTGCCTTCACTACTACTCCCGACCGCTACAATGGTCACAGGAAGCCGGTGGAGGACCTACAATGGTCTCCCAATGAACAAAACGTTTTTGCAAGCTGCAGTTCAGATAAATCAATACGAATATGGGACACCCGGGAGCGGAGACGAAGCGCGCTTGGGATTGAGAAGGCGCATGACAAGGATGTGAACGTCATTTCGTGGAATAAGAGCGAAACCCATTTGTTAGTAAGTGGAGGAGATGAGGGTTTGGTCAAAGTATGGGATATGCGTTCTTTGACCTCCGCTCCTGATGAAGCGCCTAAACCAGCTGCCGAATTTAATCAACACACGGAGGCGGTAACGTCTGTGCAGTGGAACCCTACCGACTCTTCTATGCTTTGCGTCAGTTCAGAAGATGGAACTGTCTCAGTGTGGGATCTTGCTGTGGAACGCGACGCAGAACAAGAATTAAGAGAAGGTGTAGTGCTCTCTGGGGCCGAAGAATTTCCGCCCCAGCTGCTTTTCGTTCATATGGGTCAAAAGAATGTTAAAGAAGCACAGTGGCATCCATCTTGTCCTTCCCTGATCGTTAGTACCGCCGAAGATGGGTTGAATTTGTTTCAACCCTCTAACATCACATCACCAGTGTGATCGAATATATAAAGAAAAATATCAAGTCGCGGTAGATTTCAAGGTATGATGCTTTTATTTCAGTATGTATGGCTCGGAAAAAAGTGTTATTCTATCAAATGTTAGAGAATATACATGTGTAATAGATAATTAGTCCACTATCGACCAAAACGTTTCGGAGCATTTGAGGCTTTCGTAACAAGTCGTAGTAGATCTTTGAAGTCAACACTCGTGATGGGCTTCCTTACAAAGACGATTTGAGACAGACGAAGTTGCCACACAGGAAATCCTTCCAATGTCGGTGCCCAGCGAGAAAATGCCTTGGGGAAAACCATGACAACATCGGGTTCAGAAGGTAGCATACATCTGCATGCATTGCTATCCAGCCATTCGGTTACGGTTTCAGGATTTAGTTGATGAGTCTCTATATCCGGTGAATGTGCTAATGTTCGGGCCGCACGAGTTATCAGGCTTGTTCCACTTTGCCCTTCTACAATTGTTAGAGCGACTTCGAGTCCCGGGCGCGTCTCCTCATCAAATTCTCGTATTTGAATGGATTTCTCCATGTCTTCATGTTTCTCCGCAGTTGAAACGGAATCTGATCGTATGACCGAATGCGTTGTGTGTTTTGAGTCGATCTGTGTCACTTTACAAACCATGCCGAAGTCACTTTCTTTCACCAGTCGCTCAACTTGGCGCATGTCGATCTTATGATATGGGTCATGAAGAGTGACATGTCTTGTGCCTCGCAAGATGAGGGTTCTTACATTGACCCATAAAGCCTGGATTTCTTCGGAGATGGCACCAGATAAAGCTACGTGATTTGGAGTACGCGCCTCGCTCGTATCGGTATCCAATCCCCTCTGATTCCGCGATACGTACTGGTATTGAATGCGACGATCCACATCCGACGCCAATTTCGAAAGTCTGTAGAAGAACCAAAGAGAAATATAAACGAGAATGTAAAGGGCATCAAGCAGGCGCGATAAAAACATCATGAAGGCAGTACTGGCAAAGTGATGTCAGGTGGGTAAGAACGTCCCACAAGCGACACTAAATCGTAGATCTCCCAATCTGTGATTTGCTTCAAACAACAAAGGATCTCTTCCGAAATCAAACTAGGAACACCATGCTATGGCCTCACGCACAGGCAGGACACATAGGGCCTCAGAAGCTATAGTATACAAGAGCTGAACGGGGATAGTAGTCTAACTTGGTGCCACTTCTGACGATGCGCTTTCGCTGTTGCAGGCTTCTTGCACTACACTCATGTGTTGAGACAACCGGTTGGGTATTTCAAAAAATAAATCAAAAGAAAAAAAAATTGGTTCTCAGGAACCAGGTGTTTCCGTTCCTGCATGAAATCTTTTGACAATTCCGCCAAGAAAAAAAAACGCTCTCGTCGATTTCGTTTTCAAAACCGCAAGCATTTTACATTCGTCTGCAGTGTTTTTTGGAAAAGTATCTGCGACCATCATGTACAAAAAAGCGATGCCGACCCAGAAATAGAAACATTTGAAAATTGCACAACGAAAGCTAGCCGGGCATTTCGTACAGAAGAGAAGACAACTCGGGAAGTAGTAGAAAATGATTACTGACGCAGCTGGAAAAGGTGTTTTCTTAAAGGGAACAGGGGCCAAGTAAATAGCTCCATTTGAAATTCATATGAAAGCACAGCTCCAATATAGAAAGTTGTGGTGTCTGAATTGTGAACTTTTACGACTGCTTAGTAAAAGCTGTAGAGTGGGAAAAGAGGTAGATCACGGGACCAACATCTCAAACCCTGCGACTAGAAAAAGATTACTCACGGTAAAAGCCGAAAACAGAAGTCCATGCTTTGTGACCAGTCCAATAGAGAGAGTGATAATAAGAATGCTCCAAACATTAAATCTAAGGCCAGGTTTATTGTGGTGATGGCTGACCTTAACCGGCGACATCGTAAAGTAAAGATAACAGATTCCCAAAAACTCGCTGGCAAAAGTACATTAGCATTGAAGATGATTTTATGAAGAGGGACACTGCAGATAGTGGATTCTTCTTTTTTTAATACAAAGAATGGTCTTCATCGAAGATTCTTTTTGGCAGAGAGATTCCTGAGCATTGGGATGCACAAAATTACCAACCTACAGAGAGAGTGCACAGAAAACAGTGCTTCGTACCTAATGTTGTTTTGAAAGAAGTTGGGGCGAGTGTCACGTACCGGGCCAAGACCGCGTAGGACTTTCGTCGACGACGAGGCTAATATGGCTTGTGTTACGATGATACCCTTACATTCATGAGGGGGAAGAGAAAAAATGAGGTCTAGAAAAAAATGTTACACCCTTACAAACAGACGGCTGGTGGCAGACGTAGTCGACATTGTCATTTCGTGACCATTGTCTCGTCATCCATATCGGATACAACTCATACTTGTGGAAAATAAAGTGATGAGCTTTTTCTATCACCGAAATCGTCTTCATGCTTCAAATCCCATGAAACTTCTGCTAAGAACCGTTTCAACAGTATTTTGAAGACACAGTATAAAGAACAACCCAGAGTTTGGGAGTATTCTCAGTGATGGGGAGGGGAAAGTAGACACGCATCAGAATAGCGTATACATAGAATACACTGGGCGCAAGGTTTATTGATTTCGAATAGCATGAGCACACATTTGTCATGAAGTACAAAAATGTTTGCCCGGTCTTTGTTTCATCATGCCTTGCCAAACGGTAACAAAACCTATAGAACAACTTGATTTGTATCGTACAAAGGGTGGAGGTCCATTACCAGGCTTGGGCTGCTCAACCTCGATTCTATGTAACAATATGTCATTTTCACTTATGCATGAGGTAGAAACCCCCCCCCACGACCGGATGATCAAAACCCATGAGAAAAATGAGAATGACCCAATCCTGCTTGGAAACCGGTTCTAAACTCACCAACCGTTCTCTACTGTTCCCAAAAATATTTTGGGCTGGAAGAAAGTTTCTGAGTCAAGCGCTCGACACCGTTTTCAGTGACGAGCAAGGTATGTTCAAATTGAGCACTTCGTTTGCCATCCAATGTTGTGGCAGTCCAATCATCAGGCCATGTAACGTTCCTATAGGTTCCTTCATTAATCATTGGTTCAATTGTAAAGGTAACACCCGGTTTGAGAATTCCAGCTGGTTCGTTGTTCTTGAAGTGCATGACGTTGGGTGTGGTGTGAAAAACGGAGTTGACGCCGTGCCCACAGAAATTTCGAACGACAGAAAAACCGTTCTGTTTCGCATGCTCTTCGATCACACCACCAATTCTTTTCACAGGTAAACCGGGCTCACATACCTCTATAGCCTTTTCAAGACATTCATATGTGACCTTGACCAGCTTTCGTCCATTCTCATCAACGTTACCGACAAGGAATGTTTCCGAGCAGTCGCCGTGATATCCATTATAATACACTGTCACATCAATGTTGATGATATCTCCGTCTACCAGTGCGGTGGTGTCCGGAATGCCATGACACACTACCTCGTTTATAGATGTGCAGCACGACTTCGGAAATTTATTGTAGTTAAGTGGAGAAGGGTAAGCTCCACGCTTTATTGTTTCCTCATGGACGACTGCATCAATGTCATCGGTGGGAACGCCTGGCTTCACCATTTGCCCCGCGATATCTAGAATTTCCCGCGCTATGCGACAAGAGGCACGCATCTTCTCAATTTCATCATCCGCAAGACTATGAATTTCCCAGGTGAAGCGAGGCATTTTTGATTTTGGGACTCCATCCTTCCAATAGTCTGGGCGACGAATCTGATCGGGAACAGGGCGTGTTTCGGACACGGTTCCGGGACGCAATTTCCCTGTGAACTTGAAGCGAGGAACCTGCTGAATTCCAAAACCTCTTGCGACATGATTTCCCGGTTTTTGCTTCTTCATGGTAACGAGGGTTGAGGGTGGAGCGACGTTTAATGCGTGGTGAGCACCCGAGTGCCTTGAGGTCTTGAACGCGAGACACGATGAAGATGAAAAAAAGCGTGAACTTTCTTTCATCGGAATGGATGAAACAAAAAGGGGGATAATTCCGTTCAGACTCATGATGAAGAAGCGCAGCTGAGACTTAGAGCTTGACAAGGGCGACAAACGCTCTCCACAACGAAAGGAAGCTCATAAACACATCTTCTCTCTAGTGAGATCAGCGCTGAGCAAGGAGATGGCGGATGGGCTAAGTCACACGTGTACATGCACACTGCAGAATGGGCCGATTTGCCGCTGTGGGTGCACCAGCGGATGCTACGCTTGGTACGGGTGGGGGGAGCGGAATATTACTTCAAACGCTAAGAGCCCCACGGAAGTCGAGGACACTGAATGGAACCGTCGGTTCCCCAACAAGACGTAAAAAGCTACAGCTTTCAATTAAATCCTGGGAAGAGCACGAGACCGATGCTGGAACGGGTTAATTGTTAGCGCTAGAATTGGAGGTGCTTGACACATGGCTGGAAGATTATCCCCTGGCACAGACTACTCTTCATAGAGGCATCTCCTACGCGCTCACCAGTGCCATCACAGGCATTCTTCCAGTGAGGAAGCTAGTTGAGCAATCTTTCAGAGCAATACAACGGTTCTCATCAAAAACATTTTAGTTAAAAGGTTATCGTTTACAAAAGAATGATGTTTGAGCTCAGGCTTTCAACTCAAACCAAAGACCTGCTCCACAACTACTAACGATTCAAAATAAGCGAGCAGTCAAAATGCCTGCACATCTAATAACCTACGCATGTCACCTGTCATTCCAAACAATGGCGCATTTGTAAAAGTTCCACAGTAATTATCTTTAGCGTACTCTTGCGGACGTGTTCCAGAGCTCTCACTCTACAAGCTTGCCAACCAGCGCAGGATCGTCTCTAGCCAGTCGTACAGTGTCGATTAACGATTTCACCACTCCGTCGCGGTCCATACTTCTTCGTCGTTCGTGCAAAACCTTCTCACACCGTACATACAACCCTTCCAAACCTTCCACTGTCATTCCCGTCGAAACATCCACGAGCAGCTGCTGCAGTGCACCGACCTTCGCGTTATCAGCCTCTATGAATTTTTCTTCGGCGCCATCAACCAACTGCAAAACCGAAATCTTCTGAACCGGGCCATTCGGAGTAATTAGGGACGCACTCACGGGTGCCAAGCTCATGTCTGTCATGTTCACATCGACATCGCACGGATCGAAACCATTAGATCTCTGTTCAGCAGTTGCTGCCGTTTTGGCACTTTCCGACAGTTGCCCGTTTGACTTGTCCAATTGCGCCATGTCTGCATGTGTTTCACTGTTTTTCACTGCTTGTTTCTCACGTTCTGCGCGTTCTATGCGCTCGGCAACTATTTTGTTACAAGTTTCAACTAGAGAAGGATCTAGGTTGTCGGTCCACGCGTGAACCATGTCGATCAGACCATGAGCTCTTCGAAGGATCATCGCCCCTGTTTCCGTATTTGGTGGGTTGTATTTGATGGCGTTCTGGACCATTACATTGAAGTCCCTCACCATGGCCAACACGGTGGGATACCTGCCCATGTCCACTAGTGCTGCAATCTTGGATATATCCATTGGCTCTTTGATGATTTCGTAGTAGTCTGGAGCGGAGGTGACGTCGACCGGATTCCAAAATGCCTTAAACCGTCGATCCCGTAACAACCGTTCCACGAAACCACGCATTTCCATACGCAGTGCACGAATATATCGATCTTCCAGCCGCAGCTTTTGAGTGTTTTCTTCAATTGTTCGTGGTTTCGGAGGCAGTGGCGGTGCTTTTGGAAGGACTTCCGTCGCGCGTTCTCTCTTTCGTAATTTTGCCGCTCTATCTGATCTCTTTGGCCTTGCAACGGCTTGTCGCATGATCGGTAGAAACAACTCTCGCCTGTGTTTCTCAGACGGAGCACCAAGCTCTACAACTTCTGCAAATAATTCTGTAAGTTCTTGGGGAATATCTTGAAGCGGTTTCTCCGCAGTTGCAAGCACCAGCATGGGTAGATCAGAGGGTATATCTTTCAAAGCGATTATTAACGTTGTTCGAAGGGATTCTGATGCCGATTCCCACCATAGTTGCATATGCGGCAAGTACAGGATTGATGGGACAGACCTTGCTGCTTCTCGAAATGCAGAAATTAGTGATTCTTCGCAAGAACGCGCACCATCTGCTTGAAGAGATGGGTAGTCTATAGCATGGACAGGACATCCTTCACAATGATGTAATAGTGCTGGACCAAGTTCAGACTGCCCTAAACCCTGTTGTCCGCAAATTAGCAACCGAGGGCGCAACATGTGGTGATTACTCAATGCAGATCTAGATGAAGATCGTTCTTTCCCAGCGATAGCAATCTGGCTTTGCATGGCCTCAATATTATGAAGGCCGTCGTCTTCATCAGAACTTGACGAAATGTATCCATCACTAGCATTCTCCTGCGCGGAGGATTTTCCGTTTTCTATTGGTCGTCGGCCAAAAGATCCACATGAACTGAGACCAGGAGCAAATACTCGTTGCAGCAGGTATACACAAGACTGCATGGGATGGCTGAGAATGGCTCGAAGACGTTCAGAGATGGGCCGAGCATAAGTTCTGGCGCTACGGTGGCTCGCCGGAATGATGTCCTTCATTGCTGCGACGAAGTCTTTCGTAGAAATGCGAACCTCATTCACGTCAATTTGCAGCTTATCATGTGAACGATAAATCTGCGGATACCTTCGTCGTAACGCCCGAATTGCTGCTTCCGAGCATAAAGCCTTCAGATCAGCTCCGCAATAGCCTACAGCTATACTCGCAACGGCATCCAGCATTTTCGGGTTTGGTGGAGGCTTCCACTTCGCCGTATGAATACCCAAAATTCTCCTTCGTGCTTCCGCGTTGGGAAGGGTAAAGATGAGCTCACGATCAAACCGGCCAGGGCGTCTCAGTGCAGGATCTATGGCGTCAACTCTATTTGTTGCACCGATGACTACCACCTGTCCCCTTGCATCCAAGCCATCCATGAGGCTCAGAAGTGTAGAAACTATTGATGAGTGAATCTGGTCTTGGCGGGAGGAACGGACAGGGGCGAGACCATCTATCTCGTCGAAGAAGATTATTGAAGGTTGATGTCTTTTAGCTGCCTCAAAAGTCATTCGAAGATGTCGCTCAGCTTCTCCGACCCATTTGCTGAGACAGTCAGCACCATTGCGCATGAAGAAAGCCACTCTTGGTTTCTTCTTGATCGATGGCAAAGAAGATGGCGGAATATCAAGTTTAGCTTCTTCCTGCTTTGCATTTATGTCACTCATAATCTTATCCGGGCTGGTCGCAAATCCATCTGCTCTTGCATGTACCAATTCAGGTATGTCTGATGGTATCTCAACAGTTGGCTGTGTAACTGTCGTCTCTGGTTTTTGGGCATTTTCGTCGAAGCCAGAACTGTCGATGACCTCCTCCTCGATGATTCTTCCATTCTGGCGACTTTGACTCGTGTTATTTGGTTCTTCTTTTGTCTGTCCACCACTCGGTTCAGACTCTGGCTTTTTTGAGTCGCTGGACACGATCTCCTCCGCTTTGACTGGATCTGTTCCACAGCTGGCCGCCAGAGCTCGTGCGCAAAGGGTTTTACCGGTACCCGGTGGCCCATAGAAAAGGACTCCCTTTGCTGGTTCCATATGGAACTTTTCAAAAACCTCCGGGTACAGTAACGGAAGAAACACCATTTCTTTCAAGGTGCGTATGTGATGATCGAGTCCTCCAATGTCATCCCACGACAGATCAAGATCTACTTGAATTGGTTCTATCGGTGACGGGACTCCGCCGAGGGCATCGTCACCATCAGAGGCAAACGGGTCTGGTCTCGTCGGAGCCTTTCGATTCCGCTTGTGACTGAAGCGATCCATGCGTTTCGGCCGGACGGGGGCTCCAACGTCAGCAAGCGCCATGGGGTTCTTAAGAAAGTCGAGCTTCGATACATCGTTCGCGATCGCATCACCTGCCCGACTTGCAGCTGCTCTGGTTGAACGTGGTCTTTTCGGTAGTGGAATTGAGTCATCTGTACTGTCGTTGTCATCGCTGCTTCTATCTCGATCCATATAAAAGTCCATAGGACGCAAGGGCTCTCTCCTAGGACGGTAGCTGTTTCTTGTTTCCCGTGCAATAGCGTTCTCTTCTCTCTCAGAACGAGTTCGCGGACGTTTTCGTTTTCGCTGAAGAATTCGCTGCGGTTGACGTTTTCGATTTCTCCCACGACGGCGAGTGGAAGAAGCAATAATTTCCTCATCACTCGCTTCGTGTCGACCTCTGTCCAATTCTTGTTCTTCTGAGAAGGCGTCTCCGTCCTCCTCCGATTCCTCTTCGGGGCTCTGAGGAGATTGATAGTCATCATCTCCATCTTCTTCTTCTTCGGCTGAGTTCAAACCGTTTCGTCGCTTTCGAGAAGACCTACCACGATCGTTAGCGCCACGACGTGATCGATTTCTGGTTTGACAAGGGATTGGATGCGGGTCTTCATTTGGCACAGCGTCGGAATTGAGGCGAGAACTCAATCGCGTACGACGTTTTGTTTCAAACACTTCGGTGCACACTAATCGCCCTGGTCTGCGCTTGGGATGTGCGTCCTGCATAATTTCTGCCTCCGGCTTGATAACGTATGCATCGCGGATCTGATTTCCATCGGGTGCGTAAATACCGAGACGACGAGTTCGGGAACGTAGGCGCCCCGAATAAGCTGATGGGTAAGGTTCAGTAGGGGACTTTTCTCTACGTCGAACAGCAGCTCCAATATTTGGGACAACAGGTTCTGGGGGCCTGCTCACACGGCCAGATTTGGTGACGATAGTGGAGGCTCGGCTAGATACGCGCAGGCGCAAAGGAAGGGATTTCTTGGTATTCTCACCTGCGAAGTTGGGGTCGTCATCGTCGTCTGCTTCCTCGTCTTCCTCAACGTCATCGTCAAGATTATCCTCTGATGGAGACATATGGATATCGTTTTTTGCTTGCTGCTGTATTATTGTTTCTGCTTCTTTATCGGAATCTTCGTCGTCCGTGGAATGTTTATGATGAGCGGCAGGATCTTGAGCGGCATGCTTGTCAGGCGAATCAGGAATAATGGGTGGTGAGTCGGGAATTTTGAAAGTGCCTTCGCCCAGCGGTAGGTTGTCATGGTCGTCTTCATCATCCTCTTCATGGACGTGACGCTTGGACCTCCTGCGCGATGTTTGTTCAGGAGGGCGCATAAAATCGTCATCGGATTCGCCGTGGAGGTAGTTCTTGTGAAGTGAGAGGCGTTCAATAGTCTTGGCCTTGCAAGTACGCGACGGACGTGCGTCTGCTCCCATGATGCCAGCCGTGGGAGGGGTTCGGTAGGCGCAGGCAGAAGAAGCGGGAAGAAGGGCGCAGACGGCGCAGCACAGCGGACGAGGGCGCAGTGTGGTGGGTGGTCGGGGGGGGGGGGAGGAGTGAGCGCTGAGGGCGGGCGGGAATGTCAGATGGGGAAGCAGTGGGCCGCGGGCCTGGATGGGGGGGGGGTGAGGGCGGCGGAAAGCGAAGCGCGGAGCGAGCACGCGAGTTTCGTTTTGCCTTCGTAGATCCGCGCAGCTGTTCTGTGTGTTGGCGGTGGCGCTGTGGCCGAACGGCACGCAGCGATGATGGCACCAGCCAGGCGGAGAGGAACATGCGCAGAGTCGCCAATTGCTTTGTGCACCTCCTGCCCGCGCGCAATGCACATTTTTTGACCGCCCTCTGTTTTCAAGTCGAAGCGATTTCGTTCCAATTCGCTGTCAGCCCAGGCTTACATCACGCGCCGTGGCCGTGGCCACGTGTATTGTCCATTGCCACGTGTACTCGTTGGTGCACCTGCGTGTAATGGGGCAGCGCTTTGCCGGTCCCACACCATGTGAGCATGTGTGCCCAGCCAGAGGGGCTGGCAGCCACGGTCGCGGTCTTGTGCCGCAGCAACCGACAAATTGCACACGCCACCGTCCCGCACTAACCGAATGCACGCCCTCTTCACATCCCCGCGCCTCGCTCCACCCCTCTTCTGCTTCACCCTCCTCGTGTTGTATCCTTGAACTTTCTCCCATCGCCCTTCCGTTTGGCATCGCTCGCACCGCTCTTTCGTCTCCACCCCACCCCCACCACAATGAATGACGCTCAAGTAAAGCAACAGATCCAGCAGATGGTTTCCTTCATCCGCCAGGAGGCCGACGACAAAGCCAATGAAATCAGAGTTAAAGCCGAGGAGGACTTCAACATCCGTAAGCTCTCCGCTGTCGAGGCCGCCCGCGAGAAGATCCGCGTTGAGTACGAGAAGAAGGTCAAGCAAATCGACGTCAACCGCAAGATTGCCAAGTCCACCGAGCAGAACGCCGCCCGTTTGGAGGTGCTCAAGGCTCGCGACGGAATCCTCCAAGAAACCTACGATGAGGCCGCCCAAAACCTCGCCGCCCTTCCGGAGGACGATCCAACCGCATACACGGAGCTATTGAAGGCTCTCGTCATGCAAGGTTTGCAAGTCCTCAAGGACAACCACGTTGCTGTGCGCTGCCGCAGCGCTGATGCAGACATTTTGAATGAAATTTTGCCCTTGGTTGCCGAGGAATATGTCGCTGCCACCTCCAACGCCGTCACTGTTACCCTCGACAAGGACACGTATTTGGCAGATGCTTGCACCGGCGGGGTGGTACTGCTCAGCCAGGGAGGAACCATTGTTGTGGAGAATACCTTTGAGAGTAGACTAGAGATCGCATACCAGCAGAATTTGCCGAAGATCCGTGAAATGATGTTCAGTTCTGCGTAACTGGTTTTTCGATGCCCGCTGGAAACGGTGACACGCACGCACCGCCCCCTATGCGAATCACTGCAGTGTTCTCTATAGTAAACTAATTACTTTCTACTTTGTCTCACAATCATAAGACAGCCCTATGCTTCGCTGCACGTCAAGCCGCCTCGCGCCGCACGCACAAACTCGTCTACGGGTGGTCGTAGACCCGCAGCGTAATTGCGCTGCAAAATCGCACCCCGTTGGCCTAATACAAAGCACTCAGTGGCTTTAATGATCGACTACCTGTCACCCACATCTTCAGGATATGTTCCTCATCTGCGGTATGCTTACTTGGTATGGACATTGCCGGCTACGTACGTTATTGCGTCGCCACATGTCATAATCTTCTCAGCTTCTTCGTCCGAAATTTCAATATTGAACTCATCCTCAAGCGCCATGACCAGCTCAACTGTGTCTAAGCTATCAAGCCCAAGATCATTTACAAAATGAGAAGCTTCTGTGACTTTCTCGGGTTGTACCTTGGTGGTTTAAGATTGCAACAGAACCCAATCGTTAGTACGGGACAAACGAGTGGTACGCGGATAGAAACGCCTTTAGTTGAATGAAGAATGGGAAAGGATCTTACCTTTTCGAACTTTCGAACCAGTTCTAGCACGCGGCCGGACACTTCTCCCTTATCTGGAAAGCCGGCCTCCGCTGCGAATGATCTCGAAAACGAATGAAAGTTGGTTGCCTTAAATGCGGCATAGGACGGTTGGATGGCAGATCGCATCATCTGGCGGGAGGCAAGACGAGCGGCGCTAACGACCGAACGCATGCTTACTGAGAGCATTCTGCTTCAAACGAGGTAATGATGGCACCTTCCCGTCCCACACTTAAGCACGACGTCGATTGGAATACGGATCGAGGCGGTCAGGCCCAAATTTGTCTGCAATAGGAGCGCACAGCGCTTGTGCATGCGCGGTAGTGCGAACTGAGCTTTCGAGAGGCAATTGCCCAAAATCCCCTCATTTGCAGTCTTTTGTGCTCTCTACCGGTTTTTGCGTGCTTTGTAGTACTAAGATTGTACGACACCCAGCCAGCATGCACAGTAGCACACGTGTCAAGGCTACTACGGGTGTGTGCGAGGACAGGTGTCATACAATGCTGAAAGAGCATGGCTATCTGAAGCTTCTGCTCCATGGCCTCGTCTTCTGCACAACTGGCGTGTAAATTGCGCATTGCCATTTGCCAGCATGGATGCATGCATCCAGTGGCCGAGCGGAGCACCGCAGACGACGGCGGTGTTCCCTCGGGTGATCCAATTTTATGGATACCAATCCCAATCCCCGCAGCTTAACCCCGTCGCCTTCGTCGCATTTATCTGCTCGTCAGATATCAACACCCACGACGGTACAATGTCCGAACCATTCTCTTCTTCCGATGAGCAGTTCGCTCCCAACGATGAGCCCGATAGCCCTCCTCCTCTGTCTCGAAACCCAATTTTCCACGACAATCAAAACCCCTTGCAGCGAGCGATGATGTGGCCGCCCGTAAATCCAAATCAACCTCCCATCTGGCTCCGTAGAATGAATAACGCGTCAGAAACATGCGTGTTCAAAGCGGGTATATCCGCCTTCGCTGGTGGGGGATTGGGGGTTCTTTTCGGCTTGTTTTTTGGAGGCTATTCGAACGCAGTCGACAAAGCTGTTGAAACAGAGGGTCCCGCTTCCCTCAAACTTCGAGTCGGATTTAAAGAAGCCGCACGGTCTATGCGTTCCTACGCTAAAAATTTTGCCTGGTTTGGCGCCAGTTTCTCAGCTGCGGAGTGTACAGTTGAGAAGATTCGAGCCAGACACGATATCTGGAACTCGGTCATTGGCGGCTGTGTTGCCGGTGCGTTTATGTCGTCTTCGCCTTCGGATAAGATGACCCCGCGGGCGAGAGCCATGCAAATGGCGTTTGGATGCGCCAGTGTTGGTGCATTCAGTGCCGCAATTGACTACTACATGGAGTATATGGATTAATGCCTTCAGTCTCCTCTCATCCTCCTTTCTGGGATGCGACACATTTTTTAACGATGAATGATTTCGCTGAGTTATTCTGTTATACCGATACACAAACGAAACCTTAAGGACATTCGTCGCCCATCACGTGCGTCAGCGTGGAAATTCGCTCTGAGCCTCGCAGCTACCAAAAATGCTGCAACCTGTTTTCCTTTCGAACATGAGAGAGGTTTTATTTCAAAATATATATAATCGACTTCTGAACTTGCCGGAGCTTTTCCGTTCATCGTTTCTAACCTCACAGAATCTTTTCTGTCATGTTCGAACAGATTTCGAGTCTCAGATCAATGAAGGGGTAATAGTCCCGACGCGTGATCAAAGTGATCGCTCATCCACGGATTTCCTGTCATTTGGACCTAAACAATATTCTGCATTATGAGAGGATGGATGGGAGGCAAGCGGTAAGCGTATCAGCGTACTTCTTGAAACATAATTCAGCGGAGCTAACATGAACACAAATGATAAGGCGCCACATCACCGTGCGTCGAAGGGATCCAGTTGCTCGCCTGAGGCAGCAGTTTGCGCGAAGAAGAGAACTCGCTCGACAGTCCGCCCCTCTTGCACAGAAGACTGGGGCGCGGGTGAGCATGAGTGGAAACGAAGATCATGCTAAACATGGAGGCAGACCCTCAGTGCCTACGCTCCCGCGAGGACCCCGCGCTCTTCCAAACGCATCAAATCGCGTTAGAAAAGACCCAACGCAACAGCAATATCAGTGTGGCGATGACATTATTATGATTGGCGATCCCTCTCAACTCGAATCCATCGTGCCAGAGTTTCGAAATGCAAAGAAAAGACTTCGGGATCACGTTGAGCACGAGGAGCAGCAATCAAAGCGAAGAAGTGTGTCTTTGCGACAAGAACAGGGAGATGCATTTGACTCAAGCTATCCGTCAAATGACATTAGAGTTTTCGATGCAGATGGTGAGAAAACTCCACTTTTTCGCCGGCGAACGCTGCCGAGTACGTTCTTGAACAGCGAAGCTACGAATAGACACCGGACGTCCAAGTACTTCGCGAAAGGCTCTACATTTGGATCGAAAAGATTCAAAGTCTCTCCCACCCCAGATCTCAGCAGCAGACTCGCTGGACTGCGGAACAGGGTGCCTCGACATATCGAAGGGCCGAAGAGGGATGCTAGAGATGCGATTCGTAAAGGAAGAGACGAACTCGAACGGCAAGCGCTCGTCGAACAACAGCCACAGTTGCTCGCCAGTCCTTTGAGCAACTTCCAAAATACACGCAACCCTCTTGAAGATCACAGTCGACCTGTGCGAAGCCCATCCGAATTGTATGCATCCAACGTTGCTTCGAGTCGAGCTCGAGATCCGATTCAAAACCTGGTGAAGCAGCGCATATCAGAATCTCCAGAATTTGTGCGAACGTCTCCCGCAGGTTGGATAGCTAGTCGAGCAGGATCACGGTTTCAAGCACCTGGACTCTCTGCGAGGAACGTTGAATCTGTCCAAAACATACGAACTGGAAGAATAGAGTCCAGATTTCCTTTGATTGAGGCAGATTCAGACAGTTCACATATTCTTTCCCCAGTTGAGGAAAGACGAAGTAGCGCGCCTACAGAATTTCGTTCGCTGTTGGCATCTGACCCGATAACAGTCGATGATTTCAGCGCAGAAGTACAAATGCTTGAGGCTAAGATGCTTGAAAAACCGGACAGTGGCGGTGGAAGATTCAATTTGTGGCGACGACAACTTCGACCATCCGAAACTGATCATTCGAGGCAGGGATTTTGGGCAGAGGGCGATGTGTGGATGAAGGCGGGAGGCGTTGGAAGCACAGTAAATGGTGGGTTGAACAAACGACTGGTGTGTAGCACAGGAGAAGCTGGAGACATTGGACCAATGGTTAGTGGAAAAGGGAAAGAAACAGAATGTTATAGCAGTGCGACTGAGTTGGAAGAACAAGGCCGTGGTATTGTAGACGTTACACTTGTTACTACAGAACGAAACCCGATTAACGCTGCTAAGGGTAAAAGAAGTACAGATGAACAAATGAGTGCCAATTTGACAGTTTAACAACGTGTATGTAAAGAAACGCTGAGATGGCGTACGATCCAGATGCAACTGACATCATGCAACTAGGTGCATTTGCGCCTGCTTCCATTTCAGAGACGCTGGGCACGAGTAGACCACGATGAGAAAAGAAGGCAAGGGATCTGCACTTAAGAGCACCGTCTCGTTCATCTGCCTTACGAAACGGCTACCTTCTGGTTCTACCTGAGGTATCTCTGTCTCGGATTGGATTGCTGTACATTTATTGTAAGAATAGTTGACAGCTCTGGTGCGGGAACAAAAGTCTTTTAGAAAGACATTTAATGTTAACGCGTGGCGAAAGGTGGAAGACGAAGTGGAAAAGATACTCTCTAGCATTCATGAGCGATGCAGGGGAGTCTCTGCGTGTAGAAATTCTCCCCATGCAGAGGACTGTAACTGGAGGCAATGAGTTGCGAGCCATTTCGCCGGTGCAGAATAGTTTAACGTTCTACTGTGCAACGGACACGGGTTTCTTCGAACGAACGAGAAATGCTCTCAATGCTGCATGGATTGCCTCACTGCTGTTGCTACCTGATACGTTATTTGCGGGCCAGGCCATTGTTGTACATGCTGCACTTGGATTGATACACAACAGCGTATAGAACCTGTCCATTCGACACTGTGAGTTGACGAATCGATGGCAGGGCCAAGAGACAGTCCAAGGCGGGCTCTGATGATGGACGTGGCAAACTGCAAACGTGCAAACGTGCAAACCGAGAGATCTCCTACCCGGTCATCTGCTTTCTCTGGCATAGATTTAAGTTCGCATGTCTTCAATCGTCTCGAAAGTCCGCGGAAAAGTGCTGAAACGCGCAGCTCAGCAACAATCTCGTCAGCAAGAAGCTGTTGGCAAGTTGGTAGATACCCTTCGTAGACGCACAAGTGCTGTAATGGGAGGGGCGTGTTGCCATAAGCCACGGCGCCCGCTCGGCCTCACGCCCAATCAGAAGAGAGAAGGCATCGCGCGCCGTGAAAGGCGCTGTTGACAGGCTGACGTCGAGCATTGCTGGACGCCTCGCGCGGGCAACTTCCGCACTGTGTGCCAGCATAAAGCGTACCTAGCATCGCTGGCAAACGCGAGCTTTCCCTTTTTCGTCGCCACCATCGGCGCGTCTCACAAACAGCCGCCGCATGACAGAAGCTCAACACTCGTTTCGACCATCTTCCGCAGCATATCCGCTTTCATTCTTTTCATTAACGCGTCGGCGGCTTCCGAATCATTTCTCGTATCAACAAAATGGTGTTCCTCCTTCCGGGCGCCAAGCTCGCCCAGAAGGTCGACGTTAGCACCGCCTTGTATCGAGCTGTGTCGACCACGAGGGGCGAGTCTGCAGCTGCAACTATCGTTACGGCTTGTCGAGCTTTGCAGCAGCTTCGAGCCGCTGTAGTAGAACCCCCAACCACTGAGGTCGCTCGCAAAGCTCTTCTTCGGTATCTACGTGCTCTTGACTACATTGTTGACCACAACCTTCCCACAAACATCCCAGCCCAGCTTTTGTGGGTCAACGCCTTTGATGCAGACGATCATTGTGTCTCTTCCCAGATCACCGTGGATAAGGTGGCCGTCCTCTTTAATCTTGGCGTGTGTGAGGCTTTTTTGGCCAATGCTGCGTATCGACTTCGTCGCACCGACAACACAGCCCTAAGAAATACAGCGCGTCATTTTCAGATGTCTGCTGGTTACTTCCATCATGCAGCAACACTTCCCACCCCGGGCGGTATTAGAAACGTTACAAACGACTTGTACCCCGTCACGCTTAAAGCTCTTGAAATGGCCATGTTAGGAAATGCGCAACAAGTCTTCTACGAGATCACTCTGGAGGCACGCACTGCACCGTCCATTCTTGCACGTTTGGCTATTGGTGTGAGGGACTTTTATGCATACGCCCATGAAACATGCCTTGATCCGGATATCGTTCGCTCTTGGGTCAATGGTTGCGTTGGAAAACCAGCTGGTGCTCTTGCCGCATACTATGACGCTGTAGCCCAATCTTGTCAGGCAAAAGCGCATCATGATTCGTATGAAATGGCTCAGCAGCTAGCCCACCTCGCCCATGCACAGAAATTAACCTCACTTGCCTTGAAGGAGGCAAAAGCCTTAGACACTTCTACTCTGATTTCGATTGCAAAGTTTCGAGATGAACTGGTGATGGATATTAACGCACTTTCAAAAGATTTAGACTTGCGGAAAGAGCAAGCGGATGATGAGAATCGAATGGTATATTTCCAAAGCCCAGCATCCTCCTTAACTCCCATTCTCAACAGGCAATCCGTCAAATCAGCAGCCGTAGATAAAATCCTAAGCGAAGAGCCTCTAGATGAACGTGTACAAACTTTTGGCGACCTTCCTGCGCCTATATCTGTGGAGCAATCGAATATCGTTTCTCGCTATACTGACATGGTCGCCCATGAAGTTGCAGCTATCAACGCTTCTATAAGCACTGCTGCTGCCGATCTCCGTGATGTGATTAGTAGAAGTGAAGAAGCAATTGAAGCTGGGCGTGAGAGAGCTGTGTCTATTGCCAGACAATCAGTACCAACGCAAAAAGACTCGCAGGAGTCTGATGAAAAAGCAGTTAATATGGTGCGACAGACACAACAGGGTGGGGGATTAAGATATTTGAGGGAACTACAGGTGCAGGTGATAAACATGGCTGCGGATGTGAAAGGGAAAGTGGATCATATAAGCTCCATGCTGCATGGGGAGGAGGCAGATGATCGTCATTTCAGGGCGTCATTACCTTCCACTGTTAGACCGACAAGCTTGGAACTGACTCATTCATATCGGTCTAGATTGGCAAAGTTACAAACCAATTTAAGACAAGCGGCCAATGCGGATGCAATCGTCGCTAGTGAGATTGAGAAACATTCGCAAGCAATTTCTGATCTTGAACAACTAAGTTTGGAGGGTTTGAAGACGTCTCCTTCATCCTTTAATGCGACCCAAAGCGCAAGTCTATCTGCCCACGTAGAAACAATGGCTGAAAAAATGCAGATGGAAATCAGTAATGGTAGGAAGTGGCTTTTGGAGAAAGATGACATTTTGCAATCGATCGAGAAGAAGAAGGCGCTCGAAACCCCCCAAAACGTTCTCGGTTCAGTTTCGGACGAGGAAATTGACATTGATTACATACAAGCCTTGGTGGATAGGGAGTATGGTACATTAAAGGGAAGTGCATTCTCAATCCGAACGAATATGACCCGCGCTTGTGACACACTAAGCAGTGCCATTGCCAAGTTGCAGCAACCTCGGGAAGAAGATGAGGAAAGAATGAGAATGCAAGTGCGAATGAAAGAAGTGTACAAAGCACAAACCGCCGGATTTAAGTTCAAGGAGATATCTGGACATTTGCGGGAAGGTGCAAAGTTTTACGCCAAGGAGCAAGACAACCTGGCTAGGCTTGCAGAAGACGTGAAGGGGTATGCTGCTGCACGTCGTGAAGAAGCTCATCAGCTTAGACAACAACATCATGCTGAGCTGGACTCTCGTCAAGGATTTTACCCTTCAACCTCGAACCCTTACACTCAGGATGTCTCACAGTATCAAAGGCCCCCTTTCCCAGGCAATAGTAACTCTGCTCAAAGCAATCCATATGGAAGCCAGCGACCTCCGTACTCTGGTTCGCAGAGTGCTTGGGGTCCCCAGTAGACCGCCGTGCCTTGAGACTAGCGAACAGCCAAGAGGACCGGACCAGACTCAAGACATAATACTAATATTATACAGGTAGAGAACCATAACTTTTGTTCCTCGTGCCTGCTTAGAAAGATTTACAACTTTGTCGATATCAAAATGCGTTCTTGGGCGCACACGCAACCTACTTTAGGTTGGTAGAAGTTAGGTTAGTACTAACATTGCGAGGTCTAAAGGAATTAATACATGTGTTCAGAAATGAGGAATTCGCCTCGCGATAGCTTCAGGGGGTTCAAATCGTAGGAATGATGATGTAACAAACCTTTCAATATGGTGAACGAAACCTCTTTATACAGCGTCTCTTCCATCTTGGTGTATATGTATCCTATCCACCAAACCTGTTCAAGAGATTTTCGATGGCTGCCGAAACGTTGCCTTGCGATTGTTGAAGAGCTTGAAGGCACATGGTCTTGTCAAGAAACCCCATATCTCGCAGTTGCTGGAGTTGACTACTATACATTTCTTCCAATTGCTCTTGTGACATTTCTTGGGCTGGTGCCGCGGCGGGCGCGGAGCCCATTCCGCCAGCAGCGAGAGCATTCATAAAGGCAGAAAATTGATTCGCATTGAGGGCAGGATTGGCACCGCCTGCATTTGCCTGTGGGGTGCCACCTGAACCTTGGGATGGTTGCGTACCAGTAGAAGCAGGAGGGTTCCCTGTAGTACCAGTCTGAGGAGCAGTTGGGGTGGATCCGAAATGTGACCCTGGGTTTACTCCAGAACTGCCCATGGCCTCCTGCACCTGGCGCACGGCCCTCATAACTTCGGGATTGATGAAGGCCCTCAAGACATCGGGATTCTGAAGCATGCGCGCCATTTCTGGATTGCTCTGCTGAAGAGCTTGGAGCTGAGGATTACTCGCGATCATACTTTGGAACATTTGTGGATTGCTTAGCACGTTTTGCATAAATTGTTGCATGATGGGATTATCCAACATCTGCATCATGCGCTCAGGATCCATGCCAGGCGGAAACCCTGGAAGTGATGGAGCGCCGTTTTGAGTCGTGTGGATGGCACCATCAGGCGGGTTGGCGGTTCCTCCCGTCGTGGCGGGAGGCGACGGAAACAGAGATGCAAAGGCGTTACCACGAGGTGCCGTTGCATTGGGTGCAGCATTTGTCGCAGCAGGTTGGGTACCTAAGCCATTGTTCGGAGCCCATGGGTTGGGCATTGGAGCGTTCGATGGGGTGTTCTGAAAGAGAGATGAGAAGGGATTATCATCAGTACCATTACCAGCTTCGTTGTTGTTGGTGTTTGCAAAGCCGCCTTGCGCGGCATCCATGAGAGGGGCTTGGATGTTTTCGTGCATGCGGCGAAGAGCATCAAAGCCTCCGGGCATCATCTCAATGTTGGCCATCTGACGGTCAGTGTTGCGCATCATCTCATTCATGAGAGCTGGGTTACGCGCCATTTGCATCATTTGGCGAAAAGTAGAGGGATCATTGAAGACGTGGGCAACTTCTGGATTGCGCTCCATGAGCTCTCGCATCTGCGGGTTAGTCATCATCATCTGACGAGCAAACTCTGGATTATTCATGATGCTTTCCATCATGGGGGAGTTGAGAAGAGCCTGCATCTGCTCTGGATTACGCATCAAGCGTTCTTGCATCTGACCCATGTCGCCCAAGCCCATGCCTCCCAAACCGAAAGAGCCCATGCCAAAGGGGTCCATGTTGTTCATCGGGGGTGCAGTACCAGCGCTCCCATTCGTTCGAGGGGTGGCGGAAGGAGGGTTTGACGCGGTCTGAGCCTGGGCAGGTTGAGAGGGTGCAGAAGAACGAGCAGCTTGATGGCGGACGAGGTGCATACTATGTCCGTTCTCCAAGCCGTGCTTTGAACTGATGTCTTGGAAGGTCTGGGAGTCTTTGAGAATATGTCCGCGGAAGATAAGACGTTGAGCATTGGCTGGAATGCCACTGATGGGCTCTAGTCTGGTCTTGAATTGGGCGACGGTCTCAGAGAAGTCGGATATCTCCATCTCGAAACGCGTGCCCGCAATGTTCTTCACAATGATTGTGATGGCCATACTTAGAAGGATAGAACGAAAAAAAGGACGCTCGCAACGGCGAAGATATGAGGACAAGACAAGTGCAGATGGGAGCAACGAACTGCGCGCAGAGATGCTGCAGGGGGGGAGAGGCGGCGATAGAGTTGAGAAAATGCTGGCAAGAGGGATTTCTGATGCTAACGATGGAATGCGAAGAGTAGAGGACGACGAAGAGGGACGGAGAGAACTTTGAGGGGAGCTGAGAGATGCGACTCAGGGAAAGAAATGGTACGGGCACGGAAAGTTGCGTTCGCGGGGCGCAAGGGGGCGGGGCAACGGCGAGACAGCCGATGTGAGCTGGTGGTGTGCGCACATGGTGCACCTTCCAACAAACGTTGAGAGCACCGGTGCAACGGAAACGCTGCACGCGCGGCGCGCCCAATGCCCCTCGGTAGCCGCCTTCCAGAATCGTGGAAGCCAACCGCAGCCGCCGCGCGCCTCTGCATTGCTGTCCCCCCGCCTTTCGTCTTTTGCTGGCTGCGTGTGCTGCGCAACTGCTGGGCATATCAATCGCCCTCCCTTCCAAGCTCCCACCGGCGTTCCCGTAGCATCTTCGATGCCCGCCACACTCACTCTGCTACCATGATTCGTATTCGAAACGGGCGTGTGTTGCACACTACCAGTCCCGGACCGTGGCCGTTCTGCCTCATCCCCGGCTTTGGCTTTCTGCTTCACGTCTGGCATGCCATCACTGTCTTCCTCAAGTCAATTTTCATTCCGTCCGCCGCCAACAAGGCTAGGCGAGGTCCAGCGCCGCGCTCCTCCAGATTCTACGGAGGGGGAGGAGGTGGTGGTGGTGGCGGCGGCGGAGGCGGCGGCGGAGGTGGCGGCGGAGGCCCGAATCGTGCAATCGGTAAGCTTTTCGTTTGTTACCCCCGCGTTCTTGAGACGTCGCACTTGTGCTAACAGAGAGTCTCCCTGCATTTTTTTGCCTTAAACAGGTGGCATGGACAGTCTTCCAAGCAGTGCTGCTTCCACATGCCTCACATGCGGCTGACCCATCATGTGCTCGAAACCAAGCGCTTCAAGACCACACACGTCTCTGAAGGGCTCCAGCGCAGTCCTATTGATAACTCGCTCAAGCTTACCCCCGTCCTCCATGGTTGTATCCGATGAAAAGACATTCACATACCAGCATCGCCGCTTGCTGAACTGAACTCAGTTCCCGTCCAATTCGGCCGGTGGTGCGTCTAAGGTAGTGCTCTAGCGATTGCAGCCTTCGCCATTAAATGTGTTCGTAACTTGATGCTTCAAACTTTTGTATCACGGCAAACTTAAATTGAACCACTTCGCTTGCAAGTCTTTATTATCGTTGGTGGCGTGCGAAAGTACTGTTTCTGTGACAACGAAACACGAGCACGCACAACCTGAAGCCAGATACACACAGTGTTCCTCCGCATCCAAACCAAATACAGACGCCCTCCGAATGGATATATTTCAGACCCATGGTGCAGCCGTAAGAACGGATGCTCATAACATACTCTGCGCCATCTCTATGGTACAAAACGGATATCTACGAAGGTAGCTACACGTAGAGATGTTCATCATACTCCTGGTTGGCCGCCTTATGCTACTTAGATACGAACAATTAAGACAACAGGACTGTATCCCAACTGAAAGCCTTGGATCTGGTCCATTCAAAAATTAACAAGTTTATTGACCAGACAGAATCGAGACTCTGGGTGCATACTGTGCGAAGGCTAAGTAGCCGGTGCGGAGAAAGAATCTGGCAGCTACACCCTTCGTAGGTTTATGCAGAACTTTGTAGGCAACTTTTCGGCCACAAATCACCATCTGCTCGCCACTCTCTACTAGTTAATGCCGCATGTCGAGCTTAGCACTTTCTTCATCGCTTTTGAGTGGTGACTTGCCTAGTTCTAAGCGACCCACGATTTCAGACGTGCTCGCCTTGATGCATAACCGCTCACGCTTCGACTACTTGACGGGTTTGGTGTTTGTGGGCTAAACGCTTTCGCAATTGGCTCCCCTTAAGTTATTGGAAAGCAAAGTAGGCCGCACGTTTCCAGAACGTTGGACTTCGCCTTCTTGATTTCTACAAACATTTCAAAGCAATTGCATCTGCTTCTCCCTATCTCAAGGCAACCGAGAACGGTAACACTGCAAATAGCCATGTCGCTCGCGTTCGACGTCGTGCAGCGCTTATGACGATGGTTGAGTCAAATCAATCAACCTCGTTCGAAACGGCTGAGCCATGCTACGCGCCTGTCCTAATTTGACACGGACTGAAAAACACCAGCTCTGACTACGCTTAGCTTTCTGAAAAGCTCTTGGGAATGGGACATGAGTCGGTGTCAGTGGTTTCTATGTGGCGATGGAAATAGGGTCAGAACGCGAAGGGATTCTTTCGAAAGGACTGCTGGGGTCGTCCACGCTAACTCGGGATTTTGAGTTGAATTGGTATTTCAACAGAGTTGACAAGGCCGACACGGATGTGTTGGGCACGAGTGGAATAAAACTGAATGTTGTTGGGAACAGCGCTGGAGAGTGGCTGGCCAGAGCGTACAATGCGGAGGGCGCGCTGAAAGGATTGCAAGTCTGTACGTTACTGACGTCAGGCACACCGAACCGTGGCCCGCCCGCCGGGGTGTTCGATCAAACAAGAGCTCTTCTGAGATAAGTTGAAGATCGATGCGACGTTTCCAAGCTGGTGAAACACTTTGTATGTATATCCGGAACAGGCACGGTTTGGAAGCAGTTCGGGAAGGGGTCAGTTTCAGAGTTTGTGGCGTTTCTGAGCTATGCAGCTGTTGGCGGGCGCGGATATGTGGATGGAGACAGTGTGACACCAGTTGAAGCGACGTGTGCAAACGATGCGGAGCTTGTGTTGTGCGATTGCGTTCCTTCCATGTTAGCCAGTCGGAAACGGTTTGGGAGTGGCGTTTGTGCAATGGGCAAAGTACCTCTGTTGAAGAGAGCCAACGAGATATGCGAGGAGGCGAGGCGCTGAGAAGAAAGCGAGGGTTTAAATATATAGCGGTTACGTCAGTTTACGTGAGAGGTAGTGGTGTGAGTACGCGGGGTCGACATGTTTCGGTGATGGCGAGTGGACAGTGTAATGACTTCCAGTCATATTGTTCCTGATGCCTTTAGGCGGCGCTGAATTTCGTACATGAACATAGTTACGCCGAACAATGGGGAAATAGTGAGCACACGCGGACCGACACCGGCAAAGAATCCACGAATGCCTCGGGCGGCGTAGATGGACCTGGCACAGTGTACAATTCCGGAGTACTCGGTGGGTTTCGGGGCTGCGGACGACATAGATCGGGAGGGGGCTTGCGAGCTTGTGGCAGCGGAGCGAATGCTAACTGGAGGTGTGGGCGCTTTTTTGGGAGAAATGGCCTGCAGGTTGGTCTTTATGACATCGGCTGGGGTTGAGGCGGCAGCTGCTGTAGTTCCGGCCAAAATGCCCGCGAGGAAGACATTAGGCGTGGGCAAGGTGCCGTCTTGTTTGGTGAACATGAGGCGTAGAGAGGCGTTCATGGGGAAGAAGATGATGCTGAAGGGAATGTCACGCAGCAAGGTTGCCGAGACGTGTTTGTACAGACCGCGTATGCCAAGTTTAGAGATCAGTTGGGGTGTGGAAAGCGTTGATGTCTGTTGGTTGATCATGAGCACCTCCATGGGATTAGTGGCAATGACCTGGGTGAGGCCGGCGCCGGCGCCGGCTGCCATTGCCATGGGCATGGAAATGGATCCGTCGGGGCGCGACAGAGCGGCGGTGAGGTAATCATTGACGGAAAGTTTGATTGCCTTCTCGGGGAAGACGCCGATAAGCGCCGGGCGCAAACCGCGATACAGGGAGGATAATCCGGTTTGACGAACAATCTTGAAGGCGGCCTGCACGAAGTTGGTGTACGTGGCGGGGTAGAGATGCAGATGGGTGCGGATGGTGTAGAGGGGATACACGGAGGCCTGGCCGATGACGCCGGCCACACCGCCGAACAAGACATTGTGGAGGAGATTCTTGTTGTCGGAGCAGGCAGCGGGGGCTTTTGGAGCGGGTTTTGCCATGTTGCGGTGAAGGGCCGTTGGGCGGGGCGAGGGGGGGGGCGAGGGCGGGGGTGTAGAAGGGGAAGCGCAGGAGATATGTGGCGACGCGGAAGACGACGCCGGTAAAGCTTGTGTTGAGCGGGGCATCGCTGAGGCGACGGCGATGGCGCGCCGTGAGCGATGAGTGGCAGCACGTGCGTTGCTGACGGTAGAGCGCGGCTACCGGCGGCGACCGGCGGCGACCGACGGCTACCAGCTGAAACGCAAGCAAGACGGTGCCGAGCGCTGACGGCGCGCGGGTGGCGCGGGTGGTGGCAGCGTCCTCCCCCTCCCCCCGAGGCGCGCGCGTCGCGTGCAGCCGCTCGCAACGTGCCGTGGACTCGCCGTGCTGCTCGTGCCATCCGCGCCGCCCGCACCGTCGCCCAAGTCGCTCCCGCGCGCGGCGCCCATGTGCGCCGCGCCTGTCGCCTCCGCCTTCGTCTTCACCGTCTCCCCGTCGCTTCTTCACTGTCTCCCCGTTGCTCTCCTTGCCACTCGTCGTCGTCGTCATCGTCTTCATCGCCACCACCCCGTCTCCGCCAGCCCCGTCTCCGCCAGCCCCGTCCCCGCCGCCTTCGCCGCCTCCTTCGCGTCATGGCCGCCGACGAGTACGACGGCAACTGGCAGAGCACCATGCGCTCCATGGGCTTCTCGCCCGCCTCCATTACTCGCGCCTCCCGCGCTGGCATGTGCACCGTCCAGCAGGCCATCGAGTTCCTCACCGACAACGCTTCCCCGTCCCCGCTACCCCCACCTCCGCCCCCCCTCGTCGTCACCGACCAGTGGCCTGCGCTCTCCTACCAGCATCAGCCCTCCGCCGATCAACTTCGCCACTACCAGAACTTCGTTCCTTCCGATGTCTCCAACCTCTCGGCGCGTCCGCACTACCCTCAGCCCGAACCCAACTCTCAACCTCAGCCTCAGCCCGACCCTCAGCCAGACCCTCAGCTCCAATCCCAGCCTCAACCACAGCCCCAACCACAGCCCCAAGCCGAGCCCCCGTTCGGTGCTATTGCTAACGCGCGAGACTCGTTGGATCGCATGGGCGTCATCGAGGGCTCTTCCGCCCTTGCTGTCTCCGCCGATCCTTTACCCACCTCCTCGCAAGACGACCAGATCCGCGTCGCCATGGAAATGTCCAGAGCGGAGCAGTACGAACGAGACACCGCCAAAGCCATCGAGGCTTCCAAGGAAGAAGCCTTAGCTACTGTCGCTGCCGCCGATACCGCCCCGGATCAAGATATGGTTCGCGCTATGGAGGAGAGTCTAAAATACACCCACCGCCCCACAGAACGTGGCGTGTCTTGGCAGTCAAACGCCTACATCAGTGAGTCGCCCAAGCAGCGCTTCAGTCCGCATCATCCGGTTGGCTTGAGAAACATTGGTAACACCTGCTATTTGAACTCTCTGCTGCAGGTCTACTACTTTCTCCCGCATTTCAGACGAGCCATAATGAAGTTCCGCTCCCCATTGGAGCACGCTCACACCCCCGACTCCACCAACGCCACCAGCGCCACCGAGAAGAAAAGCGAGACCACCTCCGACATGCTGCAAGACACCAAGGATGCCAACAACATTCCGTGCATTGAGATACCCGACGATGATGACCCCGCTCCACCGCTTGAGAACCTCCCCGAACAAAGAGAAGCCGCAAATAAGCGAAATGCAGTTACTTTTGTCGTAGAACTGCAGCGCTTGTTTGCAGCCATGGCGTTGGGAAATCGCAGCTGCGCCGACCCCACTAACGTTGCCCGAGCCATGCGCGGCTCTGACGGCGAGCGCATCGTCATTGGCGCCCAGCAGGACGCTTCGGAATTTAACGAACTCTTTCTCAACATGGTCGAGACGGGCCTCAAACAAGACGTGTCGTCACAGACACCTTCTTCGCCCGAAGACCATGAAATGATTTTGGATGCTCCTTCATCCGATTCGCCCGCCTCGCTGGTAAAAGACCTCTTCACCATACGCTTTCGACAGGAAACGTTACGTTCCAAGAATGAGACTGAAAAGTTAAGCGACCAAGCGGAGAATCCAGTCACCACAAAGGGTGAAACCACCGCCATCATAGTTAATGCTACCACGAAGCACGAACGTAACCTTTACGGTGGATTGGATGATTATGCTCTGACAAAGATTGAACCAAGTGATGACGACATTTCATTTGTTGCGCAAAGCAATGTTCAGAATGTACTCGACCAGAATCAGCCAACTATAGGAGCCTCGGTGCCAAACATAGCGCAGGGGTCCAGCCACAGCGAATCGGATGATGCGCCCGACCGCTCTATTGCTACAAAGAGCGTCTGGTTCACTGCTCTTCCATCTGTTGTCGTGATATATATTTTACGGGTAAGCTATAATAGAAGCACTCTGCAAGCTGACAAGGTTCACGATCGGTACGATTTTCCGTTGGAAATCGCTTTTGATCGGTACATGGAGCAGAATCGCGAAGAAGCCTCTAGAGCTCGAGCTCGAGTGCAAGCGGTCAAGAAAGAGAAAAAACGCTTGAATTCACTTCTCGAACACTACCACGGATTTCCCGTCAACGAAAGTCAAGACGTCGAAATAGTAGGATGCTCCACGAATCAACCTCGAGCTGCGAAGCACAAGTACGAAGAGGGGTATTTCTCGGCCGCGAGCAGGGTACAGAAGCGCCTTAAGGAAGCACTGGACCCGTCATCTGCTCTCTTTAGAGTTGATGGTTTGACGAGGGAAAGTATCCAGACATCGTTGGGGGCGATCGGGAGAATTGTGGATCATGATCGTGCAGAATGTGAAGCATATGAGCGAGAGCTCAACGCGATTGAACCAGAGTCAAGCATCTATCGTGGGCTTGATAACATGAAGTACAAACTTCATGCAGTGCTTGTACATGATGGTGCCCCAGAGAGTGGGCACTACTGGGCTTTTATCCGAGACTGGACTTGTGACGATTCGAGCAGGATTTGGATGAAACTGAGCGATTCCATGGTTTCATTCATTTCTGAAGAAGAAATGTATGCGTTTTCTGTCGGCGGAAACGGTAGAGCATCGGCGTATTGTTTGATATACGTATCTTCCTCGCAATTAACCCAACCACCTCGAAACATCGTTGACGAAAGTAATGAGCTTCTTCCTAGGCAACGTGTGGATGAGATCGCTCGTGATGTTTTTGAGTTTGAGGTTCAAGAGCAAAACGCTGTTGTGGAACAGCAAGCGGCTTGACCCATTGTATATAAAAGTTGTTCGGAGGAACCTTTAAGCTTGTGCTACGAAGCTCTGTACTTGTATCGGACGTCTTTCAGAGCAAGCTCACTGGATAGGCTTTTCTCGGGTTTAGTTTCTTGTTATTAGAAGACAACTTTATTGTTGACAAGACAAACTCTCTCGAGCGCACACTCTGAGAACCTCTTCTAGCTGTCATGATGTGCATACGCCGCATCCAACAATTGAAGAAGACAGTTATCACGAACGCGATCCTCGCAATGACATTGTGAACAACTGTAAGAATGTCTCTTAGCATTAGAACCTCGTCTAAACCATCTTTTTTTCGTTTTCCTGCTCCACTCACAGGGCAACCCAGGGGTGAGGTGAAAACATTAGGGCGTTCCCACCGGTACTTGCTGATATCTGTGGGCGCCATCTTGGCTGCCTAACGCTGTGCTCTGCGGGCCGTTCCCAACGTCGTATTATCATCTCCTTGGCTCACACTCAGTCGGTGTCAAGACGTCAAGACCAGGCTCATTGTGCATTTCGACTGGTATGATAATTTCATGAAAACCCTAGGCGGCGTGAACCGAGAGTTCAGAACGGCCACCAAGACGACGTAGTCCCCATTTTCGGAGGCTTCGGCCAACGACGGCAGATGTACATTTCTCCGTCTCGTCTTGGCTGTCGCCACATTGTCGCGGCGCAATCACCGCACGCCTCATTCGAAAGAACACTCGCCAATCTACGAATTGTGCGAAAATGGCAGGGCCGCAGGCGATAATGAAGGTTTCGGAAACCATTTCAGCCGACCCCTTCCCCCCTATTCCCAGCCAAACGACTAAGATGCCCACAAAATGCTTTTCGTGCGGTATGCACCCTCAAAGTCAAGCTTGCAAGCAATTGCTCCTTACTCCGCTGCAGAATCTGAAGTACTCTGCTGTCGACACTTCATCGATTCCTAATCCTTTTTCCAGTCCACACGTAGACCTACGCGATGGAGTGTCGCTCTGCACGCCATGTAGGATCAAAACAAAAGGTTGACCTGCCATTGTGAATCCAAAACGATTAGGTGCAAGAAGTATTCAGAGATTCTTCGCGCATGGCGTTCACGTGTGATGTTCAAACGGAAAACGAGCGAAGCGAAACACTGCTTAGTCTGTTCTTCTATACCATTGCAGAGATTTTTTAACAAAAGCAACCAACAATGCGTTTTGCGACTCTCACAAAGAAAACAAAAGAAATAGCTCAAGGGATTTAGGCCTTTGCTATGTCGCTGTGTCCACAGAATACTTTCGGAAAGCATTTGTGCAGGAATATTGCAGGCTTTCCAAGGCACCCAAACAGATATTCAGATATGTTCTAAGTAGTCCTTCACAGGTCTTCTTGCGCTACTTTCACAGAAATCACAGCCGATACGCACAACCTGCCGCTGAAAAAAAGATCGTTCAGGTTGTGGTTCGTTGAAGGGTAAGTGCGTTTTCTAGAACTGCGGCTGCATGCGGCAAAAATCGAGACTCAAGCCGTTGCCTGTTGTTGCTGGAGATGACTTGAATGCATTGGAGTCTTTTATAATCTTTGACGAGTTCGTTTCTGAACACACTAAAAATATCATGTGCGTTGCTTAAGTACGCTGAAAGTACGCTTGCTCGCAGTGCTTGTATGCTGTGACTTCTGGAAAGCTCGAGACGGCTGTCCCAGCCAATGTGGACTCTCTGTCTTCTGGTGTCGAACGGTGGTTGGTGCGGTCGATCTGCTTTGCGTTTGACAAAAATGGTTTTGTGTCTCGCTTCATTACATCTGTTGATGAAAAAGATATGGCGATAGAGAGAGCTGCATTAACCGTAAAGCGAAGCATGATCACCGCGAGTGAGACTGTCCACGTTTTGCGACTGCAATCTGTGCTCGTCTGCCATGGTACCCTCTCATCTATTGTAAGGTCAGACGCGAAATGCTCGAAAGACGTCCGTACTATAACAAGAAGAAAAAGGGGTAAGCTACCCGCCAGAGATATACATCTCCGAAAGACTAGCTCAAGAACAAGGTGCTACGTTTTGGGTGGTTTTTATGATGTGTGTCTCGCGTCCGCTCTTATTAGGAAAGGAATGCACCCGTATACCTAACTCTCGGATCATGACCGCTACCGCATGCTGGACGTAGTTGCTGCTGGATTCAGAACCTCGCGGGAGAGATATTGGACTGGAAACTGGACGGTTTCCGAGGAGATAAGAAGAATACCTACCTCTCTGTGGTCATCCACCGTTCTACAGCTCTCCGCAAAGACAAAAACTTGCAACATGGATTGTAGCATCTGCTGCAGTTGGACGAAGTGTTACAGACCATTTCCCAGTTTCTATCTAGGTATCAGTGCTCCCACAGCCGTCATTTAAGGAATGCATATCAGATCCCGTCACGGAATACAGCCGCACGGATATGCTTCTGGGTTTGAGAACGTTGAAAGTAATTGAGAAAACTGTGTTTGGTCGTACAAACAGTGTCGCCGGACCGCTCACAGTGTGCGTTTCTATTGCTGGAATAATAGAGCAAACGAACTCATGCTGAGCGTACTCAATAGCCTCGGCCATTCGGTTTCTTACGCTTCAACTGAAGCATACAGACTCAAACTGATATCTGACCGTGAAAAAACTCCTCGAGGAGCTTGGAAGAATGTACCTCTTTCTGAGACGTCGTTCTTGCTCACGTGCCAATTCGATAACTGGGATCTCATGCCGTTGCACGCCGTGAAAGCTAATGGCAAGTCAATGCCAAAGGTAAATGGAGCTTTACTGCAGAGCGTTTGCCGCGCGAAGAAGAACGACGAAACGCTCTCGATTGTAGCTGGTGACAATGAATGGAAACCGGTACCAGTTCTCGGCGATCGAAACAATTTCTCAGCAAATCTGGCGTCCGCAGAAAGGAGGGAGGTTCTGCATCAGATTGCCGATGTTATGTTCGGGCTAGTCATTACTCACCGCGAGAAGCTTCTCGACTGTGCGCAAGGCTAAGAAAGTGAACGACCGCACCTCCCTGTAAACGCCCACATGACCAAGAAACCGATTGTGAATTTTCGGAGTTTGTTGCTCTCTGCTTTCAAGCCTCATGGTGGAAGCCAACCCCAAGACTTAGAAAACGTGGAGCAGCATGTTGTTTATGTTGACATTTCACTAGAAAGGGCTACTGATGTCCTGACTGTTCGGCGATTGCTTGACATGATTAGAAGATTTATCAGACCACGGGAGGAAGGGTGTCCCGGTTTTGTTGTGGTCGCCAGGGATCAGCCATCTTACAAGATGTTGGTGGAGCTCTGGTTGGCATCATGGAGGTCGAATACCTAAGACGCACACGGAGGCGAAAAACAGTTGCATACTTGGCTTGTAACTTTCCCGGGATTCTTTAACGCCAAAAAGCAAGCTCTCTATTCTCTTTGTAAAGAAATGTTGGACGGGCTGGGTCTACTTGAGCTTTCACAGTGCGTAGGCCTCTCCAATAGCCACGCGAACAACATCTTACATCACGGGCACGCAAGAAATAACCGTGCTTTCCTGTTTTCCCTATGCTGCGCAATGGTGGTACAGTGTATTGACATCGTTTTACAAGAGGTCCCGAGGGTGAGGGAAGCTGCGGATGCCTCTCTAAGGCGAATGGACACCGAGAAGGAAGTGACTACATCTTCCGGGAGGCCACAAGTCGCTAGAGAGGGCTGGTGAGCGTGCCCGTTGTAAGAGAGGTCTTTTCTCTAGGACTACTGATGCAGTGACACCCGAGCTCTTTTCGCTAGGCCGAATTTTGCGAGTAGCACTTGCAGAGCATCTTACCGTCGGCCCCAATGGAAGGCATCTTGTTGGGACCCTGCTGTTTGACTCTCTCCTCCCAACCGTTGGTTTTCACGTGCTATCTCGTACAGGCACCACCGATGTCACAGAACTCGTCTGGTTTAGACTAACGTTTATACTCCATCCCTCTGGTCACCTTATGTATCAGGAGCTTTCACTGTTTTACGCTTTTCTAAGGGGCATATTGCCAAAAATGGTTGTCTCTCAGCTGCACGATAATGCTCCTGGGTCCAGTGTGCTGCTGCTTCCCAGCTTAACCAGCGGGATTAGGAATGGAATTGACGACAGAGGATGGACCTATGTACACATGGACGAGACCATTGAAATGCTCATCGGTAGGAATTTGAAAAGCTTAAGCACGTCTGATTTAAAGCACTTGGAGAAGGCGTCAGCGTGGCTAATGGGCGTATCTAAATTCCGAGCACGTGCAAGAAGAATAACGGGTGCGGCGCGATCGTACGGAAGAGTTCGAGAAGGCGGGGATGAAGGTTAAGGTCACGGCCCCCTGCGGTTTTACGACAGAAACATCCAACAAAGTCGCACAGTATCAGCTATGCTACGTTTGATGAGAGACCATGGGTTCCTAGACAAGAATCATCGCGGATCGGAGTGGATATGCAACGTTTTCTCGGAGCCACAGGTGCGAATAGTTCGAAAAGCCGATCAGGCATTTCTGCTCAATGTACAGGATCATGGTAAACATACCACTGCAACCACTGCACTACACTCATCCGTCCTGCTCCGGGAAGTTCTCGGCAAACTCACAGATGATGACGTGTGTTTGCACTTCAAGGGAAAGAAATTTCGGAAATGGACTAAAGTCCGACGAGTTATGACGGCAGCGCAGTCCATGGGACTAATAGCGGGTTCTGTATCCCTCTCGCCTTCATCGGAAGACCTCCGCCCATATGCAAGACCGTGCTTTAAAAGGGGAAGATCTGCTGTCCCATACGAGCAACTATTGTCAGAGAAAAGGAGACGGATTTCAGGGGCACAAGACAACTTATGGCTTAGCGCATTGCCGCAAGGTTTGGTGACACGGCCGCCGTGGTCGATGCCCAATCTCGCTGGGACAAAATACATTCCATGCGTCATCTCGTGTCCTCTACGGCGGACACTTTCGAAAAGGGGAGCTCGTTCATGCGCAGAAGTCAAGGTTTTTGCAGTTTCAGCCGTCTTGCGGGCGAGCAGCAGAGTTTATGTTCGACAAGGTGCTTCGGGACGTGTACGGGAATCGGGCATTGTCCAGCAGCGTTTATGAGAGGCGTATTGACTCGGCGTTTTCGGTTCAACTGGATGTTATGAACTCGATTCATTATCGGGGAGGTGACGGTCAGCGCGGAACCAGGCTTGTGGATGTTGTCGTTGAAAAGATGCAACGAATTCTTCTTTCGTGGGTCACCGGTAGAAGGTGGGAGCTTCTTAGATAACTGCATCTGCACGTAGATGATCCGCATCTTGTCATCCCATAGAAAAGAGGGGAGCAAAATCGACGAGATCAATCACGGCAAGGAGGCGTAGACCGCGAACCTTAATCAGAGCTGCGATTCGGTGGAGAGTTCCTGATTCCTTGGTCCCAGTTAATACAAAACAGAAAACAGAAGGACCAATTGGCATCCTTTCACCCCCCCATTTGTGCGGCGATTGCGGCGGAGAAGCTGTCACGGAACCAAGACTATACACAGTATGAAGTATACGTCCACGGCGGAGCATTCGTTTTGCCTCGAGGCTCCACCGGAATGAAGACAACAGATATTGTCCTGCCCAGAGCAGCGTATAGCATCGCCCCTATTTTTGAGGGAATGGTCCTTTTAGACAAACCTGCATCTTCTTCCCTGGATTTCGCCGACGGCAACGGTTTTATCACAATACCACGAACAGTAGCGCTGGTGTTTAACTCTGCGTCCGGACTGGGTATGGAGTTTCTCTGGCATGGGGAGGCTGAGACCCGATTTTTGGCAGCATTTGAGAGCTACGTTCTACCAGAACTCAAGTTCCATCCTATGGCCACCCTCCAGCGATCTGTTTTTCATGGTTGCGTTTTCCTGTCTGACGACACCGACGTCTTTCTAATCATGCTGCTTTCTTCAGCACTTCGAGGGTACGGATCTCTACACATACTAAAGGACGCAGTGCACGACGTGGACGATACATTGAATGCACTAATCGCTGCCAACAGTGATGCAATATCTTGTGCGACAGCTTACGTCTTGGACGGATGTGATTTTTCCCCCGGAACTCAAGGCATAGCTGCCAAAAACTTCATGAAATCTGTAGTATATACCTTGCGAATCAACAACCCGAAATCGTATATGAGTCCCCTCCGGATATGTACGAAACGGTTTTTTGCATGGCCTATCTCTTCAAAACGAAGATGAACCGAGCCGTACTGCAAATCGATGTCAACGAAATACCGAAGATCCTGTACGACAAAGTACGCAACGGTACACTAGCGAGCAGAGAGATGAACGAGGAGATGCGTTCATTGTTTCCATCCTGCCACAAAATCGGCTCTCCTACATGGCTCATCGACGTGAGAAACTTTATTGCGGATAAAGCTTTCTCATTAAGCGACATGATCCCGCCGCAGCCCCATGTATTCTTGTAGGCGGCACGTGCACGTTTAATTGTACACCACTACCGGAGTCGAGCGCAAGAGCCTGATTTGAGTCCACCTCGAGTGGGAGGAACATCACTCACTCACGGTTACTCTCGTTCTGGAAACTGATGAAGACGTTGCATCCATTGAGGGTAATATGACAATAGTGTTTAATTTCTCTTCTTATGGCGGAGACTGCGCAAGCAATCGTTGTTCACGTCGCAAGAACGAAAAGAAATGCATTGGATGCAAGTGTGGTGCACACGTATGCTCGAATCGAATCGGACCATTTCCAAGTGCAGAAAATATCCACAGTACAGTGCGCGAAATCTGGAAAAAGCCACCACTCTATTCCTCCTTGGTGTCATCCACAGTCGGCAAATGGGTCTTTTATCGTAGATAGTACCGTTCCGAAAAGGCAAGTGTGGAAAAAGATCATTTGTGGAAAAAGGGCTTTGTGAGCCGATACCTGTGTGCGAACATCAATTACGAACACATCGCAACCTCCACCAAACACCACCTTTCCGGAGGTGCCAATATATGATACCACCACCATCTATTCATTATTGAATCCTTAGCACAATCCCGGCATCGATTTGTAAATAGAACCCACTACTCCGCAGTTTAAGTATAAAACTGTTTCATAATCTTTATAAAGACCTGCGAAATTCATTGCAGTACAAACCCAAAAACGCTCGCAATCTTCTGCCAATACAAATAAAGCACAAATCAACCTTCGCAAAACAGTTCAATATCCTTTTTCCCATATCGTAGAGTCTATAAGTATCAGTCCCAAGCCGCAAAAATAGGCCGAAAACCTGCTCTTACGGATAATGAAAAAATCCAAATTCTTTGCTACCATAGTGAATGTGTACCACTCAAGACCATATAAAAAAGGATAAAAAGACAATTCTATGCTGTGTAAAACTTTATCAAGCGTCACAAAACTCCAGGGCTACAAAAAAGAACAAAAAAATCGTCGACTGTCTTCAACACAGAAACTTGCCTTAAATTCAAAAAACCTTCTTTAGATGAAGCGTCATCTAAACAAAATCATTCTACGTTGAAATATCTTCTCGTACTTTGAAAAGTTCAGCAAATTATAAAGGATAATCACATTTGAAGCACAAAAAATGGCGACAGCTCTTTCGATGACTGCAAAACGTCAGGAAAATAAGATCAAATGATGTCACCGTTTCATCAGTCGACGAGAAATATTTTGGAACACTGTGATTTTCAGACAAGAAAAGGTTTAATCTTGATGGACCATATAAATTGACTTTCTTTTGGCCTGGTGTAAGACTTAACGGGGAAATTTTTTCCAAGCGTCAAAATGGTGGGGGTTCTGTTATGATCTGGAGAGCTATATCTCTTCATGTAGTTTTTTCGTTGATGTAAATTGTAGGATCAAAAATTAGAAGCGTTATACAGAAGTATTACAGTATAATTTGTTTTTATTTGCAGTAGACGTATTTAGAGAACGTGATCCTTGGGTGTTTCAGCGTGATGGAGACTCTAATCATACTTCACATTGAACCAAGGATTGGCTGGTTTCGAAGAATGTTAAGACGCTAGAGTGGCCAGCCAAATATTCGAATATCAGTATTATTGCGATTATATGAGGAATTGTGGCCAGAAAGGTGTATTCGCGTGGAAGGCACTTTAAGAATTTTTCAGAACTTAAAGTAGTTATATTGCAAACGTTTCGGCTACTATTGGTGGACAGTTGTTGCTTAAGCTCTATAAGAGCTTGCATGTTGGCAATGTTAGATGCTTGTGGACGCGCTATAAGGTATTGAGTAAAGGTATATTTGTTTAGGGGTTTTAGAGTATTTTGCAGTGCTTCAGAAAGAATATTAAACAGTCTTATACTTTGATGAGTAGTCATGAGCTCACTTTCAAAATCGATGCTGGATGTGTTCTTAACATTCAACAGAGAACGGGTTATGATAATATCATATTGCTTGACCTCTGGAATAGTGGTGTTTGGCGGCGGTGGGCGTGAGTTCGAGAGTGATTTTTGTGCACTGTACCTGAAACAAAGACAATTAACGATGTAATTGTTTAACGGCTGGCGGTTCGATATCTCGACACTACTGAGAGGAGGTCTGCCAGAGACATCTATTTGAGGGCTGAATCCCGGTGTCGGCACAGTGTCTGCGCTGATTCCAGCCCCTAGTGGGCGTCAGCTCTCCTGAAATGGACGGAGAGTGCAGGTTCAAATAATGCTGGTAAAATCATGTCGAATTCCGCATCGGCTGCGCAACTTCTTGCATTCGTACCCCCTACAAACCAGCCTCAGGAGGCAAAGTTTTCATTTATGCACTCTCTTTGATACGTTCCAAATATCGCCTCCACTCGCTGTAGGCCCATACTGCGACGTAAGTTGCACCATTGTCACCCCCAAACGTAGTCATTGACGTCCTCGTCAATACTCAATGTAGATGTTGTAGAAGATTATGGATGACAATGTATTCATGAAATGCCTTCGTAACCATGCCGTCTTTGTTAATAAAATCCCGGGTAGGTTGCCATTCGGAGGTATGGGTTGGTGAATTCTGTAACAAGGTAAGCCACTGAAGTTCTTGGTTTCGTTTGCGGTGCGATAGAATCCAATCTACCGAAAAAGCGATTGCGAGTCCAAAGTCCCCACAGAATACACTGATGTTGATGGATGGATTGATATAAGCGAGTATTGCTGGACTTGGTACGGATTTGTGAAAGATAAATTAACGAGGGGATGAATATTAATATGCGAAGGCAATTCCAGTCGTAACTCGTTCTTCCCGATACATTCAGTAACAATAAAAGGACCAAAATACCGGCTGGATAACTTATCTTTTGGCTGCGTCTTTTAGTAGTGGTCCTTAAATATTTTTCGTGATAACAGAAGCCGATCTCCAATACCATACGGAGGTGTGCGGTTTCTTTCTGATGCCTCCCTCTTTTGCTTAGTTTATAAAAGTTGATGAGAAAACTGGGCATCTTCTAAGGCTGCCTTCAACTGTGTGCACATAACTCTTCAATTGACTCAATATCACTCTGCGCCGTACTGAGAAAGCCAATTGATGCTTTTAGTTTCCAATCCAAATCAACTTCAAACGGGGACATGCCAAGATCGTCAGACACAGAAGAGTAATAAGCGAATTCGGCAACTCCAAGCAACCTGTTCCAGTCATTCTGTTAGAAGTAGCAAAAGCATCTAATGCAGTTCTCAATAATACGATTCATTACCTCTGATGCACCATCGGTCTGTGGATGACGCGCTGTGGACATTTGCAACTTGATTCCGCACAGATTTATAAGATTCTTCCAAAATTTTGACACAAACTTCGGATCTTCGTCTGAAATGATGGCATCCGGTAGACCATGTTGCGGGAAAATTTTATTGAAGAAGGCTATAGCAACATCTGTTCCATCATCTGTCTGCTTCGGATGCAGAAATCAAACTTTGCGTGATAAACGATCAACAAAAGTAGTGATTCATCGTATCTCCCTGTTTTCATTGGTAGAATTACAATAAAATCTGCGCCAATCAAGCCCCACCGACGAGTTGGAACCGGTAGTGGCGTAGGCTCCCCCAATAATTTGTGGTATTCCACTGAAGGCTGTAAAGGTCTCGGTGCAGTGGGTATTTACAAAAATAACCGCGAGGAGCGGGTATCGCATTGCGAGCGACGATTCTTAGATAAGAAGTAAGTGTGCGGAAAGCGGCCAGGTGTGCCTGAAAAATGGGGGAAATACGTGTATTAACGAGGCGGATGTCCAGATGCGGCGGTACGTAATGCACACGAGATCGGCTCGACAACCCTTGTTACAACACAAATAACCAGGTGACAGTAGAGAAAACAAAACACACACACACAGAAAGCTGTAGGGAAAAGGCGGTAAACGCGCAACAGTAGAGGGTATCCTCGGAACAAGAGCTATAGCTCAGAACGGTTATGAACTGATGCTATAGGTGCCCGTTTGTGGTAAATTACTTTAGGATTTCTCGGACTCACCAAGATGGTGTTTAGGTTCGTTGGTGGTTGTTGGTTGGCCTTCGCCGTCCTCACCTGGGCCTTGCGCCCTTTAATGTGCCAAGAGGCAAAGCAAGTACTGTACAGTAAGGCATACAAGTGGCGTTCCACTACCTAATTATCTAAATAATAACAAATAAAATATTTGGTGATGGCACCTTACTGTGTACACTAAATGCAGTACTTCTTAATTAAATTTCTCCTGTCCCAATCTTTCCATGAATTAATTCTTCTCATAACTTCTCTTTATCGAGTATAGCCCGAGCAATAGCTTATGAATGCCGTATCGCGACTTCGTAGTATTTCGATCGGTCGAACTATGGTGCATCCAGAATGCTACAGAGTTGTCCGTGGTGGTCCTTCTTTACCTGGCACGTATGGCACCCAGCATAATAGAGCCTAACATCCTTCGCTTTATGACGCCAATGGAATGAGGACAGTCGTCCTAACGTTTTTGTATAGGCGAAGTGGCCACCAACCTTTTAACCGTGTGCCAAATCCAGGACAACCCGCCGTCTCCTACTAGGAACACAAATTTTTTCCTTATACTTGAGTTTCCAACCATCTAACGTAAAGGAAGGAAGTAGGCTTTCCACACGTTTCCATTGGTTCTCACTTTCTGGTGGGATACCCTGTAGAGCAAGGAGAATCAGCCCAAATATCTGATCAGAACTGTAGTCCCCAATGATGTCTTTCATGTCGTTCACGTCGAAAACATCACACGAAATGTTGCTCACTGTTGGCCTATGCGGGATATGGGACAAAGCGTCTCCAAGGACATGAATTCTTCCTGGTAGTAAGCTCACTTCTCTGATGTTGAATGAGGCCAGTACTTCAAGCCACCGGGCTTCCCGTCTATTAACATTCTTCTTTGTCAGTAAATTCTTCACAACCTGATTATCAGTTAAAACATCGTAGCTGCTACCTTCCAGATAACATCGGAAACGCTGCAGAGCGAATACTAAGCCAAGTAGTTCCCTCTCATGGGCAGTGTAGTTCTGTTCCGCAGCACTCAGCTTTCTGGATATATACGCAATAACATGATCTCTATGAGTATTATCAAGCTGTGATAGTGTCGCTCCAATTGCCGTTTGAGAGGCGTCGGTGTGCACCCGGAAAGGCTTTTCCCAATGAGGTGGTTGCAGAATTGGTGTCGAGGTCAGTGCAATCTTCAAATCATTGAAAGCCTTGAGTGCATTCTCATTCCAGTGGTTAAGACTTTTGTTATTCTGAATTAGGGATGTGAGAGGAGCAGCACACTCTGAAAAGTCCTTAATAAAGCGCCTGAAAATTTTTACCAGACCCAGAAAGCTTCGCAATTCCGTCAGTGTGTGCGGCTTTGGCCAATTTCCCACAATTTCAATTTTTAGCAGGGTTCACCCTCAACCCTTCATGCCCAACAAGAAGCCCTAGAAATTCCGTTTCCTGATTCATAAACTGACACTTATTTGGAGAGACATATAGTCCATGTTCCTATGATCGTCGCAACACCAAGCGGACATTCTCCAAATGTTGTTCTCTTGTCACACTGTATATAAGAAGATCATCAATGTACACAACAAAAAATTCATACATAACTTTTTTCATGAGCGTCTGAAATGTGGCAGGTGCATTGCAAAGGCCCATAGGCATCACAAGGTATTCAAATTGCCCATTCTTTGTGTTAAAGGCAGTCTTCTCAACATCGGAAGGCTTCATGCGTATTGGATGGAAACCAGTTTTCAAGTCAAGCTCGTAGAAGTACCTCGCACGTCCCAACCGATCAAACATTTCATCGCACCTGGGTATTGGTGCATTATTCTTCTTTTTTATTCGGTTCAATGTCCGATAGTCCACTACGCCACGGAGAGCTCGCCCCGGCTCCTTGACAAAGAATAGAGGTGATCCGTAAGGTGATTTGCTATGTCTTATCTTTCCAATTCGCAGACAAGACTCCACGTAATCCTTGGCGGCCAGTAGTTCTGTTCGAGAGAGTTGGTAAAGAGACCGATGGCGAGGAGGGTAAGTAGGGTCGATGTCAATCGCATGGTCAACTTCACGACTTGGCGGTTGTCCAGATAGAATGTGAGCACGAAAAATGTCCTCAACCTCATGAAGCAAGCCCTTCATTTGATTGTCGGGATGGTCCAGGAACTGTGCCTTTGCTGTTCTAGGTTGCCTCTTGTCAGTATTTTCGGATTCCTTTATAACTGTCACACGGTATATCATGGCTTTGTCCCTGTTGCCAGAAATCGTTTTGGGAAACTCTTTGATACCCATATTCATGACTTGTAGTTCATGATCTCTGGGTACCCATTTGGGCCTCAGAATACAGCCATCCACATTAATTGTTCGAGCCAGATAATCTGTATCCGGGTTATGCTACATATGCCAAGGCATACCAAGTAGAACGTCGTATCTACTTTCAGCTACGATCCATGGCGACGCGTATGTGTGCTCTCCGATCTGAACCGACGCGGTAACCATAGAATTGCTCATTTCCACAGAATCTTCCTTCGAATGGTTAATAAGCATACACGTTGGCTTCTTATCGAGCATTTCTCTGTGTAGCGAGACAAATGCTTTTGATAAAACGTTTGTGTTACATCCATCATCTTTCAAGATCGATACTGGTATCCCCTCCAATGTTCCCTTCAATACCATCAATGGTTTACATGGCACAGAACAGTGTCCAGTGTAGTATTCTACTTCTTCGGCGTTCCGATGGTTTCTTTGTCGCAAAGTCGCGTTTGGAACTCATTACTGAGTGGCCTGGTCAGTGCTAGGATAAGAAGCGACACACCGCGTAGGATGCAAGGAGGCAGGGTACATTGTTGGAACACGTGGTATCACGAGTGGAGTGGCTTGCAACGGCGCATGTAGTGGCGAACCACGTGGCCGGTTTTACTACCCTTTGTAGCTAAACGTCCATTAGGGACCATACCCATACAGTGGTTTGGCTAAGTGGCTGACCACTGGGTCTTATTTACGTATTATTTGGGCACTCACCCTGGCACACAGTATATAGTTTACCAGAGGTGAGCGCCGACTCCAAGTAAAGGAGACAACATGGGCATCATGACTATTCTGTTCCTCTCTTAGGATTCCTTAACCGGAGATCCGGACGAGCTATAATAGATAGTCAGCCCCCAACCACTTCACGAGCCGTCTCGTACCTACGTTCCATCAACGTTTTACAGTTGCACTGTTCACCCTCGCTGGCGAGTAGTGGCCTTACACCCCACTTCCAGCTCGCTGGTGTTGTAGCTCTACCACCCCTTTTCTTTCGCCGCAAGCAACCCATCGGCAGTCCGAACGCTGTCGCAGGTGTCTGCTCTCTCTGTTAGAGCGGATACTACATCCAGAACCGACCTGGCTCTGAATGAACACATTTTGAATTTTATAAGGTTCTTTCGACCGGTGTTTACTTCCTAAAGAACCTCTTAGTTTTCCGCATTATCTAAATCCTCCTGCAGAACATTAGGCCCGACCGCCACATTAGTAATATTTCCATTCTGGTTCCCATCGTCACGGCGGTGTTTGTAGAGACGACATCCCGGCTTATGACAGGTAAAGGATGCGTTGTTCTTTATGTCTTCCAGGCGCTGTTTAGATTTAAAACGAGAGCGACCTTCTGCATTTCCAATCTCCATCAAAGCGGAAGGTGCCTCGTCCCTTGCAGGAGTGACCTGATCTTCATACGATGATCCCATGAATGCTGCCTCCACTCGCATAGCTATTTTCGTTGCTTCTTCAAAGTCATAGCAATTTGTTTTTCTTACTTCAAATTGCAATTTCGCCTTCAAGCTGCTTACAAACTTATCCCACTTCTCTCTAGCACCAATATCCCGAATGGTAAGAACAATTTTGCGAAAGTCCGACAAGTAGCATGAACCAGATGACTTCTGCTTTAAATTGGGTAACATATCTCTGGCCCTTCTCTCATGGTTCTCAGGAACAAATTCCTTCTGAGTTGCAGTTACAGACTGCGCCCAAGATTTCGGTTTGTTTGGATTATTCAACATTGTATGCCACCATATAGCTGGAGTACTAGTCAACAGAGTTGAGGGAAACGTAATCTTGTTTTCATCGGTAAGACTGAATTGGTTTCCAAGCTGTACAAGGTTGAAATACTGTTCAACTTTATAAATCCAAGTGTAAACTATCAAATAGACACGGTCTCCTGGTTTGTTCGGCTTGAGTTTAATCGACACAGCAACATTCCTACGATCATTTTCATCAGTTGTAAGGTTCTGAAAACTGTCGTTATCGTTATTCATGGATCCTTTGAAGCGATCCTTACCAATGAAACAAAAACAATTAACGATGTATTTGTTTTACGGCTTGCGGTTCGATATCTCGGCACTATTGAGCGGAGGTCTGCCAGAGACATCTATTTGAGGGCTGAATCCCGGTGTCGGCACAGTTTCTGCGTTGATTCCAGCCCCTAGTGGGCGAAAGCTCTCTCCTCAAATGGCGGGAGAGCGCAGGTTCAAATAATGCTGTAAAAATCATGTAGAATTCCGCATCGGCCGCGCAACTTCTTGCGTTCGTACCCCCTACATACCAGCCGCAGGAGGCAAGGTTTGCATTTATGCACTCTCTTTGATACGTTCCAAATATCGCCTCCACTAGCTGTAGGCTCATACTGCAACGTAGGTTGCAGTACCTCTGCCCTTGTTAGACCAACTCTCGATCTCTTTGCTTCATTCTCTTCGTCTCATTAGGACAAAGAGATTGAATCTAAAAATGCGTAACTTTCAAACAAACTGTCTATACGACAAATATAAATATAGATCTTTTTCGTTCATTTTATGACCATCGTTCTCATTTCATAGAACCCCAGTCCTATCACACTCAATCTCAAGACTACCTGACACTAAATAATACTTTCTATGGCTCTGTCGATGATACGACAGGCAATTTGCCAAAAACGAAAGTATGAAACCACAACAAAGCAACGGCGTATGTAACAGCTTTCAAAAGTATGGTCAGATAGAAAGAACAGAAGCGCTCTTTTGGGTACATTAGTAAGCATATAAATCTGCTCATGAGGCTTTTATATATTTTGAAGAATCTTTTCGATGCCAAAGATTAGAAGGGCATTATGTATCATCCCTCTTACCCGCTGTATTTTACCGTTAAACGGTTGACCGTTCTAACTGCTTTCAAAGAGAAACTGATTGTAATTCGTGTGTTTCAAGCTGCCGAGCGCGAATTTGCATTAGATATCGATGTATGAACGTATCTAGTGCCACTAAAAGTGGCAGATGGAAAGAAAGATTAGAAAGCTGGGTTTATATCAGACTAAACGGTCTGCTCTTTTAGAGCAAGAAATTATGAGCTTTTGTTCAAGACCCATTATTCGAAAGACAACGCAAAGATAAGGGGAAAACCATCATCAGTTAAAGACGTTATTTGAACTAGTGAAGAAACTAGGAGCTGAGCATCCAGGGCTACTTAATGATCCAAAGCGAATATGAAATAACTAAATGGCAATCGACACCACCTGGGACAAAGCAACCAAATCGTATGGATCCGCATCTCTCAAACATAGTGGGTGTAAAGGCGTGCACAAATTCCAAGGCGTACATAAACACATCACCGCTGTAGTGGTCTGATCTGCATCAGGATTGAAAATGCCCCCGTTCTTTATAGTATCTAGGAAGAGATTAATGTCTGTCTGTCTTGCACCACTTCCTCCCATAGACGAGAAAAGCAGATGTTTATGCAAACCGTTCGTAAGGTTTCACTGGATGCCGAAGGATGTTGTTGTCACTGTTTTAGACAATAGGTCAATGACAAGTCAAATATTGAAATGTTTCATGAATCATGTCAATGCGTTCGTTTGAAGACACATTCCAAAACCGCAGTCATACTTACTGACCATGAACGTTCATTCTTCGAGAAAAGGTATCTACTAGGTAATGGAAATCGAAAGAAATGAATGCATTCTAGTCGTGAAACTAACAAACGCCACCCACATTTTGCTGACTTTTGAATGGAATATTGAAAGCCCTTTAAACAATCCTTACGATTGATACGAGATGAATTTTACAGGTATGCAATTCCTGAAAGCCGTACGCCGCAGTTCAATCTTGCCTATGTCGTACATGCGCTTCATACGATCACACAACCAGAAACCAAGTCAGCCTTCGAAGCTACCGGGTTGCTTCGGTACTTATCACAGAATGCAGATCGTTTCAAAACGGTTGCCTTAGAATATAGGGATCTTTCGGAGTATAAGACGGTCGTCGAGATGATGAAAGAGCGTAGAGAGAAAGCCCAGCACGCGGCCGTGGAGTCCAACCGCACAGATGTGGAGCAGCTAACCAAAGAGATGGCTTTGGGATCCGTAATGCGTACATTGTTCCAGAATTACTGGAACACACGTTTATGGAATTTCAGCAGGGTTTGCACTCTGTATTTCACAGATGGCGTTGAAAACCATAATTGCGCATTAGGGAAAATAATCGTTGTTGTACTTTTATTGGTTATAATGCTGCTTTAAACGCTGTTAGCAGCGATTAGAGTAGCCTAGAAGCCCATAGTACTAAACATCGAGTAGGAATACGTTTCAGCTCCATTTTGGAGGTTCTACATCTCTATAAAAAGCGCTCTGATGTCTCCAAGTTCTCTCTCGAACGACTTTAATCAATAATTGACATCCTAAAACAATATTTTCCTTTGGCTTCAAGCCCTTCAAATTTCCCGAAAAGTGAGGCGTTTGCCGCCTGGGGTCCAGTGAGGCGAGTGTCGCTGGGAGAGCAACCCCATGCAATATAAAAATCTGTGAGGAGTTTACCGCAGTACAGGGGTCCATTGAGGCGTTAGCCGCTGAGCGGAGCCCCCCCTGTCGGCCCACTATACCGGTTGAAGCGCACTTGGCGTGGATGGAAGACGGTCTGTGTGTACCAACGATACTGGGTCTGTCTAGAGAGCCCACACAGAGTGAAAAGCCTGTGACGATCTTAAATACTTGGTGGCGATCTGGGAACTAGTACTGAATGGGAAGCCGCCGCAATTGGTGCCCAGTATCCCTTTCCGCAAAAGGCCAGCGTCGGGTATACAGTGAAAACATATCCTTTTGTTATTACCTCTTCTCGGGAAGCCTTGTAGGGATTTTACACGCCTGATTCTGGTTTACGCGGAAGTGGAAAGGCTGAAGAAATCGTTACAAATCTGAAGTTTCTGACCGGAAGCGAGGGCGTCTGACCACTAGTGACAATTGAAATAATTCATTGGTTGCGTTGGTTTGAGAATATCAAGAAGAAGAAGTATATATCGGAATACTTTTATCTTATTTCATCTACCTGGTCCATTCAGGAATGCAAAAGGCTTATTATCGCCGAAGTTTACTTTAAAGTCTGGCCCACAGCGTCACCCCCAAAGATGGCGCCCGCAATGGGGAAACAGGCAGTTCAAAGTAGGAGAGAAGCGGAGCAACTCTTCCGTGTGAAAAAGCGTCTAATAAAACAGTCAAGTGCTTTTCAGGGTCTTGTAAGTAAGGCTGTTATGAGGGGGGTAAGAAAGAGTAAGCGCAAAGAGGTCTCCAGGATACCAATGGATCGAAAAGCCGCCAAAATAGAGGCAATTAGTATAGCATCAGAGATTGTTGCTGGGCTAGTTGGGGCTTCCGTTGGGCTGCTGACGATTTCATAGATAGTCCTGTAGTGGCTTTGCGTTGACGGTTGGGTCGCTGAGCGAGTACGACCTGTGGAGAAGGCAGTTTTTGTCATGAAAGCCCACGCGCTAGAACCTGGGAGGAAAATCTCGCACGACATCGATTGAAGCCCTTTCAGAACACAAAAAAACTTAGTTTTGGAGATAAAATGGTGTCTGTGAAAACATGTTCATACGTCATAAGTAGCTTTTTTTAAGTCAAAGTACTTTGAGAATAGAGAAACCGTTTTGCTGCTCGATGGTATTAAATGTCGTCTATTAAGCATAGACCTTAATTATTCATTCCCATTGTTTCTATTTTGCTCGCAAATTCTTCCATGTTTTTTCCCGCGAGTTCCATATTCCAGCACATATCGAGCCCCACATTGCCTTATATGCCAATTTTTGCTTGGGCACGAGGCAGTACTTTTGCTCTTCTAATAAAATACACTGATTCTTTAGGTTGTATCAGCTTCTCGACAGTCCTGATCGTGTTTTCTACGCTCGAGACTCACCCCTAAATCAATTAGAACTTTAAATCGTACAACTGCGTCTTCTTCGAAATGTGTTCTTCGATGTTTTGCCACGTCCTTCTTTGGGTCCTCAATCTCCAATGATGGATTTTATCTCGCTAAGAGCCCTTTTGATTTAGGGTTGGGTTCGGGTTGAGTTCCCCTTGAGATTTTAAGTATTTTTTAGGGTTACTATTTTTTATGAAACGGAAGGACACTCACAGATTGTAATGGTTTTTCGTAGGGCTCGTGGGGCTCGGGAATATTGACGGGGAATCGAAGCATTTGGTATATTCCTACAGTAGAAAAAATCGGTATTATGTTCGCAACCAGGTCTACGTTGGAAAACGAATAGAGCACAAATTCACATTTTATGGAAAGAGAGCAGCGATATTCATCTTATTTGCGAGAAAATTGCGATATTGAAAAAAGGACTGTGGGAGGGGTTACCTCAGAGCCCTCCAGGACTGAGAAGCGGATAGCAGCAAAACGGCATGCAAATATATGCTGAAAAGAGGTCAACATGCTCACAGCCCAACGGCAATAATTCACAATCATATTTGCAAAGATCTCCCCTCTCTTCTCTCCCTTTCATCCCGTCTTTCTTTTCGCTTATGCATTTCGTATACTGCATCAAAATGACGTCTTACCAAACTTCTGCTGATGTTTTTACAAGCTGTTTTACCCTTGCCCCTTCGAAGGAGCCTTTCCCTACGGTCTCTCCGGCAGAAATATTCCCGACTAACCAAGGATCCGTACCGGTATCGCTATCTGTCGATGTTGCTCTACCGCATTCAGTAGTAACATCTATAAGAGGGTAGGTGCGCCTCCTGTGTGAGCCAAGGTGAATCAACGGACGGAGGCACCTCTGATTTCAAATACGTTAGAATCTGGATTGAGCGGTCGTGAACATATCCCGAGTATTGCGTCACCATTATGAGTCATCGTATTGTAATTGTTGTGCTGGCTCATGCACTGACTCTCAGACGAAGGTGAGTTCCCATTGTCCGGGGGGGGGGGGCGGGGGGGGTGTTATTGTTGTTGGTATCTTTGTGTAAAAGAAAGTGTTGAAGTCGATACCACTTTCTACCATTTAGTAGCATCGCTTCGGGTGAGGAATCAGGAAGAATGGCCTACACGAGAAGGCAGAAATCGTGAAACGAGGACCCTGCATCTGACGATGGTGCATAGCAAGGTCCCGGAGACCTGGAGACACGCGTGGAACAGTTGATCCAGAAGTTCGACCAGCAAAAGGAGACGATCGCAGAACTGAGCGTCACGGCGCAGAGTAACCGCAGAACTCAGCAAAACTCGTCTGCGTCCAGCTCCGGATCTGCCTGCCCGCCCAGTTTCCGTACTTCTTTGGGGAGGGAGACCGATGTATCTCCACTAAATTAAATAGTTTCATCTACAATGTCAGGAAGGCAGGGGCTTTCTCTAACTTCGATGGTGGCAGAATGCACGCGTCAGCCGAGTTTTCTTTTACGGACTCAGCCGCTTCGAGATTGGAGAGAATCGAGAAAGAGGGCAACAAAACTAAGACGCTATATGAACTCCGTGATGCAATGACAAGGGAATTCGTACCACCGGATGAGACTGCAAGGGCCAAGATCGAGATCATGGACATCAAGATGAGGAATTTTATTGATGAACATGGTAAGAGATTCAAGAAGCTGATCGAAATTACTCGCAACTCTCTGAAAGTGACATACGTGTGCTTCTTATGAGTGTGCCATCGGCGTACAAGGAGAAGTTCCACAAGAAATTTCCACGCAAGGATCCAAATGCGGACATTGTAATGTCAGATGTTTTCAAGTTCGCTCGCGATGTGGCCACCGCTGAACATTGGAGTGCAGAAGAGGAATCTCAATCCAGTGCGAAGCAGGCAGATGGGAAGACAAGAAACGGCTCTGGTGGGTCAGAAGGTTCAAGCATCACCGCCCATTGGAAGGGTAAGGACAAGAAACCCTCAAAGACCACTCCTTTGAGAGTTGGGGTTCTGTGCAGCCTGGATAGAAGCCTCTGTATTTTAAGACGAGGCTCTGCATGGATTGTGGCTGCAAAAGATGGAGGTACCCGGGCCAACCCTGCCTTTAGAAGAGGGCTGGCGAAAAACCTTTTCATGACCCAAAAAACTAGTAGCGCCGCTCCCCGAAGCGGAAGAATGGAGCGATGATAGGAAATTACCCCTCAAACTATCATTCTTAGAGGCAGGGAGTGATATTGAGGTGACGTATGACGGACTGCTGAATGGAAAGACGGTCAAAACCTTTGTTGATTCTAGAGCCTTCCAGGTTTTTATGTCAAGGAACACTGCGCAGTCCTGTCGACCGTTAGTGAAGGAGAATGCATTGGAGCTTGAGCTAGGCGATAGTTCTTTCCTCGATCTAGTTGGTTAGTCGAAGGGGACCCTTGAAGTTCAAGGGTTTTCACGAGAGAAAGAGCTGTTCATCATTCCTGATAATTGTGATGAGCACGATATGAGAGTCATAGTCGGTCGACGACGGCTTCGTTCATTCCACCTAGCTCTCGACTGGAGGACCAACTGTATTCATATGGTACGCGAGAATGGACCCAGATGAACCATCGAATCTAACGAGTACAGGAGATCTGATACTGTGCAGATCAAATAACTTTTTTTTTAGGGAATGAGGAAACTCGTCCAAAAGAAACGGTGCAAGCTGTACACGATCCGCATGCGGCCGAGTGCGAGCAGCGTGGTGCTCAAGGAACAGTTTTAAGACGTGTTTGATGAATTAACTGACACATTTGTGGACGAGTTACCGAACGAGCTACCACCCCGACGAGACGTAGACTTCGAGGTAAAGCTGAGGTCTGACGAACCTCGGCCAGTGCGCCCAGTAATAAGGTTGTCGATCGAAGAGCTTCAGGAACTGAAAAAGTATTTACAGTCGTTACTTTAAAAGCTTAGAAGACCATCTGAATCCTCTTACCGATCGCCAGTGTTCTGTATTGAGAAAAAGGACGAGTCACTCAGAATGGTATGCGACTATCGTGCGTTAAATAAAATAAACATACCAGACTCTAATCATCTACTTCTCATCAATGAATCTCTCGTTCAAGTGGCGGGTGCCAAGATCTTTTCACAAATAGACTGGACTGGAGCGTACCATCAAATGCTGGTAAAGTAGGAAGACTGTGCCAAAACAGCCATTCGGACCAGGTTTGGGTCATTCGAGTGGAGGGTATTGTGCTTTGGGCTTACCAACGCACCGGCTGCGTTCACAAGACCTACTTCCACTATCCTACGGGATCGAAATGGAGAGTTTCGAGTACTTTTTTTGACGATTTACTGGTGTACTGTAAGTCTATTGAATATAACCGGGAGCATTTGAAACGCCTCCACCAAATACTGCGCACAAACAAACCCTTAGTGAAGAGCAGTAAGTGCTCTATAGGTGTCGACGAAGTGAAGTTCTTGGGGTACTTTGTATCCAAGAATGGAGTTTCTATGCAACGTCACCTAATGGATGCTATTCTTGAGTGGCCGACGCCACAGAGCACCAAGGGTATTCAAAGCTTCATAGACTTGGCCGACTTGTATCATCTCTATATGAAGGGATTTATAAGAATTGTCAGACCAATGCAAGATCTGGTGCGAGAGAAGTCTTCCGTTTGGGAAGAGAAGCAGAAAACCCCCTTCTCTGCTTTTAAGACTGCGTTAACTTCCGCTCTTATGCTTGTGCATGCAAGAGCCAATGAGACATTCGTAGCGTCGACTGATGCCTCCAAGTATGCGGTGGGGGAAACGCTGGAGCAGAATGGGCATCCTGTAGCGTATTTATTTCACAGTTTGTCTATTGCAGAGACAAATTGGGAAACAGGGGAACAAAATTTGCTTTTATGGTAGAATTGGAAGATTGGAGTGTGTGTCAGAGAGGCAGGACTTTTATCTTTTACGCCGATCATGAATCCATCAGATATCTTCAATCAAAGGCAATTCTTTCCGGACTTCATGAAAGGTGGCTGGACGTCATACAGGAGTATATCTTTGAAATCTGACATGTCCCCAGAGCAGTGAACGTGGTTTCTGATGCGTTGAGCAGACGTGCAGATCACCTCCCCGCATGGCGAATGATGAACTTGGCGAGCCAAGACATGGAAAAGCGCGTGCAAGAGGGGTACGCTCAAGACGATTTCACGCAGAAGATGATCACGTTTCTCCAAAGGGACACTGCAGACGAGTTTGTTGACGACAAGATAAAGTGGCGGGCGATGAACTTCCAGTTCGATGGAGGATTCTTATATTGGTCAGGATCCAACGAGGGAAGATTGTACGTGCCGACGGAAGGAAACCTACTGGGAGAATTCATGGCGGAGCTCCATGAAAGCAGTCATCATGGAATTGAAAAGATATTCAACACAATGAGAAGATATGTTTATTTGCCTGGGATGTAGGGAGAGGTAGTTAAATAGCTCGCTTCGTGTAATGACTGTCAGAGAAATAAGATATCCAGTGTGAAGGCCAACGGAAGGCTGCAGCCGTTCGATGTCCTTATTCGATGTTGAGAGGAAGTGACGGCTGATTCTGTGACAAAGTTTCTTGAGAGCAAGCGCGGAAAGTACGCAGTACTCGTCATTGCGGAGAAGATGTTGAAGAGAGGAATCTTTATTCCAACAAGTGATGACATCAATGGTCAAGATGCGTCTTTGCTCTTCCAGGACTTCTCGTTTTCTAAGCACTGAGTCCCGATCGTCATCATATCCGATAGAGATCCAAAGTTTAAATCGAACTACTGGAGAAGCCTAGCGGAATTGACAAATGTTCGGGTGAATATGTTTACAGCTGACCATACCCAGACGGATGGACAATCGGAAAATATGATCCGCACACTGTGAATTACGATAAGAAGCTTCATCCAGAAGTTCCCAGAGAACTGGAATACGACTTTCAGCCAGCTGGAGTTCAAACACAACTCTTCGAAACAGAAAACGACTGGGTTTGCGCCTTTTATGGTTGATTTCGGCCATGTATCACACAGTCCTCCAACGCGCAGTCCGGATGAATACAGTGTCCCGTGCCAGAGTGCATTAGACTACGTTGAGCGCAAAGAGGCCTTTCGGCGTGTTACAAGGGATAACATCGCCCGCGCCAGAGCCGATAAGAAGCATTAAGCAGACCGGCAGCGAGAGGCCGTGCCGTTCAAGAAGGGCGATTTGGTGATGCTGAAAGCAGAGGCTTTGAACACGTTTAAACGTTCCGACCTTCTTACGAAGTGGTGGCCTAGGTATCTGGGACATCTCGATGTATTGGAGATCATGGGGCCCGTTACCTACAGAATTTAGCTTCCACCTTCAACGAAACGCGCACAGTGTCTGCCACGTATCGAAGCTGAAGAAGTTCAACAGACGTGAGGGCAGGAGTAGATCACTCAATGTGGTAATTGATGCACACGGAACGGAAGAGCACGAAGTAGCGAAGATTTGGGATAAGAAGAAGAAAAATCATCGAGTCATGTATCTAGTGAGGTTTGAAAGAGAACCATCGAGTGAGGCAATATGGTTTAGCAAATCGGAGTTGAAGAAATGTATGGATATGGTTCGAGAATTTGAGTGTTGGAAGTGGATGTCGAACTCGAAAGAAAAAGTGAATGAAAGAGGGTAAGAGCGCCTCCCGTGTGAGCCAAGGTGAAGCAACGGACGGATGCACCTCTGATTTCCAATACGTTAGAGTCTGACTTGAGTTTTCGTGAATGACGAAGGGGAGTCCCCGTCGTCCGGAGGTGGGAGTTGTTGTTGTTGTCTTTGTTTAAAAGAAAATTTTTAAGTCGAGACCACTTTCTTCCAACTGCCAACTTCAAGAATGATGAGTCACAGAAGAAAAGCTTTTAGTTCAACGATCAATCAGACAACCTACTACTTTGGGCCGTGTTAACATGTGGCCCTCACTTAGAGCACTGGAAAATGACCAAGGATCTCTTCGCAAGGATGCCACATTTGTTTAATACTGCAATTGAGTTAGGACCTTTCTAGAACGAGTCGTAGCCATCTTCCAAATCCCGTTCGCAACGCTTTAAGACGGTTGTCGCCGATAGCGGGTTTGCCGTTAAAATAAATTCTTTCGCATCTTTAATCACCAAGGTGTATAGTGAGAAAAAGAGCTTCTGAACGACTTTATTGGTCAGTTCGACGACTATTAGCAGGAAAACAGAACTGATAACAACTAAAAGGTTGAGAAAAAGCAGACTCTTTTTTCAGCTTGGGAAAAGATGCGCGACCGGGCCCGCCAGAGTCAATGCATATCACAAAAAGCGCGTTTTCTCTGCTCGTATCAGCAACTGCAGCGTTTTTGATATCAGGTACAAGCTCATCACGATGAAAGGGTAAAACAGGAAAAAGCAGAGACTTTTGGTTATCAGTTGGAGTAGAAGAGTAAATGGATGAAACGAAGCCGGTTAGACGAATGTATGACCCGTATTCCGAATGAGGTGGCAATGAACGCGCGTCGTGCTGAGCTCGATGAACGATGCACGGCACTGGAGGAGAAATGTTTCAATACTGACGAGCAGACAAGCCAGGAACATTAAAAGGAGAGACTGTTTGCGTTAGAAGAGCGAAAGTCTCTTCTAGGCGTTTTCGTCATCCTGACAAAAAACTCGGGTCATACTAGGGACCCCGTGAAAATGCTATGAAACAATCTTGAACTTCATGGTGCGATCCTTATCTTATTTAATACAAGGTTTCGCCTGTGTTTGAAAACGTAGAAGGCTTGTGTACTTTCAAGCAGTGGGGCGCATATCTTGAAGCTTGATTGGACCGGCGCTTGTGGTAGAGGTAGGTCTTAAAATCTCGAAGCAGCCTGGGGCAAATGTGGAGTCAAGATTGCGGTGATTCGCGGATCCTATTATTTTCTTTCATATCTTCGCTAGTTAAGTATAGTTTTACGTACTTTTAGATATACTAGAAGGCTTCTGTTACCGAGCTCATTCGCTTGTTTTAGTCCACACACTTTTGAGTTGCGAGCTGCTGAGCACATTTTACTTATAACCATGTGCGAAGCATCATGCTTCGTGTGCATTGTAACGTCTATGTGGACATGATGTACGCATCGCCCCCATAGAAGCTACAATGGACGTTTTCCATGACAAGTGTAATCTTCAAAAGATTAAAATCACTATTCTTGTAAAGCGTCTAGTCTTGACACTGACACTCTTCTGGTTCATATAAGATGAAGAGAAGACCTGCTTGGCAGTGAAACTGTGCAGGAGCAATCAGTAAGATAGTGTTTGCCTGGGGTATATGCTGCGTTGATTCAGACAATCTACACCAGAACCGGAGATCTGAACTTTTGGTGTAGTCAAGTATTCCAACGTTATTCTCCAGAGGTGCTTTTGGCATCCATAGCACGAGAAAGCTGAGTAGAACGATCATTGTGTAGGATGTCCGATCGCAATGTAATGATTAAGTGGGATTTAACTTCGTATATCGATTCGATGAGCACCCAAAACATTTTTGAGGGCTTGGAGCTGGGCATTGCAAACATGAACTATAGATCTGCCCAAACTGTAACTTCTTGCGAGAGGAAGCATTGTCATACAGCAGGCAATTAGACGATATCATCTCTATCGAGAACACAATGTAACCTCTTCACGCCATCCATGTCCCATTGAAGCTCATATATGTCTATTGAATATCTGCCTAATATACAAATCGATATTGGATACGTGTAAGACACCCTAACAATGTGCAACATATGCCCATTGAATGAACTATAGATAAAATCTTGGTGTTACCTTTAGTTGTGCAGGAGTATGTCCATGAGCTTTGCCACAGACACATGTATGATGTTGTGTACAGGCCCTTCAAACCAATGGCATCTATGCGATGTCATAATGAATATTAGTGAGATATTGGAAGTTTATGCTCTACACATATACGAAAATTTTTATGAACATCTTCCCAATTTCTTTAAGACGTCCAAAGGACGTCTCAGATGCACGACTGGTAGTCATCAGATGTACGTGAGATGTTGGAAACTCAATTCTGAGGGATATGTCAAAGATATCACTGTGGCTCATGGGTTATGTCTGGCTACATGAGACAGTTTGAATAGGCGAAAACTAAAAGTCGCGAATGCAGCTGGCCTCTCTGTAGACGTTTTCGTTGAACATCGTCGTCTTGATTGTAAGATATAGATCGCTTAGCAAGTATAACACTCTATAATCATATATAGCCTGTTCTAACAACCAAAGCTGGACGGCCGCACTGGATGCTATAGAAAGAAGGACAAGCAAAAGCTTTTGCTACTTCCGCACTTTAGGCAGCATGATATTCTGTTTGTTTTCTTTGTACTCGTTCTGCCGTTTTGCTTCTTGCTGCTGCAGGCACCCACACACTCACTAATAGGTATGGATATATGATGGGTCGCGCTTATGCACTTCTCGTGCTGTTACCGTAGAAAGAAAACAAAAGAATTGTGACGTAATTTAGACAGCAGGAATTGTGTAAAAACTATTGAGAAATGACTTAAGCACTGGAACCACACATAGAAGAGCAGTTTTTGTTAAAGCTAGTAAACTCCATTGGGGTGGTCTAAATATTTGAGCTGCGCCAGTTGTAACGTAGTTTTCAGGAATTTGGGACACATATTGTACTCTGAGTACAGTAGTTTGAATACTTCTTCGTCGTCAATGGCTCCAAAAGCTTCTTCTTTGTCAATTGCACGCTTATAAAGTTCATCTTAATGTTCATCCAGTCTTTTCTTTATTTGTAGCTAGTCGCATTTGAATGATAGAAGAGGGCGCTTTACAATGATTTTGTTGCTCTGGGCTACGGTGCACAGGGGGATTCTCAGTGGAAGTAAAATATGCGCGAAATCATACAAAGAACGATTGAACAGATTGCAACGGTAACAAAAGTTTACGAGACAAGTGGAGAACCAGTAGCAGAGAAGGCTGACACTTTAGAGAAAATACTAGAACCAGAAAAGGATTTAGACACTCCACGGTAGTTGAGGTTTGCCATGGTGACACTGAGCGACTAAAAGGTGACTAAGTAGACCATTAGCGGCGGCAAACACATGTCCAAAAAATAAGCAGCCCCCTTACTAAGGATCCATGCAGGTCCGAAACACGGATGCTGAGAGGTCCTTACACGTAACACATTTAGTATGAGGATCAACTACGACATACTTTTCAAATACTGTATCTACTATATATCCCTATGGGGAAGTACATCTAGTGACCGAAATTGATGTAGGCTACATTAAAAAGGTGTAGGTGGAATCCAGTCAACCCATCGAAATTAATGTAGCCTGTCATAGCCCACAATAATTCCTGTACCCACATTAATGCGGTACGTATTCTAACAGTGTGGGCTACATCAATTCGGTGAGGATCAATTGTTGTAAGCTAAAATGTTTCAAGAAAATGACTGTTTATACTCATCGGGCTGTGTGGCAAATGCCAAATCAGGACAAGAGAGGCTCAACACAGGTTCTCCGTCAAAATGGGTACGGTACTTTCGGATGAACTCCTGAAGGTTCGGGAAGAGCTGCGGCTCTTCCCACAAGCCATTAACATTTAACGCGAGTGCAGTTTTGATCATGGCTTTCCTTGCATACCTAAGTCCATCCACATCTCTTTGAAGGTTAGCATCTTGTACTGCTAACTTTGCAAGACGTAAAAAGAAGTGCTTTCCTGGATTTTGAATCTCTCCAGAAGATGACCACTTTCTTTTCGCTATCATGTTCAAGTTGTGCGTTTCCCTCCGGGTATTCCATGCTTTCTTGACCTTCTGTATAATGAAGAAGTCTGGTGGTGGAATCAAGTGGGTGGCGCTTTTTGGGAAATATCGAACTTCCTTGTGGATCTTATCCGCGGCCTGCTTCAATCCGGAATTCATAGCGTGACCAGTGCAGTTATTCACTTATAGAACTCGTTTTCGGATTTGATCCAGTTTCTTGGTAACTCTCTTTTCTCCGAACCATTCCGACATGACTGTGGTATCCATCCAACTTTGGGGCCCGTACAGTAGGCAACTCCGTCTATATCATTAGGAACAGTTCGAGTACAGAAAGACCTCGCCTTGTTCTGGAAGACCATAAACGCAGGCTGTATTTTGGACATATATTCCTCCACTGACTCGTACCAAAATCGTCATCCGTTTTCCAACGGATAAAACATCAGCGTACTTCACATCAAGATCAACTGAATACCGTAGAGTCTTACCGTTATCTACATTAATAAGAAAATGAGTTTCATCGGCGTTCTCTACGTTATCTTCGTCAGGTTTCTTATTTTCGAAAGCCCTTTTGAGCGTTTGCAGATGGTTTGTAACTTCTTTGTGTATGAATGCTTCTTTTTGAGGGGCCATTTGGGGCTTTTCTGTTAGAGCTCTGCTCACGATTCGATGTCTGTCTGTGAATCCTTGGATCCATCGTCGATTAATGCATTGCGTTATAGTTTTGTTTCTATTTTGTGCCACTATGCTCCTCGAATACAACTGATTCGATAACTTGGAAATGATTTGAAATGACAGATCGTGCAGAGTTCTCGAGTTAAAATTCACACCAATTTTTCTTAATCGATCAAATTCCTGCACCATTTCGTATTGTAAGTTTCGTGTGGACGCCATTTTCTGGGCTGCTAATGGCGCGGGTGGTGACAGACCCAGTAGAACGAAATGCCAGGGGGTACCAGTCTACAACCGTAGACAAAACGACAGAGGCCGGCGGAAACGACCAACCATTAAAGGCCCAGGGAGCACTAACAAACGATACAACCACTCCGAAGAACACCTACGAGCGCCAGCAAGCCACTGCAGGGCTGCACTCGTAGTGGGGAAAGGTTGATGCTAAAGACGGCGGGGAGCGGAGCGAGGAAGAACCGAAAGCGGGAAGGAGACGGCGCCGCGGACGGTCGCCGCGCCGTGCGGGGAGGTGATCAAGGGTGGTGAGGCCTCTGGAGGAAGTTGGAGTGGGGGTGGTGGCTTTGAAGCGGATCTCAATCTCGAGATTCGCTTCCACTTCCACCACCCCAACTGGCCGTTCCACACCAACCAATTGTTGGTGTGGAAGCCCCAGGTGCAGGGAAAGGGGGATTGGTCCGGTCCACAGGACAGGTACCGTGAGACATACCCCTATCCATGTTGGGCGGTTACACACCCCCTTGCTCAGCGGTCGCTTCGCCCGGGCGACCGAAAAATAACGACTAGTGTGTCGTGGTGCGAGCCTTCTTTGGTTCCTGGCCATGATCTTCTAAATTTTGTGGTCGTTTGTTGTAAAGCTTCAGTCTTCGGGCATGAATTCCTTTGCGAGACAATCTCTTACCTGACGACACTAGTTGATAACGCGGATGATTTGCCTTAATGACACAGCATGGCCCATAGAACCTTGTGACATAAGCAGGCCATTTGAAAGAAGGATTGAGTGCTTCTCCTTTCATCACTAGGACGAGATCTCCAACTGAGAACCTATGGCCGTAGCGAGAGTCATCTTTCCTAATCGGCTGGCGAGCTACTCGCATCGCCCTACCGACTGTAGCGGCCTGAACTTCGATCCTTCGATGTTCTTCATGAGGAAACTTCACTAATGCACGAGGGTCACTGCGATGTATGCGTGGAGGACATCCACACATCAGCTGGAAGGGTGAGAATCCTTCCCTCAGTTGTCGGCTTCTATATCCAAACAGAACCTCGTGGAGTGCGTCGTCCCATTCCATATTATTTCCATGTACGATATTTTCAAGGGCCTTCTTGATAGTCCCAACCATTCGTTCTGCACGCCCATTCGACATCGGGGCGTAAGCCAGCACAGGCTTCAATTACATGCCGTTCTTGGTCAAATATTCCTGAACAGACTTGGCTAGAAACGAAGTTGCATTGTCTGACACGATAGTTGGCAGGTATCCAAACGGGCTTACAATCTCGCTACTAATGAATTTGAGGACCTCCGTTGCCGTAGTGTATCTGGAGGCTACCGCTATCGGCTATCCAGTCAAGTGCTCTACTCCAATTAGCAGGAATCGGTTGCCACTCTTCGTCGGACGGTACGGTCCAGCAAAGTCGATGGAGAAGTTGTGGAACACATCCGTAAGAGGAGCTCTTTGACCAGCGCGGTAAGATGGAATGGGTCCCATGAACTGGCATGCTTTGCAGCTTTTGACATATTCTGCGACATTGGACACGACGTTTGGCCACCAAAACCTTTCACGGATAAATCTACGAGTGGTCGGCAAGTCCCAGTGTCCTATGTCATCGTTAGAGGTCTTCAGCAACCTAAGCCTTTCAATCACGGGTGGAACCCATCGAAGACCGGCACCGGTTCTTCGATACAACAACCCATTCCACACCATAAAATTCTTGCTACTTCTCTTCGTGGCTGCTACAATCTTAGGGTCACTTTCCTTCATCGGCATCATACTCAATGTCGACCACTGTCCGCGTAGAAGTCTTCAATCTCCTCAAACGTGGCACCGGTCTCGACGGTCATGGTCGTGGCAACATCTTTTTCTTCTCTTTCAGTGTTTTGGGCAACGGAGTATCTAGACAAGTAGTCGGCTGCCCTGTTCTTGGCTCCTGGCCTGTAGACAATCTCGAACTTATACTCAGCGAGAAAGTCCAACCACCTAGCCAGTCGGCCATGAACATCCTTATTCTTGAATGCATACCTGAGGGCTTGATGATCAGTGAGCAACTGAAAGGGCTGAGTTCCAAGGAGATACATCCTGAACTTTTTCAATGCGAAGATAACTGCAAGCGCTTCTTGTTCACAGACTGCATACCTTCTTTCTGCCGCCGTCATCGTCTTACTGGCGTACTGTATCGGATGAAACATCCCATCCGATTTCTTCTGCGCGAGGACCGCTCCCAATGCAACGGAAGAGGCGTCGGTCTCAACACGAAAAGGTATACTGAAGTCCGGGAATGCTAACACAGGCGGGCTGGTAAGTTTCTGCTTAAGGGTATTGAAAGCTTCCAGCATCTCATCGGTGAAATTCAATTTGCAGTTGCCAGTTGTTGAAGCATGAAGTACAGCAGCCGTGTCGGCAAAGTGGGTGATGAATCATCTGTAGTACCCAGCCAATCCTAAAAAGCTTCTGAGTTCAGTGGTATTGGAAGGGATCGGGGCCTGTTGAATAGCTTCAATTTTCTTTGTGTCAACGGCCACGCCGTTCTTATCCAATACGTGCCCCAGGAGTTCTATCTTTGGCTGAGCGAAATGACACTTGGATATCTTTAGCTTCAATCCATGTGACGCTACAATTCTCAACACGTATTCAACATGTTCGACATGCTCTTCCAATGACTTGGAGAAGATCACTACGTCATCGATGTAAACGCGGGCGAACGGTACCTTGCTGAGAATGGAGTCCATCATTCTTTGGAAGGTTGACGGAGCGTTCATCAGACCAAAAGGCATGACTTCAAATTGAAACGTTCCCTGTCTGCAAATGAATGTCGTCATTTCCTTGCATTTGGGCGACATCCTTATCTGCGAATACCCGGAGAAAAGGTCCAAGGTGGTCAAAAATGAACAACCTCCCAAATCGTCGAATATCTGCTCCATGTGCGGCAGAGGCCAGCGGTCGGCTTTCATCACATTATTCAACGGTCTGTAGTCAATGCAAAACCTTGGTCTGCCATCCTTCTTGGTAGCTATGACCACAGGAAAAGACCAGGGGGAAGTGCATCGCTTGATTATGCCGGCTTTTAGCATCTTGTCCACTTCCTCTCGAACAACTTGGTCATATCTGGGCGGGAGTCTCCTAACTCTTGAATGGAGCGGGGCATCACATGTCACTGTGAACTCGTGCATGACAGGAGCATTGGTCGGTCTGAGATCATACAAAGACCATGCTACAACATCGAGGCTCACCAGAATGGAACGGATCCGGTCTTTTACCTCGTTAGGCAAATGGACAAGTCTTTCAACAATCAATTCTTCTTGACTTGCATCTGGCGCAGAGTTCTCGATGACGGTCGAGTTCTCATCTCGTTTCATTTTCGTGGGCATTTGCCATGAATACTCATCTTCGGATTGTGGGCACACAATGTCACCATGACTCATGCAACCAGCCACACATATTTTCGCGGACTTTTCCCGATTTATGTCGGGGTTCGTATCACTTCGGCCAATTCCTGCTTCCGAATCTTCCTTCTTCTGTTGATGCAATCTTTCGCCAGTTTCTGCGGGTGGTCTGTTCGGATCCTCGTCTTCTCCACCCACGGAGAGCGGGGGCTGACTCGTATTCTCTTCAGGTGGTAGTTCTTCTTCAAATGAGATCAAATAATGACCATCATCATCTTCCTCAATCATTCCAGTACTATTAAAAGGAAGGTTATGAGCTCCGAAGTGAGGCGGATGAGCAGGTAGGGGAACAGGGTACCGAATCCGGACACGAACCTCCAGAAAATCGTCTATTGGTTCTCCTACCTCTTTTGGCAGCAATTAAACCTCATCCTTAATCGGGATAGTAAGGACGGGATCACGATAGAGGGGGGTCTCGGACATCTGCACTTCTTCAGGGGAGGAATGGGCACTAACGCTCTCTTGGTCGGCCTCGTCCATCAAGACGAGGCCTACCGTGTCTCTTGGCTGAACGCTAGTGCCCGTAGAAGAACTCTGAAACGATGACGGGTTCGGGCCTTCAAGGGCTAGCTCACCACCACCCTCGCGTTCTGCTGTTGCTACAGGTGGCGCGTAAGACAGGTCGTCATCTCCAATGTCCGGGATAGGCCATCCGGCTTCAAACCGAACAATCTGTTCTCCATGGTCGTCAAGCTCTAGGACCCCCATATTTCCATATGGTAGGTCTCTCGTTTCGGCATGTATCGGGTCACCTGGCAGCAGTTCGGGGTCACGACGATAGACCCTGAAAATGAGGCTATCTGGGTTTCCATCAATGTCTTCGGGATGCAGAAGAACAACGTCATTTCTTACTGGAAGAATGAAATGAGGATCAGGTAGAGGAGAACCATCAGAACTTTCATCGTCCGTCTCCTCGTACAAGGCTTCTTGCACTTGTACTTTCTCAGCGACGGCCTGTTCTATCTGATCCAGCTCGACAGAAGGCAAGGCGGGCTCGTCTTCTAATGTCCAAGTTGGACACAAACTTTCAATCTCGGCCATGTCTAAGGGACGCACGGTAGCCAAATCATGCCAGCAAGTAATTTCTTCTGCTGCGTCATAGTCTGGGAGTCTGCTCAGAAATTTCCTGCTCCAAGAAGATGGGGAACCGCTGTCTTGAATGGTCGCCAACGCGTAAGCTGAAGTATTAATATTCTTCTTCTTATCGTGAATGGGTTCCTCTTCTTCCTCGGTGCTGCTATCAGAGATCAAAGCATAAGTATCGGAAGTGAAGTCGGCACTATCTGTGGCTGACAGTTCATCGAACAAATCGGCTCCGGGCCGATGGTAGTCCAGCGGCAAAGTCGTGGCCTCGTCATCGAACTTCATCGATACTTGCTGCGTTCCAAGGTCAAGACAAGCTTGTACCGCTTCTAACGTGGGGCATCCAACAATCAAATGGAAGGGTGGATTTTCTACCACCAAAAAATCCAAAGGTACTGGCAGAGAACCGAACTCAATCGGCATATTCTTCAATCCACCACGGACCAACGACTTTGTTCCGTCTCCTACCACGATCCTTCTATTGGAAGGCATCATCTCTAGAGACAGTCCGTGACACAATGCAACGAACATCAGATTAGGTATGGCCCCTGAGTCTAACAAAGCCTGAGACTTGGTTCCATGCACGGAGACATTGCCAACCTTCAAAGACGGGGGCAAGGCCTGCGCGTGGGCGTAATTGATTCTTCGCCCGGAAAAGCTTCCAGCTAGTATGCGACGAAGGTCTTTCTTTGCTTGCTCAGCGTCTCCACGAGCTAACTGACCAAAGGTTAATCCTGAAGGAGCCTTTGCCAGCTCCTCATAAGCATTGTACTTCGCGATATGTTCCTGAATTCTGACTTTCTTCGACTTGGCTTTCATGGCCTTCAAAGAGGGTTTTCGAGCTTTGGAGGAAGCTTGTGGGGTACTTCTTCCAGTTGGTGTCACTGCTTTGGTATCCTGGCTTTCGGGAAACATCACCGGTGAAATACCAGAGAGGGGCGCAGTCTTTGGCTGCTTTGGGAGCGGAGCTCCCTGCGCATCTCTTTTCGTCGTTGCCACCAGTTCCTCTTCGTCGGAGGAGTCATTGACGACAACCGAAACGTGATTCGTCTCATTCTTTTCTGCAGGACGATTATTCTTCAGAGCCTCTTCACGAGCGGACTCTGATTTGGGCTGGGCAAATGAAACCCTCTTAAACGCTTCGTCAACCGGTTTCTTCCAACAGGTTGCCGAAGAGTGTCCCACCCTTCCACACGAACCGCAGCACGTGTTTCGGTGGGGATTCGTCGGACACCTATTCGCGTAGTGCCCCGGTTGCTGACAGAATATGCACACTCTTTCTCCTGCTGACTCCGAGCGTGCGCCACCTGATTGGGTTTTCTTCATCATCAGATGGAGCTCCGCCATCTGTTCGGCAAGCTTCTCAACTTTATCTTCAAGTGGGGCCGATGTGGGAAGTTCACTCTTCCTCGGCCTTTGTAGGACCTTCTTAGCTGCCGTCAGGGCGCTCAAAGCACCATAGGACCCTAGGGCTTTCTTTCCACCAACGAAATCTTTGACTAACGCCTTCAATGCTTGATAGTCATCTGCACCTCGGAAAATAACAAACTGGGCCAGGTCCGCATATTCCATTACGGCATTTCGAAGCAACCCGAACTTTTCTTCGGGATTGAAGCTTGCCTGGTCGAAGAGCGAGTCCATCTTCTTCAAGGACCCAAGGAGGTCAGCATACTCTAAACGTGCTGAAACCGCCCGACGGATTCTTTCCGCCGGTTCTTCGACAGAGCCGAAACGCTCAAAGAGAGCGGACTTCACTTGACCAAAATCTTTCGCTTTTTCCGAAAGCGTACCATCAACAGCATTATTATCATAGTAGAAATCGAAGGCTTCACCCACAAGGTAGCCTAACAGATTGACAGCCTTTTCACCTCCATCGGTGCCAGCTGCCGCAACATTCTCAAAGTAGAACAGAAACTTCCTGATATCAACGTTGGAGCCATCAAAAGAAGAAACAGACTCACGCGGGACAGAGCCCTTCTGGGGGTACCATGTGGACGCCATTTTCTGGGCTGCTAATGGCGCGGGTGGTGACAGACCCAGTAGAACGAAATGCCAGGGGGTACCAGTCTACAACCGTAGACAAAACGACAGAGGCCGGCGGAAACGGCCAAGCAGTAAAGGCCGAGGGAGCACTAACAAACGATACAACCACTCCGATGAACACCTACGAGCGCCAGCAAGACACTGCAGGGCTGCACTCTTAGTGGGGAAAGGTTGATGCTAAAGACGGCGGGGAGCGGAGCGAGGAAGAACCGAAAGCGGGAAGGAGACGGCGCCGCGGACGGTCGCCGCGCCGTGTGGGGAGGTGATCAAGGGTGATGAGGCCTCTGGAGGAAGTTGGAGTGGGGGTGGTGGCTTTGAAGCGGATCTCAATCTCGAGATTCGCTTCCACTTCCACCACCCCAACTGGCCGTTCCACACCAACCAATTGTTGGTGTGGAAGCCCCAGGTGCAGGGACAGGGGGATTGCTCCGGTCCACAGGACAAGTACAGTGAGACATCACCCTATCCTTGCTGGGCGGTTACAGTTCGCACCCATTGTCGAATTTTTCGACCACGACCACTGCAGGCGTTTAAATTTACCCGTTTCAACCCGTTTTCTGTGTTTCGAGTGAGCGTCGTGGTGATTCTTCCTGTTTGAATACTTCCACTTTCGTCTAAAAGCGACACTCGATTCTTCCAAAGGCGACTTGTCCGTTGAAGGCCAGCTTTGTTCGATCCACGTAACAGTGACGGAAAAAGGTGAGCTGCTTTTGAAGCGTTAGGCTTTGGGCATTCGCTGTTATCAGTTGTATCATCCACCTGACAATTATTAGTGGCAGATATGTGGGTAGTACAATGTGGGTGTAGTGACGTTGTTTAGCACAGCTTTCTGTAGGGATGAAACAAGGCAGTGAGTTTGCATTTGATAAAATAGCTACGCCGGAAGGAACAGCTGGTATGATTTGACGAGATCAATCTGTCTGTCTTTGAAACGAAGCAATAATAAGAGAAGCTGACATTGAAGCCATCGTTTTGCCATTGAATATCGCCTGGAACCCATTTTTTTGAACCAAAAGAGTCAAAAGAGAAGAAGGCCTGTAAAAGGAAACAAAAAAAAAATGAGTCGCTGGTCCTTTTTGTTGCGGCCGTTTGCCCGCTTCTTGCGCTTTAGTCTACATTAATAACTGTACAAACAGAAATAATGTGGGCCACATTATTTGTCTAGGATAGTATCTGAGACAGATCAAAATTAATGTAGGCTACATTACTCATGGTACCCACAATAATTTCGAACCCGCAGTAGTTTCGGTCACTGGGCGTACCTCTGTTGCACTACAACTATGTCATACACAGTTGAAACAGAGCTACAAAGATTATGTAAAGCTCAAAACGAAGATCAATCATGAAAGAGATGTTCGGATGAGTTTAAAGACGCTAGTATGGAGTTTATTTAACCGACCAGTATCTCGTCCAAAGAAGAGAATAATGGTAAAGATGAAAAGAAAACTGACAAATGCAGAGCAGCGGCGGATATATCCACCTCTTCATTCACTCATTTACTGAATCGAAGGGAGCTTTATGGGTAAGTTGTAGTGGAAGAGGAGATATTGAAGAAAAGAAAGAATACTAAGAGTTAGGAAAAGCAAATCGAGATGATTACTCGAGCTATTGGTGACCTTGATAAAAAAGCCTCTTGGATATCGTTTATGATATTTTTATTTTTTGTTTCGTTTTCTATCTGCTTAGGTATTTTTCTGATTTTTAAGCACGTGGTTTTTCTTTTCGCTAATTCACTTCTGTGTCCATACTAACACAGTCACACTTACTTGAGTTTTCGTTGAAGTTGTGGTGACTTTATGTGACGAGAATTCGAAGACGCTGTCGATTGCATGCGTATAACCAGCAGATTCAAGTCATGAAATAACGCCTGTTACCGTTCGATATACGGTAAAGAGGCCAATCTTTCATGCAAAAGCCCGATTCACAGTTCCAAAGGTATATAGAAGACCCCCACCTTCATGTTCCCTACCAACTTCTTTTGAAAGGCTGTCTGAACTGTTCCGATATAGCCTGTGTGCGGCTGAGTATGGTGATGATGTGGATTCTGTGGTGAACGTCTTCAAACTTGGGACGAAGGTTCTTGACGAGACATTATTTTAAGTGGTAAAATTGAACAAGGAATTGTGACAGACGAGGTCAGAAACGGTTTTCAACAATGACGTGAACGAGCGGAGTGGGCTTCGTCCATTAGTTTGTTTGGAATAAAGCAAGCGCTCTTCGATTTATTGGAGCATTAAAACGAATGCTTTGAATTCCGTTGGCGACAATCAACTTTCCATAGTGTTAGAAAACATTCAAGCTTCTAAAAGTGGTTAGTGTTTTGATCGCACTTCGCCATGCAGTCTGAATCTACTTTCCGTAATACCAGGGATACACCATACCTCTATTTTTGACATTTTCTCAGGTCTCTACGTCTGCTATGCCTCACATTGATGTACTTGTGCGTTACGCTCTTACTTTCTCATTGAGTTAAAGAGCTTCACCAGGCTTCAGGTTCCTTGCACTACTTCTCATGAAGACTTTAGAGTCAAGTTGATGGATGCACTGACGTTTGAACAACGTCATTTTGCTCTTTTCTTTATTTTAGAGGGCATCAAGAGCATTTTCCACAACATGAAGAAAGTTGGTCACGAACTGGTGCATCTGCGATCCATACTCCCTTGTGCCAAAAAGATAGAAGAACAATTCCATATCCGGCTAAGCTTCAAGTGGCTTCGAAAATTTTTCGTTTCTTTTCGATGCTATTATCTTTTCGAACACAATGTTGAACTTATCATGTTGAATAAAAGTAGGAGCCATCCACCACATTAGTTCTTTAACTGGATTACGTTTTGATTCATCTATTTTGGGAGTACAATTGATAAATCTGGACTCCGACATGTGAGATAAACTCTGCAAACGCCGTACACATGTTCCGGTAACTCTTCTCCGCGGGGACTGTTCCATCGAAAAACACGTACTGCGCGATGATTGAACCGTTCCAACCTTTATTTCTCCTCTATTTCTACGGTGGCATCGGTTTTCTATTGATTTTTACTAGATATGGATCTCTCAAAGTCATTTAAAGTGAGCGATGTCTGCGTACTGGTAATGCAGCCTCTATTTTTTTCTCTGTGAACATTTGAATCCTTTCTTTCGAGTTGGACTTCGTTCAAATTGCTCTTTGTAAAGCTAGTTGTTTTTTTGGCTTCACTTTTTTCTGATAAGGACCATTGCGGACTAGAGCCAATCTGAGAAACGCTCTCAGGTGGGAATCCTTCAGAATAATCTGCAGAGGCACAGGCAATGACGCTTCGAAAGCAAATTTCGGGTCTCGATAAATCTCTGTTATATAAATGAAGGATATTGACACCTTCACCATGTTTATCTTTATATGTTATGCGGAATAAAGAGTGAAAGTCTGAATGCACTTCGGGCTAACAGCTACCTGTTTTCACAAATACAATATGATGTACAATGTGACCGTCTGAGAGACTGGCACACACCGTGGGGATCTTTGCACCACCCGTGCCACTATGAGCAGGAATACATGTGCGCCGATTATTTTTTGGGGTGTGAATCTCTCCAAAGATGTTACGAATCACTTTTTTGTGGGTGAGAAAATATGACACGGGGTTCTAGAATTACTTTTTGCAACGTCATAGTTTGCATATTCGGTCCAAGCCAATCGAATTAAGAAGACATTTGGAAATCATTCTTAAATCTTTTATCTGCAGCAAAATGAACACAAAACAAATTCCACTTCGTGTTCAGTACAAATGTTTACCTTTACGTCCACCTCGGATAGTACAATTCTCCGCTCTTCAAGCGGCAAACCCTATATATGTGACAGATAGAAGTGCCGTTCTTCTCGAAGATATCATTGGCTCCATCTCAGTCTCGTTGAAAATGAAAAGGTGGTAGGGAAATCCGTTTTGTTCTCTGATCTGGAGGTGATTTGGATTCAGCATTTATTGGACCAGAAGAAAGAACTTTGAGCACTTGATCGACAGATTGAACTAATTGGTACATGTCATCTTCGCCGTATTGATACTGCGTAACAAAGAGAAGTGATTCAAGAACGCGGAAGGGAACTAGTCTTACATTATGATTTGAATCAACAAGTTTCTTAGTGTATGAACGCCGTCGTGGGGTTTTCAAAGCTTGGGTTGTTACACTTTTCTAAGACAAACGACGATCGGACAGAGGAGCATCAGCTACAAACAAATAGGATAGCCAAGCACTAGTGACACGAAAGACATGGAGCTCTTGATAGAGATGCAATTCAAAAAATGCTTTGGATGTATGAAAGCAGTTTCGAGGGTGTGAAAGGGAAAGCATCGTTCCAGTACCATTCAATTTGCTGAAATAGGGAGGCAACGGATATCTCTTCGATGGGTATCTTTGCACGTCCTGTGTGTTCGAAAATGAATTACAACTTATCTGAAAAAGAAAGAGAACGTGTGTCAGACTCATAATTGAATTTGGGATTAGAGAACCATTGGCAAAAACGACTGAGGTTTATGCTGGACGGCCTTTCTTGCCAGAAGCCAGGTTTGGAGACCGTGTTTTGAGAGACAGACAATGCATGAGACATAGAAAGACTGCGAGCGAAAAATGCTGTGCATTGTAGTTAACATTAGATGGAAGTTAATACATCTGAAGACGTTGAGAGCATAATTGTACTGTGCATGGGCTTGTTATAAGCTCTAATTGAAATGGGCTTTCGAAACAGTTTTTCCTTCATTTCTGTCGGACGGGGTTAAAGGAGAGAAGGTCAAGCCGCAGTCGTACAGGGCAACTTGGAAGTGAGTTTTGTGAGAAGGGATTACCGATTCTGTCTCCGCTGCACGACATGAGAAGTTGATCGATGTGAGGAGGATTGGTGGATGGACCACTTTGCAGAATTGGACATAAGCAAACGGCAGGGTGTAATCTTATGAGATTCAAAAAGAGCCCAATGACTAAGTTTCAGATGGCAACAACTATTCAAATGTCCTCGCTTTATTCCCGATAGGTTTCCTGTTCTTGCAGTGGTCCAGGGGAACGCCATGAAAGATTTCTTTCGTGCATGGGCGTATTTCCGCAAGAGCTGGGACAGAGAATTATGGTGGCGGGATGAAAGTCTGATAATGGGAGCCAGTGCGTCCGCAGGTTGTTCTCTGTGCAAAGCCTCGTCAGTGAATATAATCTTCAAGAAAGATAGCCTGCCAGTTTTGCGTGTACGTAGATCTGCTAGCTCTCGTTCTCGCCTCTTAGATATGGTGGTCTGTGGAACATATCGAGGTATGAGTACGGATGGAAATGGCGTCGGTTGCAGTTCGAGATAAGGCGGGGGCATGCGTTTAATTAGTGAGAACAGTCTTAGATGCTCCTCCATTTCGATGACAACCGCGTTCTCGTGAGAAAACATGCTGCTTTAATACGAATGTAGTTCTGCCAAAACGTATTTACCCGCAGCGAAAAGATTGTTAAAAATCTTATACATCGTACAGAAGAACGTAGAAATTTTAGCCTTTCAGTTATTTGACAGAGCCTGGCTCGAGAATATGAGTCCTTACCCTCGAAACCGATGCTGTCGTTTGATAGAACACTGATCACGGTACACTTATTGCCACTCAACGGATCGATAAACGAATCGTATCCATTCTCTAACTACAAATAAACCTTTATAAACTCTCATGATCTTCATATTTAAACACACTCCACTCAAACAACGACATGTCTCCAAAATCGCCCAAGTTCACGCAGTAATTATGAAGCCTTATGGAATTGTTCAAAAATAGAAACGAATTTGGTAATTCGTGCTGCAGTGGCCTCCAAAGAATTCCCTACCCTCCCTGAAGCCTTCCAGATGCCTGCTAGACATACAAGTGGCGAGATAAAAGCATAAAATGGAATTCCTCTTGACACCTTTCAGTCATCGATCGCCTAACAGCAGTCAAAATGAAGTTAGGAAAACGATAGGATTCGTCTTAAGCATATCAAAATACCAGCAGTAGTCTTTACATGCTCCAAAAAAACTCCCAATCTTGGAAAGTAACAAGGCCTTTGCATCCACCGTGGAAGTTACACACAGTGCGGAAGAGACAAAGAAGCGGTATATTATGTAAACAATGCTCTGTCCGGGCACCCCAAATCCGACTTCTCTAGTACAGAATCTTTGATTTTTTAGTTCCCTGCTTCGCTTCTGCAGAAAAATTAAACTCCAATTCAGTGCTTCGATACATTCAGGAAGAGGAAGATTCAGGGTTCTTCCCCATTTTGAGAAACAAATCGTTTGATTTTAATAAGTTCCCTCATTTGACTTCTTTGAAGGAATCATAAAAACCAAAACAGAGTCGAAAACTCGCAGAACTTCATCAGAGATGTGGTACACTGAAAATCGCGGTGTATCGTAAGTTAATGGTACTTCCCATTTGCTTTCCTCTAACGTTACAAATCAGAAGGCCCCCAGTGTCACGGCCGTCTCAAGTGCGCTGAAGACAAAAAGCACAAAAAAGTTGAGTATTTCTCCTCGAGAGTGTAGCACAACAACGGAGCCTCTTTGGCAATGCGCGATGAAGTCGGGGTGTAAGTCTGAGGCAAATCGGCACGCCCAGCGAAGAGAATGAATAGGAAAGGATGAGTCTACGGGTATTGGTTAAAAGAGGTAGTCAGCCGCGAGAGTGGGGGAAAGGAAAAGAGTTTCACCCGATGTGGCGAACGTGGCGTAGGGCACGGGTGCCAAAGAAAACGAAATAGAAAGAAACGTACACAGGGGCGACAATACCACAAGTATTAAGTAAGGAACACCAAAGGCGGTAGTAGTTCTGTTGAAGATGTGGGATGGGTAAGTCTACCGTAATGCAAGTAACGACTGCCAAACTCCGAAAAGAGTAGTAGCCCCCGAAAGCGGAAAACATTTGAAGCTAGAAATGCCGGTTGGCAAAAGGATTACTGAGGGGAAAGGCTAGATCGTTTAGCTACTATATAGTGTATAATACTACAATGAACTCCCTACTTCAATATGAATAATGCAGATAAAAAATAAAAAGACCAGCAGTGCTGGGCGCACACGTGTACACCTCGCGCCCACGACCAGTCTTTTGGGGAATAATTCTTTCTAATATGGGCTAGATTCAGAACAACGCGCAAGCGGGGAAAATGTTTCAGTCGGTCGGAGCCACCTTCAGAACGGTTGTGCTTCAAAGAGAACTATTTCACAAATTCAAAGGCCAGTATCAACAAAAGCATGAGTCACAAAACAGATAATGACCATTGTGCGTCTGCACCAGACAAAAGACATTGGATGATACTCCATGCGGCGAGTTACGATAGAAAAATGCGATTGATTTCAAGGAGGGCGGAGGACTGCATGATTTGTCGTGAACAAACGCTTGAAGACTTTATAACGCTTATGAGGATATTGTGGCAAGATTGAATATGTATTTGAACTTATAGGCGCATTAACGGTGCTCGAGATTCGTCGCATCTATAGGAAAATATAGAAATCTCTGGTTTTGGCACCTGAGATGGCCTCTAAAAGCAGAATATATGGCCTACCGGACACATGTTGCCAATGTAGACCGTTTCAATACCCTACGCAGTTGCTGGTGACCGACCATCAAGACCCCTCTACTTTTTCCTTCTTCTATCCGTTCTTTTATCGCATTTCTGTAGAGTCTGTGTACTGTTTGAGTTTTTGGCGGGCTTTCTGGACATCATTGTGTTATTTTTGTTTACTTTTGCTGCGCTTCACGTCCCATACGGCCATTTGCGGTCCCAACCTTGAATAGTCTCTTCTACACTGCTTCGGAGCCCGCACAAAACTTTTGTGGTATATTGTTCTATTTGTATTTGGTTGAAAATGTCAATTGGGAGCGTTTTTATTCTTTTTTTCAGATTTGCCGTAGTTGACCCATCCCTCGTTCTCCTTCGAAATAAAACCCAAGCCACTGCTGGTACAAGTTGCTTCCAACTTGCTCCATTGGGCCTATTTAGTTTCCCGGAATGATGTATTGGGGAATCTAATTCACATTAGATCTCCCAAACAAAATCTGAATTGTTACATTACTGTAGTATCCGCTCTACGGAGTGAGCAGACACCTGCGACAGTGTTCAGGACTGCCGAATGGGTGCTTGCGGCTAAGGGGAATGTGTGGTAGAGCACAACACCAGCGAGCTGGAATGGGGGTTTTAAGGCCCCACTCGCCAATTAGGGTGGTTGGTACTATAGAATGGACAACTACTTGTTGTAGATTGTCCGGATCTCCGGTTAAGGAATCCTGAACAAGGAACAAGTGAGTTGTGAACCCGTTTGTTGTCTCCTTTACTTTGGAGTGGGCGCTCCCTTCTGTGCCTTAAGTAAAGTGCACAGGGGTGAGCGCCGCACATAAAAATATCTAGATATAAACTTGGTTACTTGATCAACCCCACTACAGTACGGGATAATGGTTTCCACGTGGCTACTCACTACAGTATATGCGCCGTTTCCAATCCGGTATTTCCCTACAAAGGGTCGAATCGGATGCGCCGTGGCAGACCGAGGTCCCACGTGTAACATACCACCTCACGGACCATCTGCGGGGTGCCGCTTCATAACTTCATCCTAGCCGTTGCACTCAGTTATGAGTATCATTATATTAAGCCAAAAAAATCTTCCATCGGCATTCCGACAGTGCAGAACACTACACATCCCCCCGTTAAGCGCGAAGCACCGGCGACGCAAGACATCCTTATAGACCGGAGCATGCATTGGTGTTCCGAAATTTCCTCGTCTCCACGAAAGAACCATCTGTTTCGAATTGCTCTGCGATGAACCCATACGCTCCGCATAACTCCAACAACGGAGACGAACCCTCCGAGGGTCCTTATGCCATCAGTGGCTTCGATTCGCAAGCTGCGCCGCCTTCGGTCCTGCGATCAATGTGGTCTCTTCGCATGGGTTTCCAATCCTTGCCCTTACAGCCTTCGGCCTCAGGTGTGATGTCGAATGCGGCTTATGTATCCTCCGCTGGGATCATTCGCGTGCCGTCTCGTCGGGCTCAACACAGCTATCCACATCCCACGGACTTGGTGGGACGAGACCCTGTCGACGGTGTTGACCTCTTCGTGCAGGCTCCATGGTTTGACGCAGTCGCTCTTCGCGATGACGCTTTGATCAACCGATACGTCTTCAGCGGTTACCTTCCCGATGGCCTTCCGTATGCAGCTATTTGCAGCCACGATTGTCTTACCCACTGTGCTTTGAAAGATAACGCAATTGCCCGCTATACCAACGAAAGTAGGGACGAAGCGCAAACTTGGTTCACCAAGCTGATATACCAGCGTCTGCACCGGTTCAGTAGCACGGGCGTTCTCACTGGAGATTGGGATCTGGATCCCTGGATGGCTCGCACGAGTGGCGAAGGATACTCGTACATTGACACCTTATACGAAGTCGACGTCGACCAATGGCGCTGCCTACGCAATGTACGCAACGCTGCACTCTGCTTTCGCCGGCCCTTGCTTCGTGCGGACTTCCGCTTCCTCCATAAGAGAGACATTCCGTACTGGAATTATCCTCGTTGGGAACGGCGTATGAGATCCGGCTTGGGGTACCTGGTTCCATACCAAATGATTGAGATTGATCGAATTAGGCGGAATGCTTGCGTCGAACGCTATGTCGCGCTGCCAGAACACTGGGCCGAGATGGAGAGCCCTCGTGGATGTCCGGTGGAGCTTCCTCCAGCCATAATCTATATCGGTTCCGCGTTTATCAACGACCCGTTCTCGGGATACTGGATGGTCGTGTTCTCCGAGTTCATTGCCAAGATGGCAGCGTATATCTTCTGGGATTCATACGATACCTATCGGGCTTGGTACATGTCGCCAACAGCGCGGAGATATGCTAGAGAACTCGATCGATGTTTCCCTTGTGTAGGGATCGCGTGCCAATTATGACGAATTCCTACTCCTGGCAGACTTGATCGACAGTATCCACTGGTATGGGGTTCTATTGGAGCAATCAGCTAGAGGCAAAAGCGTGCGCCATCGAGATCATTTGCCGAGACGCACAGCTAATGCTGGAGACTTTGTATGGTACAATCCCTGGACCGGCCAGATAATCACTTCTGATCAGGCTCGTGACCTTTGTGCGAGTCCTAGAGAGTGCCCTAAAAATCAGCGTACTGGATATATGTACGAATCCACACCTTCTGAGTTTGCAGACCAGGAGTATGAAGAAGCTCCAGGTGCTGAGGCAGAACTCGATTTCGAGGATGAACCCGAACTATCCGGTACTGCGCCCATGACGGCTGCTTTAACACCAGCGGCTATGGCTTCGGGTGTCAACCCGTCGCTGGGGAACCATCATGGGTTCGCCCAACAATCGAGAAATGCGGAGGATCCCTTTTCGGCGCCGTTGAGACAATTCCTTTTAGACATGGGCTTCCCCGAAGAACAGCTCCAAGGAGATCGTGCTGATCTTACCGCCATGCTGAATAACCATTCCCGTGGGTAAGTACCTTGACCGACTTTAGATGTCATCAACACCCTTGAGGCGATAAAATAAACCAAATTCTTCTATTTCCATGACTTCACGTGTTCCTAAGTACTTTATCTTCTTCTTCTCGCGTCTTCTCGTCTTCTTCTTCTTCTGAGGAGACAGGGAAGTCGCAGTCGCTCTGCGAAGTCGCGTCTAGAAAGCCCATCATCGCGGTGTAGATCTCTGCAGGGAGTGGTAGTCGATTGCGACGATGATAAAGCACAACCTGCGAGCGCGGAACATGAGTTATAGGGGCCCACGTATCCGCTTCCGGAGGAAAACCGTACCAACGGATACGATACAGTAGTCCGTAGGTGTCTTCGTCTTCGCCTTGATCGATCATTCGATCCATGACGTATTCCTGGGCCTTTTCCAACGTTTCGGCGGATGGCGGGAGGTTTCGGTTCACCAGTTTATACCTTCTAACAATCAAACGCGTTGAATCCTGACGGGATGTGCCAACGTTTTCGTTTCCTTGAACCTCCCGAGAGGGCGCTTGGGAACTCCCTATATCTTCAGGTTGAACCTGCGTATTCTGATCGGACAGCTGAAGATCTTTTTGTGCCAATGTAGCGCCGTTCTCGGCTTCTGACTGCATAGTCGTCGGGTCTATTGTTACCCGTTTTTCTTCACGTTGCGTGTTCTTTCTGTCCTTCTTAGAGTCTTTAGCCAAATGGGGCTTCTTCACCGAATGTTCGGCCGGAGGTGCATCCATAAGTAATGGAGGTTTAGCTTCATATTCGACTTCTTCTTATATAGTTTCACGGGATTCATCGCACACGTTCGGCATAGCTTTAACGTAGCATGGCAGTCCATTGCCAACGTTGGCCAATAGAAGTCCCTTCTTAGGGTCATAAACCACTTTGTTCCTCCTGGGTGTCCAGATAGCTTCGCATAATGGGCCAAGTAGAGTACCCGACTCTTCAAAGCGCGCGGAACCACGATCTGATCATGCTTCTCGACATATCTGAACAATATACCTCTTGAATCGAGCGAAAAATGCAACTTCTCCCCCCCGTTAAGACAAGAGCGTATCGCTGTACAGAGTTATCTGGAAGTTGCTCATTGAGGAGCTTAGTGATCGAGATAACGCTCGAGTTGATCAGGAGATTCGGTTCCATGGGTTGCCATGAGAGGGTTCAATAGGAAGTAATCGCCTTCATCTTCTTGATCTTCAAGTCGCGTTTCATCTTTGTTCATTTCCATTGAGAGACATGGTAAATCGTCATCGATTTCCCCTTGGGTTTCCCCTAAAGTTTCCAATCGCGATAAAGCGTCGGCTTGTATGTTAGCCAGTCCCTTCTTATATTTAACTTCGAAATCGAATTCAGATAAGCGTAAGCACCAGCGTGTTAATCTCCCGGAGCGGTCTTTTATTGATAATAACCATCGTAGGGACGAATGATCCGTATGGATGGTAAACGTTTCTCCCTGGAGATAGGGTCGTGAAGTAGTTAGCACCCACACTACCCCAAGGCATTCGTTTTCTGATACGGAGTAATTCTTCTCTGCAGAGTTCAGCGTTCGTGACCAGTAACCGATTGGTTTCCTCTGACCGTCCGGATGGGTCTGAAAAAGGGCACACACTACCTGATACTCACTGGATTTGGTATACAAAGAATAGGGTAGGTTAGGTTTGGGCAAGGCCAAGATTGGTGCTGTGACGAGTTTTGTCTTCAAAGTCTTGAAGGCTTCGTGTTCGGCGAGTCCGAATTCCTCGAGCTTAACAGGCTGTCCTTTACGAAACAATGCGTTCAAGGGAGCTGCAATGTACGAGTAGCTCGGTATGAATCGTCTGTAGACGTTACATAATACCAGGAAGGATCGCAATTGAGTCTGTGTGGACGGTGGTTGCGATTCGCAGAATGCCGCTGTCTGAGCTTCATAAATTGCAAGCTGACCAGGCTTAATTATAAGACCCAAATACTTCACAGCATTAGCGAACCATTCGCATTTCTTGAACTTCAAAGTTATACCTGCTGTCTGGAACGCTTTGAGGATCTCCTCCACATGTCGCATATGACTTTCCATATCTTGAGAGAAGACAATGACATCGTCCAAATAGACTAGACATGTTTTCTATTTATACTTCGAGAGTAATATGTCCAGGGCGCGCTGGAAAGTTGCTGGAGCATTGGTGAGTCCAAAGGGCATCCGCTTGAAACGGTATATTCCAGCGTGTGACACAAATGCAGTCTTATCCTGATCTTTTTCGGCTACAGAAACCTGCCAATAGCCAGTGTTGGCGTCGAGCGTGGTAAACACGTTTGCATTGCCTAAGCTGTGTATACACTTGTCCATGAGAGGAAGTGGATAGGTAACCCGTATCATAACTGCATTGAGTTTCCGGGAGTCGACACAGAATCTTAAAGAACCATCAAGTTTTGGGACAAACACCACAGGTGAAGCCCAAGCGGATTGTGCTGCTTCTATTACTACTGCTTCGAGCATCTTGAAAACATCGTCCTCCTCGATCTGACGAGTTCGTGGTCCTGCTCTGTTAGGTGGATAAGAAATGGGTCGAGATACCGGAATAGCATTAATATGATGTTCTGTAGCGGAGATCTCTCCTAGTTATCCAGTTCACATAGAGGCATACTTTTTCAACATTTGTTTGATTCTTTCCTTATATCCTTCGGGAACATTCTCGAGAACTAGTTCTTCTACCAGCTTGTCTTGGTCCTTCTGTTCTTCTGACGGTTGCAACTGCTCTCTGGGACCTTCATGTGCGCCAATTGATTCGTCTGACGCATCAGTGAAGCCTAGGACTTCTGCGGTAGAGACATGAGTCGGAACCACTGCTATTCGGTGCGGCAGAGCAGCTGCAACGATCTGATTCTTCGGTAAATGATAATCATTATCGGTAAAGTTACTAATGAGTATTCGGAAAGGTTTTTCCGGTTCAACTTGGGCAATTCCATTCGCTGCAAGAAGTCCTCGATGCTCGCACATTGCAGCATTAGTCTGGGATACAACGAGACCGTGTCGTTGTGTTATCACTTGTGCCCAGGTTTGGGATTGAGCCTTTAACTCTGTAGGTTTCGACACACGAATCTTTGGTGATGTAAGACCGCGAGCAAACTCGTATTCCATTGAGGGTGGAAGTGGAGCAGCTGTAGGGACTCTTCGTAGTGGTCTTCTCACTATAGGCACTGTCGAGCCATCGTCTAACGTAATCAGTCGACTCCGAAGGCAGATTGCTTCGAGAAATCTTTCACAATAATCACACCCCAGAACAACTGGTGCGGCCAGTGACTTGCAGACAATAAACGTCACCTTCACTAAAAAGTCTCCGAGTCGAACCAGCAACTTAACTGTTCCAAGTATTCTCACTGCATTCCTATTAGCATCTCGGATATCCGGCAACGGACCGTAACGAATTTGGTCCTGATCGGTGGGTCCTAGTTCGGATATCCGAATAAAGTTCGGTCCGGCGCCTGTGTCAAGAACTGTCAGGCGGCGGGTCAATAAATCCTTGTCCGAGCCGATGTCGGCATAAACTTTATAGTTCCGCTTCTGCATTATCATAATAAAATTTTCCCGTTTCGATGGACAAGTATAAAGTCTCCAAGAACGTTTGAGTTCACAGTCAAACTGTACTCGCTTTCCAACAGACGGATTCAATCCGCTCGACGGAATATGATGAGTCTTCATCAGGACCTTGGGTCTCCAAGCGCGGGAACAAGGAGGCGAGTACTCCCTGGTCGGCTCTACGCAATGGAATAGGGCCGACCCCCTATGGGTTCCCTCACTTAGTTTCCCGACTGAGGCGGGTCGTTCGCCCTTGGGGCGTTGCTTCCAACTTGCGAATTAGCCTGTGGTGCTTCAGTGTTGTCAATTACTAGAGCTACAGATTGACGTCCAGGATGGTAGCTAGGCCATGGTTTGAACTTCCAGTAGGTACCAGCCGGCACTCGGGTTCTTTGCTCCTCTGAAAGATTCTCGTAGTTCGTGAGGACGCGAACTAAATCCTTAGCAGGAAGGGTACATTCCGAAGACAGATGATGACGGCCATAGCACAGATAGCACATTAAGGCTTCACGGCGTTCTGCCGAACTCGGTTGTGATCGAGACGCTATTCGCGTGGCCTCCCATCCAGGTTTTCAATTCTTGAATCCTTCATCCGGGGATTTCATGTATGCACGGGGTACTGGGCGTCTGCCCTCCATAGCCATTAGAGCTTCTGCCTCCTGGGATTCTGAGTTAGGTAGATCCTCTGTGGGCACCGATGAGTGCCAATAATCCATAAGGTGAATAGCATCGTGTTGCGATTGGTTATCGTGGCTAACGAACGAAGACTCTCGAGAATCAACGGGAGAATCCAGGCGGAACACCTTTCGAGTGGGTTTCGCGGCTTGTTTGCGTCTTTCCTCTGCTTTGGATGCGACGAACGTTGTGGTGTTCTGCGTAAATCCTCGAGCTCTTACCGCGTCACCTTCAGCTTGCGCAAACTGAACCAACTCCAGAAATGGGAATCTTTCATGCTTTTCTCGAAATCGAGCCCATCGATGAACAAGGTAATCTTATCCTCCGTTGAGTGAACGTTTCCACAGCGCGTGGCCATTCTGCTAAGCCTCGAGCTGTACTATGCTTCTCCCTCGCTAGATTTCTGGGTCACATCACGAAGGTCCAGGATAGCCTGTCGGATTGCGTTCGATGTCGCATAGCTGCGAAGTAAGTACTGTACTGCCTCCGGCCAGGATGTTACACCTCCTTCGTCAGCGGTCAGGGATCCGCAAACGGAACGATATTGCTCGGACGCAAAACCCGTCAAGAAATGTGGTAATGAAACCCAAACTTGAGGTTCACTCATTTTTAAGTTGTCTACCTCGGCACCAAAACGAGTAAGGAACTCGATAAAGAGAATAGGCGTTCTGCCATCAAAGACTAGATAATTCAATCCATTCTTCAACCACCTAATGTGGTCCTTAATCTTTACGGTTTCGCGACCCGATCACTTCTTTCCTCCTCTCTTCAGGCGATAATACCTGTAATCCTGGACTTTCCGGTACAACGGATTTGTAAAAGGAAGTAGCCTCAGATGCTTGTACTTAGGACCTTTCTTCCTTAATAGCCAAGAAGACTTGTTCCTCTTCCTAGAACGGGAACTACGACGATCATCACCACTGGCATCGTCAGGGGACGTATGCGACGAGTCAGACTCGTCAGCACTGGAGTCCTCATCCTCCGATCCTGACTAATCATCACTAGTGTCCTGCTGGGACTTTCTCTTCTTGCGACGTCTTTACTTCGATTTCCTCGATCGCTCTTCCCTCAAGGAGACTTCATTTTCGTCTATCACGACTTGGGCAGCAGTAGTCTGCGCATTTACCACTGCCTCCAGGCGTTCCAGACGAAATTTAACTCGAGTGAGGATTTCCTCCACGTCAACGGTCAGGCCCGGTAAAGCCTCCGGAACATTGCCATGCCTTTCCCTTACTTGGTTCAAATCCTCTCGCAGAGTTCTCACAACTGAGGGCATCTGGTCCCTTTCTTCTCGACGGGCGAGTACGCCTTGTTCTCGGTGCAAGCGCTCGACTTCTTTGGTATTGATCGCCATCTGCGATTCAAATCCAATGATTCGCTCACGATAGGCTTATGACTCAAATTTGGGACTAAGCACATGAGCGCGTAAATCAATTTCTCCAAAAGGGGTTACGACCTGTTGGTTTCTAGGTTCATTATGGGAACCATCGGCCTCCGTGGATGGCTCAATAGCCCCCTCCACGGGCATGGGTACATCCAAAAGATCTCGTCTATCGGACACCGAACAAGAGCGCGTCATCGCCTGACGCTATAGTTGCTCTCCGGCTTCTGTAGATGAGGCGAGCCTCGGTCGTGGGCGTGGGTCCGAAGGACCCGGGGCACCCGTACTAGACTGGGTCTTCTTTTTCGGAATTCCGAACAAATCCAATGTTCGGCGACGAAATAATTGAGGTCTTCAATTGAATACGACAGCGTAGTTAATTACGGAACTCCGTAATAGCTGGACATGGTCGGAAACCGCTCCCGAGATCATATTCCATTCGAATTAAAGATCGGTATCGATTCCACGTTCCAGGTGCGAAATACTTGGAGTAGCCAACCACAGTGTTTCTAAGTCGGAAGACCACTTGTAGTATCCGCTCTACGGAGAGAGAAGACACCTGCGACAGTGTTCGGGACTGCCGAATGGGTGCTTGAGGCTAAGGGGAATGTGTGGTAGAGCACAACACTAGCGAGCTAGAATGGGGGTTGTAAGGCCCCACTCGCCAATGAGGGTGGTTGGTACTATAGAACGGACAACTACTCGTTGTAGCTTGTCTGGATCTCCGGTTAAGGAATCCTGAACAAGGAACAAGTGAGTTGTGAAACCGTTTGTTGTCTCCTTTACTTTGGAGTGGGCGCTCCCTTCTGTGCCTTAAGTACAGTGCACAGGGGTGAGCGCCGCACATAAAAATATCTAGATATAAACTTGGTTAGCCGATTAACCCCTCTACAGTACGGGATAATGGTTTCCATGTGGCTACTCACTACAGTATATGCGCCGTTGCCAATCCGGTATTTCCCTACAAAGGGTCGAATCGGATGCGCCGTGGCAAACGGAGGTCCCACGTGTAACATACCAACTAACGGACCATCTGCGGGGTGCTGCTTCATAACTTCATCATAGCCGTTGCACTCACTTATGAATATCATTATACTTGGCCAAAAAAATCTTCCATCGGCATTCCGTCAGTGTAGAATACTACAATTACTTTAATCGTTTTTCCAAAGTGTCGACTTTATCCAAAGAACTAGAATAATACCTCAATTTAATCAAACACATCATAATAATATCGAAAACGCAATCGATCCTAAACTGCACAAAAACGCTATTTTTGCACAAAGATCAACGTATTACACTAATCATGAGAAAGTTTTCAGATTAATAATACCTTCATCCGAACCTGTTTCATGATATTTGGATTCCATATGTCTCCTAAGTTTCTCTCTATACTTTTTTTGCGTCATTGCTCGCTTTCTCCCAACTTCCTTACCAACTGCATATAATCTAATTTCAATTCAATTATAGTGAGCACCATCTTCGGCACGAAGTGGATGCCTTCAAACTTGCGCGTTTGTCATGGACACACAAAACAATAATATTTCGTCATAAAACTTCTCCCTCTGTCGGTATTATGACCTTATTACATTCCATAGCTGTGTTAATCCATCGTAATAATTTTTCACAATAAACCTATCCGATGAAAGCTTTTGAGTACCATTATCTTCTGATTGAAATAAGATTCCCCACATCGGTTTTTTCTTCGGGTCAAATGCTCTAACATGCTCTGAAGACCGTGGTATACCTTCTCCATGTAGACCTCCCATTTGTGGAGCAAAACCCGGCGACGGGAAGTGCTCTCAAGGTGTTCGAAGCCTTGCTCCCTGGGGGAGGCAGACTCAGAGACAGAGCCCTCCGTTCCACCCGTAGTGTGGGGTGTAACTCCCACGGGGGATTCCGGCAGTACCGACGGAGGTGAGGGGTGGAAACCGTTGGATCGGGAATGGGTATGGGTATCCCAAAGAATGGGGGAAAATCCGGCGAAGAGGAAAAACGGGGCGAGGGTCGGGCACTAACAGGCACCGGACCCGAGAACCAGAAAATGGGCGAAACAACAAAAGAAACCCAATACAGGGGCGAAAACCTGTCCTCGAAAGGAAACACAAAAAGCACGCAACAAGTAAGCAGAACCCCCACGGGGTATCGTGCACGCAGGTCGTCTGAGCGGTCCCAAGGGGGTGGTTGCACGGAACCCAAACGTGGGCACTCTCCAAGTGGAGTCGTGTCCCTACGCAGGCGTTGCTAACCAGAGCCCGTTCCGGGTTGTAAGGCCGAAACGATGGCGACGAAGAACCTCTAAAGGTATCGAAGACCAACCTTCGTTGTCATTTACTCTGAGCTCGGACTGTCAGATCTCGCCTCCCTACGTAGGGCCCACTAACTAAACTCTACAGTAGTTCACACCTGCTCAGGGCCATAAACGTGGAGATCCCACTGCCAGGCCCCAAAAGTCCAACGTTTTACAAATATCCGAAAATCGGTGCCAAAATTAAGCCACGTGTATCACGGGGCCAATCCAACCATGGGCCATCCGAATTTTCCCTTATAGGCGAAATATAACCGGAAAACAGTGCCACCTCAGCACACCTTAGAGGGTATCATAATCATAACCCTCGGAGGGTTCAATCCTCATTCTATGAGTTGCATCTTCAAGTATCCCCTGACTGGGCGTTGCTCTACATCTCCCCCTCCTTAAGACGAGGAAGAACATTCCGAGCCGCGGGTGTCTAGCTTTCCGATCACTATACATACTTCTCCCAATGGGGTCCTTCACCACTTCTGAGGATCGCCACAAAACCGGCACATCGGTACAACTTTCTTCTACTCCTCCGACTTTCGGCGATACGCAACTTCTCGCAGCAGCGATTTCGACTAGCCCTCTCAAGGGAATGAACCCGTACGTCATCAACCCACTCTCGGGGCCATCGGCCTCCGCGCCGGCGGACAACGAAGCTCCCCAGCAGGGTGGATATTTATCCGGTTTGGATGCGGCTCCGTCAGGTACCGAACCTTCCGCCTCGGCGGGCAACCGACATCCTCAGGAGGATTTGGACATCACCGCGGTGGCGTGGAACTCCGCTCATGCGATGCCCTTGGTAGAAAACTCCAGAGGTTGGATCTCAAACGAATCCTTTCGAAGGTGGAGTCCCCTTACCGATCCGGTGATATATTCCCGCGCTCCGTGGTTCCATCCGACAGCGGTTCGCGACGATGAGCTCATCGACTCCTACGTGGAGGACGGCTTATTGCCGGGTGGCCTACCTGTTGAGGTTGTACGTTCTCCCGATTGGAGGGCGCGGGTAGCCATAGAGCCTCAGTATCTATACCGCAGTCGCGGGGAGTCCCTGGACAAGGCGCGCGCAGCGATGGCGGCTCTGGCCTACCAGCGATTGGAGAGGTCACGCTTTGACCATCTGGTTCCCCCGGAGTACGGGTTCGATGTCGCCTATTACCGCACGTACGGTGAGGTCTCCTACGGGGATAACCTGGCAGCCTTTCCCGAAGCCGAGTTCCGCGGACCGGGTTTTCCTCTCCGAGAAGATATGCTCCAATGGAGTCGTCCCATCCTTCGGGCTGAATTCAGGTACCTTCAGCGGCAGTTTACCCAGTATGGGTTCGATCGACGCGTGCGCTTCGAGCGCCTCTCGCGCTCCCGTTTCGGGTTCCTTGTCCCGTTTCCTCACGTGGAACTGGAGCGTATCCGTAACACGGCGAAGGTTGGGCGATTCGTGCCCCTTCCAGCTTGGTGGAGTAAGGTCGAGGTCCTCCGAGGGTGCTTTGCTGAACTGCCCCCATGTATCTACTATATCGGGTCTCGTTTGATGCACGACCCGAACTCGAGATACTGGGCCCTCGTTGCAGCCGAGTGGGCAGCCCGCGTAGCGGCGCACCTCCTCTGGGATGCTCATGACCATTTCCGTTTCTGGTATATTACTCCGATGCTACGGACCATCATGCGTCAGATCGACCTTGTCCCAGCGTTGGGTTCGGCCAGCAACGTGCAGGACCTGTATCCAATCTTGGACGTGATCGACAACACCCAATGGGATCGAGTTCCAGTGGCAAATCAGCCCGCAGGGGAAGGATCCGCCCGAGACAAGTCTCCTGGCCGGTACGATCCGGGCTCCGGTAACTGGGTCTATTACAATCCCTTCGAAGGGGTTCGCATCAGCGCGGCGCAAGCACGGGCGCTGATTGACCCGCCTCGACCGATGCCGGTTGGACACCCGACGGGGTTCATTTATACCGAGGATTACGAGTACGAGCCTCCAGTAGACCTGGACGATCCAGCGTTGGATAACAAAATGCCAGCTCCTAGTGGAGTACTCCCTGTGGAGCCATCTACACCCTTCCAACCAGTGGGAACGACCTCAGCTGCGGCGGCGAATGCATCCGGTGGCGGTTCATCTGCTCCCCCCGGGTGGGGTGTGAACACCCTTGCGCAGGCGCCGGTTGCCACTCCGCAAGCGGATAGGGTGCGACAAGGCCTCGTGAACGCAGGCATTCCGATTCCCCCGGTTATGACGGATGTGAGCCAGATGTTGGCTTTCGCCTCGGCGTACCATCAGGGTCAGAATCCCAACGGTGGGGCGGGTCCCTTCTCGGGCTTTCCGTAGTTCCGCCTTCGGGCAATTGTGGAGTCCATAGCTTGGCGACAATAGTAAACTTCTGATATTTGCATAACTTCCTTTCTTCTTCCTTCCTAGGATCTTAACTTCTACTTCTCTTCTTCTTCCTTCTTAGGATCTTCTTCATCATCTTCTTCATCTTCTTCCCTTCCTAGGGTCCAATCTTCTTCTTAATCTTCTTCTCCACTTCGTGGGTCTTCTTTTCCTTTTTCATTATAAACTGTCCCGATAACCGGTGTTGTGTTCCCCGGTTAACGGCGCTAGGCCGAGGGCCAGTAGACATTCCCTCTCAATACGTGTTCTTCGGGATACTCTCCTCAATTCCTCTTCAGAGATCCAACATTTTCTTCACTTCGAGGTCGCATCCACACCAGTTCCCGTGGTGGTTTACCCGACTTGGGCACGATCCAGATTTGGAGGCAAGGTTACCCGAGCGCGTCGGTGATAGGATAAAACCTTAGACCTCGGAAGGTGCTCAATGGGTTCCACTGTATCCTCCTCAGGCGAGAATCCGTACCATCGGACTTGGTAGCGAACTTCTCCCTCGGGGGTGTAGATGTGACGCACGATGCGATCGATAACGAATTCCTGCGGGTACACTTTTCCCTGTTCGGGCTTCTCTTCCATCTTGGAACGCTGTAGTTCCCTTGAGGGTGTCAACGTAGGGTCTAGACACACCCCGGTGGGTTCTTTTCCGTGTTGCGAGCGGGTCTCAGAACTTCGTCCAAACGGCACCGAGTGGCCTGTGGGCTACGTTGTAACTTCCGTCTACGGGATCAAAACGGCCCAATTTTGGGTTCTTCTTAAAGCTGAGATCTTCCCGATAACAACGGTGTTCTTAGATTCTGTGACGGTTGAGAAACCGCGACGCGGTAGCGTCTCCAGTCTCAGGGGAGTAAGACTTCAACGTCAACCCGAGCTACGGGGACGAAGGTTGCTCTGGTGCAACGCGCCGTGCGACGGTTGGTCGTCAGAGCCTTTTGATTGGCTCAGTGAGGCGGGTTGCGCGGCGGTTGGTCGTCAGAGCCTTTTGATTGGCTCGGTGAGGCGGGTTGCGCGACGGTTGGTCGTCAGAGCCTTTTGATTGGCTCGGTGCCATTCGACATGGGCCACATAAATGCGCGGGCGCCGGTTGCCACTCCGCAAGCAGATATGAGGTGGCGCTTTAGGCACGCGCTAGCACTCTCCTGAGCTGTCCCCGACGGGTCTCACTCATTTCTTTCCAATTCCTGAGGGTTCCAGTGTCTCCATAAAAGTTCCTATTCCCATTCCGTAACGGAGAGCCAAATTTGGTCAACCTCGTCGTCGAGGTCTTCCCCGTGTGGGTCCGCTGACACAGCTCGTTGTCGAGAAAGCGGGGTTTGAGTGTGCGACACCTCAGTGTCTCTTCCGCGGCGGCGGGTGATCGTCGGCTCTATAGGCGTTCCGGGTGTGGAGTTCTTTACACGACTCTCCCTAGGCGGGTTTTCGTCATCTTTTCTGACGTCGTGCTCGGCTGGGTCGGCGGTGATGTCGCTACCCATACGCTGGGGTTGTGACTTCTCTGTCGCCGGCTCGGTCAGGCTCGCCGTCTCACTGTGAGAACTAGATTCCCTGTTAGGGCGACTGGCTGACGCCGAAACATCGTCCTGCGAAGGAACTAAGTCCTCATCCCCCTCCTTAGGCGGAGAGCCAGGAGGCTTGACTACCTTCGGTGGGGGAGTAACTCTGTAAGAGTTCGTTGGCTGGGCCCTTGAGGGAGCGGGCCCAGGTTCGGGAGTATCCGAAGTTAAAGAGCCGGTCGGCGAATTTAGACTCTCGTTGACGAGTATGTCGTCACAAACATCATCCGTCAGCGGTTGAGCTCCTCCCTCGAGGTCCGATTCCATAAAGCATGGGATGTCATCGTCCTCGTAGGGTTCCGTTTCCGCTGTGGTTCCCAAGCGGGATAGTGCATCAGCCTGAGTGTTCAGCTTCCCTTTCTTGTACAGGATCTCAAAGTCGAATTTCGACAGTCGGAGACGCCAGCGCATAAGGTGGCCCGAGGGTTCGGAGATCTCCAGGAGCCAACGCAAGCATGCGTGGTCCGTATGGACTTTGAAACGAGTACCCATCAGATAGGGGCGAAGTGTAGCTAAGGCCCACACAACGGCTAAACATTCTTTCTCGGAGACCGAGTAGTTCCTTTCATGGACATTCAGGGAACGTGACTAGTACCCAATAGGGTGACGTTCACCATCCTCAGAGGATTGGAACAGTGCCCACCCTACTTGGTTTGCACTAGCATCGGTGTCCACTTCGTAAGGGAGCCCAGGATTGGGTAGAGCCAAGATTGGCGGTGATGTTACTGCATTCACCAGTGCCGTGAAGGCAGACGCTTCCGCGTCGCCAAAAGGTTCCAGTTCAATTGGTTGTCCCTTCGTCAGGAGCCTGTTGAGGGGGGTGGCAATATCCGCAAAGTTCGGGACGAATCGGCGATACACGTTACACAGACCTAAGAAGGATCGCAACTCCGTTTGAGTTTTCGGGTGTTTTGCTTCCTTCAAGGGTTTCACTCGTACTTCATCGATTGAAAGCTGTCCGGGACGGATGATATGACCCAGATATTTAACCGAATCGGTGAAAAACTCGCACTTCTTGAGTTTCAAGGTGATTCCCGCGTCGCGAAGTATCTTCATTACGTCCCTGACGTGTTCGAGGTGATCATCCAGGTTGTTTGAGAAGACAATAATGTCGTCTAAATACACTAGACACGTCCTCCACTTGAAGGGAGCCAACAGAATGTCTATCGCCCGTTGAAACGTTGCGGGGGCATTTGTCAACCCAAAAGGCATCCTCCGGAATCGGAAAAGTCCTTGATGACACACGAAAGCCGTTTTTTCTCGATCTTCCTCCCTAATATGGACTTGCCAGTAGCCCGAATTGGCGTCAAGGGTAGAGAAAACAGTAGCGCTCCGAAGGGAGTCGATGCATTCGTCCATCCGAGGGATCGGGTACTCATCCTTAATGGTTACCTCGTTCAGGCGTCTGTAATCGATGCAGAAACGCCACGATCCATCCGGTTTCGGAACTAACACCACTGGTGAGGCCCAAGCGGACTGGGCAGGTTCAATTACGCCCGCTTTAAGCATCTTCTCCACCTGAGATTTCTCCTCTTCCCGAGCTTTCGGTCCAGCCCTGTAAGGGTGTTGGGCAATAGGCCGAGTGTTCGGTAACAAGTCGATGCGGTGTTCTGTAATCCCAATAGTTCCAAGGGAGCCATCCCACATGGGGGTGAATTCACGAAGCATGTGCCTCAGCTTCTCCCGATGAGATGCGGGTACATGGTTGAGATCCCATTTTTCCAATTCCTGAACAGGATCCGTCTGGTCTGCTCCTGTGATAGGGGCCGTAACCTCCTGAGGTTTAAAGTGTTCAGCGTGTGGAGCTGCAGTCGTATGCTCACCGTCTTCCGCGATTTCGGCAGTGTCCTCCCCCTACTTAGGGTCCGCCACACCAAGGACCTCTGCGATAGAGATCTTTGTAGGTACGACCGCATGCGGGTGTGGAAGAACAGAACCCAGGATCTGGTGTTTGACCAAATGCTGCGTTGTCTTTCCAAAGTTGGCTACCAAAACCTTGAAAGGTTTATCCGGTTCCACGGAGACAACCCCATTCGCAAGGGCGAGTTGACGCCGCGTATACAGAGACGGGTTCGGTTGTACCACATGCACACCAATTTGCTTGGTAACAACTGTGACCCAAACCTGGGTTTCTGGCGGGATAGCCACTGACTTCGCAACCTTTACCCGTGTAGACACCGGGTCCTTCTTCACAGATTCCTGCGCGACGGGGAGAGGAACGCGTGTTCGCGCTGCTCCCTGTAAGAGTTTACGAACGATTGGGATCGTTAACCCGTCTTCGAGTTCCACAGTTCTATTCCGAGGACGGATGGCTTCCACGAAGCGGTCGCAAAAGTCACAACCCAGTATGACTGGTGCTGCAAGTGACTTGCATAGAATAAACTCCAGTTGAACGAGATAGGAGCCTAACCTCACCATGAGGGAAATTGTACCCAGTGTCCGTAGCGGGTTGTTGTTCGCATCGGCGATATCCAAACGTGGACCGGTACTAACTTGGACCCGGAGCAGCGGGGGTAACAATTCCACATGAATTAAGTTAGGAGCGGCTCCTGTATCCAGGACAGATATTTGACGAACCATAAACTGGTTGGACAGGCCTAAGTCGGCGAATACTTTATAATTCCGCTTGGCCATTACCATAACTCGATCCGGAATACGGAGATTACGGGACCGTATCCACGGGCGACGGAGGACACTAAAGTATCCCGAGTTAACGTCGGTGTCAGCCGTTTTCCTTGAAAGGATTGTCACAGCTGGGGAGCGAAGCTGGAGCGCCTCGGGCGTCTTCAACTCCGGCTTAGAAGACGCCCCTCCCGCAGGGGAGACTCCCAAGTTTAGTTTTTCGAAGCCGACCCCACCGAATTCGGTGCAGCTGCCTCGAAGGGGACCGGTTGTTCTCCGTTTGCGGGTACAAGTTCTGTATCCCTGTCAGCAAGGTGAGCTCGGAGTATCCTTTATTCCTCATAGGACCTACTCGGGACTCGAGCTTTCTCCTCAGGGGTCAGAGCCTCGTACTGAGCGATAATTCGTGAACCCTCCCGCAGGGGAAATGTGCTGTCTGGTGCTTTGTGACCACGGAGGTAACACAAATAGCAAATCAGCTCTGCCGGGTTCGGTTGTGGACGTGAATCCATGCGACGTGGTGCTGTATCCCTCCATCCAGGGCGAGAGAACCGAGCAGCGGTATTCGCAAAAGGTAGCGATGCGGCTGGCACCCTCCGTTCGCGGGTATAGAGCGCAGGGTCTTCATCCGTAGTCGGAGCGGATGTCGACGGCAACTCAGACGTACCCATAGATTCGGGGTTACTTCCCATGAAGTGAATGTTATCATTGACCCCCAAAGGGGCAGGGCCTCCCGCGAGTGACAAAGACGAGGTACCTCCATCGGCGAGGAGTGCACGTGTCGGCCGACTCTTTTGGTTCTGCCGGGCACGGAGAGTATCCCCCTCAGCCTGGGCGTACTGAACCAATTCCAAGTAGGTCAGCTTGCGCTTCTCTTCCCGATGTCGGGCAACCAATGCCCTTATCGAAGGGTCCAAACCATCCACAAACATGGAGAATCTCTCGTAGGCGGGGAATACATTCCCGCATCGGTGAAACGCTTTATTCAAGCGAGTTGAATACACCGTTTCGGTTTCCATCGGCTTCTGCCGCGTATCCCTTAATGCAAGGATTGCTTCCTGAATCGCATTTCCAGTAGCGTATGACCTCAAGAGGTACTGCACCGCTTCGGGCCAGCACGTGACTCCCCCTTCCCAGGCTCGGGATGATCCACGGACGGAGTTGAACTGGTCTTCAGCCATTCCCTTTAAGAAATAGGGTAATGCAAGATACGCTTGCGCTTCACTCATACCGAGGATGTCAGCCTCCTGGACGAACCTCGCAAGGAAATCGAGCACCAGAATTGGGTCTGTTCCTGTGAACTCCCTCTTCTGTAGGGTGATGCTCAGCCTTTTGATGTAGTCCTTGACCTTACCCGTTCCGCGGGATGTTCGATCTCCCGAAGGGTTATCCAACCGGTAATAGCGGTACGATAGCAGCTTCCGATAGAGAGGATTCGTCGGCTTCAGCTCCCTTAATCCAAGGGGTTTCCTACCCTTCTTCCGGGTACGGATTGCCCCTTGAGAGGTGTAAGTAGCCTTCGACCGAGTCGCCCGGGATGACCGGCGTTCATCTTCACTATCCGAAGATTCGGAGGACGAACTCGATGGCGAGCGATTGGGATCGGAATCCGATAAATCCTCTTGGAGGTGAACCCTCTTCTTGGACTTGCGGCGGTCCCGTTTAGCGGAGCGGTGTTCTTCGTCTTCCGAAACGTCGGGTTTATCCTTCGAGGCTTCTGTGTCTCCGTCCATACGGATAATGGCCTCGACGGTGTCCAGCCGAGCTCGGAAGCGTTCCGCTTGCACGCGGTGTTCCTCCACGAGGCTCCGGTACTCCTGGATAAAGACCTCAGGGATACCAAAGCTTTCCAAAAGGGAGTTCACATCCCTCCTCAGGGTACGAAGGTCATCGGCGACTCCCCGCACCTGGGCGTCCTCCACCTTGAGGCGGAGGGTAGTAACCTCCTGAAGGAGCTCGATGTGAGCCGCGTTGGCGATATCAATTCGAGTCTCCAGGCGCTGTAATTCAGGGTCGGCCCGACTTCGGGGTGCTGCTGAGGGGGTCTCCACCACTGGAGCTGGGCCCACAGCCACGACCTCTCGAGGACCTGAAACCACTGAGGGTGCTCTCCGAGTGTCCGGATCGATACCGGAATCGTTCCGACCTTCGGGAATAGAGCTCCTCGACCTAGGCGGGGCCGGGGGCACTGAATCCGCTTGACGGTTCGATCCAGTCCTGGAACCACTGGTAGGCGGCGACATGCAGCAGACACGACACCGACGATTCGGGGTAACAATGAAATTCGATCACGAGATTCCCGGAGAACGGATGACGTAACACAAAACAAAAATAAAAACCAATTCCACCCTTTCCAAAGGGGACCACTACAACAAATCTTCACGACGGTGCTTCCTCTTCCAAGAGATATTCCAACACGTGGATAACCAACCCAAAAGTCCGAGAACGGATTCTAAGTCGGGAGACCACTTGTGGAGCAAAACCCGGCGACGGGAAGTGCTCTCAAGGTGTTCGAAGCCTTGCTCCCTGGGGGAGGCAGACTCAGAGACAGAGCCCTCCGTTCCACCCGTAGTGTGGGGTGTAACTCCCACGGGGGATTCCGGCAGTACCGACGGAGGTGAGGGGTGGAAACCGTTGGATCGGGAATGGGTATGGGTATCCCAAAGAAAGGGGGAGAATCCGGCGAAGAGGAAAAACGGGGCGAGGGTCGGGCACTAACAGGCACCGGACCCGAGAACCAGAAAAGGGGCGAAACAACAAAAGAAACCCAATACAGGGGCGAAAACCTGTCCTCGAAAGGAAACACAAAAAGCACGCAACAAGTAAGCAGAACCCCCACGGGGTATCGTGCACGCAGGTCGTCTGAGCGGTCCCAAGGGGGTGGTTGCACGGAACCCAAACGTGGGCACTCTCCAAGTGGAGTCGTGTCCCTACGCAGGCGTTGCTAACCAGAGCCCGTTCCGGGTTGTAAGGCCGAAACGATGGCGACGAAGAACCTCTAAAGGTATCGAAGACCAACCTTCGTTGTCAATTACTCTGAGCTCGGACTGTCAGATCTCGCCTCCCTAAGTAGGGCCCACTAACTAAACTCTACAGTAGTGCACACCTGCTCAGGGCCATACACGTGGAGATCCCACTGCCAGGGCCCAAAAGTCCAACGTTCTACAAATATCCGAAAATCGGTGCCAAAATTAAGCCACGTGTATCACGGGGCCAATCCAACCATGGGCCATCCGAATTTTCCCTTATAGGCGAAATATAACCGGAAAACAGTGCCACCTCAGCACACCTTAGAGGGGATCATAATCATAACCCTCGGAGGGTTCAATCCTCATTCTATGAGTTGCATCTTCAAGTATCCCCTGACTGGGCGTTGCTCTACACCATTGATCGGAGTATTTTTCTAATAAATCTCCACTGTCCATTATATAATTATTCATGGCATCTTTTCTCGTCTGCAACGTATTTTTGTGATTTTTTAAATTAAAGATAAATAAAAAAAATTTTGAGCCAGGGGCATGTGAAGGATTATTAATTGTCGTTCCATTTGAGAGTCAGAATTTTTCGTTTTAAACCATAAAGATATGTTTGCCGCTAAAAGTTCTTTTGCCTTAGGCCATGCCACTAATTGGACGAAAACATTGTTGGAAGAAAATATCTGTCGCGTATCCACAGAATTAAAAAATAATTTGAATCCCAAACTGCGGCGCAAAATACGCTTCATCGTCCAAAGCCCCATTGTTGGGAAATGTTACTGTGCAGCTGGTAGGGTGAGGTAGGAAGTAGACACCCACATGGTCGCGAGGTAGAAGTGGTCCCTCTCCTCCCCTCCGCCCCTCTCAAAACTCTGTTCATTTTATTTTGGTAAGGTGCGGTATTGATACTACTTGTGTAAGTGTTCTGACATGTAATAAGGCGCAGCTAAATGTCTGCATGACATCGATGGCTGACAAGGCCTCGATGTCAGTATCAGCGAGGTCAGATAAAACTAATTGAAATAATCAATTTGCCTTGCTGTCAACATACGACGACGATGAGTTGGCCGTCTTGGTCCTCGAGTACACCAACTCATAACACCCATCCATTTTACCGACGTAGTTATTGAAAAATAAAAAGAAAACAGAGTGGACAAATTTCATTATCAAACTATCACATTTGGTGTCGTATAATGGCGGAAGGGCTGACCTTTGAGGTGTCCCAGACACTTCGCTGACCTTGTAGGGGATGGGTGCGAGGAATCATCGGCCACCTAGCTCCGGGCGAGCTACCATCTAGATGTTGTCAGCCAAGTGTAGTGTTGACATGTACCTTCTGGTTGAGTAATTGTTAGTGATAGTAATTGTAATTATGCGTATTTTAGTATAGTAGTTGAGTGGCAACCTGGCACTGTAGCTAGTGTTGGCCATGTATCTGACACTAGGTCAGAGACAGTGCCTTGCTGGCACCTCCTGGGTGATTTGGAGAGTGCAGTCCACTGCATATAGGGAACTGCACCTCCACCATCCTAATCTGATAAAGACAGGCATCACTTGTGTTACGACTATACCTTTTGGTTTATTGTTTCTCAACTACGACACAGGCTTTCTCGCGCATCAACGCCTACCATCGTTCACCTAAACGGTATAGGCTAGTCGCCCCGCCGTTTACCCCTGCGGGTTTTCACGGTGCCCTGTTACCATTGAGGTTTACTACGTCTACCTTCTAAGGTTGAGCTTCAACACTCTCCCTACGATTGAGCGTCACTACGCTCCCGAGACAAGACAGTAGCATACCCCAGAGGTGATTGTACGACATGTGGCCCTATTGATGTTCAATAATTGGCCAAAAAAGCCCCGTTTTCCTTTTTTTCTCCATGACGCATGGTCGTTAACGTCATAAAAAAAATCTTTATCCGTAAAGAAATATCGGGGGCCTTTTACACTACTCTAATCTTCGATGATTGTTCACATTCTATTACACAGTATGTGTAATTATTTTGCAGACAATTACTTATTTTCATGATAGTATGTGATCTATTTTGGAAATAAACCGATTCATAAATGGCACTTGCTGAATCAGTTTATTTGTGTGTATCACGGTTATTCTTTTGAGAAGTACTGTTGTAATTCTTTCCTGCTCAAGTAAATTTTCGGTAAGGATATTCAGCTCTTGAGCTGCATGCTTGGGGATACTGTGGCTCATGTTGAAAAGAATTGAAGTAGACTTGGTTGAGCTTGAACTTTTACGTGATTGTACTTGGGAGAATATTAACTTGTGAAATAAATACTTTTTTTAGTGCGTAGTAACTATTGAATTGTATTTAAGACTGACTTGTTACCTATTTGACGAGTTCATACATGGTTTTTGTTTTAGTAATTGTGATATTGTTCATGATACTAATCTGCAATTGAGCTTACCAATACGAGGTGATGCTTTTAAAGAATTTGGAATGGAGGAAAAGAGTATGAGCATAAGCCGGAGAACAATATTTGTCAGCTGGATTTATGTAGGTATCGAAGTGATTGTGGCTGTTGTGTTTTTTTTTCTTCTGTCCATCTCTACCCCTATGTCTTCGTTGCTTTTCGTTTTTTGCTGTTAATTGTTCATTGAATTGGGTATACGTGCTCATGTAAATAGTGTTGTCGGATTTACTGCTCTCGCGAGCTGCATTATTTGACGTGTTGTCATTTATTTGTCATGTGAGACATGGTGGAGACAAAACTACAAAGCAAAATAACGATCTAATGGTGATTGTTGCCGTCTTTTTACGAAAATACTGTTTTTCAGTGACGAGTTGTTATTTACGTCAACGCGCTGTATTTATTTGAAAGATGTTTTGGTGATGATCAATGACAAATATTACGTTTTTGGAGTTTAGGGGCTTACGAGTTGTGCAGAACATAATGAGATGAAATCATTAGTTGACTGTGCGTGTTGTAAACTGTTAGATTTGGTGTGTTGGTGTAATGTGCTGCGTGGGTACTTTTGTTTTGAAACGACACACTAGGCTCAACAGTTTTGTCGGTGTTGATCGAATATAGCATGGCGAACACAGTTGGAAGAAAGGGGTTGATGGATTGAAAAGTAATGTGTACTTTTGGGCAAGTTGACTTACAAAGCGTTAGCAATGTTGCGCAACTTGCCTACGTACGTTGGTACGTTTCTTGCACAAGGCGGCGCGTGGGAGAGGGTTAGCAAAGCTCGCGCGCGCGCGCTGCCGTGAACGCGGCAGCAATGCAAACTTATTCCAAAGCGCCACCAGCTCTCTCTCTTTCTCAGCAAGTTACATGCCCACAAAGGCGTGCAATGCACCACCACCACCACCACCACCAAACCACGTCGTCGTCGTCGTCGTCGTCGTCATGGCCGTCGTGCGTGAAGGTGGATGCGAGGCGCGGATGCGAGTGTGAGTGTGACCACGTCGTACTGCACGTCGCGTCATGCGCGCCGCGCCAACAACAGCGCGTGCAATTGCGTAGCGCGCAGGTGGGGTGCTCACAACCAAGCCAAACTCTTCGCCTGTTGCCGCTACGCTGCGTCTGGTGCACGGCGACGACGACGACGACGACGACTACGACGACGCGCACACCGTCACACATGCTTTCCGCGCACGTCTGCGCGCAACGCAACGCGCCATGAACGACGGCCGCGACGACCGACGTTGCAACGGCGGCCACCACCACAGAGAACCATAACGATATCCCACACACGCACGCACGCCTTCATGCATGCATGCATGCATGCATGCACGCTCTCGGCGTAGCGCGGCGGCGCCGGGGGGAAACGACAGTGCAACAACGGCCAGAGCGATTAGGGTTGGCGGGTTGTCTCAAGTGGCGCAGCGAGTTTGGACGTCTCTCCCTGCGCGGCGACGCGCGGCGCTTGTGCGGTGCGGTGCGCCAGCGGACGGGCGACAAGCGCGGCACCGCCGCCGCAACCACGCAGCACGCGCGACGCCGACGAAGACGACGACAAGAGAAGGCGCGCCGCCGCCTCGCGCAGAGCGTGTACCGCGCGCCAGTGGCAGACGACGCGGTCGAATTACAAGCCGCAAACGCAAACGCGCGGCGAAAAAAAAGGGGCGCACGCGGCGTGCACGCGCAGCAGTGCCGCACAGTGCGCTCGGGTGGGCGGGGGCGCGCACACACACAGCGGGGGGGGGGGGGCTTCGGCCACGGCGTCGGCGTGTTGCTACACAACACAGCGTGTACAGCCGCCGGTCGGGGGCACACGACGGGGGCGCGGCAGCAACGGCGGCGGCGGCCCGCGGGCCGAATGTGTGGTGGTGGCATTGGGCGCGTGACGCGCGCTGACACGCGCGGAGAGCGCGGCCGACGACTGAGCGCGTCTCAATTGAAAGCGAGTGCACGGCACGCGTCACGCGCCACGTCATCCAGCGCGCACACGCGTGCGCGCTGGCGCCGCTCTCGCGCCGTCGTTTTTGTCAGTGCCGTCGCCGCGCGCGGGGGCGGGGGGGTCACGCGGCGCTCCGTGTTGCGCTTTGCTCATCACGTCGCGCGCGCGAAGAGCGCCTGCGCGCCGCGCGCCCTTCGTGTGCGCTCGGTTGCCCCCACCGCTTCCCCCCCCCCCCTCCCCCCACCTCTTCCCCCTCCCCACCGTCGCTCCCCCCATCTTTACCCGCCCCGACTGCCGCGCGTCGACGCCCCTCCCGTCGTCGTCGCCGCCGCCGCCGCCCCCTCCGTCGCGCCCCCCCCCCCCCCCCCCCCACCCGCGGGCGTCTCCGTGTCTCCCTCGCTTCTCCGCCCCGTCGTTTCGCTGCTGCTGTTCGCTGCTTCCCGCCCCGCCACAAGCGCCCCGGTCGAGTGGCCCCGTACCCTCTCGCGCGCGCGCGCGCGCGCGCTCTCCCCCCCTACTCTCACCGCGCGCCTCCGCTCTCCGCGCGCCACCGCCACCGCTCCCGCTCCCCCGACACACACACACACACACACACCGCGCGCTACTTAACCGCGCCCGATCGTGCTCGCGCCCCTCCGTCGCGCGTGTAGCGCCCTCCCCTCTCCTCTCCTCCCCTTCTCCCCCACCCCCACCCCCCTTCCCTTCCTCCCCCTCCCCCCCCCGCTCCGCTGCGTCGCTCCCCGCTCCCCCCCCGCGCTTCCTTTTCCGCCCGCGCGCGCCGCCCCGCTCTCCCACGCCGCGCGCCCTTCGTGGTCAGTGCCCCACCCCCCAAAATCGTGCCGTTTTTCGCGCCTTCCGCCCGCCGCCATGCGCCCCGTCGCGCCGCCCTGCTCCGAGTGGCTCCAAACGCCCGCCGCAGCCGCAGCCGCAGCCGCAGCCGCAGCCGCAGCCGCAGCCGCCGTTGCTTCGTCCTCTCCCTCTCGCTCTCCCTCTCGCTCTGTCGCCGCCGCCGCGCCCGCGCCGCCGCCGCCGCCGTCCTCGTTGTCGCCGCCGCCGCCTCCGCCGCCGCCGTCGCCGCCGCTGCCGCCGTCGCACCAGGCCCCGCAGCCGCAGCCGCAGCCGCAGCCGCTGCCTCTGCCGTCGTACGCGCCCACGTCGTCGCCACCGCCGTCGTACGCGCCCCACTACTCGCACCCTCTGCCGTCGTACGCGTACGCCCCGCCGCCGTCGTCACCGCCGTCGTCACGCTCGCACGCCACGCTCACAACCACCGCCGCCATGCCACCGCCGCCGCCACCGCCGCCGCCGCCGCCGCCGCCGCCGCCGTCGTCGTCGTCGCACCCGCCTCCGCCGTCGCAGCACTACCGCACTGCGTTCACCCCGGCCTCAAACGCGCTGTTCGACGCCATCAACGCCGCGGAGCATGCGTCCTCGCATAATCCCCTCTCCACTGTTGCTGCACTGGCCGCCGAACAGCCGCGCGTTCCCACTGCGCCCGCGTCGTATGCGTCGTCGCCACACCCGTCCTTCTCATATCCACGCTTCCCTGCCGCCATGCCGGAGTTGTTTTGCTACACTTCAGCGCCGCCGCCCCTCATGCACCACCACCCCCACCCCCACCATCACCATCACCAACAGCAGCAACCGCCGCCACCGCCACCACCACCACCACCACCGCCGCCGCCGCCGCACATGCCCATGGCGCCATCCAGCATGGCGCCATCCAGCATGGCGCCATGCATGCCAAAGCGCGGCGGCAAGCGGCGCACGCCCTCCAACGAGTTGCCGCCCGCCAAGTTGCAAAAGATCCCGCCCGATCCCAACAACGCTTTCCACTGCGGCGCGTGCGGTGCCACGTTCGCCATGAAGCGTCAACGCGACCATCACGTGCGACACCAACACGAACGCACGTTCGAATGCTCAAAGTGCACCAGTCGATTCAAAACCAAATCCGATGCCAACCGACACATTCGTATTGTTCACGACCGCATTCGCCCGTATGCGTGCGACATTTGTCCACGCACCTTCTCCGAGCGAAACAAACTGCGTAGGCATCGCGAGACGGTGCACCAAAAGCTACGACCGTACGCGTGCCCTGGATGTAACGCTCGATTTGGCGAACTCGGAAACTTGCGTCAACATACCGGCTCTCTGCACCCGGAACTCATTTTGGATACGGCTGCTATCAGAAGTCGCGCCGCTGCTTCCATGCAATCTCAACACTCACAAATTCAATCGTGACGACGCCATCAAACCATCAACAACTGTCATTCGCCCTACCCCTTCGCCTTCCCCCCTTCCCATCTCTTCTAACTACTACCACTTGTGCTCTGTGTCTCTCTGTGTGTGTGTGTGTCTCTCTCTCTATGTGTGTGTGTGTGTGTGTGTCTCTCTCTCTCTCTCTCTCTGTCTGTTCTATCGCCGAAAACAAACAAAACAAAACAAAACCTAACATAACAAAAAAGAGAAAAGTGCCTTGTTCTTATCGCCTGTGCAGTGTGTCTGGGCTGCGCGTCTGCTGTGCTGTGTAACTGTTTGTGCTTTATTTTGCGGGCTTGTCTATTGCTACAGTTAGCTAGCTAGTGGCAACGGACGGTGTATACGTTTGGTGTTGGTGTTGTTGTTGTTGTTGTTGTATGTTTGATTGTGTTTACTGGTTGCCTGGTGCTCACCGCCAACGCGCACCATTTTCATGTTTGAATAGCTGTGTAAAAAAGAGGCTGACACTGAGGCCGCGGCTGCGCGGGGGAAGCGCGCGCCCAAACTGACCCGCGAACCATATATGCATGCAAAGACGCGGTAGACGCGTTCACCCACATGAGATCGCACAGCGCAAGCGAGATCAGTTGCGATGTGATGCGTGCGATGCAGCGGGAGGCGTGGCGAAGGGCGAATGCAAGCGATCACATGGCGCCGAGCCGTACACAACTTACGTAGAGCACAGCACGTCAGGCGCACTGACGCCATCGCCACACGTGTGTGCGTGCGTGCGTGCGTGCGTGCGTGCGCGCGCAATGGCGGACAACGCCCCGCCCACACTCGCTGCCACCATCTTCATTTTCACACGCCGTAGCCCTTCTCTCTACTTAACTTGCATACTTGTTCATCTCTCTCTCTCTCTCTCTCTCTCTCTCGCCCTGCATGCGAGATCAACCTCGCGCGATACTCTGTTACGAGCGCTTTCGCCGTGATGGTCGTCGTGTGTCTGCACGCGCTACGTCATGTGCCGTCGCTCTCTCAAGTTGGTCACAGATACCAATCGCGGATCCCGACATGTTTGCGCGTCGCCGTGTGTCGTATTTGCCTTGTTCCACGTCCATACCACTCGTAGACGTGGTGCATCCACCCGACGGCAACGCCCCGTTGCGTTACTCTACACGCTTCGTCCTTGCCGCTGTTCGCTGTCGCCTTTTTTATGTGGAATAAACAGTCCATATCGACATGAGTGCTTTTCCCTAGCTGCGCCGTCCACACGTCTCACCCGTCGTTCCACTCTATAACAAATAAACAACTTACTTGCACAAATGAAAAAAAGGCATCCGTTCCCCATACTTTTTTTTTTTACACACAATCACTCGCGGAAACGTGTGACAAACCAAAGTGTGACGGCAAAACGGGTCATCTCACGACGCCAACGGGCGCACCAAGCAAGCAAGCCACATGTTCACAGCGAACTTCACACACAAGTTCCTCTTCAAGCACCGGCTTCCATTCAAGCTTAGTGCTTTTTGTTGTTGGCGTTGAGCTGCTCCCACTTGCGCCAAAACTGTTGACGCTTCTCCAACGGGATTATCCTCGCTTTTCTCGCGCTGCCGGTCACACTCTTGCCGTTGTACCAGAACGTGGCGCCGTTGAGAATGTACTCGGAACACGCGTCCATTGTCTGCGTGTGTTCCATTTCATCTCGAACAACGCTCTCAAACACATCGTACAACGATTCCAGCTTGGGCGACCGCCGTTGCGTCTCAGTGGCGGCAGCTGCCTTGTCTGAGATTTGAAACTCTTGAAAATAATACAAAAAGTTGTCAAAGTACTCGTATGCCACGTCTGGCACCGGCAACTCACGCAGTCTGCTTTCGTTTTCTTCTAGAAACTGACTGTACGTGTCCACGGCGTGTCCTTCCAGCTTTTGCGAGAACCGATACGACTCCGTGGGCGAGATCATGAACAAAACCACAAGAAACCTGAGCACCTCCTTTGTCAGTTAGCTACCTACATTGCTACCTTGTCGTCGCTTGGCTTGTTCGTCTTCATTAACATACCAATAGTACCCAAGGCTCACGTGGAATGCCAGAAACCGATCCTGTTCGCTCAAATCCCCCGTCGCCGTCGCGCATTATGCTCGCCAGTCAGTATCAAATCATTTCATCACCATCACACAATAAAAAAAAAAACGCTTCACGTACAAACCACCGACGGTCGCCGCCCAGACTTTCCATCACAGCAAGGTGATACGCTTCGTTCAGTTCTTCTGCGTGGTGCACATTCATTAAAGTAGGCGAGCGGTACCACCCCAGCGTGGAGAACAGATGCAAACAGCTCGAGTATGCAAAGTACGGCATTCTGGCCACCGTTTCCAAAACCCAGAAACGCGGTATAGGTCGATCTTTGAATATTACATCCAATAACCGACAAGTTGCCGTGTACACAAAGTTAACAAACGGCGACGCCTGCACCACGCCGTCGGCCTGCTCACGCTTCTGCTCCCGTTCAAGCACCTTTGCATCGTCCAAACTCAGCTTGAGACAGTCGGGCGGAGTGTACTCCTGTGGGGGCAAAAACCCCATTGTGCGCCCGATGGCTATGCGAATGTCGGTCAGTTCCACAACAAAGTTGTTAAAAGCAAGCTGGATGGCAGGTGCCAGCTGCGGCTGAAAACAAGAATCTTCCGATGCGTAGTACGCTTCCAGTTGCTCTGCTGGCAACAACAACGCCTCGGCATCCTTTTTCGATCGCTCGGGGTCATCGGTTACAACTGCGCGCACACCACGATTGCAGCGCGCGCGGACCGCGCGGCGGCACCCATACGACGACAGCCGGGAGCACTGACGTTTCCGCGCCAACAAGGGGGCTGCAACGAAGCACACCATGTCGCAAAACCGTTGCGGTTTGGGCCCGCGTTTTGGTCGCGGTCTCGAAGACGGTGTCGCGGCACTCCGCGGCCGTAGTGCCACAGCTCGAGGGAGTTTGAACTGTTGAAGCAACCCGAGATGCCACCCACGTACGTGCCGAGTTGCGTGTGAATCGCGCGCGTGCTGGTCCTGACAAATTTCTCTATCCAACGTCCGTACCAAATACAGTACAGGAGCGCTCCTGGGACTATTTTTTTAATGACGTGGCCGCACAAAAGAAAAACTTGACACCTTCGTAACTTGGCACTTGATGACATTATTGTGTGTCGTTTCCAATGCAACGTCTTACGGCGTTCTTCCTAACCCTTACGCGCTCCGCTTTTACCACCTTCGCTACTCCGCTTCACGAGTAAGCCAAAGTGCCACTGAGATAAGACCATTGACTTGCCCCCCTCAAATATCTACAACACAAAACTCATGCAAACAGGCCAGCCTGTTCCTCCCCACCAACACTCACCAAGCTAGATTCCAGTCATCACTCAACCCTAAACGCATTTCAGCAACCTCCATTATCGCTCCAACAAGTGTTCTGCTCCGTCATGACATCCCAACTGTCGCTCCATTGCCGTTCGCAAGTGCACGAACCGAACTCCTGTTATTATCAATGTGCTCCCTCATTTCTTCATTAATAGCCATTGCCGCACCAATTACTGGCTCTCCCGTGTTGTCCTCCTCACTAATAATGATATCTTCAAACCGCATTGCAAGATTGCAATGCTCTCTGGTGATCATTGTTCTCCACCCTTTGAACGAGATAAGATCTTTCGTACGCATGTGCGACAACGCCCAACGCTTCATCATTCGATCGGGCATCCATTTTGCCAGTAATACCAAATTGCGATTATAACCATCAGAGTTTCTAAAGGCCGATACGATTTCCTTCAAGTTAGCTTCTTTCTCCTTCTTGTTAAACAGCGTTTGTAAGTAATTCGGGAGAGTTTTCGCAACGTCGGAATGGTGTTGCAACAACTGATCAAACCCGGTAATTAGCACCAACAGACCCTCGAGCCGTTCGCCTACGGGCAAATACGGCAAGAACTTTTCCTTATACTCATTCAACTTCTGAATGGTGTTACGCGTTGCTCCATACACCCGCATTCGCTCGCTCTTTTTGAATGGGCCGCGAAGATAGTCCTTGGACCCTACCCAGCCGTAGTACACTTCTTCTTCTATTGTGATAGCAACATCTAGAAACTGGCTGAAATCATTCCACCAATCGTAGAAGATGTCAATGTGGTTGAGGGTTAGAAGCATCTTTCGCTTCTGCATCACGTACGCCATGTTCTGAAGCTCACGAATTTCAGCCTTGATGGCGTTATGGACAAGCGCAAACGAATCCGTGGCCCAATCTTGACCGAACGGAGTAAATTGCACCGGTGCGTACTTGTGCGTAATCTCCCCTTCAAACATCTTCTTGGGTATTCGCGCAGTTCGCAGAATATCGAGCGGGGCTGGAACTGCAGGCACTTTGGGTCCTTCCTCAACCGAGTCACTGGTATCCGAAGACGTATTGGCAGCGGAGGCTGATGATCGCTTCCCAAATAGTGATGAATGCTGCCTCTTTCCCTTTCTCCTTGACTTCAAGTTTGCTTGCGGTTCCGGATGAGTTTCCAGCTTCTTCCTGGCTGCCTCTGTCTTGTCTGTGCTGACGTCCGGAAGCGACGGTGCGTCCTCGGGCACTTCCTGTGCCTTTGTGAGTAAGCTCTCCTTATTAGCGCCACGCCCGAGCCGGTTTCTGAAACTTTTGCTGGACAAGGCCGCGCGTCTGGTGTTCTCATCAGGTGTAGTTCCCTCCTTCCGACGCCCGAAGCGTCGGACGGATCGTTCGGATCTGTCGGCGTGTGTGGCAGCAGGTGCAGAGCCTGGACGCGGGGGCTTTGCCGGGGTTGCCTTGTTGTTCTGTGAAGCGGCGTTCTTGGTCTTAAAACTGGACGGTTTCAATGGGGGTGGAGGGGGGGGGAGTGACGCTGGACGCGAAGATTTGGAAACTGGTGGCGGCGGTGGCGGCGGGGCGGATGACGTGCCTGACTTGTTCAATGGTGGAGGTGGCGGCGGCGGCGGCGGCGGCGGCGGCGGCGGCGGGGCGGATGACGTGCCTGACTTGTTCGATGGTGGTGGTGGAGGTGGTGGTGGAGGTGGTGGGTGGCCGCCGCCCCTTGCGTTGTTCGGCGCTGCCGGTGGCGGGGGCGGCGGTGGCGGGGGGGGACTGCCTCGCGCCGTGTTGGGCGCGGCAGGGGGCGGCGGTGCAGACGGGGGTGCAGACGGGGGTGCCGACCGCGAAGGCGGTGGGGGTGGTGCAGACGATTTGGCAGACTTTGCGGATGGCGGAGGGGGAGGGGGGGGTGGTGGAGGGGGATACGCAGTTCCAGCGCGCTTTGCTAATGGCGGCGGCGGCGGAGGCGGCGGCGGAGGCGGACCCATGACGAGAGGTACGGTGGGACAGCGGGCAGCGAAACGCGACCGAGAAGGACCGGGGGGGATGAAGAAGGCGGACGTGGCCGACAGGCAAACGGCGTCCGCGGGCTGAGTGAGGGGGAAGAATTCCCACACCGAGCTGCGACAATGGCGGGGTGGAGAACGTCGAGGACGGGAGGGGGCGCACGGCTTATCTGTTTGGTTTGTGGACGCAGTTTTTGGGCGGTGGCGCGCGTGCCGTGTTCTGTTGCTGCCAGTTTTTGATTCTGCTGGTGCGCGTGTGGTGGCGCGCGGCTTACAGCGACACGCCCGTTTACAAAAGCGGCATGTCGTAGCCGCCGTTGACGCCGCAGCGCACACGCGTCGGGCGCGCTTGTTTCCGAGCCGCGAGACGTCTCTGCCGTTGTCTCAGATGGCCTCTTTTTTGTCGCCCGTGCATAGTAGGTATCGCTGGCGGCCCCTTGACAGTGTGGCTGTCGCGCCACCCAGCTGTCCCACGCACCCGCCTCATCACGCACCCTTCGGCCTACGTCCCTTCTCAGTTCTTTTTTTTTTTCCCCTGCGAAAATGCACACTCAGGCATGCGCTTAAAATGGTACTTTTTTGGCTTCACGCACAATTCTCTGCTTGTGTTTGTCTCCGAAAACATAGAAAAGTACAACCTTGAGACCCCGCAAAAGTCACTATTTAACGTACAAACATCATCTTGTGCCTCAGCTTGTCCTCAGTGTCCCTGGCCTGACTTTTTGGCCTGCATCATCTGTGCTGGTACCTCCCATACAGGGCTTGCTTTGGACACATTTCAAATAATCTTTAAATGTAGCTTACACTGTTTACTTGTAGAGATCGCCACATCTACTTTTGGGTTCCAAACTCGGTGTCGACACGATTTGACATCCACAACACCACAAACAGCTTTGTTGTCTCTCAAAACCGGATACAAAGTCGGTGATGGACACTAACAATCCCCCGCTGCCGGCGAAAGAGATCGGTCACCACTTTTGAGCCTAATCCACCCACGTTCAATGTCTTAATTCAATTGTTCTAGGCTCTTATGTTAAACCTACGCAGTTTCACATGTTTGTACTATCGTTTTCTTATATTCACCAGATAGGTACAATACAAATTGGTTTGATTTTTCACTTGCTTTTGCGCTTTTTTGTCAGCAGCCGCGCTTCTTTCCTGGCACACTCTCTCCCTCTCTTCTTTTTCTTTAATTCTGCTTCTTACTCAATCTGAAACTGGTCTATACTTAATTTTGCCTGACAGTTCGATACCTCCCGTTTCCCGGGAAGGACATGTAGCCTGGCGACCCCTTTTGAAGGCGTCAAGAAGGGTGTCGGCACAACGTAAGAGCCCCATGCCCACTCTATTGCGTGTCGGCCCCCTCTCCTGGAAGGCGGGAAACTTAAGCATGTGACATACATGACAAAGTAAACGTAAAACTAGCATTAATCCTTTCAAATGCACCTCTAAAACCACCTAAAAGATAGGGGTCAGCTTCTCCTGGGGAAAACCTGCCAAAACGTCTAGATAATGAGGGCTGTACACCACTCGCTGAAAGGTAGTACTCAGCTTTTCAGCGTTTCAGTGTTGCACTGTTGCCATCCTACACTTTTGACGTGCTCCTCAACAATCTTTTCTCAAGCTAAATATATTCTAGTGCATGTGAGTCAGAAGCCCGTGTTGGACAATATACTCATGAAATTCTGCAGGTAAAAATTCCCTCAAAATCAACGAAATCTCTGGTCGGTCACCATTGCGCGTCGTGTGTAGAAGAATTTTTGAATAACGTTAACCATTGCTTCTTTTCGTTTTCTACGCCGACGACTTAGTATTTTGTTCACATAAAATACAGATCTTTTTTTGGGGACTTTCACCGGAACAGATTTAGTTAGAATCGGGTTAGCGATACCATCTGGTGGCATTATAAAGGGTCTTATCAACGATACATGCACCTCAGATTTGATCTTAATGTGAGAAGAAAAGTCGACGCGCATGTGAATTAAACCAAACAAGTAGCGAAGGATTGTAAAACCTGAAAGTTCTAGGGAGTAGGCGATGTGCTCGAACTAGAAGGAGGAGATTGAGAATACCTTTAATGTATGACAGCACCAGCCATTGAAGGGTGCGAAAGGAACGGCAGGCTTACTGAGACAACGTTGGTAGACGGTGATGCACAGCGCACGCCGGGCTTAAACCCCATAAAGACCTTTACTTGCCTTTATGGTCGATTGCAGAAACCAAAAGGGGAAAAAAGTAGTCTAGTAGGGGCTTAATATTACAATTGTGACCGAGGTTGCCATGCTTGGTGAAGATATATATCTCATCGGCCACCCGATTTTCGGTGGTGCTCTTCACCACGTGGCCACGATGAGGTGCACTTGAGAGGCGCCTCCCTGTCTACTTATTCCTATCATTCTAATAATAAGTTATCGAAAAGCTAAAATAATTGCTACCTGAACCACTGTAGTACGCGGTGCATCCCGGCAACCAAACAGGACCACCGCGTGGAATCATTACCTCCTTAGTGTAGCTCACTTTAATACAGATTTCCCTCTTAGCGACGGCCAGGTCCTGTGGCGGTATCTTAGTGCGTTCGCCCGTGCGGTGCACTATATGGCGGCAGCCGTTTGTGCGGGATGCACCACACCGTTCGGTAACGCTAATCGGCCTTCGGAACGGTTTCGATTACTGTTGGGGCGCTTAAGGTCCATTCTCCGTGGCCGTTCGTAATGGCTTAGCAATTAAGCTTTCTTTGAGGGTTGCCCAGATTGGTCGGGAGTTTTTGTACAAATTGGTTTCGTCGTATCCTCCGTTACGCGTTTTGAGTGATCGAATGTCATAACGCACAGGGGTCTTCTCCGCCTCTTCTTTTTCTTCGCGCTGGACCTTTCCGGTGTTATCGTTTCCATTCGTCTTCCTTCTTTTTTTCTTTTCTTTTTCTTCTTGTACCGTATCGGATGGATTGTACTACGTCGCGATGCACGGGGACTCCCTAAAACCTCTTGACGGGAGTCGCATGTCCGCCGAAGGGTCAATCAAACACAGTGAGAGCTCTCGTCGTGTGTAAACCCCGGTCACGGGTGTGATTTCGGTGTCGGCCGGGCCTCTTCGGTTCTTTCCGCGCATTCAGCAGAGAATTCGAGCACCTCTGCGGACACATTGCACGACCGTCACGGGTTTCATCGGGCGCGAGAACCTACCGTCGATGTGTACAAAGACCATGGCGCCGAGGCAATTCCGCGCCGGTCTGCCTCTCGATCCCTGTTGGCCACCATGTCTATTAAGGGTCCCTGCGGTTTGAACCACACCCGTGATATCTCGAAGCCTCTGACCCGCTCCCGCTCTAGAGGTCGTGGTCGTGGCCAGCCCCTTACCGCTCTGGTTTTCTCGTCATCCCTCATCCCTGGTGCATCATTCGGTTTTCTTCTAGGTTCCGGGCATTACGATCCATATTTGTTCAGCACACCGCCTTCCACCCTCAACCCTTTCGAGTTGCTCCAGAAGGAGCTCAACGCACTACGCTTGGAGGCCACCTCTCGGCCGGTCCCAATCAGCACCGCTGGGTTGAGTTTGCATTACAAGCATCCCACACTTCCTTTTTATGTCTCATGGAATCGTTGAGACATTCACCATCTTGGCGCCGTGCCACTAGCTCCACCGATGCAGTCCAGGGAGAATCTTTCACGTCCCGGAAGACATGCTTGCTTTCAGAAGCGTCAGAAGCATTCACCATTTCGGTTTTTTTTCCCAAACACCATCTCAAGCAATTTACCATATCTGCGGGGCAAGGACGAGTTTTTCTACTTCCGCAACCTGGTGGGACTGTTGCACCGTATCGATCCGTCGACGACGTGGCTGAAGCTTGACTGCAAAATGGTGATATTTAACACACCCTTCGATACCATTCACTGGTTGGATCGTAACCGTTGGGGCCAGGACGCTGCCACCGAGGCCTGGATCCGTCGTCGGAGTAGTCTCGTCCGAACCATGCATCGTTTCCATTGCACAGAGTTCTTTTATCGAACGACTGAGAATCGCCGCAAATGGTATGTTACCCGTTCTGACTGGTGGGAGGGCTTCGAGGAACCTCAATGGTTGTGTGTTCCGACTCCTCCCGTGCTGGCATACTTCGGCAGCCATTGCGACCGAAGCAAGGGGTACTATCATACAATTTGGTCTGTGGCTCTCGCGGAGTGGTCCATTTTAGTGACCCTTTTCGCTGTTAAGGCCTCCTGTGACGGTATTACCTCGGACAGACGTTGCTCTTACCCCCGGATTACCAGCTACGGTTTCTTACCTGTTGGCCGCATCTTCCGGATTCCCCGCTCCACCGTGGATTTTATACGCCAAATTGATGTGGAGGAAATTCTCCTCGGTACTGAATAGAGCTGGAGACTTACTTCGAGGTGTCTCTGTCGCATCCGTGGAAGGATGACCAATGTTGGGGTGTTTTGTACTTCGAGAAGCCATCCATCCCCAGTCAGGTGAACCTGGTATTTCCAGGAGATGAGCCCATTTGTGGGTCCCCTCATCGCTGTATCCATGAGTTGGAGATTGCGGAAGGTATTACCCCCGTGCCTTCGACCCCTGAACTTGATGGTTCTGCTTGTATTTCTTCTATCTGCGTCACCCGTATTCTCTGTTCGGTTCCTGGTCCTTCTGCTGGGCCTGTACAGTCCCACATGGTGAATCGTATCACAGTTGGCGTTGATGAGTCTGTTACAGCTCTTTCTCTTAGTGGTGCGCTCATGAGGATCCAGCTCGTTTGCGTCTCTCGTCTCAAGCGTCCCGGTCCGCGCTCTCTTCAAGAAGCTCTCGCGCTTTTGGAGCAGCTCATCTCTCGGCACCCAGACTATATCTCCGCTATCAACCAAGCGGTGGCCTTCCGTAATCGGGTTCAGGCCGGGATGTACCAGGCGGTCACGCACCACGTTGCGTATCTCAGCACCACAGTGGAGCGAGCGGACACTTCGAGCAATCCTCTCGTGGGCACCACGGTCGGTTCTTTGCTGGCTTCCGCCTGAAATTACCCTGTGGGAAACGTGCCGATGACCATGCCTGAATCTTCGCCCTTCCATGCTCCTCCATCCCCTTCGGGTACCTCTTCCGGTCCGCCGCCGTTGTCTCCGACTGCTCAAGGTTCTGCTCCTAACTGGTCTAGTGTGGGCTCACAGTCCCATACTCCGAAACTTCCTGGTACTGGTTCCAGGCCTTTCGGAGGACCGTCTACCATTCCTGGCGTGGACCCCTTCCTGGAGGGGTCTTTGTAGGTTTCTTACCTTACAATAAACTCGATATCTCTTCTTGATTACGCCTTTTCTTTTCCTTCGCATTGAGCCATCGCACAGCTAACGTCTCTTCTCCCCCTCCGTAGCGCCCTGCACCAGTGTAGGTCTTCATCCATCGGTTGGTGGGAGTTCGTTACTCCTGCGCCAGTACCGTAATCGGAAGTTGCGTGGTAAATGGTGAAGAGGTTCCCATGTGCCATCTCCAGGGCCATAGCCATACCACCGTACAGAGTAACAAAGACCTGCTGGTATTCGATTGTGACCTGCAACGGTGTTGATTGTGCATTCGGAGGCCGGGACCTCTGTGTTCCCGCCTAGGTGAGGTGCGGAGCCCTGACCTTGGGCTCCTTGGGTTGTCGTAGGGTCTATAGTGTTCTCCAGAACTTGCGATCGAACGCTTCTCATCCCACTTGGTGAATCCGACTCCTGTTCTGGGGGTGCCAGGCCAATGGCTGGGTTCGCTGTAGGGCCATCCTTCCTAGGGTCTATTGAGACCCGGTATACCGATGCGATGTTTTCGAGTCCATCCATTCGAACCGTAGCGGTGTGCTCATTCACTGAGATTACCTCACATGGTTCTTTAGATTTAGGGAGTAGCTTCGATTTGATATCCGCATCAATGCGAATATCGTCTCTTTCCTCGGATGGTGTCGGTCTGGACTCACTGGAAGGGATATCAATGAAGACATAGTCCCTGGTTTCCACCTTCCTATTTCTCTTCACCCCTTGGTCGTAGTAAGCTTCACACCGCTTTTGGGCTACTGTCAATTTGGCATTGGTTTCACTTAAGGTTTTACTGAACTTGTTGAGTATATTCTTCTTCACCTGAGCGGAGGTATGTGTACCAGCTGCTCGGTAGTCATCGGGTCCTGGTTGCAGGACAATACCATGAGGTGTACGTGAGAGGACTAAGTCAAAGGGAGTAGTCTGCGTAGATCGTTGTACCTGGACGTTATAGGCATGTGTTAGGGGTTGTACATAATAATCCCATCCAGTTTGGTGTTCTTCTACATAGTGTCGTAGTCTTGCCACAAAAGTTTTGCTGAAGCGTTTCACTTGGCCGTTCGTCTGCGGACTGTACGTTGTGGTGAAGTAATGCTTCAACTCAAGCAATGGTACATACTGGTTCAAGTAAATTCGATGCAAAGTTCGAACCATTGTCGGTAAGGAAGTACATTGGGGCACCGTACGGGTATACCCCATTTTTGAGGAAGGCTCTTGGCAAGACCGTCGAGATTGTGCTCTTCAAATTGTGGTGCTTGTGAGTTTGGAAAGCCGGTCGGTGATGACCACCACGAATCGGAAACCCTCTGGGGTTTTTGGAAGTAGGCGCAGGATGTCGATAGCTACATATTTCAAGGGCCCAGCCGCCGGGAAAAGCTTCAAGTACTTCCTGTGCTTTCGTAAACCACCTAAGGTCTTTACACACGAGGCGCTGCGAGCCACATAGGTGTAAACATCGTGGACCATGTGGGGCCAGTAGAAGGGTTTCCTCAAGATATAATATAACCTTGTGGCTCCTGGATGACCTGCCGGCTTTGGATAATGCCCTAAATACAATACCTTCGGGCGTAGGGACTATGGTACTCCTTTTGAAATGCTCCGTTAAGGGTAGAACGACGCACTAGGTAACCTTCATGGTACATATCTAACTGCGATCCTTTGATGCCTATTTGGTTGCTCAATGTCACGCGGTAGGTGTGCGGAATTAACGCTCGCAAGAATTTCTCTCGGGTTATGGGAGTGTCCCCCCCTTTTTCGATAGCTCCTAACATTTCAGACATTTCTCCCTCCATCCCTCTTCATCATCCCATTGTCCTTTTTGTTCTTCCTTATCATACGGTTGTGAGAGCTGAATCGTGAAGCATGATATATCATCCGCTACCGGTTCGGTCTCCAGCTCATCGGTATTTAACCAGGAAATCGCATCAGAGATGTTCTGTTTTATACCAAGGCGGTATTGGACTTCATAATCAAACTCCAAGAGTCGCAGTCTCCATAGAGCTAACCGTCCGGAGGCGTCTGCTAACCCCAATATCCACCGTAAGGCTTCGTGATCCATTCGTACAGTAAAACGGGCACCATTTAGCTTAGGTCGCAGCATCAACATGCTCCATACCACTGCGAAGCACTCCTTTTCCGTGACGGATTATATTAGTTCCGTCTGTGTGAGCGCTCGGCTCCAGTAACCAATTGGTGCCCTTGATTCATCGTCCTGCTCCTTCATTAAACAGCAACCAATCTGGGCGTCTGAGGCATTAGTATCCAATTTGTATGGCTTTCCCGTCTTTGTTAATGCCAATATAGGACGTGAAAACAGCGCTGTTTTCAACAGATGGAAAGCGTCCAGTTCGTCGTATTCTAAATAAAAATATATATAAGAACCATTTTGGTTGTCCTTTTTGGAGACGTCGGTTTAGAGGGGCTGTTATCTTTTCAAAGCCTTTGATAAACCTGCGGTAGACGTTGCACAAACATATGAAAAAGATATCCGTTCGGGTTCTAAGGATTTTCGCTTCTAGTACCGCTCTGAGGTTTCGTTTGGCTACTTCAAGTTTTCCTGGGCTGATTGTGTGCCCTATATACTCCACCTTCTGGTCGAAGAACATACACTTCCTTAACGTCAGAGTTACTCCCTCCTTTCTCAGGAGCTTCTGTACGGTCAGAACGTGTTCGTTGCGCTCCTCAACGGTTCTGGAGTAGATCACCACGTCGTCTATATACACCAATTCGGTTGTCCATCTTACTTTCGACAGTATAAAGTTTAGAGCCCTTTAGAAGGTTGCTGGCGCATTGCGTAAACCTAAAGGCATCCTTTGGAATCGGTAAAAACGAGCGTGATATGTAGACGCAGTCTCATCTCTGTCCTCCTCGGGTATCTCTATTTGCCAATAACCACAGTAGGCATCCAGTGAGGTGAATATATTTGCATCTCCACAGGAATCGACGCATTCATCCATTCTTGGTGTCAGATACGAGTCTCTTCCCGTAACGGCATTCAACTTCCGAAAGCTGATTCAGACCCGAATTTGGGTTTTTTTTCGTTTTTTCACAAGTACCAAGGGGCTTGCCCATTCCGCATTTGGGGGTTCAATTACACATTCACAGAGCATTCCCTGCCCCTCCTGTACTTCTACTTCACGGGATTCTGGACCGGCCCGCTACCGTTGCTGATGAATATGCTTGGCGCTTGGCCCCAAGTCTATGCGATGCTGTATTCAACTCAGCAAGTTGCTTCTATTGCACCCAGCCATCTCGACCACATGGTTTCGAACGGCTCTAGTAGGGAGAGTATCCTTTTTCGGTTTCTTTCACCTTGAAGGCCGATATTTACTTCTTCTCTCCGATCGTTTACCCTCTCCACTTCCATGTTGGTGTCGGCCTTCTCTCTGTTTTCCGCGTTTTCGTATACCTTCTGGTTTTCATTCTCCCTCGCCTCCCCCTTCTTATCGTTCACCTTCACGTGAGATCATGATGGTTTCATTGTGAAGATGTGACCTTGCCCCGGGAGCGCTAGGCCGGTAACGGTATTTTTGGGGAGCTTTACCCTGTGTTTGCTGAAGTTGCTGAGGTATACTTTGAACGGTTTGTTCGGTATACTCTCAACAATTCCATGGGCAATCAAGGTCGTGTGTTTGTCTACCAACTTGGCTTGGTTCTGAATGGGTACCATACCTGGTCGCAAGGATGTGACTTATTCTACCATTTTGTTGGAAGTCGGAATGGATACCCTGTGGGCTAATTGGACCTTATTGGAAATTGTACCCGCTGGTCGGTTTACAATCTTCCGTCTGGTGTTCTGTTCCCGGAGTCCTCGGCGCTTACCAATTATTGCAATGCGGGGTCCATTGTTGAAAAGAACCATCCGGGATTTGGGGAATATACCCCCCGAGTGTGGCGGTTGATTAACGATGTCCCCAGAATGCAGTCCGTTGCCGGTTCGTTGATCAAGATAAAGCTGACCCTTAACTTTAGGTTTTTATCCATGACCATGAGGGGAAGGTAACCACGGACTGAAAGAGGTCTGTTGCTAGCATCCACGAGTGGGTTCTGAAATGTACAGGCCTCCATGCTGTCCAACAACCTTGTTGGTAGTAGTCTAGCATTCACCAGATTGCGTCCTGCTCTTTTATACAGGAAGGTAACACATGGAACCAAATGGTTAGTAGTAACCCCAAGGGCGATGCTTACATTGTAGTTAATGTGTTTATTGGAGCATATAGTGACTGGGCCATCCATAACCTCTTCCTCTTCAGTAACCAATAGGTATTCATCAATACTTGAACCAGATGGTATTGGAAGGCCTTCCGAGTGGGCCCGGTTGGGGATGGCCTTCACGCCAACCGGTTGGCGTTTTCAGCATCGTGGATGGGCTCAGTTTCCTGAGTTCCGTCCTTGGCCAAATTGATCTGTAGAGGTAGCATAGGAGGCCCATTCGAGTTCCTTTTTGGACGAGCCGCTTCGGGTTTGGGACCGAAATCTTCCCGATGGTTTTGCTGCCCCACCTGTTGGAGCATGGGTCGTACCTAGGGAGCCACGCGGCTACACTGCGTCGTGAAATGGTGGAGAGATAAGCAAAACCAGCAAATAAGGTTGACTGTTGCGGGGTTTGTTCATGTCATTATGGTTGGTTTCGGTTGCACCTTATTAGGTAATGGCATTGCCGTTCTGTATAAGAGCCGCCCACTAACTTGGTTAGCATATGGTACTGCAAAAACCTGTTGGGGTGGAGCGGATACCATCGTTGAAGGAGTCGACGGTGGTTCCGATGGTATCCCACCAGATTCTGACCTCGACCAGTTGGAACTGGGAAACGAATGTTCCCAAACTCAAAGGTGTCGATTAGATGAATTTCTTTCCCATAAGGTGTGTGCCCAGCTGATGGGTCATCGTTTGTGGATGCTTCTTCGATCCCAAAAAACTGACCGTTTCGGTTCATCCTTTGTCCCTTCCGGTGTTGGAGCTATTGTTCTTTTCACCATTCGTAGCGCATCTCCTAGGCGCTGCGCATATCGCGCTAGTGCATTTTAATCAATTTTTTACGGTTTGTATAAAGGAATTGCCTTACCTGCGCCCTTATTGATCCGTCAATGTTAGCAGCATACATTTACTTCAACCCCATGATAGTAAAAACGGTACGGCATCGGGAAGCAGTCGCCCAGGGCGAGCGGGCGTACTCCTATTCGGTTTTCCTTTTCGTTGACGGTGTGTGAGCACCTCAGAGTAGGCCTCCTAAAACACCTCATCGATTGCATAGGTTTCAAAAGTGATGTCCAGTACCGGCGGGTATGTAGTAAGCATTTCCATCTGTTCATCATCCACCGCCATTATGTTGCCCTGTAGGCGGGCTGTATACCATGTCGCAGCCCTGATTTTTGAGGTAGAACTGAAATAACCACACCGGGGCACCTACTGAAACCCCATTTTGGTCACACGCTATCTTGAACCTCTGAAGAAAGTCGATAATAGCTATGGGGTCATCTCCTGAAAAACAGGTATTCCCCAACTGGAATCTAAGCTTCCGGTGATGCTTAGTAATCTTCACAGACACCTCTTTGGTATACTCAGAGTTCTTGTTACCCCACAGTTAGGTATGATAGTCGACCGCCATTGTAAAAAGGTCGTTTAACGGGACGATCACCTGTAGGTCGGGATCGATGTTGGAATCTGACTCCGACGAGTCATACCGTTTGGTATTACCCTTGCCGTTTTTTTGTCCTCGTTTCGACTGAAATCCTTCCCGCGTTTCCGTGAACCTCTTCGGTTGTTATCCGTTGACCCACCAGATTCGGTTTCCGAGCTCGAAGAGTCAGAGTCCGACTGGTGCCCCTTTCCCTTCGCCCTTTTGGTTTTTTCTTGCGAGATGGTCGTCGCTGTCGCTTCTCTTCCGAGCTTGACGACCCCTTTACCACAAGGGTCTCCGCCAATGGTTCCCTGCGCAGCTCTACCAACAGGTTTCGGTAGGTCATAATACCCGGTGTCTTCAATTGCCGGAGGCTCCGCCCCTCTCCGAATTTGGTCGTGCGGCTTTCCACTAGTTTGCGAACTTGAATGGTTGGTTTGGAGATAACCAAAAATACCATGAGGTTTTTGAAAAGGGGCTCGGGCCTTCACCTTGACCGTGTTCACATTCGCCCCTACTTTGGGTTGGCAAACCCCATGAGTATGTAGGGATAGCGTTCCCAATTGGTCGATTCGTCATCTTTCGTCGTTGTCGAGGTAAGTGATGATAAATACCGGCACATGGTCCATCACTTTTAAATAGGCCCGATCCACCACCACACCGGTCATTGAATCGATATCTAGACAGGGACCAGGGGGTACATCCTGTTGCCCAACCACATTGGTATTTCGGGCTTCTGTCGAGAGATCTTCTGTCTCTTTTCCTGCCGTATCGACCCGAGTGCTTCTCGGCTTCCGAACAAGTTCCTCCGGGTTGTCCAGGATTTGTTGTGCAAGTCCTTTCCATTAGGAAAGACCACTAACTGGTGCACAAGGAGCCCTAGTGACGCGTCTCGGTACGTTTCTCGATGATTTCTGCATTAAGATAACCTAATGAGTCATGAGTTGATATTTCGGTTACTCCTTAATTAATCAATAAGGATTCAACTCCAAATCCTCCTTTTCAATTCTAACTATAATGAATACCAACTTCTAAGTCGGGAGACCAAATTGTGGTGCAAACCAAAACAGTAGCGAGGGGATGTAAGACCTGACGGTTTTATGGAGTAGGCGATGCGCTCGACCTAGGAGGAGGAGATTGATAATACCTTTAGTGTGTGGAAGCACCAGCCATTGAAGGGTGCGACAGGAACGACAGGCTTACTGAGACCACGTTGGTAGACGGTGATGCACAGCGCACGCGGGTCTGGAAACCCATAAGGACACTTTACTTGCCTTTATGGTCGACTGCAGAAACTAAAAGGGGAAAAACGTAGTCTAGTAGGTGCTTGTCTTTACAATAGTGACCGAGGTGGCCATGCTTGGGGAAGATATATATCTCACCGGCCACCCAACCTACTGTGGGGCTGTTCGCCAAGCGGGCCACGGGGAGGTGTGCACTAGAGGTGCGCCTCCCTTTCTACTTAATCCTATCTAAATAATACGAAATTATCGAAAAGCTAAGCTATTTGACAATTAAACCACTGTAGTACACGGTGCATTCCGGCAACCATCCAGGTCCACCACGGGGCATAATTACCTCATCGATGTGGCTCACTATACTACACCCCTCCATAAACCTGGTGTGTATGGCGCACAAAGTAAAATGGTAACTCTTGAAAACTGTGAATTGTCGGAAACCAGGTTAAAATGAGATTTATGAACTCTTATTTAATAAAGAATGCCCCTAAAGAACGGCAGCTATAGAATAACACATAATGCCCGAGTGAAAAGTAAAAGAAAGATATTTTTTTTCTTGCAGAGCAGAACAGAAAACGAGTTTTAATACCCTTAGCTCTTTGAATAAGCTCCAATTGCAACCATGAAAAGAAGTGGCATGCTTCTAGAAAGCATATTGAGGACTTTTGTGTTTATTTTGACCACTTATCAAAAAGTGTTTTTTGCGCTTTTCTTTTGAAACAAACTGGCGATGATTAGCATACACCCTGTAAGTCAAATGCTCCAAAAATTCTGGATAGGATTTAGAGCCAGTCAATTTGCAGGCCATTCCAAACGCTCAATATTTTCTTCATTAATCTTAGCTTTAAAGTACCTCGATACTTCAATCAGGGCATTTTTTTCCTGAAATATGAGTTGTTCTTCAGTGTTTTCGTCCATACAAAGTAGAACATTTGACATCACCATTTCCACATATTGTTCGGAAGTAATATTAAGATCAAGAAAACCCAAAGGTCTTTTAGCATAACGAGAAAAGTATGCCAAGACCATTACTGAAAATGCTTCATTCTTCTTCTTAGGTAAAAGTTGTTCATCATGACAAAAACCAAGTCATTTAGAACACCACCCGTCTAAGCCATCAATGCTAAAAAATGTTCGGCACTCTATACAACAGTAGTTTATTCGTAAAGGTAAAATTGCTTTTATTGCATGGCTTATTCAAGAAGAGCAAGTCGATGAGGTTTCGTTATCAAAGGTTTTATTTCTTGTATTTTTACTCAAAAGTATTCAGACTATTAATAACTTTTGTCACAGTAGACCGAGAAACGTCCAGATTGGGATTTCTTTTTAACAATTTACCTGAGCAAGATTGCTCAGAAATATTTTCTTTATATGGACAGTGTCATAAGGTGTTAGAATTTGATTTCTTCCATTTCTTTTTCATTACTGTGTAACGCAATGACGGGTGGGTCAGCGTACGGGTCTCGACTGGTGGTTGCGTGGTAGAGCGGTTCGTAAGGTTCGAATCCTTGACGGCGGCACTCCCAGAGTACTTTGTGCAATGGGCTGGCGTTTAGTGCGTAGTCCTACAGAGTGCAGCTACGGAAACGATGGCTTGAAGACCAAAGGGTAAAACTAATTTACCAAAAGGGTTTATTTAGTATCCTAACGGTGCCTAACGTACTTTAAGGGAGAAGCGTCACTCGAGCCAAGTAAAGAGTACTAGAGAGGCGCTGGGATCTCCCTGGCACTGTAATGCTAATCTATTCCACTTATTAAAATAAATTAATAATCTACACGAGTCCACCTGAGGTCGAATCGTCCACGTGTCGTCTGTAAGATACCTCAGGGCCCGGCGGCTTACAGGGCTCAACCGTAATCATTGCTCCTTCACATATCTCCCTCCTTAGGATTCGGCCGCCACGGCGAAGTCCAGATGGCCTCATGCTTGACCCAGGGGACGCGAGCACTTCGTTGTTCCCGGTATAATTGGGCGCGACGGGACGTCGCGTCGTTATCGCCCGCGGGGATGCGGGGAAGCGTGAATTGACCATAGGCGCCGGAGTGCAATTAATTTGCCTAAGAATTGAAACTCCTACGCGCCGTGAGCGCTGGCCATAGGTTCATCGCCGGCGCATTCCTTGCGTCGCGTTGCCGAGATGGTCCATTGGCTTCTTCTTCTCTGACGGTCACTGGGGCCTTCCTTAGTCTCCGTTCCTCCTTTGGCGAACCTCCGCGTTTCGTCCACAGTGGCTCACGCCTCTCAGTCCGTCTGGGTTGATTCCGTCACCTCGCCTTCCCATCGTGGTACTTTTCCAATGGTCGCGCGCGATTCCGAACTCGCCTTATAAGCCCGTCAGATATGCCATTCTCCCTCCGGACTTTGTCGCTTCCGTTGGGCATCCTATTCACTTCCCGGCGGACCAGCCTGTGGGCAGCGGCACCATGGCTTCGAAAAACCAAGCGGGGAGCTCTTCGGGATACCAAGTGGCTTACGAACGTCCCAGGGACGGTTACGATCATACCATCGGACGGAATCCGCGGGCAGTTCATCATGACATGCTCCCGTCTTCTCTGGAAGAATAATAGCGGTTCAGTCATATGTATCTCGACGCCCGAAAGTTTGCCAAGATACCCGATTTCCGGAGGGGCAGCAAGAACGCGCGAACCGTCCCGTGGTATAACCGATTGTTGCATTGTCCTGTGGATCGGCGTTTGGCAACGCGATGTCGCACTTTCATCCAAGCGGACATGCCATACGTCCGCTGTGAGGAGGAAGCCGAATACCAGTTCAGGGTCAACAAACTCCTTTCGGATCTATACACGGACTTCATTTCGCCACATGTGCGATTTCCTCCCGCGGGTCACAATCTCTTGGCTCTTATGTGCTTTCAGGCGCCGTATGACCGCCTGTTTTGGATGTCCAATAAAGTCTATTGGAACGATATGCACGAGCCCGATGGTCATTTGCGTCAATCCCTGGGGTTCTTCTTTTGTTGGCACCAGATGGAGTTCCACGACATGAGCGCAGACAAACGTCTTCCGTTATATCCTTCGCTTCCCCACGAATATGAAAACCAATGGGCCATGTATTGGCGTGTATCGTCGCTCCTTTTGGTTCCCACGCCGTCTGTGGTGGCGTATTACTCGTCCGAACTCATGGGCGATGACAATGACTCAAGGTCGTGTCTGTCCTGGCAGGTACTCCTCGTTGAGTTCGGCTTGATGTCCCTCTTGGCCTTCCGGGATACAACGAAGTACGAAATTCTTGGTAATGTCCGTTCGAAGGATTGGAGGGTGGGGTACGATGAGAACATAGCCAGTCCTCGAGGTCGCCTAATCCCGCTCCCAGACATCATTATCCGTTTCCTAAGGAACCTGGGCATACAAAACATCGTCCGCGGGATCCAGTTCGACGTCGAAGAGACCGAGGCCCTTTTGTATCAGGTCCTACAAGTGAAGTGGGGCAAGACTAAAGGTTCCTTTGGTATGAATGGGATACGGATTCGTTTACGCCGATTCCGCTGCATCCGCAGGGTCGGGACGGCGCCCGTGCCTATCCCGCCAAGTCCTTGAGGAATCAACCATGGGGCATTCCGAGGGGTCATGTGCCCGACGACTATCTGAAGGCCATTGGTTTCGATCCTATTTGCTTCGAGCCTGATGTGGAAGCCACGTCGTTGGTTCCTGCTGGTATGTCCGACGGAGAATCCTTCGGTGAAGATCCCTTTGTCCTACCCTTAGAGGGCGTTAGTCCTCCGGTCGGGTCCGCTGTTGTGTTGCCGACCGCTTCCCCTTCTCCATTTCCTCCAAGCGCTGCTCCTCAGGATGAGCTCTCGTATGAACCGCCCGTCGCCCAAGTGAACAACCCTCCTGGCGAGGTTATTGTCGAAGCCGGAATTCCTGGAGGCGATGTACTTGCTCAAACGTCCACTGGGGGCGTCGACATCGCTCCGTCTTCTCCATTGCCAAAATTTCCTGCTTCGGTCCCGGCTGCAGCCGCGAATCTCGTTCATGTCTGCGGTACCGTTCGTATAACGGCCTCGATGGACATTGCCACAGTCCTTATGGAAGCCTGCTCCTGGGGGAGTCACTCGGCTCGCTACGACGCGTTTGTCCAACAGGGTCAGGATGTGAAGACCGCCATGGTCAATATCCTGCAGCAGAATGCGCAGGGTATGTCCCAGAGGGTTACTGCCGACTTGGATGCCCGGTATGGTCTCAATTTGAGTGACTGGGATGCTTCCGATGGTGGCAATAGTTTCTCAGGTGAATCTCCGCCGAAGAAGCGTGCTTGGCTCGCTAGGGCCAGTTCTAGTCGTCCAGGTGGCTCCTCGGGTGACCCTGGTCACGGTTTCGCTTCTGCAGGTTCAAGTGAGGACGACGGAGTTACACCTGCGCCGCCCCCGTGAGTCCTGTTGATGTTCCGAGCGCTTCCGCGAACCTTGAGGTCATGGTGAGGGCTGTTCTACCTCTGTTAGTTGTCAAATAAATTAATGCTTGTGCTTTCCCAAGGTCGTTCTTGTATTTCAAACGTGCGTGCCCCGGGACGGCGTCCGATCTTGAGAGCGTTTCAAGTCTTCCTCACGTGTCTCCGAAGGACTGACCTTGTTCCCTGATGCGGGAGCTACGACGAACCGTCGTGTCGGGAGGCGGTTTGGGAGACGTTTTGGGATAATTCGGACCAATGGTTGCCTCCTCCTGAAGGCCGCGCTCCATGTGGCTGATTCTGCGCCAATATCGGGCGATATAACTAGCCGGAATGGCTTGAGGCTCTTGCCAAGTGTCATCCTCAGGTTTGTAGCCGAACCAATGGACGCGATAGCGCATAGTTCCATCTTTTCCCCGACCGGCGGAGATGATGCGCTCAATCACAAATTTGGGTTGGTGGTCATTCTCCGGAAGGAGAGTGTGGTCCAGAGGAGCGAATCCATCGGAGATGGTTGGGAGAGATGTGTCATAGGAGTTGGCGTTGACCATCGGGTCGGTAGTCGAGTCCGCGGGAAGTGCCTTGGGGGGTATGGAGACTTGAACGTCGACCCGAGGTCGTGGTGCTTCCGTTGGGTTAGGGGGCTGGAACTTTGGTGGTCCGGAGACACTGGGAGTTCGTGTCACGCGATCAATAGACACGGTGTTCTCTAGGCCGTCAATTAGCAACGTGGTGGTGTGTTCATTAGCCTTAAGGACTTTGTATGGTCCCGTAGAGCGGGGTAAGAGCTTCCGCGTAGTGTGCTCGAGTTCCTCACTGTCCTTCGGTGGCCGGTCCAGGTAAAAAAAGGATCCTTTCCCAAAGGTCGGTGTCTTCCAAACCGCTTTGTCGAAATTGATCTTGTAGCGCCGTCGGGCTTTAGTTAGTACAGTTCTGGCCGATTGGATAATGCGGTCGATGCGTCGGGGCGAGTAGCGCTTCGCCTGGGTAGGAGTCATTCCTTTGGTTATGTCCTGGGGTATGATAGACTGCTGAAGGTCATCAGGTATTGGCGGCGGCGCTCTCGTTGGCGTTAAGTCGAACGGTGTTGTCCCCGTGGAAGCGTGCACTTGCGTTTTGTAAGCATAAACCAGTACCTCAACGTATTCGTCCCAGTCCAATTGATTCTCCCAAACGTAGTGCGCCAATCGTTCCAGAAGGGTGCGGTTTAAACGTTCGGTTTGGCTATTTGCCTGCGGGTGGCACGCAGTGGTGGTCATATGTTTGATCCCTAAGGTAGCAAAATCGTGTGAGAAGAGTTTGGATACAAATTGGTTGCCGTTATCCGTGAGAAGGTAGAGTGGCATGCCACATGGATATACCCAGTGGGAGAAGAAGGTCGTGGCGACATCCGTGGCCGCTCTCCTTCCTAGGGGTAGGGCTCGGGTAAGTTTGGTAAACCTATCGGTTATATCCAAACCAAACCGTTTCCCATGGGAAGACTTAGGCAAAGGCCCAAGTATATCCACTGCGACAAATTCCATCGGACCTGTAGCCGGGAAGGTTTTCTATTTGGCCTGATGGTTGACGCCAGACCCTCGGATCTGTGCGCACGATGCACAGTTCCGTGCGGTTTGCCATATGTCCTGCGCCATTATTGGCTAGTAGAAAAACTTGCTTAGGGTCTGGTACATTCGTCGGCCTTCAGGGTGACCAGGGAAGTGGGGGAAAGGGGTGAGGTATAGGAATCGCGCCCTTAGCGAAGTTGGTGTTACCCGTTGGAGTGCGCCATCCAGCGGTGAGCGGCGACATAGTAGTCCAAATCGGTCATAGTCGAACAGGAATCCTGGGGTTCCTACCAATTGGGCTGTTTCCTTGCAGTACCCGTCTTCGACCTGCGCGTGTAGGAGTTCCTTAATAGTTATAGAGAGGAGCTCTTTTTCCTCCGGGGCTATCGCAAAAACCTGAGGTGGTGCCGAATTGGGCTGGACTGTCTCCCTGTGCATTAGGTATACTTCGTTCTCCTTTATCTCAGGATCCTCCGATTGCACCTTACCCATAAGGTCATCTGTTTTTGTATAGTCCTAAGGCCCATCGTCTGTAAAGGGGGTAGGAATTCGGTCGTCGAATGGAGTGTCGTCAGTTCCCTCGATAATAATTCGCTAGAGGGCATCTGCTGCCTGGTGCTTGATGCCTGGCCTATATGTTATCTCGTAGTCCGATTCGGAGAGCCTGAGGCGCCATCTAGCGAGGCGACTCGATGCATTGGTCATATTGAGTAAACAGCGGAGTGAATCGTGGTCTGTCCTAATGGTAAACATGGTTCCCTCGAGGTACGAACGGAGTGTCAATACGGACCATACGATGGCTAGACATTCCTTTTCGGTCGTACTGTTGTTTCCCTCAGCGCTGATGAGCTATCTGCTCCAGTATCCAATATGTCGATAGTCCTTCGGTGACTCCTGTTCCTGTAGCAGTGCAAAAGCCACTTGGACATCAAAAACATCCGTGTCTAGGAAAAAAGGCTTTTTGGACTTTGGTAAAGCCAATATGGGTGGGTTCAGCAATTTGTCTTTTAGGGTCTGAAATGCCTCGTACTGGTCGTCGGTAAGGGCTTGGAACTCTGAAGGTGTTTCTTTCTTTAGCATCGCGTTGAGAGTGGCCGAGATCTTGGAAAACTCTTGGACGAACCGTCGGTAAACGTCTCACAAGCCCACGAAGGATCGTAGTTCCGTGTGGGTCCTAGGAGGCTTAGCCTGGCAATTCGCATTTGTTGTACGTGTGGCCACGTTTAGCTTTCCTGGGAGGACGACGTGACCGAGATAGTCCACCGAGGCCTGGAAGAAAGCGCATCTGCGGAGTTTCTGTGTTACTCCAGCGCCCTGTAGGATGGTTAGCACCTTCTTCACTTGGCGAAGGTGTTCCTTTACGGTCCGTGAGAAGATTATAACGTCATCCAAATAGACCAGGGCGAACTTTCATTTGACTCTGGACAGTATATTGTCCAATACCCGTTGGAAAGTGGCTGGTGCGTTCTTCAAACCAAAGGGAATGCGAGTAAATCTGAACAGACCTTCATGGGTGGTAAAGATTGTCAGCGCTCTCGCGTTTTCGGGCAAAGGGATTTGCCAGTAGCCAGAGTTAGCGTCCAGTTCGATAAATACGACAGCTTCGCCTAAGGAATCCAGACCGTTGTCCATGCGGGGTATCGGGTATGAGTCCCTCTCGGGTACAGCGTTCAGCTTCCTGTAGTCGACACAGAACCTGACGGAGCCATCTTTCTTTGCCACGAGGACAAGGAGACTTGCCCATTAGGATTGGTTTGGAGGCGCCGGCTCTATGACCTGAGCTTTGCGCATCTTGTCCATCTGGTTGGCGACAGTTTTCCTATCTTTAAGGCCGGTACGATATGGGTGCTGGAACTGTGGTCTAGCATCATCGTGAAGATCAATGCGGTGTGTAGTGGCTCTGATTGTGCCCAATCTCCCTGACCACATGGCCTGGTATTCCCTGAGGACGTCAAGTACCTGGGGCCTAAAGGATTCGAATTCTTCGCCGATGGCCACCGTCCCCTCCCAAGAGTCGACGTCCTCGTCGGGAGTTAGCGTCGCAAGGTTATCCATTTGGGCCTCCATAATGGCCACGGGCGCGGGTAGAGTGACAACAATCACGGTACCGTTATGTAACTGCACGGCTTTATCTAGGATGTTGCTGATTTTCACCAAAATGGACCTGTTGGGGTGGATGTCTATTACTCCAATGGCTATCAAGGTAAGGTGCTTCAGAACCGTTTTCGGGTGGTTCTGAATCATTATGAGAACTGAAGACTGCGAATGGACCGATACAAGGATTTGGGTCATCGGGGGTATCGTTGTGGACTTTGACAGGCGAACGTTATTGGACTTCGTGTTTTCGGGGACAACCGCTCGTTTGCGGTTAGCTTCTGGCCTTGGGGCGGAACCAGTTATGGAGATGGAAGATGCGCGGTAGATTGTGACTTTCCTAAGGTTTTTGATAAATTGCCTTAATTTATCGATCGATAAAGGAGGTCCCTAGCATTGCTTCAGCGCCCAAGTTAGGGCATACAAGGAACCACGTTCGAACTTTGAATTGTTCTAACTGGAGGTAAAGTGGTACTGTTCCTTTAATGTCCATTGGTCTACGTGAGGCATTGGTAATCCTTAGGGTCTTCCTTGCCTGAACGAAATCTTGCCACCCCAGTGGGAGCAGCTTAGGATGGACCAAGTTGGGACCAGCGTCTGTGTCCAATATAGCATTGGTCACTCGGGAGATGTTGGAACGAAGTTTTATGGTTACTCGAACTTTATAGTTCTCTTTCCTGAGGATACAGACGGGGTCGTTACTGTGTTCCAATTGTGGTTCATCCAAAGTGGTCCATTGTGGGTGGTTCGTATTGAGAGGTGAGGAGCTCATTGGCTCATGACCGTCCAATTAGTTGAGGCAGGGGCTTAAAAAGGGAGGATTTGCCTCTAGTCATCCCTCTAGGAGTTCTCCGATGGGATTTCCGTTTCTTCCTGAGAATAGGGTTCTTCCACGGGGTCGTCCGTAGGATGTACAATGACGTGGACCTGTGGGGCTTTGATCGGAGTATCCGGAGGCGTGGCATAGCGTGAGCTTCCAAGGGTCCCTGTGGTTCGTTTCTGTGCTCTGTTATACATTCTTTCGGATCTCCGCACCCGGGAATTCTCTTACATTAGGGCTAGGAGGTTTTTACGTGCGTCCTCAGGCCAGGCCGATACCTCGTACAGTCACAAGGTTGGGTCACGGTGAGGCAGAAGAAGCAAGCCCTTGGGGAGCGAACAAAAACGACCTTGCGCGGCGGAAAGGGAGAATATTCGGGTGTGGGTGGTCCAGTGGTCGCTGTAGTTTCCTGGGAGGTATATGATGGGGGCCCAGAAGGAGAAGCAATGAAATTGACCGCGAGGACATCTCCCAAATCGGCGTAATGGAGTGATGCATCCATGTCCGATTCCGTGGAGCTAACCAAATGGGATTGGTTGTGTTTGTGCAATGTAGTTAGGTGTCCTCTGGTTATATCAGCGTTGCGTCTGGAGGTCCCGTAGGTTTTTTCATAACCTTCGGCGTAGGTAACGATCCTTTCGAAGGAGTGTTGCGGGTTTTCTGTGTGGTAATTGCGCACATGTGTCCGAATGGCAGGGAGCAATCCCGCGATGAAGTGACGTTTAATCCGTCCTTCGGAGAACACGTTCCCACATCGATAAGCCTTTTTCCATAGGTATTCGGCGAAAGCCGATTCGGTCATGTCGGAGCTCTGCCTAAAGGATATTACTTCCTGGTGGGCATCCATTGTAACGTCATCCGCGGTGTAAGTTTCCAAGAGGTAATGAAGAACCTGAGGGTATGACCTGAGGAGCTCACGGTCTTGAGCATCCGCGAGGTCATTCGTGCCAGATATCTTCGAAACCACTCGGTCACGCGCCGGTCCAGTAAGGAAGAATTGGAAAAGGTACAGAGCGGCGCCCTCGTGGACACCGTTCTGATCGAAAGCCGTACGGAAAAAACTGAGAATCCTAAGTACAGCAATGGGATCGGAACCCGAGAACTTGTCCGTAATGGGTAGTTGCGTCCGTTTGGCCCATTTGGCAACTCTGCGAGCCACCGAACCAGAATTTTCGCGGACCAGTCGGCCAGCCGGTAATTCCGGTGGTCTAGAACCTTAGGGAAAAGTTCGTTTGTAGTTGTCAGTGGACTGAAGCCTCTAACAGCAGCCTCATCCACTTTGGAGTCGGTCGTTTCGGTAGAGGACGATTTGGAATCACTCGTGTCCCAAGGGTCTCTTCTTTTACTCCTTCTGTTCTTTTTTCTCCTGTGGTTGCTTCTTTTCTTTCCAGCGGAATATGGACCTAAAGGATCGATCTCTCTATCAGATCCGATGGAGCTCTGAGGTCACTGTTCCTCATTTAATCCGTCGGGTGGGGCAAGCGATCTCTCATCTAGACGCGGAGCTTCTCTTCTGCTCCTAGATTGTCCCACCATGGGGGTTTCCTGATGGTATTACCAGCGAGGGGCGGATAATGCCGCCACTCCTGGGGGTTCGATATGGAGACCGGATGGTTAATTTGTGGTGGAGTGGTCCTTGGGACCAAATTGCCTGCCTGGCGGGTGACTGCTCCTTCAACGGCCTGTAGGAGGGAGTCTATGAATAATTCAGCCTCCATTACCTTAGGGACGATTCGAGTGATGAGTTAATCCGTATTGTCAGCGATCGCCGTAGCGAGTCGCACGTCCATAATGGAATCCACGTGGGCTGAGCAGAGCTCACGGGGACGGGGCCCGAGAAGGTCGGCAAGCCCTGCGAGCATGTTTTCTCTAATTCCTTCGGTCTGGTGGGTTTTTCCTTGAGGTGTCCCTGGCCTAGAGGTGGCTCTGGTGAGGCGTTCTCGTAAACGCGCTGCCACCGTGGGTTCTCCACGACTCCTTTCAGAGTTATCCAGGGGGGTCAGTACTTCTTTCGGCTGGCTCCTCGTGTTTCTGCGGTCGCGAGCGGTGTCCACCTGAGGGTCAGGCGACATCGCTGGCGTGGTAGTCGCTCTTTTTTCGCCGTAGGATTCCTATGGTCTGGTCGGTTGGGTGTGTTTCCTGCATCCATAATGGCGGTTGCTTCTGTACTTCTGGTCCGTTGGGGAATTAAACCAAAGGTTAAAAACCGGATAATTCTTCGTTCCAGGGGTCCGTTCAATTATTCCAAAGGCTTCTAAGTCGGAAGACCAAAATGCAACGAAATGACGGGTGGGTCAGCGTATGGTTCTCGACCGGTGGTAGCGTAGTAGAGCGGGTCCTAAGGTTCGAATCCTTGACGGCGGCACTCCCAGAGTACTTGGTTCAATGGGCTGGCGTTTACTGCGTAGTCCTTGCAGGTTGGAGCTACGGAAACGATGGCTTGAAGACCAAAGGGTGGAATTGATTTACCAACGGGGTTTATTTAGTATCTGAACGGTGCCTAACGTACTCTAAGGATGAAGCGTCACTCGAGCCAAGTAAATAGTACTGGCGAGGCGCTGGGATCTCCCTGGCACTGTAATGCTAATCTATTACACTTATTAAAATAAATTAATAATCTACATAAGTCCACCTGAGTTTGACCCGTCCGTGTGTCGTCTGTAAGATACCTCAGAGCCCGCTGGCTTACAGAGCTCAACCGTTATTATCGCTCCTTTACATACTGTTTTATGTCACTTCACGTATTGGTGTACAGCTTTTTAGAGCGATTGAGCTGAGTTTCTATTTTTTTTAAAGACAGATTGGCTCCATGTAGAGCTAATATTTGAGACACTTTTAGGCTACTAAAAGCATCTCTACCGCAGTAACTCTATCCGGTATGTTCATCCCGTGGGGCTAAATTGTCACTCTACCGCGGGAAATGATATCTATCTTTTTCATTTCCCTTTTCTTTAGAGGTGAGATTTTCTTTATTAGACACCCTAGTAGAGGCTGAAGTGTATCAAATAGAAGGAATAGAGACGCCAGCATGGCTCTCGTGATTGGATAGTCAAGTATAGTTTTGGTGCCACCTGCCCATTCCCCAACCCACACCCTTGCACCTTCTGCTACCCAAACACGAACACCACTGCACCTTTCTCTCTTCCTTACCACCTCCGCCCCTTCCCCGCTCAGCCACATTCTCACCATATTGGGCCGTGGGAAGAGCTGGGACGTGTTAGAGAACGAAACGCTCGCAAAGGCGTGGGATGGGGCATCAGAAGACCGGATCGCTGGAGTTGATTAAACGAGAAAGGTTTTCATGGAGAGCGTTAAATGGCGCTTCGTAGAGCTAGGTCTGGAGCCCTTGTGGAGGTTGGAAGGAAAACACGGATCTCGAACAACAAATGGTATTGCGCAACACGTCTCGGATATGTCGGCAGATGTTCAGAAGTTTCGGGTAGCGATGTGCAGAGTGCAGATATCAGACCCGACCGGAGTATCCGACATGAGCGACGCTTCAATGGCAACGGCCATCCATCTGGGAAATACAAACCTTATGTTCTACGATTTCAAGGACTTCGGCGCAAAGAAGTGGCTGCAATTTGACGACTGGAAAGTGATTCGTAAGCACCCCAAGTGGTGCGCGCCGCCATTAACTGAGTCATCTCACAGCCGTGAAGATTTCCACGATGACGACGATTGCTCTTCCGAGACTGTTGAACTTACTACGCCCAGAAAGGGGCTTCAAAGTAAAGTAGAAGAACTGTTAAACAAAAGCAACCGTAGCGCGAAGGTGATAAAACAGAAAGAGTTACGAACGCAAGCCGTCCGATCTTTGGCATAGTCTGCAAAGCGCAAGCCAGAAATACTGGAAGAGAAAAACGCGATAGCGATCTTCTCTCTCCCAGAATCCCAAGTCAAGTTGGAAACGGCAGCATTCTTCGACGCGCTACTGAATACATATCTTACAAACATCCTGAAACGGGCTCAGATTGCCCAAAGTGAAGACACCAGCGCAACAAAAGCCCCTCTTGCAGAGACGATGGCTGGAACGGCGGTTACAAGCGCTGTTGAAAAGTCAGTTGCACCTCCCAAGGACTCTTCCGAGGCGCAGTGAAAAGCTTTGAGGGGAGAGAACGGCCCTGTTGTATATGGAATTTCCTTCGGGGGCTCGTGCCCCCGCCACGCCGGAAGAAACCTCCGGAAACACCGTCTTTTAGGGCGTTTCGCGCCGTTTTATGTATTAGTAAAGCGTTTTTTATCGGAGAGACGTCGATGAGAGTATTTGGTCTGCCATTCCGATGCCATTTTATCGCTGAAAACGTGCCCAGATATGGTGAATGAGGTGGTGCTTCATTGATAAGTGATCAACTGTACTGACGATTCTCGAAAAACCTGACGCTACTATCGAAGAACATGTCTGAGAAGCGAAGCTGTCGCGTAGTAGTTCTTGGGTAACTTTGTTGGACTCCGATGTGAATCTCTGGCCCTTATTGAACATCGCTACGACCTCTTCGAAGTGAATCAGACCGTTCATGCAACTGTTCTACGAGTTCCTCCTGTACTCAACGACAATTTTGTGAAGTATAATGCACGTTGTCATAACATATTCCATGTCTGTGTGGTTCCACATTCTGCAGGGTCTCTGCAGAATGTTAAAATGAGCTACAAGGACACCAAAAGCTCGCTCTATATCCTTTTTGAAGGCCTCTTGGGTTTTCAAATACGCACTTTGCTTTTGTCCGATTGCATTTTTGATTATTTTGGCAAAGATGGTCTTATTTGGGTTGATTCCGTCTCCCAGATAGGAAAGCAAAGTGCGTGTTGTTCCGTTTACCGTGTACGGTAAAGACGGTGGGAATTATGCCTCACGGATCTTCTGCATAGTTGCAGATGTGTCCAACACGTTCAGCTCGTTATGAGTACCAGGACTACCGAAGTGATCTTGCCATATCCTTATTCAGGCATCACAAATCGTCTCTAGAATGACTTTAGGTTTTTTCTCTTTACCTTTTTAATGTTCAGCCCACGCCATGGGACAGTTTTTCCATTCCCAGTGCTGGCAGTCTATGCTTCCAATGAAGCCTGAGAAGTCTCGTGCTGTATTGATCTTAATGATGCGACTCGAGTCTTGTTCCGTGGGTAAGCGCATAACCTCAGCGCCGAATTTTTCGACAACTAAACGACAGAACGCCTTAACTGAATGTAGTACAGAATCTTTTGACATTTAGAGGTACTCATTTAAAGCATCTGCAGTGAACCCATACGCAAGTATCTGCAATGCAGCTACGATGCGCTGCAACGGATGAGTCCCTCCATTACCCAGCCTTTCTACTTTTTGAACGAATATCCCTTGTCCATCCAGTTTCTGGAGAACGTACTAAAAGACTTTGCGTCCCATTCTGAACCGCCGGGCAAATTTGTCGTCTCCATTCTTTGGTACTGAGCCGAATCACTCGGGCAGGAGGCGATTCATCGCAGCATAGAAGTTGCGGACGACATTTTCGCGCTTTCCTGGCAGAGACCCAGCGCGACGGTGCAAGCGTAAGTGCTCGAGTTCTTAAAGGATACCAGTAGCGGCAAGGGAGGACAGAATGTCGTCGTTGCTTGACTTGTTGGAGTCCACCATGGCACGCACGATCCGTTTACATTACGGTACGCGGTAGGACGGAAATAATTGGCATGATTAAGAGCGGATTTCCATTTCACTCTATTGGACAATGCGCCCAATTGAGGGGCTCAAAAAAGCGAATAGATTATGAGTTCAGATGCACGCTAGAAATGCTATAAGTTTTCAACCGTTTGGAACTGTTTTCTATGTTTAAAGAACCTTTAAAGAGTCCATAAATCAGTCAGTGACATGCTGCGTGTTTTGAAATATTTATTGGCAAATGGCTAAATCCTGTTGCGATTCGAGGCATTTCGTCCTGCTCAAATGTAACTGTATTTGGAGGAGCTCGGACACTGGTGACCTGATCCGAAAGTGCAAACGGTCATGTCATCGCCGATAAGGGTCCCGGGACTGGGATAATTCGTCTCTACCCAACGAACCCACCTCTTCTTGGGGTTGTTCTTCTGTGCAAGAACTGCGAAGTGCACCTCCATGCAATGTGGTGCTGAAAAGTACCCTATCCATACTCGGTTTGTCTTTTGCGGCCGAACCAGTTGCTGTGCGTCAACATTACCTGCACAGGCACGACGATGATTCCACAGCTTCATTATTTGTCAATACCTTTCCCTGTGGCTATACTTAGCAACTAATACCATCTCATGGACTCTTACGTGCGGTGTAGGTAAGCTCGCTTGCGTTGTTTCTATGAAATTCTAAGACCAACAGACAATTTCGGACACCAAAGTTCCAATTGAGAACGACTCGAACCATCAGAGTTCTGGTTATTCAGCAGCGGATCAAAGGATTTCAAACGACATCAAATTATTACAGAGTGCAAATACCGGCATGCAATGCATCACAGACACGAATGTTTCTGTTATCTCGAGCGTTGTGCATGCGCTTAGGGAAGAGATACATCCGCTGTTCTAAACCTCTGGATTGTGAAGACAGAGAGGCCGGCGTGAAGGACATTACTGGTGCAAACAAATGCATTTCCAATTCTATGCCGGGAGACGATTGTGATCTTTTCTTATCAGCAGTGTGCACTGCACTGCACCGTAAACAGGTGCGCAACGACATAACTACTCCATGGATCGCCCCGCCTAGTTTTCACAAGCTCTGGTTGTTAACAAGCCAAGTGTCTACTGAACGTTTTGCGGATTGCTTCAATGAAAGTGGGATAGTTCAGTCATACTGTAGTTTGAAGAGTGAATATGTAGCATTCAGTAGATTGGGGGCGTTGGAATCTCAAGGGGAACGAATAGAAGGAGGTGCTAGAAACCCGCCGTTTGATCTATGTTTCATTGAAAAGCATATCCATTCTTTTGAAAACGGTGTGCAGCGTTCAAAACCATATTGTCGCCTTGTGAATTTACCTCTTGGAAAGCGATATGTAATGGTCAAACATATAGAGAGCCTGGTTTGTGAAGGTAAACTGCTAAATACCGCCCCCGCTTGGTCATTTCCGTTTATGAACCAACAGATTCTACTTCCCGTGATCATCTGAAGCCGAAGCGTTAAATGTTTCAATCGGTTGGTATATTTGTATAATGGAACAGGGAATACCTACTAAAGCACGAAACGCCATGTGATACTGAAAAGCTCTACCGGTTATGGATAAAGCGCAACCCTCATATCTGTGAAGACGTCGTTTTACATGGCGACGCGTTGGTTCGCGCTTTCCCACATGAGCTGAGAAAAATGAAATTGATGTTGGAACGTTATATAGATGAGGTAGTATAGTGGCAACCGTTGAATACTATCTCGTCCTTACATGTTGCCCTCTTTGAGAGACTTGTTCTGTTCTTCAAAACTTTAAAGTAAGTCAATGATGTCCTCTTCTTCTTGGGAGTCGTTAGATTCATTCCTGGATGTGTCATGCGATGAGGTTTGTGAACTATTACGTGCATCAATTTCAATCCCTTCATGTCGTGCAGAACGCAACGTAGTTCCCGCTTCGAATGCACTTTCAATGCTTTTCAGAGTTTTCAATGTGGCTGTAGAAGGAGACGCTTCTGTCCCAGCTGCCTCATTATTTTCTAGGCCTGTGATACTACATTACCATCTTCATTGTATCCATCATCCCAGGTACATCCTCTGACAAACTCTCGAGAAACAATTCTTTCAGAAGCTCGTCTCCAGTACTTAGCAGTTATGAAAACTGCTCTTTGCCAATGTAACTGAATATGAGAAGGATCTGGGAGCAGCTCATTGGCGCAAGCAGCTTCATCTGCAACAAAGTTTCTGACCACCGTTCGTCAGTTCAAAGATCCAATTGTGTTCTCCGAGACAAAAAAGACTTCCGCAATTCGTTCAACTCTCGCTCTTTGAAAACCGCTTTTTCCAATTCTTCCTTCATGGTTGACTTATATTTCCTCTTATTACAGAAGTTCTTCTTTCAGTGCTTCGTGAGATATAGGACACACAAAAGCACATCCAGCTTGAGCTCTCCATTCAACATAGAAGGATTCAGCGAACGACCATACTGTCTGAGTAGGACCTTAAACGGTAACCAAGACAGTTCATGAGTAACTCCATAGAAAGAGGGCGAAAATTCGCACCCAGTGATGGAGTATAAAGTAGCTAAGCTTGAACTGCAACCCCCCATTTCTTGAAGCTTCTCTGTAGCTGTGTCGACATCGTGCACGGTGTCCTTCAAGACGTGCAATACACCTCTACCATGAATGACAAGATTGCATAGCATGATCAAAAATACATCTGTGTCATCCGAGACGACGAGATAATCGCTGTACTGCTCCTTATTAGAAGCGATATGTTGCGAAGTTCTCTCTCTCTGAAGCCTTTCGTCTAGATAAGGAGTGATATATTCCTTCATTATCGTGAAAAACCGTGTCTCAGATTCTCCGTGGAGAACATCAACATGCCCAATACGAGCCCTCCCGCCATTGTCGACTATTAAACACCTTCCGCGAGGATCCAAAACTAGCTCTGACAAATCTTCACCAGTACTTGAACATGCGTTCAACACAACACAGCCTCGATATATATAATTGAGTGAGTATTCGTTCACTCTTTTCGGATTTCAATCAAGTATATGGTTGCTCATTAACGATATAGGTACCGCAAACTTTCCACCATAAAGATATAAGACGCACGAGTTCCCGGATCCTCCTAATAACTCAAAGGCAGCAATAGCTCCTCAAAACAAGTGCAGTGACGCCAATTCATCTTTGTATTCTCTATCTACCAGCAGAGAAGATCACGGGACATTCAATTCAGCATCGAAAGATATTCAGTTTTTGCATGCACCACCATGAAGAACAATTGAGTTCCCCGCCCTTGAATTATCTCTTCTGCCCTTCTCAGCCCGTTTCTGCTTGAAGACGAGACTTGCATGGTCTATATGCAAGTGAACTTGATTGAGCTTGCGTGCGTACGGGCCTGTTACCCATTTTCTCAGCATAGAATTCATCTTCAAAGTGACAACATTAAAGAAGGAGGTTCCTCTCCCCCCAGTATCGCCCCGATAATGAAGGGCATTTATAATGCCTACCTGTAACTTGTAGTTCTGGTTGAGGCCGGCTTATTAAAAGTTCCAGGATACGCTCTTTTCGTTCAAGTTACTTTGAATTTCAAAACCACCAACTAGGTCAAGATTCGATAAATTATTGAAGGGATAGAGAATGTCTCTATTGTTGCGAACGGAGTACTTCAGAAATCTTGACTTTGAGCCATAGATGAATCTCCCGTTTTGGTCCAAGAAACAGTCAGCAAATGGGGATATCAAGTATAGCCTATGTTGTAACCTATCCCATCTGCGCATAACCTCTTGCAAGTACTCCATATTGTTCTCACGTATCGCTAGTCGTTCTTCGCAACGCAGTGAGTCCTTCATCTTCTCAATCCTTCTCCTGCGCTCCTGTACCAGCTTTGTAAAGACTTTTATTGTTTTTGGTCACTTTGGGGAAGATAGTTGGCCCGTCAAGCTATATTCCTCTGCTTTGCCTTTGTCTTCGACGTCGCGTTCTCGTAAGAACCCTTTTTTGTTTCGTAGTAATTGGGAAGGTCATAAGACTGCTCTAGCCCTTTTCCACTTCCTAAATTTCTTTCCATGGAAATACAGCTCTCGTTCTTCATCAGTTAGCTTACCAAATGTTTCTGGGAACACTACAGAAAAAAGAAGCTGAGATGTTCTCTCTCGCATCTAGCATACGTTTAGTATTTCTTCCTGGTTTTCTGCTATATTAAGACGGCTGGGGGGAGTGCAGAACATGTTGGTTAACCATTCTAGACCAAGATGTGTTGTAGATAAGAAACCTGCTTCTCGCATCACATGCAAGATTCTTGAAACTGTTCTTCACCGGCATGAATTTCGATCATACTGTGACAGACGAGTTTGAATCTCCCCGCAATCATTTGCTTCACGTTTCCGGCCCTCACGACCCAGAGTCCGGTATGCCCCTATCATATATCGAATCATCTGTCTAAACATAGACACTTTCAATAACCATGCGGCTTAATTTTCGATATGCCCCAATAAATTGGCGCTGAACCTCTTTAGGTGTCTCATGATAAGAATTTCTAATGCTTCATCATTATGAGTGTAGGTGAATCATCTTGAATTCAATGCCTCCCGTCCATGACCCGTGAAACTCGGAAACCTCATAACCGCCGTACCAGGCTTGTTTACATACAATTCTTGTTGGACAAATGTAGGCATGATCTCTCTGAAGAAAGCGTAATAAAATGAGAGCTCCTGATATTTAAGATTTGTCGAGGAGTGCAGTATAGAATTGTGCTTGAACCAGAATGCATCAGTTAAATCGGTATGTCCTGTTCTTGAGAGTATATGAAACCCGAAACTTGGAAGCAAACATGAAAACATCACTGTAGTCACGAAGTGCTTGCCGTTGGGTCCTTCGGTGTAACGGTTCTCAATTCGCGACAAAGCCGTTTCCCAATTTATATAATCTCATCAATGACTATGTACGTCGTCCCATGGTAAACATTCCCTACTGGAATGTTACGATTAATCTTTGCAACATGTTGCCTGACATGCTGACCGGTTTCCGGGTTGTCTATTGCCAGCGATTTAGTGGTATAATGATCGTGTAGATGTATAACTGCTTCAGAAATTGTAGCATCATCCACAAGTACGTAGTCAATGAGATGTATGACCATTGCACCTGATAAATTAAACAAGACAGCTCTGTTATTCCGAGCGTGTGAGTGCTATACAATGTTTGTGACATGGGATGCAGAAAGACCAGCACAAGCGGCAAGTTCTTGTAAGCCAAGACCATCCAACATTTCCTTGCATGGGGAATACCTGGCCTGCTTTCCGGCGTGAAAGGGTCCAGGGAATGTAGCTAGCCATTCATGTAAGTAGGGCTTTCGTTTCGAATAGTTTCCATACTGCGACAGTGGATCTTCTCTTGTGACGTTTTTTCTACTAGATTCCAACCATAACTCTACCAACATCTTGTATGATGGTTGATCCCCTCGTCGTAAAATACAACTAGGACGTTCAGGGCTCCCAGGAGAAAGCTGTTCTTTGATTCTGTTTAAGAAGCGACGCACTGTGAGAATGTCGGCAGCACTATCTCGACTTATTTCCAGATGGATTACGCGATGATCAAGCAGCATTTCCAAACTCTCTCCTCCGCCATAAGGCTTGAAAGCGGAGAACAGCAAAGTTCGAAAGGTAACTGGACTACGTTGAATCCCATAAGAGTAGTCGGATTTGGTACTGGCTGTATATTCGCATTGCAACGCTTCTTTCCCGCCCACCAATTGTCCTCTATATAATGCTAAAAGACCGAACACAATGCTGTTAAATTGTTCCAAGACTGCTTTGTTTTCCAAAATCATTAGACGCTTGATAAAATCTTCTCGTGTATCGAGTCAAACTGGGTTTCTCCATTTGTCTACACTCTACCGTTTGCGTATAAGAAACGCTTGTGCTGCGGAGTCTGTGAGCTTTCGCTTCCGCCTTCTCCAATGTCCCTGAAGCAGTGACCCATTGACTTTTGGTATGGGTTTACCGTCGCATTTGACAGCATGTAAGGGTTTTATATCCCGGTTATCAAACTGCAAGACGGGAACAGTACACTCGTCCATATTTTTGAAGTCCCACGGTCCATTCTGCTCTATGTGCGCAATTAGGCTTTGGCGGTACTTTTCGGTTCTAGAATAGGAAAGAAAGAGAGGCATCGCGTTTAGCACATTAAACAACGAAGGTAACACTTCAAATATACCTCTAATTGACACAGCAATAGTTAAAGGACCATCGGTAACGTCCGTTCTTGAAAGAAGCATTTGTTAAATGATTTTCAATGCTCGGACGCAAAGCAACAATTCAGCACGAGAGTGGAGTCCTCCTTTGTTCAATTTCTCTTCAATTGATGGATTCGGTACGCAATCAAGGCAATTTAAAACTCGAAAGACATCAACGTCTTTCCAACAGCTCTGGCTCCTATGTTCCACATTAAAACTTGTCTTTCTGAGGCAATCATCATAACAAAAACATTACAGAGCCGTTTCTGAATGTTAGCCACTACATCAGATGAAAGACACTGCCAATTCCAGAATAACGTATTGTTTCTCTTTAAGTATCCAGCGACAACAGTACGGTATTGCTTCATCTCATTTAAGGAGGGTCGTGCGGTGCTCTGTAATGTCAAAGCTTTTGATGATACAGCATCAGACAGCATTTGCTCCCAAAAGTCAACAACAACATAACAGCGAAGTCGGTAGCTCAGTCTCTTCAGAATCACCCCTTTTGCGGCGAGAACTGTTTCAATACGCTTTTGAAGCGTACGACGATCAACATATTTGTGGTAAACATCCACGGTGTTCAGTTCAGAGCACTGAGAAAGACTCTATCTCAAACGAACTGCCTCTTGAAAAGGTAACATGCGAAGGCTATCTTCAGCATCACCTTTTGAAAGAATGAAAGTGTTGCGTAGCATGGCAGCAAGCGAGGGTATTACATCATTTTCTTTTGCAGCAAAGAGAGGAGACTTCAACGCCAAATTTGGCCGTTCAATGGCAAACAGAGTGCATCGCACGACACAACGATCGATGCAAAAAGAAATGCTCTGAATTGAACTTAAGGGCAGCAGTTCACATTTTCCACCGATTACAATGTACAGGCAACTTCTGCAACACAGTGTTCCCATTACATCTAAAGCGTGTAAACAGTTGTTGCTGTGCATGGACACAGTTTCCTCCATTTGAGAGAAATAATCGACATCTATTAGCTTGTTTAAATCATACACTGGAATGCGCCAAACTCTTTGATTTTGCTTCGTGCCGATTGCACAAGCATTCCCTTCCAACACACATATTGGACTTGTCCCTTTTCTTTCAAAATCTCTCTTTCGCATAGCAGCTTCACGCGCGTATCTAATATGATTGATATGAACATAGCACGAATAGGTGCTACTTGGATCGATAAGTAAATTACTTTCATCATTTGCAGAGCATCCAAAAAGTCGGCTGTATTCAGCTAGAAAAACCGCGAGAAACATTCAAAGCATCTAGAAATGGAAGCAAGCGGCATCCTTTTACATTTCTTACATTTGTTTTTATAGAATTGCAGGTGTAACAATCATGTTTTATGTATCCTATGTTTAATTTGGTGCATCGATTGATCCAGGAACGTAGTGACCTTCTGGATTTTCCCTTTCCATAATTTCTGCTGTTGCATATAACAAACCAACCGTAATCATCATCACAAAAATCTGTTTCCAGCCATAGGTTTTGCGATATTGTGCAGTCAATTGAACAAAATAGATTAAATAATAAATATGTATTGACTTATGCACGCTTCTGTAACTGTGTCGGAGTGAAAGAGAAGTGTTTGCTTGGTTTTTGAGAGTTACGTGAACCACGAGCAAATATAACAGTACGGTACTACTTCCCGGAAAAAATTGGATCGAATGTAACGCGTTTCCCCGTTTCCATTATTATGCCTCTGCTGAAAATGCAAGAATTTTCCAGTACTAAAAAGTACTAGCTGTACGTCAACAACGATGGCGGGCACGTCGTCAGATGAGTGGTCAATCTATAGCAAATGTGATGTGGACATTATGGGTAAACAGGAACGCAGAGATTTAAGCAATGACGGGGGGGGGGGGGTTGGAGTGTGGCAACAACGATCTCCAATTCAGCACAACGGCATGTTTTCCCAAAATTCCGTTTGAAATCAAGAATTCACCGACTGAACTACGAAAAAGAATTTGATGTAGGGCATATGCGCAATGGATACTGTGTTACGTTACGTGTGAGAAGAAGACTAGCTCGACTTTACTTCGATCTCGTTTTTGTCCGCCTTAAGTGTTAATTAATGGTACTGTAATGTTTGACATTGCATTAGTGGTACAGCAGTGCGCGCTTTTTTTGGAAATCGTTTTTATATTTTTACTTGCAGCAACAGTACTTTTAAAACTGTAACTAATTTGTATGATTTGGGTCTACATTGAATGAAATCTGTTTATTTATGATGTGTCAGCTTGCTATCGTCTAAATCTTTTCTTAATCTGGCTCTTAGAAGCCCTCGTTTATTCATTTAACACACCGTTATTATATTTTTGCATACCACTGTACACCCATTGTTGCTTTACCAGCCGCCGACAAGCCGTTCTCATACAAATCTTATTTAGGCCAGAATACTAAAGTTTTGGTTTTCTAATTAAAAGTTCTCCTGTAATCCCTCTATTATACACTTTACAAATAGGCGACGGGTAAGGGTTAGCAATTGCTAACACTTGGCTGCTCGGCTAGTGGGGAATATTTGATGAATCAGCGACTGCAATGTACTGAAGCAGAGCACTGTAGCCGTCGCGCGCAAAGAGCGCAAGCCACAGCACGACATACGCGGCCACGTACGCCAGCAAGAAGCGCCACTCGCGCGAGGCCGCGGCCGCCTTTCGCTGTCCACGCCTGCTGCTTCGACGTCTAACCAACCTGCCACCGTCGCCCTTGGTCCCGACGCTACTCGCCAGGCGCGTCCCGCCGTCGTCAACGTCATCGCCAAAGTTCCGGCCGCCCGCGCGGCCGGCGCCATCTTCGACGCCGCCGATCTCGTCCAGCCTGTGCCACCGTTTGAGCGCGCGTCCCGCGTCTCTCTTTCCTACCCAATGCCCCACAGCCCCGCCGTCAAACCGCCCCAGCTGCAGCACGTCGCCGAGCACATCATCCACAAACATGCCGTAGTCATCCGCCGCACTGCTTTCGTACAGCGCGCGGAACAGCCTCAGTTCGTCGCCAAAGCCTTTTCGCAGCGCCTCCTTCTCCACCAACCACGCCGAGTCCCGTGAAAACACCCAGCGCGCCCCGGCCACTGCCATCCATCTGGCCGTTACCTCACCCGCAAATGCTGCCCATCCCCGCGTCCCGCGTGCAGAGCTCGCGCTCAGCACCGCGCAGCATTTGCCGCGGTTGGCCGCCAGCAACGCCGAACTGCCCTTCACGAAGCGCACCTTCAACCCGCCATTTAGCGGGTACTCGCTCAGCGCCGCCTTGCTCTCCACGATCCCCACCGCGTCAAACCATGCCCGAGATAGCGCTTGCCATTCGGCCTCGCGTCGAAGCGGCACGCATACACTCACCTCGCTCATAGCTCCATGCTCCATTTGCATATGATGCACGGCATGGTGCACGCTTGTCGTCACTCGATGCCCGTCCAACTTCCACGCCGTATCCACAAACGCCGCGCGTTGAAACGCGGGCGTGTGCCGCTCGTGAAAGCCGCCATACCCGCCCTTCGCTAGTGGTCTGGCATGTCTGGACAACCACTGTGCTACCGTCGGCACCGCGTAACACACGTCAAGCTGTTCTGATTTCATCGAGTGTGCATGTTTCAACACGCGAAGCCATACGAGATCATCCTCTGCGCGCCACCGTTTCCGCGCGTTATACGAGTTGAATGGTGACCACACTACCTCCACTCCCACCGCGTCGCGCAGTCGGCGTTGCAGCGATGCTGCACCTCTGGTGAACAAAGAGCGATGCAAATGGAACGAAGTGCGAACCTTGACGTAGCGACGCAGCTTGTCGAGACAGAATGATACGTCGTAAATGACCCCAAAGGCCCCGAGTGACAGACGGATAGCATTGAACATGGGTCCACCTTGTGATGCCGAATACACTCGCAGCCGCCCAAACGAGTCAATCAGACTGATCTGCACGCAACAGTCCGCCACCAACGAGTCAGAGGCACACCCACCGAGCAGCCCCGTCGCAATCGCACCGCCCACACTGCGTACGGACCCCAGAGGCGCCTGTGTGCGCATTTCGTACGCCGCGAACATATGAGACAACAGGGCGCCACATTGCGCAGTGAGCATGTTCCTGTTCTTCGAGTGACGCGTCAGAGCAGAGACGTCGACGACGTAGGCGCCGGAGGCAAGTGCGGCTTTTGCGCGGGTGGCGGATGGATCGGTCACTGCCTTGAGACGGCGCCGTTGTGAGCGCGCGAGCAGTATTGCTCTCTGGAGTTGTTGGAGGTCGGCAGCTTGCAGCAAGCGGTGAGTCGAGGCTTGTGGGTACACAGGTTGAATAAATGCAGCTTTGAGCGAGTCGAATACGTCGGCTGGTGTGGACTCGCGGCAGGGGTCTTCTAATAACGACAGAAACGTTGTGACGGATGGGGAAAAGGTAGAAAGAACTATACGGGAATCCATGCTCTTTTTTTTCGAGCGTTGATCAACAGTGAGAAATGCGCTCGGGGATAGCGGTGGAATTGTTGAAGCGGGGTGGAAAGATGGGGGAGGGCGGAAATGAGGGCTTCAAAACAGAGCGCGAAGCGAGCAGCAAGTAACGAAGGTAATAGTCGGGACAAAAAAAATTCGTTTGTGTCAGCAGGCAAGCGGTGCTTGTCGGGCCTATAGGAATTCAGGCGGATTGCTCGGAGGGGAAGAGTAAGCTGGCAATCACCCCTGTGGTAAGAGTTCCAACAACGACCGACAAGCTTACTGGCACTGGAACCTGAAAGCCAAATACAGAAGCGCTCATCTTGGCACCTACGAAGGCCAGAACCACAGCTAGCGCCGGTTGCAGGAAACGAAGATCTCCCAGAGAATCGGCTAGAATAAAATAAAGACTTCGGAGACCAAGAATTGCGCATACATTTGACACGTAAATGACGGCGGTCCTTTCCGATACTCCCAACACGGCGGGGACCGAATCGAGCGCAAAAATGACATCTGAGATCTCGATGACTAGCAGTACGAGTAGCATAGGGGTAGCGACCGTCCTACCCTGGAATGACGCGAAAAATCGATCGGCGTTGTACTGATCAGTGACCGGCAAGACGGACTTGGAAAACTTGACGACGGCATTGTTGGAGAGATCTTCCTCTTGGTCGTCGGAGGAGAAGATAAGTTGAATGGCAGAGAAGAGCAAAATAGCGGCAAAAACAAGCGACACCGGCTTGAAGCGATGCGTGAGAGCCTCGCCAAAGTAGATGAAGATGCCGCGCATGAGTACCGCACCGGTGAGTCCAAAAGTGAGCACACGCGACTGGTAAGCGCGCGGCACGGCAAAGTAGTCAAAAATGAGTAGAAACACGAGCAGGTTATCGACTGATAGAGCGTATTCAATGATGTAGGCAGTGAGAAATTCCAGGCCAGAAGTGGCGTTGTCACGATAGAAAAGCGCACAAACGCCCAAAGCCAACGCCACAAACGCGGAAGTGACCTTCACATCGTCGGCCAATCGACGGGGCTCGCCAGAAAAATGGTGCGAGTGCGGGTGGGCGTGTGGAGATTGCGCATCTGTGGAAGATTGGTCGGCGACGACACTCTGCGTCGTCGTCGGCGGAGCGGGCGTGGATTCGGGAGGCGGGGGGGCGGGATCAAGCTTGGCGGCAGGCACAAGACGGCGTTGATGGAGGCGAAGCGGCGCAAGCGGACGCGACGGGCCGAACGAAACCGGGGAGATGGCAGCGAAGAAGGCGGAAGGAGGCAGCGCGCTCGGGCGCGAGACGCGCGGCGCGATGGGGACGAAGGCGCTTTGACGAACCATGTCGGCGACTTCGGAGCGGCTGCGACCGCGAGCTCTCCCCCGTGGTGCCGAGGCTAATATGTACATCAGCGCTTTATTTTGCGGCAGGTGGCGCCCAGCACAGCTTGTCTGCACCACACGCGCTCTTTCAAAATCGCACCTTTCATTCTCTCTCTCCGCCCTCACTCCCGCCTCCACCCAACTCCCCCGCTCCCACTGTGTGCCGCCGCCTCTCTCGCCCACCCGGCACGCGCCTCGCACTGGCGCGCTACCTCCCCGGCGCCTCTCTCAAACTTTCAAACTTGAGAACCACGTCTCGTCTTCTCCATCTCCCTCATCCCCTCCCTCCCGTAGTTTCGTCCCACTCTCCCCCTCCTCCTCCCCCTCTCCACCCTCTCTCCAACGATGGGCGATGACTTCACCGCGCAGCTGCTCAAGGGCTTTCAGCGCCGCGCCGACGAGGCCAAGAAGGAGCAGGAGCAGCGCGCGCGTCGCGCCGCCGAGCAGCGCAACCGCCTCAAGCAGCAGCAGCAGCAAGTCGAAAAGGAACGACTCGTCGCCGAGGTCGACCAGATGATGGCGCGCGCCAACCGACGCGTCTCCTCCAAGCGCAAGAAGCGCAAGAAACCCCCCGCCACAGCCGCCGCAGCTGCCGCAGCTGCCGCGTCGTCCGCCGGCGTCCAGAAGCCCACGGTGCGTAAGGCTCCCGTGCCGAGACACCAGGTCAGTCAGATGCGCACCAACTACACTGCGCCGCCGAAGCGCACGGCACCGGCCAAGGCGCCCAAGCTGGGGCCCAATATGGAATTCGTTGTGCGCCGCGAGAAGAAGAAGAAGCAGATCCGCGTCCCGCATACTTACGACTACTCCGACATGTTTGGCGAAGACTACTGGCGTGGCATTGACATGGCATGTGCCAAGAAGATTTCAAAGGAAACTGCCGAAGCCACCAAGGAGGCACAGGAGATCATTGCCGAGAGAAAGGCGCAACGCGAAGAATCCAAACGCAAGTCAGAGCAGAATCTTCGCGAGATACGCGACTTGGAGAAGAAAGGCCTTTTGAACGAGAAGACGATGAACAAGAGGCGTTTAGAACAATCAGAGAAAGATTGGGTCGCCGTTGATACCCCAGTTCCCATCTTCCGCCAAAAGAACTCTGCCGTTGCCCGCGCTGCCCAGTCTTCGTCTTCTGCCCCAAAGCCCCCATCAAAGTCGCCCGCTCGCCCTGGATCTTCGTCAGCACCGCTCTCAAAGAAAGGAACCATGGCTCAGATCGCTGAGCGTGCGCGTCTTTTTAAGGAGCGTCTCATGGGTCTAAATGCGTCAAAACCCAAAAAGCCCGCGTCCAACAAGCTTTCAAAGAACGAAAGTAATTCAGATTCCGACTCTCATGTCGACCGTAGAAGTTCATTGGATAAGAAAAAGAGGACTCCGTTGAAGCGCCGCGTGTACGATTCAGATGCGTCGGAAAGCGAAGGCGAGCGTCGCGGCAAGAAGAGAAGCCGGCGCGCAACCGAAGATTCTGACTCTGACTATCAACGTCGCGGCGCGAAGCGCATGCGTCGCTCTCGCGACTACAGTGACGATTCTGACTCTCATCGCAAGCATCGCAGCGGTAAGAGAAATCGTCGAGGGCGGGACGAAAGCGATGATTCGGACGCGGGCGAGAGACGTCAGAGCTTTAAGAAGAGTCACCGCTCTCGTGATATTAGTGATGATTCCGATGCTGATCATCGGTACCATCGGAGATTTTCAGGAAGCACAAAGAAGAGCCGCCCGAGTAGTCATGGGTACAACAGCGAGGAGTGGAGTAACGACGAGAATGAAGACTCTGATGAAGACCTCTTCGATATTTCTGCCCTTGATCGCGAGGAAGAAAGAAGCACCCGCCTTGCCAAATTGGAAGATAAAAAGGAGCTTGCGAAACTCCGTCGAGACAAGCAAGAGAAGGAGCGCAGACGCCGAGAGTTTGAGGAAAAGCATGATGTATGACAGTCTCCTACACAGAATCTTATATAGGCATTGATTTGCGACTAGACAACTATTTTTTGTTTCTGATCACCGATAGTCTGAGCTTGAGCACCGCGGCCAACGCGGGCCAGACCCCATTATTTCCTCATCTAACGCCAATCATACATCAACTCTACGAGAAGCGGGCAAATAGAATGTGCTTCTCTTACTAAATGATATCGTAAACGATACCGAATTGATTAACATTTCATCATCATCGACGTTGACGGGCCGACCAAAAAAGTTGCAGATCGCAACAAAAGCGTTCTCCCTATCTAGCATTGATTGCCCAGGTAGAAGACATAGTTAGAGTTCAAACATTACCCCTTTATCGTGGCAAACTAATGCCTGAAATGACGCATCCCAGTCATCACAAGAGCGAGCCCTCGTTCATCAGCGGCTGCGATCACCTCCGCGTCCCTCTTTGACCCACCTGGTTGGATCACCGCAGTGGCCCCAGCATCCGCCGCGGCGAGGAGTCCATCTGCGAACGGGAAGAAGGCGTCAGAAGCGACCACACTGCCTAAAGTTCTACTTTGTTCTTCCTGGGCATTTGATGACGCCTCGTTAGCTTTCCATGCTGCAATGCGTGATGCATCCACACGGCTCATTTGCCCCGCGCCCGTTCCAACTGTGGCCATATCCTTTACGTATACAATGGCATTAGACTTGACGTGTTTGCAAACCTTCCATGCGAAAAGCAGGTTTTTCATCTCATCTTCTGTGGGCTCACGTTTGGATACAACAGTCAGGTCTTCCGCCATCTTTGAGCCGTTATCGCGAGTCTGCACAAGGATTCCACCAGAAACAGACTTCAGTAAGAGAGCCTCACCCTTAGGATCAGGCATCGAACCAGTTAGTAGCACTCGTAGGTTTTTCTTGGACGCCAGCAACGCAAGAGCTTCCGCCGTCGCATCGGGAGCAATGACAACCTCGATAAACATCTTTGCTATTTCTTCCGCAACATGCAGATCCATAGTGACATTGAGTGCTACAATACCGCCAAAGGCAGACACCGGATCGCAAGCCAAGGCCCTCAAGTACGCGTCTTGTGCGGTGACCCCCGAAGCAACACCGCACGGGTTAGCGTGTTTGATAATGGAGCAAACGGGATCTCCGCCAACAAACTCGGATACGAGCTCGAAGGCTGCGTCAGTGTCTGCCAGGTTATTGTAGCTCAGCTCTTTGCCCTGTACCTGCTCAACAGTTGCCATTCCCGGCGAAGACTTCTCTGACACGTAAAATGCAGCGCTCTGGTGAGGATTCTCGCCGTATCGTAGGATTTGCTTACGCTTGGCGGCAATGAGTAAGCGTTCCGGAAACTGGGTACCAATCTGCGAGGCAAATTTGGCGGCAACGGCCGCGTCGTAGGCAGCCATTTTCGCAAAGGCGGCGGAGGCCAGTCGGCGGCGAAGGTCATACGATGTGCTTCCGCTGTATTCCTCCAGCTCGGATATGATGTCCGTGTACTGGGTGACATCGGTGACGACGGTGACGAACTTGAAGTTTTTCGCCGCGGCACGGATCATGGTAGGACCTCCGACATCGATGTTTTCCACACAGTCTTCGAAAGGCTTTCCCTGCGCCACGGTTTGCTCAAAGGGATAGAGATTTACGACGACGAGATCGATGGGGTCAATGTGATGGCGTTCCATTGCCTCCAAGTGCTGCTGATCATCGCGAACGGCCAGCAGAGCGCCATGAATCTTTGGGTGCAAGGTCTTGACGCGCCCAGACATGATCTCCGGGAAGCCGGTGTACTCCGAAACCTCAGTAACGGGAATGCCGGCATCCTGCAACGCGCGAAAGGTTCCGCCGGTGGAAAGAATGTGAACGCGCGCCTGAACCAAAACTTGCGCCAACGCAACCAACGATGTCTTATTAGACACCGAGACCAGTGCGCGTCTGACAGGCACGAGCCCGGGCGCTTCCTGCGAGGGCGGCGAGCCGGAGGAAACCGGAGCGGGGGCCGACGGAGACTCGGAGCACATGGCAAGGCGCGAGGCACGCGGCGCGCGGCGCGGAACGGGCGGGCAGTGAAGCGCGGGTGGGCAGCGCGCGGCGGCGGAGGAACACGGCGAGAGCGGGGTGCGCAGGGGGAGCGCAGCGGAGAAGGCGAGGGTCATGTTGGCGCGCGCAGGAGCGGAGCGTCCGCGTCGCTCGGGCGGCGGCCAACAGAGGCGATGACGACGGAGAGGGCGGCGATGAAGACGGCGTAGGGAGAACGTGCCGCAACGCAGGAGCGCACGCGCGAGATCAATGGCGATGTGCGCTGCGAGCTGTGCGCTCGCAAAATATCTGCGCAGCTTTTATTGTTGTACAGTTGTGCATGTGCCTAACGTTTTATCGAAGCTACGTATCGTGTATCTCGGATAACGTTCGCTACCCACCACGGTTGGCTCGAGCACGAGCGCCGTTGTCCCTCGACCTACGAAGAATAGGCATGTACACAAGTCAAGTAGATAGACCATTGCGCCTGCGATCACTTCTCCCAGCCTTTCCTTTCCAATCCCCGGGGACTCTACCGTTTGACCCTCAGCGCGCCTCTGTTCTCCCATCGTCTGCAACGCCGCATTCCCGGTGGGTAGTGGGCATCACCGCTCCATGCGCTCCGCGCACTTTATAGTTCCGAACGAAGCCATTTCCTTTGATGCAGCGTCATCAGGATGGGATGGTCTTGCGACTCGTTCCGTTGCTTACTTGGTTACGCTGCCTATTACGTAAAGGGGTAGCTACCCCGAAATTCATATAAAACCACCACCCGCAACATTAATGAAACGCATCTTTCTCAAAGGCTTAATTCTGTACAAATAGCGAAATAAAAAGAACATTTGTAAGAGTTCTAACGGAGAAACTGTGGAATCCTACCCACAAGCAAGACGGTTTTTACGACAGACTCGACTCTTATGTCTCTAGAGTGCGCCTTGTGATAACGAATAGACACAACGCAAAGTACACGTTTTAATGTTTTCCTTCTACGGACCTTTGAGAAGGACACTAGTTCGTAAACGACTTCACTTGAGTCGCTTCGAATGCCTTAGAATTCTTCCTGATTCTCAGCTTTTTGTTCTTGTCCTTCCCTATGCCTCACACTTTTCTTGACAATAACAACTATCACCCTCCAACAAACTAAAGTACTCAGAGTCAACCTCATCTATTGTCACACAAGAAGCTTAAGATAGCATACAGCTTCCTAAAGGAGTTCAGATCACAAACCAGGCTTATACTCAAACTCTTCTTCTGAGAAGTAAAGAAAGTCACTGTCGTGCAAGAAGAATCAAAGTGCTGGTAAGATTGCAATAACAGACGAGACATTCTTTTAAACGAGTTACACCCAAAAACGCGGCGGAATTCCACTTGCTGTTGAACGATGTGCGGAAAATCTTCAATAAAGCTAGAAGAACACTCTGTTAACCATGATAGATGATCGAGAAAGTGATAAACCGTTGCACAATATGAATAAAAAGTCGAAGTATAATAGACAATGCTAGTACAGTAACAAGCCGATAAATAGTATGCTTATTAGGGCCAATCTCCGACTTACCATTGATGATTACCGGAGACCGAGAAGCATTCATCCTCCAATGATAAGCTCACACGGGAACCTGAGCACTTACTGATTATCAGGCCACTTTTAATATATTACTGTGAACGTCATATCCGTAAAAGTAGGAACGGGACACAACGCAGGTGGTTACAATCCAAGGGAAGAAGGTTATTAGATATGCCCTCGAGAGAAACAGCTCAGAATAAGGCAAAGGAAAGGAGTCAATGAAAAACGACAAAAAAAGAAGTGCAATAAGCAGAGTGCGAATGATAAAGTGATCATTATATGTGTGACAAGAGAAAGCGGCCTTCGGCCGCAGGCGGCGCTGCGCGCCGCGGTCGTTCTGCTCGACTATTTCGTTTCTATGAAGCTTATTATACTATGCTTGAGCTTTTAGTAGCGTTTGTAGCTCTAAGCGTAGCCTTTTGCAGAGATATAAGGCCAAGCTTGCTGAAGACTCTATTATTGACAGTGTCGACGTACAGTGATGGATTATAGCAGGTTATCGGCTACTAGGAGCGCTGTGCCGTTTAGCACTAGCTGGTGCACGATATATTAAAGATATATCGTGAAACGAGCTCTGAAATGTATGGTGAGCTTGGTTAAGGACATTTTATTTTAAAAGCAATGGGGCAGCTGTAGCATATTATGCCGTTCAAACTGCCTCCGAAACTGTAACTTGCGGTGTCGACGTACAGGCACGGACTTAGCAACTCGACGGCCGCTAGCGGCGCTGCGCGCCTTAGCAGCGGCCGCGGCACGCACATATTTCCGTTTGAACTGGCGCCAATACTATTACTTGCAGTGTAGACTTAAAGTGACGGACTATGCAACTCGACGGCCGCTAGCGACGTACAGGCAAGTACTTTGCAACTTGACGGCCGCTAGCGACGTACAGGCAAGTACTTTGCAACTTGACGGCCGCTAGCGGCGCTGCGTGCTTTAGCAGCGGCCGCGGCACGCACAGTGGCGCCGGATATCTCTTTGTAGCACGAGAATGCATTGGTTTCAAACTATCTTGGTGATTTGGCTTTTTATGGCTCCGTGCGTCTGTAATCCGGAATGGGAAAAAGTTTGAAGATCAAAACAGCTTTACACGCAAACAAATGGAAAATCATAACACTTTTTTTGGCTGAGTGTTTGAGCACTGACGCATATCTACGTAGTGGGGTGAGGATTGCAAAACTCTATAGCCTCAGGAAGCACTGGATTGATTAGTGGAAATGGCATCGGATGTATCGTCTGTGGATTGTCAGGCGGAAGGCTAGAGTCGTGCAGTAACAACACATGCTCGTTCCTTCGCACTCGTGACAGCGCCACATACAGCTGACCTGCACAGAAGAAATTTGATCACACATCAACAACTAAACCGTTCAGAGTTTTGCCCTGTCCTTTGTGAACTGTTGCCGCAAATGCAAGTCGAATGGGGAATTGTCTTCGAATCATAGGAATGTCTGCAAAGGAAAACTCAAAATCAATGCGATGCAGCACTTGTGACTCGATTACTTGACCGTTTTCGTTGAACCTTGCCACATGCATCGTAAACTGATCCACACGAACTACGACAAACTTTTTTCCATTTACCAACACTGGATGCAGAACGTTTCGAATAACCATCACAGGAACACCAATTTTGAGGCACACGTTGTGTGGAGGGATACCAGTAGGAGCATATTCATAGGCAAACTCAGGCACAATAGTGTCCGAAATATCCGACACGGCAGTCTGCGCTCGAAGTGGCTGTACTGTAGTTGCGGATTGCAAAGTGATTTGCTCACCCGGAAAAAGATTTAGGGCAGCAGTATTGTGTTCATCCACCAAATGATTTGTGGATGCAATTATCATTTTGCTGAGATCTATATCTTCTTTGCGCCGCGTCGTGACCCACTTCCACACAAACGTATATGCGGTTTGCATCACTCCAGTAGACTGCAGTGGAGGTGGTATAGTACTCGAGATGGTGTTGCGCGCAACGGCATGAAAAAAGCCGCAAACCCCGGATCATCTTCTTGGCGAACTTGTTCTGTGAGATAAAGAACTTGCACAGAGGAATCTGTCCAGAGATTGCTTTTCCATGGCAGCTCGTTCAAAATGTTTGTATACACTCTTCGAACGTTCCCACCCGCCTCAGGCTCCATGTACGACTGAGGCACAACAGGAAGCAACTGTGAGTAGTCGCCGGCGAACACTATAGACAGTCCACCGAAACATGGCGGTTGCGTTTGTGTTTGAGAACTTCGCAAGTCTTTGAGTAGCACGTCCATGAGCTCAAACAACCTTCTGGAGAACATCTAAACCTCGTCAAGTACGAGTAGCTGTAGATTGCGCAAAAGTTCCGCTCGTTGAGACCGAGGACCGTACTTGGACAACAGTGAAAGTTGTGTAGTAGTACTGTCTTTATCTCCCACACCCAAACCAAGCAGACTGTGCAATGTGCGAACTCCCTCGTAAAGGGATGCAGCGATTCCAGTTGTAGCTGTCAATTCAACTAGCATTCCTTTTGATTCACATATATCCCGCAACAAATTCAACATATACGTCTTTCCAGTGCCTGCAGATCCTTGTATAAAGAAAACGTTTCCAGGAGTGGTCAGACGATCTTGATCGGATTGCTGTCGGAGTTCTAAAGCATTCACAATCGTATCCAGGACGTGTTTTTGTGTTGGTTTCAATGTTTTATACCTGGATTGCTGTGTGCTTGCATTTCGCACCACTCTTAATTGGCGAGTGACTACTGCACGATCAGTCTCAGTTTGTTCCTCATTTTGCTGGATATATTGAACAAAGAAGCTATGCTCACGGAGCAAACGACCTCCATGGTGGTCAGATATGCTAATAATTCGTCGATACATTTCCAGCTTTCGCTGTTGTTCATCCCCGGCGTGAATATCGCTGCACAGCGCCTCCCAGTGATCAAATACCATTTTCTCTGCATCTGCGCCTTGCTGATACAGCGTAACTACCAACCGCCGCAGGTCAGGTGAAGTGCTGTATATTTGAACTGCCTCTTCAAACGCAATGGCAAACTCTGTACCGTCACTGAGCAGCCCGCTTGCGATCGCTGCTTCCCGAAATGTGGAAAGCTGCTGTCCGTCAATGGTCCTCGCATCTTCGTAAGAACTTGAGGCGCGATTCATAAGTAATAAACGCAGTGAAAAAAGCTCTATTTCGGCAGGAACGACGGCTCGAATTCTGGCGACGCACTCATTCTCTTCTGACCTCTCCACGACATACATCGACGGATCACAATCGTCTCTCGGCACTTGAGTACTGTCTCCATCAAACTGATTGAGTACACTAGTTGGGAGGGTTCGATACAGGCGCACCTTTTCATAGTAGGAGAGGTAATCAAGACTGGCATATGTCTCAGGTCTCTGAAAGTACCGTTCCAGTGTTGATGGCTGTGAAGCCGTGTGAATGTCATTAGGGCTGCGAAGAACAAAAGTTCTCTCTCCCTCCAAATGTATTGCAAGTCGCTCCACAGTGGGCAGAATGGAGACGTGACGAAACTCAAAGATTCGCCAAGCATCATTCACGGCACCCACCACACGTGCCCGCATGTAGGCACGGATTTCATTCTGCACCACAGCTGGTTGTTGGGTATCTGTACCCGATTCATTCTGGTTGCTAACATTCAGAGCAACTTCTTGTGCTTTGGGCTGCTTAAAAGCATACTTCATGAGGTACGCTACCGCTCCTCCACCCTGCGTGCGCTCTACATTGATGTGTGAACGGTACTTCTTAGTGAGTGTAGGATTGTATGGCACGATTTTGAGATCTTCTTCATTTCTTCTTCGGTAAACAACACTGTTTGTTCCTTCTTCGATGTATGTTTCTTGGACAATCATTGTGCTATCGTACCCAAATCGGCAACGACCTGCACGATTACGACAATATGAAGAGTGGCGGTGGCGGTGCATAGATAAAACGAGGGCGCGCAGTTCGTCATCTTCCCCTGGACTTGGTACTTCGGCTCGAATCAGACTGTCAATGGCATCTACGTCTTCTATTACAGCTCCTTCTAACCATAGCAGAATGTGATGGTGCGGTACGTTTCGTTCTTGAAACTCCAGCTTTGCTGCAAGTCCCAAGCACTTGGACCCCAATAACTGTTCTGAATTCTTTTCGAGGTCTTTCACAATATCGTTGATGTACTGGTTGTAAACTCTGGCAATCAAGTCTGGGCGGTCAAACGGGCGTGGACGATTAGCTTATGCTGTGAAAGCACTCCGATGAGTCGTATCCATGCCTAAACGCTTCACATCCGCTCGCCATACGTTCATTGTGACGGTGATGAATAGCGAAGGGGGTCCTTTTCGTGCCACAATCGCTTGCACATCCTGTCGTTTACTTTTCCAGTACTTAGAAGAGTTCACTGAGTCATCAGGAAGCAAAATGCGTCCCATAAGCCTGAATTGCGCGTCAGTCATTCCGCCAGTCGATTGATTGTGCGCTTGAACGATTTCCATCTCTTGAACTATTCGTGCTTGCTGCTGCCGTTCTAGGTATTGAAGTCGCATGTCTTCAATGTTCGTTTGTGTGCGAAGCAACCACATTTGCATTAATGGACCACTATTAAGCAAAAAGTTATCTGAATACAGTCGACGCTTTGCATTTTGTGCCCAAGTAAGCTTGTGAAGATTCCACTGATCGAAACCGAGCCCTAAGCTTTCTTGCGTACCATTTCGTGCTTGCAGATACAAACGCAGGTCAAACGGTTTATGCTCGTCCCCATACGGGTACAGAAGGGGAAATGTACCTCTTTCTGCTAGCATAGAAGACGGTTTCAGCAATTTATACCGCACTCGGGGGTTGCTGTTTGAGTTTACTGCAGCCCCTGCTTGCTCCGTGTCGCCTGTGATAGCTGCGTGTTCTTCCGTAACTGTGCCCTCAGTCAACTGAGGCACCTGGGCCTCGACATGGTACAGACCGCCTGGATCGACTACGAAGGTTCTCATCATGGATGGTCCAGCTCCAGGAGCATCTTCGGACATCGGACCTGCACCTACGTTGTCACCAGACACTGTTGCAGTTCTGGTGCCCTCATATCCGCGCACTATCACTCCCTCGTTCGCAGCTTGCGAGCTTACGTCAACCGTATTTTCTTCTTGTGCCTGCATTTGCTCCGTTGTCAGCATCCCTCGATACCGCTCTCGCACCACATCAGGTTTGGGCTGAATCACCTCGTAAAGTCTCGGAACCATGTGTTTGACATTGATGTCTTGGATAAACGCTCGCAGGTTTGCTCGTGTATAGTGAGCAGGATCCAGAGAAGGAGGCCCAGCGCCCCAAAGAAAACTATACCGCGTGCTGCTCTGTCTGTGTGCCGGGAGAGCGAGTGCTGCAGTTCCTTCTAGTCTGAGAAACGAAGGGCCACATCCTGTGACATAGGACATGTCCATAAACGCTTGAGTGGTGGCAAAAAGCGTATTCAAGTTTAAGGAGTTCGAGTGGAATGCTCTTGAACGGTATATGCTTCGTATTTCTTCATTAGTATGGCGTCTACGAAATGTGACCCCCCCTCCTGGATTTCGTTTCATGCCACAACAGACTCCATGTACCTCTTTTCCAAAAAGCACACACCCACACCACTTGCAACTATGAATTCGTAACGTCCAGTCTTCGTACGGACACGAACCATAGGTGTGTGAAAGCTCACCGCACCTTCTGCATCTGCGGGTTCCTACGGTAGACAACGTCTCAAACTCAGGAATGTTTGCACGAGTGGCTGGATCAATCCATGCTTGAGCAGCATCGGAATCCCATGCGTAGTAAACGCGATACAATCCACGATCTGGACGTCCGGCAAGCAGCATGATGGTCGAATCAAGCTCTTGGAGCGATTGTTGTTCTTCTGATAGACGTCGGGAATGCTCTAAAATCCTAGTGCCACGACCGATGCTCGCTCTATGATCTAATGCTAGTTGTTATCCATTGTAGAGCGCTCAATGAGAGAAGAAGGGTTTTTTCTATGCATTCTTGGTGGTGTGCCATATAGTAGGTCATACGGTGGCTTTCCTATGGCCGTGCGGCGACGTCGGTATCCATACAGAGCACTTTCTGTAGGACAACGCTTGGAGCGGAGACACCACGAAGATTTTCGGGATCTTCCTCTATTGAGAGACACGCCTCAGGCGGAGGAGACGCGTCCCAGCGGAGCACAGAAACAGAGCCACTCTGGAAAGGCACGACGGAGTCGGGTGTAAGACCGAGGTCAATCCGGCGGGATATACCTAGAGTGTTTAGGTGAGCACGGCACAGTCCGGGGTGTGACCAGTTCTATGCGGAGCGGTACCACGGCGATTGTCGGAAAAGAAGCGAGGAAATACTCGTATGAGGTAGACGAGCGAGGTGAGTGGTGCGGCCACTCACGAGAGCCAAAAAGGGGAACAAGAGGAAAACGGGGGCGAACCCCTATACAAGGGCGAGACTACGACAAGTGTCGGCGATTAAATATGAACCCACGGTGGTGGTAGCACTCTGGTCGACAGAGAGGTGGATGAACTAACGTGCGAAGGGCGCTCACGCAGTATGCGGTGAAGACGCGCCGAAGGCGAAAAGTTCAGGGCCAAGACTCCCTCCTTGGGATCTCCCAAGAGGGTGTTTACTGGGGAGCAGTGCTCAACCTCCTGTGTAGTGTGGGGCGGAGCGGCCCCTGACAGTGGGCGCGCGCCCGAAAAATAGACACTAAATAGCGATAGCGTAGCTGAATAAATACTGAAAATTACTAGGACTGGATTTACAGAGATTCCTTGCTGGTCCATGAAATTCTTTACAGTCTCGGCTTTGGAAGAGGTAAAATTATCACAGAATAGGTTAAGAGGAGGCCCGAATGGGTCAAGTATTTGGGATTCAAGAAAGTTTAGCACGATTGCGGTGGTCTGCGACTTAGTAGCTAAAGCGATAGACCATCCTGTCAGATTCTCAATTCCGATTAGCTCGAAACGATTTCATTGCTTTTGCTAGGCAGCAGACCCGCAAAATCCATTGAAATGTTGCAAAAGAGATTTGTTAGGGGTTAGGAGAGCGCACTGGTTGGAATGGTAGCCTATCAAAGGGGTCACGTGCTCAAAAACTTCACAACTTCAAATGTATGCAACTATGTCAGTGAACATCTTTGAGCACCCAAACCTGTCACGAGTGATATTCTTTGTAGAATCAATGCTTCAGTGTCCCCTTTCATCGTTTAAAGACCTTAAAATGTTCGGGCGTGAGTCTATCGGTGTAATCGATCTTAGATCATCTTTTGTGCGTCGAAATAACTGTAATTCCCAAGGGAGGAACTTTTTGGCGTTTCTTTTGATTGCAGCTCGGTTCTTTGGGTGGTTAGCGCCTATAGATATATTACTGAAGTAGCGGCCGATTTCAGAACAGAAAGGACCAAGATTATCAAGCGGTGTCCTTTCGCCACCCTCCTCAATGTAGTGGATGTTAAAGAGATTGGAGGCTCCCCCTTTCGTAAATCTGGAGAGGTATTCCTCCGCCGCGTTACCTGTTCAGGTATATAGCTAATCTCGAATTCATACTCGGCAAGAAAAGTCGAGCGATCGAGCTAGCTTTTGATGAAATTCTATCTCCTTACATGGACGTCTGAGATCTTGGTGGTCCGTTATGGGCAACAACGGCTCTACCCCTAGCAAATATAAAACAAAACTATTTTCAGTGCTAACACAATTTCTAATGCTTCCTTCTCAAACAGCGAGTAGTTCCGTTCCGATACGTTCATAGTCCGGCTGGCGAATTGACCTGGATGAAACATACCATCTTCCTTTTTCTGTGCTTGTACGGCTCCCAAGGCCAGGTAAGTTGCATCTATTTCAACGCGAAAAGGGGAGTTAAACTATGAAAAGGCGAGAACCGGGGGTGATCCGAGCTTTCCTTTCAATGTTTGGAAGGCTGTCATCATTTCCGGGGTGAAAGTCGTCTTTCGTTTTCCAAAGGTCACTGCATGAAGAGAAGCCGACGTCTTTTCGAAATCTTTGATGAATCGACGGTAATAACTTTCTAACCCAAGAAAACCACGAAGCTCGATGAAAGTCGTTGGTACTGGTGCTTCCTGGATCATCGATACTCCGTTTTTGTCAACGAATACTCTGATAGAGTCGATAATCAGACTTAGCAGGGAAAAGTGGGGTTGAGCGGGAACAAAGTGTTGTTATACGTTACACAGTCCAAAAAAGAATCGAAGTTTCGTCGGCCAGCTCGGATGAGTAGCTTTCTTTAAGTATTTCACTCGCACCTCGTTCGATCAAGAGTTTTACAGGACAAACAATATGTCCGAAATACTTAGCCGAGTCGACAAAGAAGTCACACTTCTCTAGTTTCAATGGTGTGCACGCACCACGCGGCACTCTCATATCATTTTGATCGTTAGTTAGATGATTTTTATAGTGGTTCAGGAACATGATGATGTTGTCGACCTGCACAAAATACGTGGTCTACTTGAGCCGAGTAAGAAGAATATGAGCTTTTTGTTGGAGCATTGCCGGAGCGTAAATGAGCGGATAAGGTAATCACTGAAAATGGTACACTACTTGAAGTCAGACAAATGCCGTTTATCTCAGTCTTTCTCCCTACTGGGAACTTTCCGATATCTTCAATTTGCATTAATTGTGAGAACCACGTCTCCATTCCAAAGCAAATCAAATTTTCCTCCATATGGGGTATCGGATACACATTTTTCACCTTAATCTGTTTTAGATGTCTATTATTAATGAAAAACTTCTACAATTCTTCAAGTTTGGTAGCTGACACCACTGGTAAGGTCCAATATGACAAACCAGGCTCTATCACCCCAGCACCTAGTATCTTCCGGACTTGGAATTTCTCCTCTGCTCGAGGTTTTGGCCCTGCCCTGCAAAGGGTTCGGGAGATGGCCCTGGTCTTAGGAAGTGAATTTATTCAATCTTCTTTATTTCAAAATATTTCGGAGGGATTATCCTACATTGCCGTAAACTCGCGAAGCAACTCTCGTAGCTTGTTTTGATGAAATTCAAGTACATATTCCATGTTTAAATCCATTAACTCTTTAACATGGCCTGTCTCTTACCTATCCAGTGATACAGGCTTATCCTTTTTATGATCATGGTGTTATGAACCCACGAATTTCTGAGTGGGCTTTCTAGCTTGAGGCTATATTTCGGTGTCTTTTTGCTCCTTTTTAAACACAGGTTCTGCCAGATTGTTTCCTAAAGGTATGTATTTCGAAATCATGGCTGAAGGTTTAGGTGAAAAACTTAAAGGGAGATCAGGCTTAACCAAAACAACACAGTTCGTGGTTAAAAGCAGTTAGTGGTCATAGAAAGTCAGTAATAGTTGAGAAACTTGGAGATCATGCGGTATGGTCGTGATATCTATCCAAACGTCGGTTTTTGATGGAGTCTGCACTGACACCGCAAAGTGTAGCTTGGTAGAAACCGGGTCATTCTTTTATGCCTTCTGTGCCTCGTAAATAGAACATGCTTGCGCGTGGCGGCCCAAAAGGGCTCCCGGACACTCAAAATTGTCGAATCAATTTCAATTTCCAGTGTTTTTTTCTAGGTCTTATAGCCTTAATGAAGCGGGCATACGAGTCACAACCGAGTATGATTTCTGGAGCAAAGAAGTCACAGACAATTAAATCCAGTTGTACTAATCTGGTTTCTAGTCTCAAAAGGAAATTAATGTATCCAGCAGTCGGCATCAGATTATTTTTCGCATCGATGATATATAATGAAGGACGAAATCGAAGGGTTTTCAGAATTTCCAGAGGTACCAACTTTTCTTTGATCAGGTTCGGAACAGCTCATGTATCACTGACAGATAACGAATGTACCATGGACTTGATGGGCGGGCTAAGATTAAGGTAGTCCTTGTATATCCTCTTAGCCGTGACCATGATTCGATCCTGGATATCCACACTGGACCGTGTCATTGAATTTTCATTAAAACTTAATTTAAATTTAAATTAAACGTGCACTGATTTTGTTGGGTGATGAAATTAAAATTTCTGGTTCTCTAAATTTACAGCTATTCATCACATCATCCTTGTGTAAGCAATATGTCATTGACATCGACAGCGAACTTTCGGTTACATTTTATGGAGAAGCCGATCCATGAGCGGTAACTAAACCTTCAAGAACAGGCCACTGATGCTCACATTACAACAATCATGACTCCAATAAGTTTTCCTACCGTTTTACTGAACTCAAACAGAATGTTCTGTCCAAATCCAAAGGAGGTCTTCATGATTTCGTACAGAACATATATATCAATACAAATGACGAGATATCTGATGCTCAATAATATTCGACTAATCGGTCAACAAATATTGTTTTAATGTAAACTCACAGTTTACATGGTATCTACCCGCTTTTTCACCTTTCACCAACAAGTGTTCCAATCCATTTTGGTCCCATTGACCTATATAAATCAAATTGGACGCACAATCTCTCACACTCGCTCTCGATTGCGTCCCAGAACTTTAGATCTTTGGCGCCAGAAAAGATTAGAAACTGTTCGTGAATGAAATGAACAGGTCAGCTAGCTCAACTGCAGCAGCACTATATTCATAACAAGGGTAGAACAAGATACTGAAGTTAGCGTACTCCATACGACCAAGAACGCGCAGCCTTTTATTCCGTTGACATAGATTGAATGTAAACAAACTTCGAAGCACGAAGCCAACTTACAAGTACTCGAGACGAAGACGAAATCCATCATAAACCAAAGCATCACATCACACTTTACAGCTACCGGAGAATGTCAGATATACAATGCGAAGCGGACGCAGTATGAGTATTAATATATTGCACTCACTGATATTTGAGAAGAAGACAGAACTACGAGGGCCTTGGTCCTTAGCAATTTCTAAAGCGATCGAATCGCAGCGTAGAGCAAATATCTGCATCATTCAGAAATAGACACAAATGGCGAGTAAGAGTGAGAGAGAGGGCCCCATTTCACCTGGTTAGGGATACCAGCGAAAGACATCACTGACGAAAATTTGCGACAACATGTTCAGAACAGTTAGTGAGGCTGTAAATCAGATGCACTTTCATTGTTGCACGATAGCATGACGTGAAGTACAGAATAAAGCCCGTATTGTTTCATATTCTGGCCATAGGCCAATACGCTCAGAAAAAATCAGGACTCCGAGATAATCTAATGCGCATACAATTGATCTGGACCACAGAAAAAGATTCGAGCAAGAGACCATACGGTGAGCACACTGATATATATTCATGTTCCTCTCCAATAAACTTGATACAAATGCCATCCCTTTGTGAAAATCGATGTTTGTTCGGTCAAGATTCAAGAAGAATGTACTTCAGTTAGAGGAGGCAGAAGATAGAGCAATGCCAAACTGGAATAGGTGACATTTTACCTGTCGAAGAACTGTACTTGTGTTCAGGATTCATTCGTGCACAAATCCTGAGACAAACAAAGAATTTCGTGGTGATGTGGCAGGCGGCAAAATGATGATGAAGTTGGACCCCTGTGTTACCTGTTTGTGAAATAATATGGAAGCGTAAACAATAAACAAAAGAAATCAGGAAAGCATTGAACGATGAATCTTGAGCTTCTCGTCGAAAAGATTGGGGAGCATTGAATGTCACCATTCGAGAGACGAATTGATATGCAACGTAGCTCCGAAATTCTTAGCTGGAAGTGGCATGGAATAATTACAGGAGTCTGAATCTAAACGCAGTGTTCAAAGAGTAGTCCATCCTGAGATCTTCAGTCATACTACGTATCTCCCGGTAGTTTGCCACAGGTTAATCATATCGTTAAAACATATCAACTCATTTTGTTCATTATCGTACCACCGCCAACCTCCAAGTCTTTTCAGTACCGTTTGAACGCGTTCCGATATGCATCCTTCCCGCGCCAGCTAGCCATCAGTTTGACGCCCAACTCAACCTATCCCTCCATCCATCACAGGGTCTTTGCATCGTTCCACTTCACATGAATCTGAGCTGTTGGTTTCGTCGCTAGTATTCGCGACATCTGCATTTTTGAAGTCAAAATCAAATATAATTGTTCATAATGAACGAAAGAGCCCCACGTTGTTATTCATGCAAATGTATACGCACCGGATAGTACCCAAGGCTCAAGATATGTAGTTGTGAAGAGTTTGACATGGTCATCATTCTGACGTGTGCAACGGTTGGAAGTAGTGTTCTGACTAAGGTGACGAAGTAAGAAACACGAATAGGAAAAGGCGGCGCAGTGAGAAAGTGAAGGAGCCGCGAAAAGGTTTACCGTCCACAGTGCTACAAACGGGACGGCAGAACGCAAGAGGTCGAGAGAACCCGAAATTCTCTTGGGCGGCATTGCCGAAATTTGAACCGGAAAAGCATATTATCAAATAGAGCAGCGCTTCTCAAGGTTCCAAAAATATCAATTCCTGTACTATACAGCGGAGACAACGATCACCTTATTCCTTCTTTCCAGAACTCAAAAATTCTGTAAGTCATACTCATGTACGCACACATGTCCAAGTAAAAATTCCTCATAGGGCCAATGAAGTACGTTCTTTTCTGCGGATTCTTCTTCGCTGTCTTGAAATTTTGTTGCACAATTGAAATTTGCCTGGACATTGTAACAACGCTCTCAACGGAATACACGGTGAAGATGTAACATTCATATTCGACTTCCTCTTCTTATATTTGTCCATTGGTCCCTTTCTGAAGCCTTTTTGTGGTCCAAGACATAAGAGGAATTAATTCATTAACGCCATTCACGAACTGTTCGGAAAATAGTATTACTTTCTTATAGTACATGTCAATGTGCTCTGACGTCTCTCCTTAGTAAGTACCAGCGGCGAATCATGAAGCTCTCCTCCACTCATCCATTTTGCTGAGAAGACTGCAAGTGTATCTATTACAGTACTCATCGTCTGCTTTTTAGTATAGTAATTGGCTCCAGGAAACCATTTTGTCCGACTCAAGATGTTTACCACCAATGCCACGTTCGTATTTCGTGCAAAGAATTCGAGATGAAGCTGACAAAAGTCAGTGCTTGTAGCACTAGAGATCTTGAATATTGAAAGAACTTTTCGTAGATGTCGAAATCAGAATCTCCTGAGATCTATACTACTATTTCGAAAGAATAATGAACTCCGTAGCTCCTCCTCCTCTTCATTAAGGAGCGGTAGCATAATTTTCCTCAGTAAACAATACATATGTGCAGCTTTCGCCAGCTTTGTCTTCTCTATAACCAATTCCGCAAACTTAAAGGTAGCATTGCTGCGTCTATTGTCGACTCCCCCAAAGTTTCCAATTGCCCACTGTGACAAAAGAGAAAGTGGTCCACATGCCCGTATGGAATCTTCGAGTTAAAGCAATAAGTGCTAAACGTACTTGCCCAGATTGACGCGTTTGTGTAAACATTTGTAGTAAACCGAAGTGAAATGAGTGAAGGAGCGCTTCGAAGAATACCCTACTCGTCGAATATCATGCTCATGCAGTTTTCAACGACATAGAAGGATACAAATTTCAACGAAGTAGCACCATCCAGACATGAGAGATGATGGAGGAATACCATCCAGATCAATGGGAATTAACTCCAAGATAAAAGCTTTTCAATCCATTGCTTTTAATCCTCCTCTTTTATGGATATCGGGAGGTCGCCTAATGCGATTATTGTAAAATCTACTTGCATCTCAAAATCACTTACTTGCCTGTGCTTGGCCCTTTCTTTCCCAAATAATCACAATATCTTCAAAGTTCCCGTAGTCTCTGCACCATATTGACATCATATCTGGCGATCTGTGTCAAAAAAGAAAGTGCATGATGTCAATCGGCATTTCGTGAAAGGGTTCAAGAAAATCCATTCTATTTACCAGCTCAAAAACATCAGGCGACCCGGAACTTATGCCTTGGCAGCTTCTTTTCAATTCTTTCGAGGAAGGGGAGTTTATCCACTCTTTCAGTTCCACAATCGATCTATTGTAGAGTAGAGGACTACGAATACAAATTTTAGTCAGATACCAAATACTATGTCGCACTGCTTCTCTGGCGACATCTTCTTGGACAAAGAAAGGGTAGTAGACATGTTTACTCTCCGTAGCAGATTTACCTTGAAACGTTCGGAAGGATTTAGGTTCAATATCATCAGCAATAAAGGCCAGTAACTGTACTCCGTTTTCTTGAACGCATTCAAACAATCCGTAGAGAGATAGCAGTGAATATGTCGTACCTAACGTTTCTTGGGCCGCCGAGCTCCTTCACAATTTCTCTAAATACATTTCCCGACATGAAATCTTCTAGTTTGTCATGATTAGTCGCATAAAATTTTCCATATATCTGTTTGTGGTAGTACTGAAACAAAGGCAGCCCACTTGATCTGCTCCAAATCCTAGCAGATATTCTATATTTCACTACGAAGTAACTAAATTGTGAAATGGGGGCGGGTAACTTCTGACTTGTGGGATGTAGACATCGCTCGACATTGTTACATGTGTCGAAAATGAGAAATTTGTGACCTCTGGAGCAGAACGGAAGCATTGAAAGCTTCAATTTAAACTCCCGAAACAAAGCCTTACGGTCGCCACTCCATGAGGTGTAGAAAAATCTTCTTTCGAGGAGCAAGTCTTCCATTATTTCTGCTGTATAATGTCTGTATTTCAATACGAAACCAAGTACGAATGCGTGTTTTTTTATGAACCGCTCAAACGACGACCTGTTCATGTCCAGTAAAGGTATAGGATCTTCACTTTCTTCAACAACTATCAGAACTCATCTCACAAACCGATTCATCGCTTACATCTGAAGAATATGAAATAATAATTTGAAGTCCTTTCAAAGCGTTACCTGCTAGCTGCAGCTCCGAACTGTCCTGTATACCAACTTGATATTTAAACGAAGGTTGCTGTGACTGCGTATTGCTTTCAATGCCAACAGTTCTAGAAGCCTAGTCAGATTCAGATGAATCGGAAGCAATTATATGTTTCAAATCTCCCAAAACATGAGAATTGCCTTCTCGAAGTGAAAACCCATAAGAAGCAGACATAATTCCCGTTTCGCCAAATGCAAATCGCACCTGAGGGCCTGAGAAACTCATGAAGCTGTCATACTCTTCTTCCTTCCCATTTGAAGTTGCCACTGCTCCCCAAGACTTTCCTTGTATGCCCCGACCTTCTCCAATTTCAGTCACCAATTCTTTCTCATCTGCTTTCAGGTCGTCGAAAAAAACACCATCCGTTACTGCTTTCGGAGGGGAGACCTTTCTCTGATGGGGCTTGTTTACATGTTTTCTAATTTCTGAGGATCTTGGTAGTGCTTTAAGACCGTCATTCAACTGGAACCTTTTAAAGCGAGCACGGACAGCGACAGATTGATAAGCGAAAAAGGCCTCCCATGATGTCTGGGTAGGAGCAACTACTACGACACGGTTAACGAATGATCGTTCACATACAACACCACCCCCATTTGATGCACTAAATCAAAGTAATTTGTTATGTAATTAGATATTATACCGCAATAAATGGACTTTTAAACGAGATGGAGTCGAAAAGATAAGCTTGACTGTCGTTTTCGAAGAAAGTTGGGCTTTTCGCTTCGTTCAAAGAAATTTTAACTCATGAACAGGTAGAAATTGTACATCGCAGAAAACAGTCGTTCGCTCTTTCCGCTTCTCGCTACTACCGCTTTTACTGCTTCTGTTCCTTTTCGACGAACTTTTTGATTCTTTGTTTTAACTCTGGCAGACGTTTACATCAGAATGAAGAGAGAAATACATTGCCATCAAAGCGATCTCTCTCAACATGGAAAGATTTACTTCGAAGAACATTTAGAGCTCGCGATCCAGAAGTACAACTCCGTGTAAAAGAATAAAAACCAGCACATTCCAACACTCCTTTGCAGCGCGAGTGCGGTTTTGCCTCAATCCACTGACAACAACTAACGAAATTTTCCTTAAGGTTCTAGACTACCGGAGTTACCGATTGGCAGATAGGTCTCCGAAATAATCTGGTTCAGTGGCTTGAAGAGTCGCAAAATGGGCCAAACGGATGCAACTAACCATTACGGACAAGTTCTGGGGTTCCTATTCCATTGCTGTCCTTAACGTTCTTAGTTTGTTCCGTACGGCCTGTGATCAGAACGGTGTCCACGAGGGCACCGCTCTGTACATTTTCCAATTCTTCCTCACAGGAGATGCGCGTGACCGAGTGGTTTCGAAGAGATCTGGCACAACTGATCTCGTGGATGCTAAAGACCGTGAGCTCCGCAGGTCATATCTTTACGTTGTTCATTACTTATTTGGAACCTATGTAGCGGATGAATTTATAATGGATGCCCACCAGGAAGTGATATCCTTTAGGAAAAGCTCCAACATGACCACATCGGCTTTTGCAGACGAAGTATGGAAGAAAGATTACCGATGTGGAAACTTGTTCTCCTCAGAACGGCTCAAACGTCATTTCATCACGGGATTACTCCCTGCCATTTGGACACATGTCCATAATTACCACAAGTAAAACCGACAATACTTCTTCCGAAGGTTCGATACTTATGCCGAAGGTTATGGCAAAACCTACAGGACGTCCAGACACAATGATGATATATCCAGAGGACACTCAACTCCATTGCATAAACCCAACCAAGTCTATTTGGTTAGCTTCATGGACTCGGACATGGATCCATCACTCCATTATGCCGACTCGGGAGATAGCCTCGTGGTTATTTTCAGTGCCCTTCCGTCCGGGCCCCCATCATATACATCCCGGGGAACTACAGCAACCATTGAACCACCGAAACCCAATTATTCCCCCTTTCCACCCCACGAAGACGTTTTTGTTCGCTTATAAAGGGCTTGCTTCCTCTGCGTTTCCATGGTCCAACCCTCTGACTGCACGAATTATCTGCGTGAAGACGCACGCAAACATCTCCTAGCCTTGAAGGGGAGAGAATTACAAGATCCGAAGATCCGAAGGAACGTTTAACAGGGCCCAGCAACGAGCCACAGGAACACGTCGAAGCTCCCGCTATGCCACACCTCCGGATAACCTAATGAAAGACTCATAGGTCCGTGCCAGTGTAGACCCTACGGACGACCCCGAAGATGAATCTCATGATCAGGAAGAAATAAAAACCGCATCAGAAACGCTTAGAGAGTCGACGCGAGGCAAATCCTCCCTCTCTAAGTCCAGGGCTCTACCTATTGGACGGTCAGGATCCAAAAAGCTCCGCACCTTTCAATACAACCCCCAATCATTGGACCACTCAGAACGGACCAGAATTAGAAGACAGTAACGAACCCGTCTGTATCCTCAGGAAGGAGAAATTTAAAGTTCAGTTAACCATAGGACTACGTTCCAACAGCTCACGAGTTGCCAGAGCCGTATTGGACACAGGCTTTGGTCCTAATTTGGTCCATTCTAAGCTACTCCCACTGGGTTGGCAAGGTTTCGTTCAGGTAAGAAAGACCCCCAGGATTACCGATGCATCACGTAGACCAATGGGCATTAAAGGGGTAGTACCACTTAACATACAATGAGGACGATTCAAAGTCCACACGTGGTTTCTTGTATGTCCTGACTTAGGCGCTGACGCAATCCTAGGGACCTCCTTCATCGATTGATACATTAAGGCCGTTTATCCAGGCCTTAGGAAAGTCGCCTTCTATCGCCCACCATCCATCTCCATAATTGGTTCCGCCCTAGGGCTGAGAATCTAACCTCAAACGAGCAGTTATCTCCTAAGACACTAAGTCCATTAAGGTTCGCTTATCGAAAGCCATAACGATACCTTCCATGATGTAGATCACCTTGTCGGGCCATTCCCAATCATTAGGTCTCGTAACGATTCAGAACCCCCCGGAAAAGGTTCTGAAGCACCTTACCTTAATGGCCAATGTAGTAATGGACATCCATCCCAACAGGCCCTTCTTCGTCACAACCAGCAACTATTGCACCACCGAAAAGGAATGTCTAGCCATCGTATGGTCAGTCTTGACACTCCGTCTATTCCTCGAGGAAACTAGGTTCACAATTTGGACAGACTCCGATTCACTCCGCTGGCTACTCATCATCACCGATGTTTCAGTTCGTCTCGCTCGGTGGCGCTCAGACTGTCAGAATATGACTACGAGAAAACCTATAGGCCAGGCATAAAGCACCAGGCAGCAGATGCCCTGTCGCGAATCATTACCGACGGACCTGATGACACTCCATTGGTTGACCTAATTCCTACCCCCTTCACAGATCATGGACCTCAGGGTAATACTGAAACGGATGAACTTATGCATAAGGTCCAATCAAATGATCCTGAGGTAAAGGAGAATGAATTATACCTATTGGATTGTGAGACAGTACCGCCTAATTCGACACCTCTTCAGGTTAACTCGATAGCCCCGGAGGAGAAAGAGCTCCTCCCTATAACTATTCCAGAACTCCTACAGGCGCAGGTCGAAGACGAGTACTGCAAGGAAACAGCGCAATCGGTAGGAACCGCTGGATGCCTATTTGACTATGACCGATTTGGACTACTGTGTCGCCGCTCACCACTGGATGGCGCACTCCAACTGCTAATACCAAGTTCACTAAGAGCGCGATTCCTATGCCTCGCCCCTTTCCCTGGCTTGGATGGTCACCCGTGGAGGCCGACGAATGTACCAAACTGTAAGGACGTTCTTCTACTGGCCACTTACGGCGCAGAACCTATGAAAAACCGCACGGAACCGTACATCGTGCGCACAAATCCGAGGCTCTCGCACCAACCATCAAGCCAAATTGATGCTCTTTCCCGCCGCAGCTCGGATGGAATTTGTCCCAATGGATATACTTGGGCCTTTTCCTAAGTCTTCTCATGGAAAACGGCTCGTCTTGGTAATAACCGATAGGTTTACCAAACTTACCCGAGCCCTACCTCTAAGAAAAACAACAGCCACGGACGTCGCCACAGCATTCTTGTCCCACTGGGTACATCCATATGGCATACCACTCTACCTCCTCACCGATAATGGCAGCCAGTTTGTATCCAAATTCTTCTCACACGTTTGTGCTACCTTTGGTATCAAACAAGTGACCACCACGGCGTACCATCCCCAAACCAATGGGCAAGCCGAACACTTCAACCGCACCCTTCTGGACCGATTGGCGCACTACGTTTCGGAGCACCAATTGGACTCGGATGAATATGTTGAGCAATTGGTTTATGTCTACAACACGCAGGTGCACGCTTCCACAGGGACAACGCCTTTCGACTTAACGCCGCCGCCGCCGATAGCTGTTGACCTTCAGGAGTCTATCATACCCCAGGACATAACCCAAGGGATAACTCCTATCCAGGCGAGGCGCTACTCGCGCCGACTCATTGACCGTATTCTACAATTAGCCAGAACTGTACTAACCAAAGCCCAACGTCACTACAAGGTCAAGTTCGACAAATCCGTTTGGAACACACCGATTTTTGGGCAAGTAGAATTTTTTTACGTTGGTCGTCCACCGAAGATAAGTGAGAAATTCGAGGACACTACGCGGAAGCTCTTACCCCGCTCTACGGTACCATACAAAGTTTTTAAGGCCAATAAACACACCATTACGTTACTAATTGACGGCCTAAAGGACACCGTATCGATTGATCATGTGACACGAGCCCCCAGCTCTCCCGAATCACCAAATTCCCAGTCCCCTGGCCCAACGAAATCACTACGTCCTCAGGTCAACGCTCAAGTCCCCACACCTTTTAAGGCAGTTCCCGCGGACCCAACTAGCGCCATAGACCCGATGGTCAGTGCCAATGACGATGACCCGCCTCTTCCAACCAACTCCAATGGATTAACCCCTCTGGACCACAATCTCCTTCCGGAAAATGAAGAACCACCGGAATATGTGATTGATCGCATCATCTCTGCCGGTCGGGGAAAAGATGAAACTACGCTATATCGCGTTCGTTGATTCGGCTACGCACCTGAGGAAGACACTTGGAAAGAGCCTCAAACCATTCCGGCTAACATTATCGCCCGCTATTGGCACAAAATCGGCAGCACGGAGCGCAGCCTTAAGGAGGGGACAAACATTGGCCCGAATAATCCAAAAACGCCTCCCGACACGATGGTTCGCCGTCGCTTCCGCATCAGGGAACAAAGGCAGTCCTAAGGCGACACCTGAGAAAGACCTGAGACGCTTTCAAAGTTGGACGACGAGGTCCCGGGGCACGCACGTTTGAGATACAGGAGCGACCTTGGGAAAGTGTAGTATCCGCTCTACGGAGAGAGCAGACACCTGCGACAGTGTTCGGGACTGCCGAATGGGTGCTTGCGGCTAAGGGGAAGGTGTGGTAGAGCACAACACGAGCGAGCTAGAATGAGGGTTGTGAGGCCCCACTCGCCAATGAGGGTGGTTGGTAGTATGGAACGGACAACTACTTTTTGCAGCTTGTCCAGATCTCCGGTTAAGGAATCCTGAACAAGGAACAAGAGAGTTGTGAACCCATTTCTTATCGCCTCTACTTTGGAGTCGGCGCTCCTCTCTGTGCCTTAAATACTGTGCACAGGGGTGAGCGCCGCACATAATGATATCTAGATATAAACTTGGTTAGCCGATTAACCCCTCTACAGTACGGGATAAAGGTTGCCACGTGACTACTCACTACAGTATATGCGCCGTTGCCAGTCCGGTATTTCCCCACAAAGGGTCGAATCGGATGCGCTGTGGCAAACCCAAATCCCATGTGTAACATACGACCTCACGGGCTATCTGCGGGATGCCGCTTCATAACTTCATCCTAGCCGTTGCACTCACTGTTGAGTATCATCATACTTAGCCAAAAAAATCTTCTATCGGCATTCCGACAGTGCAGAATACTACACATGATCTGCTGGAAGATGATTTGTTTTGCCAAGTACGTCGTCGGAGTCGATTATTTTCCCCCGTGTTTGCCTTAGGTGGTGTTGATGACGAGGGCGTAGAGCTGAAGGACTGTTGCGGGTTGTTCGTGTTCTTACGGCGAGCCACTTCGGCTTCGACGTCATTTACGATGGAGTCGAAGCCGGCGTCCTTGAGGTTGGACATCATGGCCAAAGTGACGAAAGAGTTTGGAAGAATTCGGATGAACTTTAGAGCTTTTCCTTTGTCTGAACGCTCATGTCAAAGTGTGCAAGCGCCTCAACAATTTCCAATAATTTAGACACAAGCTCCCCAACAATTTCCAAACACTTAGACACATGCTTGTTCCAGTCCACGTTTTATTTGAGGATAGGAGTGTCCAAGCGATGACAAATGTTCTGAACAGCTTGCGTAGTCAATGTTGTACACACTCGCTGCAGTTCATCCCAAAGGTCCTCGGCCGTTTTGTCGTCGTCGTCCACAAAAGCACGGATGTGAGAAAAAGCTGAGTCTGCGAGGCATAATATGATGTTATTCTTTGCTTTCAATGACTTCTCGAACTAAGATCTCATTGAACGATTGTTGAGATTGAATCCTTCGGGGCGCGAATTCAAACCACTTAAAAAAGCGTCGTCCCGGCGAAGATAGGCTAGTAGATGACGGTGACATAGAATGTAGTCGATGGGCTCCTTGAGCATCGGTAATTTGCCAAGCAGAGCCTCTTGAGAGACCACATTTTTGTTAGATGGAGATATAAAATTTATCTACTTAAGCGGGAAAGGTGTTCGAAACTTCAACCTGGTTGAGCGGGAAAGGAGTCCGCGTAATCAACCTGCTCGAGCAAGAAATGAGTCTGCGCGATCAATCTGATTGAGCGGGAAAGGAATTTGCGACATACTTAGTAGGAACGTTTTCTTCTTCTTCTCTGACTTCAACTTTCTCCGTCCCTTACGGGTGGGAGGAGTAATTGAAACTTAAAGTGATCCTACCCGAACCCAAAGAACTAGGCGATCGATGCAGTACACTTCCCTGCAATTAAGCGGCTAGCTGGGGACCCCAAAAACCCGAACTTTGAAATTTTTTCTCTCTACGCTTCAATGATTGTTTATGCCTGAGACTGAACGATGAGACAACCTTTCTCCAAATGCTCGCGTAGAACATCCTTGCAGTAAGCTAGTTATCCTGTGTAACGCATTCCAAGCAGATTAGTTCAAATCCCTAATCAAATTTCGACCCGGTTCTCAGCATGAAAGTCACTAATATCCATTAGAGTCCAAGCTGATTAGAATACCATTTTGATTGTGTGGGTATCGGGAAGATGTTACACGAGTCATGTAAGCATCTCTCAGCAGCCTTTTGACGAAGGACCTGAACAAGGACAGGTGCAACTTCCCACCACCCCTAATTCATATATCCCCTCAGCTTCTCGGGGAGATTGAGGGACTTCAATCTCAATCTTTGAATTTGGGGAGCTTCTCGACCTGTAACAACATAGAGGTATGCCTTGATTGAAGTCATCTCTCTCGAGAAAAATATGAATTTAGACCCGTCAAGACTCTGTGGCGAAAGACGTACCTCGAATACTCGAAAACAAAAGGCAGTCAAACCGCGAGCCAAGAAAGGCGAAAGACGATAAGACGCGGAAGCTGAAGGCCGAAGAAGCGTGGTTGACAAATGCCAAGGAAGCGCAGAGGCACAAGCCAAGGAAGCACGTTGGCACAAGTCGAGAAAGCGTGGAGACACAAGCCAAGGAATCCGCAAAAAAGCCACCGGAAAAGCGCTGAAACAAAAATCAAAGAATTCTGGAGGCATAGACAGAAGTAGCGCGACAAAACAAGAGGAAGCGCGGAGTCATAAGGCAAAGAGGCGCAGAGGCGCAAGCCAAGGAAGTAAGGAGGCACAAGGCGAGGAAGTGCGGAGTCACAAGCCGAAGAAGTGCTAGGGAACAAGCCGAAGAAGTGGGGAGGCACAAGCCGAGGAAGTTCGGACGCACAAAGTAGAGAAAGCCCAGAGTTGGATAGCGGAGGAAATTCAAAAACACATAACTGAAGAAGCGTTGAGGCTGAAAGTAGATAAAGCGCTGAGGGGCACCGCAGTAGTGCGCAGACCTAACCAAACGGTTCCATGTTCGAATCGGAGGGCCGGAACCTCTCTCTTGTTTCCTTGCATTGCCGAAGGGTGGGTGTCACCCTCGCTGGCGGCCGTGAATTATATTTGTTCCAGTTCAAGCTACGGGACACGACGCAACGCACACTTCATATTACGTGTGTCGTGCTGCGCCTTAGGGTTACATAAAACGCACGGATATTAACAATTAATATGAGTAGCCACGGCAATGCGAACCCAATGGCCATTGCAAGAACTGTAGTTTGGAAATTGCACATCCGAATTAAATATTAAAGGTTTCGCGAGTAATATGAGTTTGTTTGGTGTATCTTGTAGGCCCATACATATAGAATAGTGAGTGCAGTGTGTCAGGAAAGAGAAAGAGAGGGGGCCAAAAGAATTCAAAGCGTTGTCATGGGTTTTCATAATGTGCAACGCCTCGCGGGCCGGAGGAACAGGCAGAATAGACTACCCCTGCGAGACTTCGTCCTTCTTGCGTCCCCGGAACTGTTTATTGTGCACTGATTATCAGGCTGAATGCACAGAGCCGATCTCATGCATTGCTGTGCACTCATCAAAATATTCAAGAGTACCGAAAGCACTACAATACTGTATTTTAAAAGGTAATTTATAAAATTTTTGTTCAAGGGATGTGTTTTTGAAACAGACTTTACTAATATTTTCTGATAGCTGTTGGCGGAACAAACGCACCTCCGAGCTCTGCCTTTACGTAATATAGAATAGTTATGCAATCACCTTCGCGTTTTCCTCTACAGTGCGCGAAATCTGGATAAAGCCACCACCCCTTCGCTCTTACTGCCATCCACAGTCGGCAAATCGGCCTTCTATCGTAGTCAGTACTTAGAAAACCATTCAGAAACTAGTTTCAGAGCTTTGAAGAACCAGACCTAACCCACAGTTTTCTGAACTTTAAAAATCCTGAACAAGATAGCAAAATAAAAACAAAGATTAAAACAAAGAAACACATTTATTACATTCAATACTTAGTCATTCTACCCTTTTTCTCTACCACTTGGATACAGCTCTCCTGTATAGAGCTCAAAAGTGGTTTCATAAACTCTACCCTCAAATTATTCCAACATTCAATCACACATTCCAAGAGCGTTCCAACATCTTGAAATTGGCGCTGATTGGCGTTAACGTGACGTGCTAAAAAACCCCAAATGTTTTTTATAATGTTCAAGTCAGGTGACTTGGTCGGCCAGTGTAAAACATCAAGATAATGGTCAGCCTACCACTTTTTAGTATACACAGAACGGTGTACAGAAGCATAGTCTTGCTGAAAATAAAAGATTTCTCAATTTTTTTCGGCCGAAAATGGTAAGAATTACTTCTGCACCACCTTGCAGTACTTCTTAGAGTCCATTGTACTGGCAAAAACGACCAGATTACTTAAACTATAGTATAAACGGGCACCTCAAAGGATCACAGAATCTCCTTCATCTTTTCGCTCAGTAAACTAATCTGTTTTTTCCTTTTATCGTGCAAATAATGTAAAATTTCATCTGGTTTATCTAGATAAAATTTTCTTTTCATCAAAAACATACTTTTCTTCCATTTTTTCATATAAAAAGTCATTTTTTCCCGAGCCCTTATACATATTTTCTTTTTATGCATTTTAGTCATTATTGGTACCTTCTCCATCTTCTTATAAACCGAAATTAAATCATTATGAAACAACAGTTTTATGCATCAGACTGAAACCAGAAAAAAGAGATCATTACGGAGTTCTCTGGCAGAGTTAGATGAGTTTGAAGTGGAACGCAGTAGAGCTCTTTTAGCCGTAAAACTCTTGTTTTGTTGTTAAAGCCTTTTGAGAGTTGGTTGTAGTTGTCAGGCTCTTTGAACAAGTTTTGGAACAAAGTGCGAGAGCGTCCGATGATTTCAGAAATCTCTCTTTGAAAACAGCAATGAAATGGAACTTCAAGTATCATAACTTTTTCTTTGTTCTTCAAGGGTTTTCACAGGTCTATTTATATGTTTTTGAACTTAGGAGTTGTCGGAAATTCAGAGGAGAGTCTTGTTACAGTTTTTGTTTTATTCAAAATGCGCGCGCGTTTGTTCAAAGGAAAAAGTACTGCTGGGAACTTTAATTAGATTTCGGGGGTGTTTTTTGTACATAGTTTTATTGACAGTGTAGAGAAGTAGAGAAGTTTTATTAGTGGCCTCTAAAGTTTCATTTATTCTTTTAAAGCGATACAAGAGAATAGGTTGAGGGAAACACGAGAAAAATGGAGTGCATCAACAAAAAGGGGGTGGCTTTATTTGGATTTCGCGCACTGTAACTGTCCACGCATTAAATCGACAAGAAAAGAGAATCTGTTAAAGTAGTTCTCCTGTAACGGCCATATCTTTCAAACCACCCAATAAAATTCCTTCCAACCAGGCTCTCCCTGGTTAGCACAAACGAACCATTGGTTGTGAGAGCAACCCGAGGCAGTTACGCCCACAACCTCCGATACAAGCTCGAAAACAAAACATGCTTCACTGAGCCAAAATAAACCATTTTTTTAATTCGTCAAGATATATGCGCCCTCTGGCACAATTCAGGAGGGCGACCAAACCCCAACCATGCTTTCAAACATTTCGATCACTAAAACATTCATCACCATCATTGCTGCCCTTGCTCGGCGATGTATACGGCGCTCAATCCGAGTCTCCCGTAACAGCACGCGTCGAATTCTACGCTCTGGTTTCAACGGAATCAATCGTCGAATATGGTCTATGGGTTCTTTGTAGGCACTGATCTCTTGGCTTCTTTCTTTCCTTCTCACGTACATTCGTCGGCGGGCGTCCTCGCGCAATTTGAGTGCACTCAAGACCGCATCACTCGTGAGGTTGGACCCAGAGATCGGGTTGGTACGAACATGCCCATCTTCTGCCACGCTTGCGTCACGCAATAAGATACGGCTTTTTCTGGAAAAACTCACTAACAATTCCTTCACCGTCACCGCACTAATCTGTCCCCTATTCCTGTCTGTCATGTAGTGCTGCAGAGGAGAAAAATTGGGAACCAATACATCTAGGTCCCAAATTCCAGTTTTGAAAAACCCAGAACGAATGTTGGTCGCTCTTTGCGAGTGAAAGTAGTTGTTTGGTGTACACTGACCAATATCGAAGGCATTTAGTTTTGACTCCTGCCGTGCTGCGCGGTGCAGTTCCTTTTGTAGGAAGTACTTAAAGGAGTTAAAGACCGTTGCCTCCAGAGGTTGAGTGACGTGGGATGTGTGTGCTGGAAGGGCGATAACGACTACGTTATTCTCTTTGAAGATTTTCAGGGTCTTCTACTGGATATGGGCATCGTATCCATCTAGAAGAAGTAGAATATTCGTGTTTGTTCGACGAAGGATCTCGGTTTCTGGGAGAAAGTTCTTAGCCCATTGGTAGAAAATTTCGGTATCAACGCCAGGGGGTTTGCGTTGGAACAAATAACATTCAGAAAAAACGGCATGCAGCGATTGCACCTGTAGAGCAATCCGAGATGGGGAAATACCTCTCGGGTGTGCGAGTCCCGCTCTCGTGAAGAGGGGTAACTCAGCGAACGAGCCTTCGTGCCACTGATGCGTGGGTGTAAGACCACAGTGGTTCAGGCAATCTTACGAAGGTGATGAACCCAGAAAAAGGGGGAAGAATCAAAGGGGGATCAAAGAACAAGAATATTCCGCTGACAACGGCAAAGTGTAGGGCGAAAATGTAGGGCGAAATAGGACGCACGACCAAGCGAACAGATCTATGAAAGGGGTACCCACACTTGATAAGCGAAATAAAGACGGGTAAAAACAACCCTATACAGGGGCGGTGTACTGACCTAAACACAGGAAAACCAATAAAAGAAAGAAACACACCAATAAAGATGGTACAGTGACGTCTGAGCTTCCCGAGGGGATAGATTAGCCAAACCGGTCGCGGTTCCTTCCGTTAAGAGATGAAGACTCGCGTAGGCGACATAATCTAGAGCCAAGCACTCGGTTATCATTTACTTGGTGGTAGCGATGGCGGTGAAGCCATCGCTTAAGTCTATTCTAGACAGTGAACTACACGTGTAGACTACAGTGGTGTAAACCAATACTGGTCCATACACGTATCATGCGTGTAAACCCAGCCTTGCACGGCCATCCTTCCACTACGGTGCTACGGTAGAGACTTAACTAACATACCCTCTAAGGTGTCTAAAATACTAAAAACTAATATTACTCATAGAATCACCAACGTGGTCCCCGATATATCGGACGCCATATGAATGGTGCCCCAACCGGTTATACGCGCATGCGTTGCTCTACAGAACCTGTCCATGTACCCTCCGATACTGAGCTAAATTACCTGAAAATATTACTACAGGTTTGTACGAACTTCCGTCCGCTGAGACGATGGGCACAACGGTTATGCGCTCTAAGTTGCCCTTCGTCTTCAGGAACTTCTGCACCAGTTCGACTTCTTTCGCTCCACTTCCTTTCCGACGGCTTCTGCCCTTCATCTTTGCAAAAGAAGCTCCCGATTGATCTGTCTTGAATATTTGCCTTGGGCTCTTGATTTTATAACGCTGAACTGCGGCCGTTACTCTGGTAATGTGTTCTGTCGAAATGCGCGTTGTGACAGCGTTTACTCGTTTATCTTCGATCATTTGGACGTGGTGCAGATTCATATTATTTAGTGCCATGAACAATGTTACCCACATATCAGATGGCCGATTTTCTGTAAAGGTGATTTTCTTTTGGCGATAGGCCGACTGTAGAGAAACGTATTTCTGTACCAGATCTCTTACTCCCTGTCTTGAGAGGGCAGTATTATTATCTTCGAAGTAAAGGGTGTATTCCGGTAGAATCACTTCATTGCTTTTTGTCAAATATGTCGGCCGACTCTGGGATAGCAGATGCAATTTTATGTCACAAAGCTGATGCGATTGTGCGTTGAGATGAGTACGAGACCATGAGGCGAACGCCCGACGCGAAAAACCATCTGAGGCAAATTATTTTGCGGCGAGGGCCTACCAAGAGACATTGTGCTCAAATCGTTCGAATATGGCCACTCCAAGAGGCTCAAGATTTCATTTCATGTTTTGCCGCAGAACAGCTCGTCATGGCAATTAAGACGGGGACTAGCATTTGCTCTTAGTGAGTAGGGCATTGGTATATGGTAGAATGCGCGCCCTTTTTGAATTCGACATCATGTGAAGGGAACACTTAAGAATTATGTAGTGAGAGGAGATGTATCTTCCTGGCTTGGTCTTGGTTTTCGTTCTGAAGCAAAAATCTGGGTATTTGATGCGCTTTTTATGAATGTCGTCATCTAGTGACAGGATGCCATGTAATGCGCACGCGAGCACTCACGTGCTCTGACGCCCGTTCCAACTTGCATATGTTGTTAGTGCATTTAGATGGACTACGGAGAATCTACATGCTGTCGTGAATGTTTAAAAAATGGAGGAGACCCTCATGTAATTCTGGGCCAGATCCTCACCCCGGCTCACGTGAGGATCCTCAAGATTCTCAGCTCCCATTGGCAAGTTCAGAATCTATCACGCTTTGTGACCCGCTCTGTGACAGATCCTGCGCATGTGATTTCGTCTGAACTAGTCCCTCATCAAGGCACAAGTGTGCAGCAATCAGCTCAGACCATCCTCGCTTTTAATTAGACTAGAGCCAATCGGATCTATATTCCAAGATTTCCATTACAAATTGCGCGCGCTTCAACCTCAACACGTGTTTCGTCAGCACTAGTAGCATGCTCAGTATTGAGCGTCAGGATTGTGTACAACTCTCATCATCTTTTTCATTGCTCTACTAATATTCTGTCTCTCTAAAGTTCTTCTTTGTCGCTCGGTTTCAGAAAGAAATTTGTTCTCAATGTTGTGCGTTTTTCGTTTTGCGATCCCTCCGGATTTATCCTAGAATGACTTTTTCCTCTTCTTGCTTTAACAACACCTTTGTTTGGATTACTAACAAGCATAACTGATGATTGCGCTTCGTTGTTGTTTTTACTGAGCACATTGACGCAAGGAGGTGTAGGTGTGAAGGAAAGGTGAGGCGTTGTTGGATATCGCCCAATGTTTAGGTTCTCAAGGCCCTTTTTGAGGAACTTCAGAAGATTTTGAACCGCAACAGGACCGATACTCTCCGCAACTCTGTGCATCTGGTCAGTCGTGGCTCGGCAATCAGCATGAGTAACATAGGCCGAAAACTTTCTTTCCCTCGTGTTCTTCATTTTGTCTATGAGATCTTCAATTATAGTGCTCTGAAGGAGATCCTCATACCTCTCCACTTTTCTTTCTGGTTCTTGGTCTACGATAGTATCAAGTGGGCCCTTGTCAGTTCTCAATTGATGTCCGATGGATCCCATTTGTTTTCGCAAGTCCACAATATCCGCTAATTCCCAACCTTCCCCCATTTTGTTCCAATATGGATGCCAGAAGCTTTCTAAACGGAACCGTCCCTCCACCACGAGTCTAAGTTCTGGCCATCATTCAGAGAGATCTGGGTACACTGTTGCAACCCTCGTTACATGAGCACATGGAAACCCGTCCGATAAGAAATTCTCGCATGTGCATCCACCGGAAAGAACTTTGTCATGCCTGGAGTCCTTGTAAACGTATAACTGCTATGTGGCTGCAGATTCGAATGTGGAGTTAGCTTGTGGCGCGTACGAGAATCCAAGAGTGAGGATCATGACAAGGTCGTCGTCCGAGAGATGAAGATCCTCACTATCAACCTCAAACATCCCCCAATTAATATCAATCCTTCGGGTCACATATGAATTGTCAACTTTGAACCTCATGGCGTGCTTCGCACTTTTTTCTATGAATTTATGCAGACTGTATCCAGTTACAGAAGGTACCAATCTGGTACTCACATCCCGCGGGAAAGGCAATTGGCACACACTGAGTTTGTTCATAAGAGAGGAGTCGTGGGCATTGAATGACTTCCCTCTCTCCTCTCGAAGGCGTTTAGTTATTTTTGCCATCTCTTCTAGAACTTCAGAGAAAGGGACTCGTGGTCCCACGATTAGCTTTTGATATCTTGAGTTGGATCCTTCGGTGTACCCAGTACCCTGTAACAAGAATCGACGGGGGAGGTACACCTGTTTGTAGCAGCTGATAAGAAGAGATGGATTCTCATGGTATAGAAACTCGTACCATTTGGGCAGCTGTTGGCTGAAGTTCAAAAAATACTTCAAATCGAACTCGGATCTTCGTCGAGTGAAGATCTCAAATGATATACTCCGTCGCAGAGAGTAGAGCTCTTCCTGCATTTGCGAGATCCACTCTGTGCGACAGATCTTTTTGCACCACCGAGCCACGTTCCCTTTTTGATTCTGGTCCAAATGCCAATCCTCCAAAGTGACGTAAGATTGGGGAAAAAACACTGCGGAGGGCTGCTAGACAAGATGCACTTTGGTCGATTGTGAAACAACTCGGAGATATACGTACGCAGTCGAGGAACTTTTTTAAGATCCATATGAAGCTTTCTGCCGTCTCATTCTTCAAATATCCCAATAAGAAGGTTGTTAAGTGACCGTCATTGTCACGGCCGTTGAAGGTGACCAACGGAAGGCCAAAGCGGTTAGCCACAGCCTTGCAATCAAGTGAAACCCCTGGAACAATGCCGTACCGCTCGTAGTCTTGGCGCCACTCCTCAAAACACCAGGCAACATAGCTTAAAGAGTTCTCTGCGTCTGTTGAGCAGTAAACATAGTTACGTTGATGGTCATCTACGAGGTTATATAAATTGTTGTACATACGAAGGCATTCCTTGTCTCTAGGGTTGCGTGTGTCTGAGATGTATTTCAATCTCTTCCAGAAAAGGTCCTTATCGACTCGTACGCTGTATTTGTCCTCTAAAAGTTTGAGGATATCGGTGAACCTTAAACGCAGTTTCTGGTACTTATGGTTCGCCTCAGCTTCCAGTTTCGGTGGTAGCTTTGTCCGAAATATTTTCCTATCTGCCTTGCGATTGTGATGTGCCTTCGATAGGTTCGCGTCGTAGCCCTAACGTTCTCTTCCACCAGATTCCGATCGTGATAGTTTCACGCGACGCAAGCGAAAAGAAAAGGGGCATTTGTATCGATCGTCCTGAGATAGGCCGCATATCAAGTGCCCTCTTGAGAGGACTTTAATACCTTCACTGCGCACGTACGTGGAGTCCCTAGTGTGCAGATTGAATCCACAACACTGTGATATGTCTTGTAAATGTTGCAGGATCTTATCGTCAGCTGTAGCCTCAACTGAACTTAGAAATGCGGCAAAAACATCGCGAACATATCCTTCCTTGTATCCTTCTCTCAGTTCTAATAGGGCAGCATCATTATCTTCTGTAGATGCGCTGAGATCCTCACTTTTTGAAGAGTCATGACGTCCATGATCCGCACTCTTCGTATCCTCCTCCTTCAATTCACCTTCACTCTTGGGCGACGGTGTAGTATTCTACTATGTCGGGGAATCCGATAGGTTGGGTTTTCGCGAAGTCCCGGTTGGAACTCATAAGTGAGTGATATCATCAACATTGTGATATGAAACGGCATCCCGCATAGGATGCCAGGAGGCAGAATGTCTTAGTGGGACACGTGGTATCACGAGTGGAATGGCTTGCAACGGCGCATGTAGTGGCGATCCACGTGGCTGGTTTGACTACCCTTTGTAGCTAGACGTCCATTGAGGACCATACCCATACAGTGGTTTGGCTAAGTGGCTGACCATTGGGTATTATTTACGTATTATTTGGGCACACACCCTGGCACACAGTATATAGTGTACCAGAGGTGAGCGCCGACTCCAAGTAAAGGAGACAACATGAACAGCATGACTATTCTGTTCCTCGCTTAGGATTCCTTAAGCGGAGATTCGGACGAGCTATAATAGATAGTCAGCCCCCCAACCACTTCACGAGCCGTCTCGTACCTACGCTCCCTCAACGTTTTACAGTTGCACTGTTCACCCTCGCTGGCGAGTCGTGGCCTTACACCCCACTTCCAGCTCGACGGTATTGTAGCTCTACCACCCCTTTTCCTTCGCCGCAAGCGACCCATCGGCAGTCCGAACGCTGTCGCAGGTGTCTGCTCTCTCCGTTAGAGCGGATACTACAGACGGTTCGGGCATGCCGCTGTCTTTTTCTCGACGCAGTACAGTATCATTCTCAAAAGCTTCTTTGTCGCTGAAGGCAGCTTCCATCTGGGTCCAAATGACCTCGGATATATTCTCTTCATTTTTTCCACTAACCTAAGGAGCGCCAGGCTCACCATTGCCTCTAAACACTGCCTTCATTAATAGGGAAACGAAAGTAGTCAGATCTCTCTGTCTTAGTAACAGCGAAACATTATATCATTCTCAGCATACCTCTGCTGTGCCTTCACACTTTTCCGTGACATCAACGACAGAATCGTCAATGTCCACTTCCTTCACTGCATGACATGTAACGCCCTGTGCTCTGGATTGGCCCTCTAATTGTAGACCCAGGGACACTAGCGGAGCTCCATGAGACTCCGCGAGACTCTCTGAGGTGCTTGTATGAATGAAAGGGATCCTCAGGCTCTTCGAACTGCTTTTATTTATAGATTACTTGACCGCTTTAGCTCTTGTTTTGCACTCATTTTCATGGAGTTCTGTCCGATTATGATTGTGAGCGTTCTCTCCGTGAATCTCCCATTTCATCCCATGAGACAAGAGCTTAGCGACGAATGCCGCCTTGCAAGAAGCTTTGGGGTATTTCTTGTTACGCAAGCAACGGATTCGGGCACTGATCTTGTATTTCGTGTGTCTCGTAAACGATCTACAGAAATGGATACCATATGCATAACCTTCTTTTCCCATGTCTCGAATATGCCCTGGGAGATCCTCAACTACAGTAGAAACAACCGCGGGCCTCAGTATCTTCTTATTATTCTGGTCCTCTTCTTCTCTCGAGCCCGAAGACACAATCTCCCTTACGCGGTTTCTTTCAACTGAGGATCTGTTCTTCTCCACGACTGGCCTGATGGGAGTGCAAACAAGTAAGGTATCAAATGGAGCGTCATTCGTTGCAATAAGTACCGTGTTCCCCTTTTCTCGATGCCGTTCGGAGTACCTCCGTTCTCGAATTTCATCCATCACCATATCTATAACTACTTCATTTGTCACCGACCGCCTACGATACGCACTGCCACAGATTATGCCCTCCAAACGAGCTTCTTCACATGCCCAACGATACGACTCTGTCAGATCCTCAGAGCAACTCTCGAAAGTACCTTGTTACAAAAGACCTCGAGTGCGAGAAAAGTGAGACATCAATGAAAGAGTGTAGGACCCGCAGCTGAATGAATCCTGCTGATGAGCATAACACAGTACATCCAGCATGTAGTTCTCTTCTCGAAGTATCTATTTTACTCTGATTTGCAGAGCATGATCAATTAGGGCGGTTACAAACCGCTTTCGTCCACTAGAAATATTGTAGCGAAGACTGTCACCCTAATACAGCACCCAAGACTCTCCTTTTACGTTTTCCTTTGCCAAAAGTGCCCCCCAATGCGAATTCGATATACTCAAAGGCATTAAAACTTGTGTTATAGGACCGGGCGAAAGGTATAGCTTCTGTTTCAATCGTCGTTCAAAACGCTGTAGAAATTCCAGTTCGAACGTCTTACTCCCTTCTTGCTCCAACGTATCAGCGACATACCCTATACAGCATCCCACTTCAGCATTTATCATAACGACTCCATCCTCGGGTTCTAGTTCGTATATACCAGCAGTAAGCAGAGTATTACAGAACCACGCTTTTTCCTTACAGGAAAATATAAAAGAAGGAAGAAAGTTTCCATCAGCATCTAATTCATTATTCATAACTGTAAAAAGGTGGATCCAAACTCCTCGAAGTTCTCTAATACCAACCGCCGAAGTTCTATTAAAAGTGATTCTGGTACGCCTCTGGATGTCTTTCAGAAAATCAGTTATAACCTCTTTCAATTTATTAGCATCCGGTTTGCTCTTTTCAAAGAGTTTTCTTCGTTTCCTTTCCATTTTGCGTTCCAGTGGAGTATCGTAGCAATCAATAGCATCTCCTTAGTCCTCGTTGTTCGGATCTAAGAAAGAATTCATAAATACATCGAGAGGATCCTCAGGAGGATCCCTAATTGTTCTATCGGGAATGTCACGCACACGAAACGTAAACGAAGGAAATCAAACGAGTTTAGACGAGACCTCAGAGATATCCTCAGAGCTGTCGATGGCAATTATCGAATCTGAAATTACCAGAGTAACTTTCCTCTTCTGTATTGGAACAGCATGGCAAAGCGAAAGCGTGCCATTACAATGACGGCTGTTGCACGCTAGCACCTGTTTGACGCCCACGCACGATCACGGTCAGCCCTAGATTGCTGACCGACACGCTAATCGGTATTTCGATGCGGCAGCGCCCGATGCGCTCGCAATTGATACGCCGGCGATGCGCTGGCTCCGATTTATTGGACCTTCGCCGATGAGACGCCGCCTACAGTTTGCTCCTTCCTTTTACAATAAATACTATCGCCCGCCTTATACATTCGGCAGCCTTGAACGAAGGCAGTGGGCACATTACCAAACCATCTCTTGGCTTTGTCACGCGCACTTGAACCCTCACACCGCTGAGGGTGTTGCCTTCCGCCAACCGCAGGAAAGGCCTTTGATTTCCTCAGCCTCTGCGCTTTCGCTCGTACTCATTGCGGTCTCCGACGTCCGCAATTCCTTTCGACACATCCATTCAACTGAACGTTCCGGTGTACTAACCTTCGGAGTCGTGGCGTGCCACACGGCTCAATTTGAATGCAGATCCGACCGGCTGGTCTGAGCTGATTGCTGCACACTTGTGCCTTGATGAGGGACTAGTTCAGACGAAAGCACAAGCGCAGGATCTGTCACAGAGCGGGTCACAAAGCGTGATAGATTCTGAACTTACCAATGGGAGCTGAGAATCTTGAGGATCCTCACGTGAACCGTGGTGAGGATCTGGCCCAGAATTACGTGAGGGTCTTCTCCATTTTTCAAACATTCACGACAGCATGTAGATTCTCCGTAGTCCCATTTACATGAGCAATTACTATTGTCTACATAAACACAGCAAGATGACTGAGCAGGTCATCTGACTACACGGACGCCGGCGCACCCGAGTTGTCTAAGAAACATAGCTACAGTTGTTACCCGGCTCAGTACTTTCTTTTGGCATTGTCGGATTAAAGTTTTTTGTCGCTGTAATGTATGGACAATTACATATGCCATGCGAGCTGACGATCGCACCATGCTTTCCATACCTTACATCCGTGGCCCTGGTCTGGCATTCTACCCCTCGTAGATAGCTTTCATACGCTTTTGCTCGATTCTACCAGCCACCACTGCCTTCGTTCGGTAATTGGTTTACGACATCATCGTCACCTTTTAACCATTATGGCTACCGATTCCCCACATTCGCATCCTTCGGCGCCACTGTTGCATGGCTCTCTCGCCATACTGCTGCTACTCCTCGCTGGTTCCACCTTCTCCCTAGGGTTGTTCATTCCTGGCGTGGAGGCCGCTGCCAAACCAGGCCAACATCTAGACGGGATATGGGAAACTGCCATGGGTGCTATGCACTTCCTCTCTGGTCCTATCATGATTCTTTGTAGTCTTTACCTCGATGCAGGCGTCGAATCTTCTTCCCGCTTAGTGCCCCTGTCCAGAACGAAGAATTTTCGCTTGCGAGTTGTCAACTTGATCTGCGTCGTCGCATTTGCCTCGTTTTCCATCTCAGCCAGTGGAGCTGCTCACTCAAATCGAGTAGCTTTGTTTTCGGGGGTCGCTGTACAGGCGTTTCCGCTTGCTATCCGTACGTCACCATTTCAGTTCAGGTGTCCGTTAATCAGTAATTTGTCATTGTGTAGTTCTCACGTCCCAATTGTGGTCGTCTTTTTTTTGCCTGACCAGTCTTTTTAACATGCATGCAGGCTCTACTAGTATGGTATCCGCACCGCTCGGGTTTGGCTATTGGACTTGGTCATGCCGCATTTGGCGCTGGCACAGTTATAACGACAGAGCTTTTCAGCTTGGTACTGACCAGAACTGATCCGGTTTTCGCTATATATACGGCCTCTGCCATTCTCTCGACATCGGCTTTTTTCCCCGCCATGTTCATGAGATGGCCCTCTGAGAATGAAATCTCAAAGCAAGAAGAAGAAAATTGTCTTCTGGAAAGGCTGGAGGCAATTGAACGAATTCCAGTGTCACATATCATTCGCCTTCCTAACTTTTGGCTGTATATCTTCACAATTTTTTCAACCAGCGTAACCTACATGCTCAATCCCTACTATTTTAAGCTCGGGCACTTGTTTGGGAGGCCGCTAGATAAATTGGTGCTATATTTCAACATTTCTAACATTGCCTCGACTCTCTGCAGTCTTTTTGTTTCTACATTGACAGATTTCGTTCGGTCGAATACAGGTTTCTTTTTTTCTGGCTCGAAGAATATCATGTTTTTTTTAATGTTTGTTCAAACGATCTGTCTTTATCTTTCTATCAATGTGAACAATACTCAGAATTTTAGTGGCTTTGTTGTTCTCAAAGCTACCATGAAAATTATCGAGATGTCTCATGTTGGGTGTGCTGCACTACTTGCCAGAGACTTGTTTGGGTTGTCCAACAGTTGTATAGCTTTTGGATTCGGAGCAGGATTGGCACTTGGAGGTGGTGAAGCTGCTTCTGCATGGTTGATGGGCACTGTTGAGGCTTTAGCCAGACCTATATCTGCCCCCTCAGATTACAACCCATTCTACTGGATTGCAGTTGTTTGGAGTACTATGGGTCTGATTTGTGTGATGGCCGTTCAAAGGCACAAGAATTCACACAAATATGAACAGATGTTCCCCTAACTACTGCATGTGTTGTTCAATTCCTAGGGAATGGACTGCCACAAAACACTTTGCTATTTTGAGCTGCAAAACGTTAACAACAGTTGTGGTTACAAAATTTGATGGATGATGCCTATGAAAATATTGAAGGTTCTATCCACCCTCATCAAACCATTGCGTCAATCTTAGCAAGATTTTGAAAAACAATTTGCACAAAAGACGTACGGGGACGGCAAATAAACGTATGTGGATTTAGCAAACCGGGACTTCCTTTACTGGACTTGTTCTCTGAACGGTCGATGTTTGGCCTTTGGAGTCCTTGGCAGGCAGGCATAAAGCAGCGCTTTTATCCTACTCCGTAGACTAACCAGAACTTCCCTGTGTGTCTGTCTACTATTCCCGCCGCTTCCATATGCAGTCGATACATATCGGCATCTGAAGACACTTAGGAACTTCAGGGCCTCAGATAGATATCGATAAACTGAAAGCCGATAGCATCAAGCTCTGCGCTGAGCACGACAGTACTGTTCGCAACTTGTTGCATGGATCGGTAAGGACTCTTGTAGATATTGGGGGATATTTGGAGATCTGTTTTTGTTGTTTTGTCTCTGTTCCGGGCTGTATTTAAAGGTCGCAGAGGTCATTGGTGTTGGTGGCCGAGTTTTCAAAGGGTCATCGTACACCGTCCTGCTCTCCTTCTGCATGAAAGCCTCCCGTGAGGCGGTTCGGTGCCTGTGCGCCGTTCAAACTGCCCCACCCCCCTCCCCCTCACATCATGGGTGTTGTTCCACAACACTGACGACCCCACCGGGCCCCCATTGTCCACCTACCATGGGAGCAACATTCTCCATTCCTTTGCAGTAAATACCGCTTTTTGTTCTTGACACTCTTCTATGGTTATTGCAACTTACGCTTTGAGTAGTAGCATTTTAGCGAGTGGAGTCCTAACTGGAATCCTTTCAAATGCAGCACAGTACTGCATGCTTCCTGTGTTGAGTGTCACTATGTAGGGTGCGAACGCACAAGTTGTGTGGACCACATGTTGTATTTTATATGCTTCTCATCGGATTATATGAACTTGCCCTCTCCCGCCATTTCGGGAGAGCGCTGACGCTGTGCCGACGCGACTGTTCACCCCTTGAATTGGGCATGCTGGCAGCCCATCTGCAGTGGAGGGGCATCGAACTATCTGCAAGTCAATCCTCCTGCTGCGACGCGTTGTGCGACTTGCGAATGCGCATGGGAGCACGCGCCCGGCTCAAAGGTATGTTTCACATACTCAGACACACATGACGAAGGCGAGCTGCGGAGCAGACCGCGAGCAGCGCGTGACGTGGCCTTCGACGGTGCTGCTGTGGAAGCCACAGCCGCGAAAGCTCGCCAGCCATGTGCAAGCGAGAGACGTGCACGTCGGCAACGAGGACGCAAGAAAGCCAGGCCACCTTGGGCACATGTACACACAAAAGTGGTAACTAGCTCAGACGCGTGACCATGGCGGTGCCATGATACGGCGCGACGCGAAAGCGCAGCTGCGCGCTAAGCTGCGGCGGGATGAAGCGGCCACCCACAAAGTGACGAGCACCGTTGCTCTCCGCATGGCGCGCGCACAACTTGGGCGCTGACAGCGAGACCAACACGTCCGGCACGCGCAGCGCATGCGGCCACACATTGCCGTCATCCACATGCCAACCACTCGGCACATCCACGCAGACAAGCGTAGCATGCGAACATTCATTCATCTCCGCAATGACTCGTCGATAAGGCGCACGCACACCCTCACTACCATCGAATGAAAAGCCAAACACGGCATCCACAACGGTGCGCACATCGCGCAGCGAAAGCTGCTCAGCGCAATGTACAGGCAGTGAGAGCGCGCGCAACTGCGTGCAAAGCGAGGTGAAAAGCGGTTTGGTAGGCGGTTTTGGCAGCCATACGCGCACGTCGTGGAAGCCAAAGTGAAAGAGATGACGCGCGGCAACCAGCCCATCGCCGCCGTTGTTGCCCGGGCCGCACACCACGCACAGCGGGTCGCGCTTATTCGGCACGCTAAGGGCGACGGCCTCGGCGACGGAGAGACCGGCCAGCTCCATGAGCTGCGGCAGCGAGTGGCCGTACTCGTCGGACATGAGCGCGCGGTCCAGTTGCGCCGCTGTGGACGCGCTGATGTAGTCCACTTCTGACGCAAGCGGCGACGGCGACGGCGACTGCGATGGCGCCGCCATGCTCGGGGCGTGCGCGCCGCGACGGCGGCAAGCGGAGCGTCTTGTCGGTAGCGGCGCGCGCGCCAGCGCACCTACGAACGCCACCGCGCGCACTCGCATTGCGCACGCGCGCCGCATCGATGCGTAGCGCAGCGGCTCTCAGCTGCCGCGCCACGCGTTTACCTCACGTCGTCCCCGCCAGAACACAGAGACATGTGTCCACGCAGTATGACGTGGTTTACATGTCCACCACAAGCACGTAATCCACGCTGTCCACGCTGTCCACGCTGTCCACGCTGTCCACGCTCCCATCCGGCTTCGCAGCAGGGCGTGCATGCTCTGGGCGCAGTGTGCCCCGCCGGCGTCCGCGACGAGTGCTCGGTCCACTTGCCGAACGCAGCCGTTCGCCGCGACCGCACTGCCAGATAGACCCTCTTGCTCACAAACACCTCTCCTGTCTACGTCGTCTGTCTACGCCGCTTCCGTCGAGATCAACGCGTCCCACCATGCAAAACGACAAAGGAGAGGTCGTCGACCTTTACATCCCGCGCAAATGGTGCGTTCAACCCCCCCCCCCCCCCTTCTGCACCCACCCGTCTCCATCGCGTGTGCTTTGCTAACCACCAGTTCTGACACGTCAACCACCACCTCGCGCGCACAGCTCCGCGTCAAACCGTCTCATCACCGCCAAGGACCATGCCTCCGTGCAGATCACCATCGCCCGCGTCGATGAGAATGGCGTCAAAAACGGCGAGCACGACACCATTGCCATTTGCGGCTACGTTCGACGCAAGGGGCTTAGCGACGACGCTTTCTACCGCATCTCAAAGGAGAAAGGTTTCTACAAAAGCACAAAGTAATTGCGCAATAAACTCTCCCATTTTATGCTGTTTCCTTGTCTTGCGTCACCGTCAAGTTATCGTGTACTTTACCGTTAAAAATACAAGTACACTCGCTCATATGTTAGTTACAGAGTAGTAAGACATACAAATAGCAGTCGTAGCAAAAAGCGAACGGGGTGAAAACACAAAAACTTGCTCCACCCTTCTGCCGCAGACACGTCTGGTTCGCCAAAACTTTCCACACATACATACACACACCGCCACACACTCACACACGTACACAAAGCTGGCCAACGTCACTGTTCATCCACGAACGCATCGAAGCGCAGCACCATAACTGACACATTATCGGTACTGCCACTCCGCAGGGCCTCCTTGACAAGCACGCTAGCAACCTTGTCCGAATCCATACCCTGCTCAAACGCATCGTGCGCCATGCTGATGACGCTCTTCTCCTGCACAAAGTCCCACAAGCCATCGCACGCAAGCACCATAAACTCGTCGGCAGAATCAAGCACAGTCTCGGTAATGGAGGGTGTAGACACCACGACGCTCTTCATACAGTGGTCTCCAAAAGCTCTGGAAACATTGAGAACGCCGTTTACTCTAGCCCAGGCCACAAAGCCGCCAGCTTTTTCAATTCGCTTTCTCTCGAGCTTGTCGACCGGGCGATGGTCCTCTGAAAGCCGTACAGCACGACCGCCGCGACAAAGCACTGCACGCGTGTCGCCGCAGTTAGCGGTAGTGACAACGCGTCCTAATTGTGGAACGTTTCGCAAGAAACAAGTCACAGACGTAGCACCGACTCGACTGCAATTGCGAAGTTTGAGCAACGAATCCATCTGCGCGTATGCACGCGTGAAGGCGGACACGGCATCTAAGGTTTGCACATGGTACGACGGCTTGACCGAGGGGCGGCGCAGCAGGGGCGGGTCGGGCATGGAGCACGAGTGGTTGGAAGAGTCGGAATCAGAGTCTGACGATGTGCAGGGTAGCGCAAGTGGAAGACGAAGGTTTTCATTGTTGGCAACGCAATGCGCAGGCGGTAGTATGAGCGGCGGTTGGTGACGTAACAACTCCTCGATGAAAAATCGGTGTAGCAACTGACGGAGAAGAGAGGCGACAAGCCTGCCGCCGTGGCCGTCGTACACAGCGACGAAGAGGGCGGGGAATTGGGGGTAGCGCTCAACGACGGTCTCGTCTTCCATGTTGGAGCGGTGACGAAAGTTGGGGTCGTGGCACTGGCCGACTTGCACCGGCAGCAGCGGCAGCGGCAGCGGCAGCGGCTCCGGGTCCGGGACGAGCGGACGGGTGTTTGGGGACATTGCAGCGGCGGGGGGGGTTAGAAGACGCATGGGAAGTGCAGAGAAGAAGCGAAAACGACAGCGACAAGAGCACTGAACAGCGAAAGCACCAGCACAAAGCGCAACGGGTGGCGACACAGAGATTGCTCGACGGAATCGAGGCGAAGAAGAATAGAACGAAGGGAAGCAACACAACGAACGGCGGAGGAGGACGATGATGAACAACCGGCGGAAACTGTGGTTGGGGCGCTATGACACAAATGGAGCGGCAAGGCAGCAAGGGCACACGCGCGCGCCACACGCTCTGTAAGCCGAGCGACACGTGGCCACGAAACAGGCCCAAACGGACAAACTCGCGGCAGATGACGCGGGGGGACGGTAAGTCGAGTGTGTGCTTCCACTGCGCTGTGTGACTGCTGCGTTGCACTATCGCGAATCTCTGTCAGCTTGGTGCTATATCTGTTGCGGAGCGCGCCTCCACCGCCCGCGGCGTGCCTCCACCGCTGGCTGTGCGCCATCGCCGCACTCGTCAACGGCGCGTGGGCCGTGTGCTGCCGTGCACTTCCGCGAATCGTGCAGATATTTCGAAGACGTTTGCGCCTGTGTTTAATGCGCTGTTGGCGCGCTTCGTCCTCCTCTCCTTGTCTCTGCTTTCTCTTACTTTATCAGTCCCAAGTGCAAACCCCAACGGCTTTAGGCGGTATCTGTGGCCCTGTTCCACCCCACCGTGTCGAGCCCGCTGCGTGCAAACTTGTCTCCCAACCGTTAGCATCCTTGTCAAGGCAGTCTTGCTCCCGTGCTCGCGCTCGTGCTAATGCTTACATGTGCACCTCCCCTCCCGCCTCATCGTTGTGATGGCTGTGCTAGTAAGCCCTCTGCAAATCCCATATCCCATACACACACCCCGTGTCACCTTCACTGCGACCAGCGCGCTGGTGTTCTCGTAACTTCAAGTGACGTCTTTATTCTTCTCAACCTTGTTGTCCTCTAAACAACGGTGCACAATATCGAATGCTGCCATTCGAGACGTCCTCTCATCGAACATTGTGCTTTCTTACAAATCCCCTTGTGTTTGTTCCATAGCTAGTCTCGGAACCTGACAGCCTCCACTTCACAAAATCCACATTCCCTGGAATCCCCCATTGCGCAAACGTTTTGTTCAACACATCCAAACGCCCGCCTCGCGAGAACACTCCGTCTCTACTATCTCTTTAATCTTGAGACCACTAATGGCTGACCGCTTGCTTTGCGTGTACCACCCACTCTCTTTTTCAACAGATGCGCCACTATTTTTCCAATTCTTCACATCTCCATACTTGTTTTTGCAGGACGCCTTCTCAGAACACAGTCTTATTGGAGCATATATTCATGTTAAACCTTCACAATCGTCCCAAGAATCCAGAGAGTAGCCAACACGATCTGCAAAAGAGCACTTTGACAAAAATTCAAATCCCACGTAGATGTCAAGAAATACTTGAAATCACACAGTTCCGTGAAAAAATGTAACTCGTTGGAACACTGTAGCAGCAATGAAAATGGCCACATTATACAGTTAATTGAATTGATCTTCATGACCCAAACAAAAAAAACTGTCGTATAGAACACTCCTTTTCGACGGCGCTGCTCGAACGATCTGTACGGTTGTGGCATTATGCGACACTGTGCGACACTATGAAATGACATAGTGACTGTATTTGCAACATGACGGGATGTCATTGTTAGTTTACGCAGAAAGGTCAACTAGCTGATAACGCGAATCGAAGGGACCGCGATAGCAAGTGCAACGGTCCTCGATTCAAAGTAGCTAATAGACCGGCAACTGCAGTACGCTATTCCTGCCCAGCTAGAGCGAAAGCTACGAAAGAGCACGTAGCTGTAGAGCTCGACGAAAGGGTATAGCATTAGGTATATATAGACAGGTCTGCTCGAGATTGAGGGACCAAGGAAAAAGGAGAACCGAAAACGGAGGAAGAAGAACTCCGGAGCTTTGTGCTCATTCACATTCGCCTGTAGAGCTAGTCTCCACCCGCTACATTATTTTATCACAGAATGGCTAATCACCATGACACCACAGTTATGGGCCCAGGTGGCGGCTCAACTCCAGGCGTTAACGATTATCTCTTACCACCGGCACTGAGGGCAAACACGAATATGTTTAAATGGAGGAAGCAAGTGAATTTGTGGGTAACAACAGTCAAACTCAATGCAAAGGGAGGTGACAACAAAGCGAAAGGAATGCTCAGTGCACTCGGCATTACGCTTTAAAAAGCACTAGACAAAGAATACACGTCCATGATAGAAGAAGCAATCGTTGCAGGCCACATCAACCTAGAAGTACACGATGAGGACATCATGGAACCTGTTAATCAACTCATTCTGGTACGCAAGATCGTCGAGTTAGTGGCCAAAGACTCTCCTACCGAAGGAGTACGCAGGATAGTGAGTATGATGAAAGAAGTTTTCGCCTGCGTCAGACGTGAGAACGAGTCACCATCTCGATTCGCCAAACGCTTCCGTAGCCTGGCTCAGACATACATCAATCATTCAACTTCTAGCTTGTCCGACCAGGACAGCCAGAGCTTCGCTATGCTGCTCCTAGAAAATGCGAAGCTTCCTGCAGATGTTCACAGCGCCGTAGTAACAAGGCTGGTCGCATTAGCTACCGAGAGAAATACAACCAAAGCAGAGAAGACGTATGGTATAAGTAAAGCAAGGATCGAGTACATCTTGGAACTTGTCAAAAGGATAGAAGCTACAACTTCATCACAAGAACAACCCACGCCGAGTAGTTTCTCCGAAGATTTATGATCTCTTAAACTAGCCACAGAAGAAACGATCAGGCTAAACAAAGAAAATGATGCGCACGAACAGAACGCGTTGAACATTCGACTCGCGGACGCTTGTTTCGTCCTCTCTGATCACCACATTGCGTTCAAAATACATAACAACGGACTAAGCAAAGGAGACCAGCAGGTTACCAAAATCGGTACAATGCTCGGCAAAAGAGAGGGATACGAACCGGAGAGGAATGGTAGACCACAGCGTGATAAGCGATACAAGACTCATATCCCTTCTGGACAAGGCCCAAAAGCCAGCACGCGCTGCCGAAATTGCAAACAAACAAACCATTGGTTCCGGGACCCAGAATGCGTGTACAACGTCATTAAGACCCTGCTAAGTGGTCGAGACGTGGATGCGTCCATCGCTGCAAAGATGACTCCAAAGCTCCGAGATCTCTTCAAAAACACTGACGGCAGCTATAAGACGAAGGTACCTGTTACCAGTATTGTTAAGGTAATGGAAACTGACGCACGACAGCAGTTAACAAATGTCGACAGGCCAAGTGAAAGTGCCTCGTATTTTCGGTAAAGGGATTAGATCAGCTCCCACCTGATCCCAACCCCATCTTAGATGAAGGAGCTCCTACCTCCACCGGCGGCATAGAAAATGCCGTGACATTGTGCGACTTCCTTGGCATAACCCTCCAACTCGAACCTCCACGCGAAAGGTATATGCATGGGTGGGGACAGGATTGCCTTGGAGCCAGAATGGTAGTGTGCTCCTGGACGCTCACGGTCCAAGACATCAACGGCAGACCAACATCGTTCACCTTCGACCTTGTGCCAGGGGAATCACCGATTATTATCGGAAATGATGTACAAAAGCACTGCAACACCTTCAACTTTGAAGAGCAACGGTACATCTGCATGCGACGACCCACAGACAAAGACGAACGCATACTCTTCACGTACATATCGCCGCCAGATAACCGCCTCCGCCTCGATATAGCACCGCATCCACTTTCAATCAAAAGCACGCTACTTGGGAACATACACTCTTCCGCAAAACGTGCTCCACTTACTTTCTGCAAACGGGTCCATCGTTACACACATGCTACTGCTGACGAAATGAAACTGTTATGCAAGGACGCTGAAATGCTAACACCCGAACTAGAAGCAGCAATCGAACGTGTGTACGACGCTTGCGAAGTATGTGCCAAGAACGGTCGTCCACTTCCAAGGCGAAAGATCTCGATTACCCATGTCAATCAAGCGTTCAATGTGGAAATACAGATAGATTTCTTATTTCCTACTGTCAAATGCAAAAAAATCACAATCATGAACATTACAGACACTGAAACATCGTACTCGGAGCTAACAATTACCAACGGGCGCACCGCTCAAGACATCATCAACACGCTCGAGACTTCCTGGATATGCCGACACGGTGCCCCAAATGCTGTCTCTGCAGATGACGAATACAACAGCTCCGGGCTACGCAACTTTCTGTCGGTACATGACATCAAGTTTAAACCACGCCCCAGCCGACGTCATAACAAGACAGGCATCGTCGAACGCAAGAATTCCACTGTCAAGACAATCCTTTCAAAACTCGATGACGAACCATCTAATTCGGATACAGCAACGCTTGTCGCACGAGCTGCATTCCTATCCAATCTATTTTCTGGCAGCAAGCTGCTAAGCTCATTCGAGCTGGTACGCGGCTACCGTCCCTCCGTTGTAGGACTCCCTCGAACGGTCGTCACGGAAGAACTGATACATGCTCACAAAGAACAGACAGCTGTCAGGAAACTTCAACGACTACTTAAATCCCGCATCCATGAACCTCTCAGGGCTGAACACTTCAATCCTGGAGATCCCGTCTGGGTGTTTTATGACACTAGCAAGCAGAATGAACCCGCTGAATGGGTCAAAGCTACCGTGATCGCCGCACACCCTGAGCTCCTCGAAGTTCGCCGGTCTCATCACAGCCGTCCTATGCGCGTTGCATACGAAGACACTCGATTTGCACCCCGAAGCTCCCTCACTGCTGAACTCATGTCCTGCTCGCTTGAAGAAGAGCTTCAACAAGACCCTGCCGATATGCCCGACCAACCCGCTACCCCGAGCGTCCGTAATGCAACCCCTGTCCCTGATGACCATCCACCTCGACCCACAGCCGCCCTCCTTGGCGCATCTTCGTATCCGACACCCCCTTCGTCGCCGACACCAACCACCGATACCTGTCACGATCAGGGAGAGAAAGATATTGGACCCTATGCAAAGCTATCTACCCAAAAATCATCGATCATCGATGGGCGTACTCTAACTAGGGATCACACAAAGGAATTGGAAGAGATCTACGAGGTCATCGGATCGAAACAGGTATCCGGATCGCAATTGTCCTTCGCACCGCCTTACATCTTAAAGGAAGCACTCAAGAGCGAGCACGATGCTAACTGGATTGATGCGTACGTTGAGGTTGCCGACACCGACGTCCATAAACATGCGAACGTCATCACCTCACACGTCGTACATAAAATCAAAACTGATGAAGACGGTAAGAGGAAAATGAAAGCCCGTATTGTTCCTCACGGGAACCATGATGATGAAAAGGACAACGTACGAAAGGATTCATCCAACGCCCCCTTATTCATCGTTCGGTTACTGCTATCGCTGACAACATTCCTTGGGTTCAGAATCGGCACTGCCGACATTAAAGGGGCCTTTCTACAAAGTGGCCCCATCGACAGAGATATATACGTCAGACCACCACGGGAGTGGAACTCCATGCGCGGTCTGCTCTGGAAGCTACTGAAACTCCCATACGGAATAGCAGATGCAGGAAGAAAAAGGCAGAAGACCATAGAAGCCTGGATGCTACAGAACGGCAAATTGGAACGGGTGCTAGGACTTTCCCAGCTCTTCATACAACGTAATCGAGAAGGCAGTATAAGATTGCTCGTCGCTAAAGTCACCGACGACTTTCTGCTTAGCGGAAGCATCGAAGCTATGACGGAATTTACCACCGAACTGAAAGAAAGATTCATCGTCGGAAAGGTCCTCATTGATAAGCCGATCAATTTCGACGGGTGTGAGATCACCCAAGACGACGGTGGTAGTATCACCATGTCAATGAAACGATACCTCGAACGACTGCGACCCATTGAGATTTCGAGATCTAGAAAGAAGGAGCGACAAAGCAATGCCACTGACTCAGAACTGTCGCAGTTCCGCTCGCTGGCGTGCACACTCATGTATCTTGGTAACGGGGTTCTTCCCCAAGCAGCCTACGTCACTTCGACTCTACAGCAGCTAATCCCCAAAATATGCGTCGAGCATCTCGTTACAGCCAACGATATGCTCAGGGAACTATTGGAATTGGAACCACAAATCTCCTTCATAGCACCGCCAAAGGCTACACATATTAGCGAAGTGCTCGTCTCTTCATTCGCTGATGCCTCGTTCAACCACGGCACGAGTTCAGGATACGGACAGACCGGGCTGATTACTGGACTTCGGATCATACGAAATGATGGTGTGAACCTCTTTCATACCATCGATTGGTGTAGCAACAAACAAAGAAGAGTTAGTTACTCACCCTACGGAGCCGAAGTTCTTGCCTGTGCCGATGCAGATGACCGTGGATTCTATCTTAAATATGGGCTACAATCGCTATTTCCCTTCGTGAAAACGCGTAGCGAACTCGCAACGGACTCCAGATGTTTATACGATACTATAACGACTCTGCACGAAGCAAAAGACTACAGACTACGACCGACGGTCCAGCGCATTCGCAATAGCTTTGACTCACAAGAACTGGATTTAATGCGTTGGATTCCTGGCGATGCAAACACGGCAGACGCACTCACAAAACGAAATAAGCAGACGTTCAGGTTACTAAACCAACTGACGTCTTCAGGAGTGGTCTGTATGCAAATCGAGTCCGGCTACGCCGTTAACAGCTGCGAGTGGCAATAAAGGCAATATCGCACTTTAGCTTTCGTGCGATGACGGGGGATGTGGCATTATGCGACACTGTGCGACACTATGAAATGACATAGTGACTGTATTTGCAAAATGACGGGATGTCATTGTTAGTTTACGCAGAAAGGTCAACTAGCTGATAACGCGAATCGAAGGGACCGCGATAGCAAGTGCAACGGTCCTCGATTCAAAGTAGCTAATAGACCGGCAACTGCAGTACGCTATTCCTGCCCAGCTAGAGCGAAAGCTACGAAAGAGCACGTAGCTGTAGAGCTCGACGAAAGGGTATAGCATTAGGTATATATAGACAGGTCTGCTCGAGATAGAGGGACCAAGGAAAAAGGAGAACCGAAAACGGAGGAAGAAGAACTCCGGAGCTTTGTGCTCATTCACATTCGCCTGTAGAGCTAGTCTCCACCCGCTACAGTATTTTATCACAGAATGGCTAATCACCATGACACCACAACGGTACAATCACATCACTGGCAACGAGTAGTGAGAGAAGAAAGAGAGAAAAGAGGTTCACGGCGTGAGAGCCTATATTTGCTCCCGTTGCAAAGACTCGTGTGAAAAGCTTCTATCGTTTGTTCCATGGTTACGGCAGCGTGGCGAGGAGCAATTGCTAACCTTAGCATAATATTTTTTCAACGCTTTGATGCCGCTTGCTCTTTGTTGCTACTTTCCAGCATGAAAAAAGGAAAATAATCTCAAATTTTCAAATTGGTCCCGCGTGCATCGTGAAATATGTGCAGTGCTCCAATCCCAACTTGAAGTGAAGGCACGCTCCAGAAAACAGCTGTATGTGCAGTGCGTTTCAAACACATATCTGTAAACGTCTCAAATTTAGCTAGGGGACACAACGCGGGTGGCTACAACCCAAGGGGACACAATTAGTAGATATGCTCTCGAGAGTACCAGCCCAAAATAAGGCAACGAAAAGAAGTCAAAGAAAGACGACAGAAAGAAGGTGTGTAATGGGTAGGGAGCACGAATGATAAAATGACCAATATATATGAGGCAGAAAGAACCAAAGATATATAGATGTAATATAACAAATGAAATTTGTAAAAGCCTATACCAAAATATAAAGACTGTATTTATATATTGCGAAAGTTCTACAAAATAGTACTGTTTTTCTTTTTGACACTGAGACAATGGTTGTAATGAACTCAAAAATAGTGGGCATCGGGGAACTTTATATCGCACACACCGCACAAAAAGTCTTTGTCTTTGTAAGAAGCACGTCTTAGTGCGTTTTGGTGCTTATACCCGCTTTGTGGACCTTTTATTGGTGCTGGGTATGAACTTTGATTCTGCGAACGTTACAGCGCTTCAGGGAGAGTCTATGAGAGGAAGAACTGCGGCGACGTTTCTCATGATGAGTGAAGACTCGAAGGATGTGGCGGGCGCGGAAAAGGTCGGCGCAGTCGCGGTAGAAAGCGGACTCAATCTTTAAGTTAAGAAAGAAAAGGGATAAAATGGATGGCAATAGAGGCACATAATGAGCTAAGTGATAGTTTTGGTGCCGAATTAGGGAGGGTGAGCCGCCTTAGACGAGCGGACTCGACCAGATTTGGTCGGAGCCGACCGAGTTGTGCCATATATTGACAGTTCGGAGGAAGGCCAGCGCGATAATTTGTGCTGCTTCCGGTCCGGTACTCGTTAGCCTGTCCTTATCTGTGCAAGAATTCGTGCGGCTTGCGGCCAGTGCAGAACAGCCTGTTTTTATCTTTGTGAAAATTCGGGCGGGTTGGTCCAAATTGTACGACAAAGCAAGCGGTCGTCCAATGACATCAGAGACTCTCTAACTGCAATCGACTCTATTCGACTATAAACTACTTGGCCGCCCTACTTCTTTTGTCCTTGCCCCTGGATACTTCTTCCATCCGTTTCCAACTTTCGCCGCTATGCCTCAATCCACGTTCCACTACGCACCATCAAAACTCCGCGCTGTCGACGAGAGCAAAATGTCCGGCGAATCACGAAGCGCCACGGCTGCCTTCGATCCGGTACCCTCTGTGATATCGGAATTGCAGATGGCCGCGACTGTGGCGGCCGGAGACATGCTGCGTTCCATGGCACGTGGCCAACCTGTTACGGGCTGTAACTTGGAGGAGGCTCTGCTGCACGTACCGTGGCCGTATCTCCGTGGGCTTTTGGATGTAATGGCCTTCGCCGCAAGTGCGGGTGACGTCGGACGCATTATTGTGGAGGGTGTTATTAGCGTGCCTGACATGGCGATCAACTTCCTACGCGTGTAAGGGAGCAATGATAACGGTTGAGCTCTGTTAGCCGCCGGGCCCTGAGATATCTTACAGGCGACACGTGGAAGGGTCGACCTCAGGTGGACTCATGTAGATTATTAATTTATTTTAATTAGTGTAATAGGTTGGCATTACAGTGCCAGGGAGATCCCAGCGCCCCGCCAGTACTATGTACTTGGCTCGAGTGACGCTTCTCCATTAGAGTAAGGTAGACACATATACGATACTAAATAACCCCCTTTGGTATATTAGTTCCACCCTATGGTCTTCAAGCCATCGTGTCCGCAGCTCCCACCTGTAGAACTACGCAGTAAACGCCAGCCCATTGCACAAAGTACTCTGAGAGTGCCGCCGTCAAGGATTTGAACCTTAGGACGCGCTCTACAACGCAACCACCGGTCGAGACCCGTACGCTGACCCACTCCTCATTTCGTAACATTTTGGTCTCCCGACTTAGAAACCTTTGGAATAATTGAACGGACTACTAGAACGAAGAATTATCCGGACTATAACTTTTGGTTTAATTCCCCAACGGACCAGAAGTACAGAAGCAACCGCCATTATGGATGCAGGAAACACACCCAACCGACCAGACCATAGGACTCCTACGGCAGGACAAAATGCGACTGCAACGCCAGCGATGTCGCCTGAGCCTCAGGTTGATACCGCTAGCAACCGCAGGAGCACGAGGAGCCAGCCGCAAGAAGTACTGACCCCCCTGGAGAAGCCTGAAAGGATTCACCGAGAACCCACGGTGGCGGCGCGTTTACGAAAATGCCTCACCAGGGCCACCTCTAGGCCCGGGACATATCAAGGAAAAACTAACCAGACCGAAGGAATGAAAGAAAGCATGCCCACAGGGCTTGCCGACCTTCTCTGGCCCCGTCTATGTGAACTCTGCCCATGTGGATTCCATTATGGACGTGCGACTGGCTACGGCATTCGCTGACCATACGGACTACCTCATCATGCAAATCATCCCTAAGATAATGTAGTCTTAATTATTCATAGACTCCCTCCTACAGGCCGTTCAAGGAGCAGTCACCCACCAGGCAGGAAATTCGGTCCCTAGGACCTGTCCACCACAAATTAACAATCCGGTCTCCATATGGCAACCCCCTACCGAACCCCGAGGAGCGGCGGGATTATCTGCCCCTCGCTGGGAATACCATCAGGAAACCCCCATGGTGGGCCAATTTAGCTGCAGAAGAGAAGTTCCTCGTCTACATGACAGACAGGTTGCCCATCAGGGGAATCCAAGGGAGGGACAAGCGAGGAGCAGAAGAGAAAGCTCCGCGTCTAGAAGAGAGACCGCTGGCCCCACCCGACGGATTATACGAAATACAGCGACCTCAGGGCTCCATCGGATCTGATAGAGAGATCGATCGTTTAGCTCCCTACTCCACTGGAAAGAAGAAAAGAAGAAACCGCAGGAGAAAGAAGCACAGAAGGAGAAAGAGAAGAGACCATTCGGACACGAGCGATTCCGAATCGGTCTCAACCGAAACGACCGACTTGGAAGTGGATGAGGCTGCCGTTCGAGGCCTCAGACCACTGACAACCACAAACGAACTTTTCCATAAGGTTCTAGACTACCGGAATTACCGGCTAGCCGACAGGTCCGCGAAATATTCTGGTTCTGTGTCTCGCAAAGTCGCCATATGGGCCAAACGGATGCAACTAACCATTACGGACAAGTTATCGGGTTTCGATCCCATTGCTGTACTTAGGTTTTTCAGTTTGTTTCGTACGGCCTGCGATCAGAACGGTGTCCACGAGGGCCCTATTTTTTCATTTTCCAATTCTTCTTCACAGGAAAGGCGCGTGACCGAGTGGTTTCGAAGATATCTGGCACAGCTGACCTCGTGGATGCTCAAAACAGTGAGCTCCTCAGGTCATACCCTCAGGTTGTTAATTACCTCTCGGAAATCTAAGCCACGGATGACGTTATAATGGATGCCCAACAGGAAGTCATCTCCTTAAGGCAGAGCTCCAACATAACCGAATCGGCTTTCGCAGACGACCTATAGAAGAAGGCTTACCGATAAGGAAACGTGTTCTCCGAAGGACGGCTTAAATGTCATTTCATGCAGGGATTGCTCCCTGCCCTTCGGACACATGTGCGCAATTACCACACGGAAGACCCGCAATAATCCTTCCGAAGGCTCGTTGTCTACGCCGAGGGTTATGAAAAAACGTACAAGACCTCCAGGGGCAACGCTGATATAACCAGCGGACACGAAACTCCGTTGCCTAAACCCAACCAAGCCCATTTGGTTAGATCCACGGAGTCACACATGGATGCATCACTACTCCTCGCGATCAATTTCAGTGCTCCTCCGTCCAGGCCCTCATCATATACCTTCCAGGGAACTACAGCGACCACTGGACCACGCACAACCAAGTATTCTCCCTTCCCGCCCCGCAAGGACGTTTTTGTTTTATCCCCAAGTGCTTGCTTCCTCTGCCTTTCCGTGACCCAACCTTGTGACTGTACTAGTTATCTGCCTGAGGACGCATGCAAAAACATCCTAGCATTAATGGAAGAGAATTTCAGGGTGCCGCGATCCGAAGAAATGTATAACAAGGCACAGCAACGAACCACAGAAACCCCTGGAAGCTCACGCTATGCCACGTCTCCGGATACTCCGATCAAAGCCCCACAGGTCCACGCCATTGTAGATCCTACGGACGACCCCGTGGAAGAATCCTATCCTCAGGAAGAAACGGAATCCCCATCAGAAAACTCCTAGAGGGACGACTCGAGGCAAATCCTCCCTCTTTAAGCGCCTGCCTCAACCAATTGGACGGTCATGAGCCAAAGAGCTCCTCACCTCCCAAGACAAGCCACCCACAATGGACCACTCAGGATGAACCACAATTAGAACACAATAACAATCCCGTCTGTATCCTCAGGAAAGAGAACTATAAAGTTCGAGTAACCGTAGGACTTTGTTCCAACAACTTTCAAGTGACCACAGCTGTATTGGTCAAAGGCGCTGGTCCCAACTTGGTCCATCCTAAGCTGCTCCCACTGGGGTGGCAAGATTTCGTTCAGGCAAGGAAGACCCTAAGGATTACCGATGCGTCACGTAGACAAATGGACATTAAAAGAACAGTACCACTTTACCTCCAGTTAGGACAATTCAAAGTTCGAAAGTGGTTCCTTGTATGCCCTAACTTGGGCGCTGAGGCAATCCTAGGGACCTCCTTTATCGATCGATAAATTAAGGCCATTTATCCAAACCTTAGGAAAGTCACGTTCTACCGCGCACCTTCCATCTCCATAACTAGTTCCGCCCCAAGGCCAGAAGCTAACCACAAACGAGCGGTTGTCCCCGAAAACACGAAGTCCAATAAGGTTCGCCTGTCAAAGTCCACAACGATACCCCCGATGACCCAAATCCTTGTATCGGTCCATTCGCAGTCTTCAGTTATCATAATGATTCAGAACCACCCAAAAACGGTTCTGAAGCACCTTACCTTGATGGCCAATTGAGTAATAGACATCCACCCACAGCAGGTCCTTTTTGGTCAATAATAGCAACATCCTAGATAAACCCGTGCGGTTACATAAAAGTACCGTGATCGGGATCACTCTACCCGCGCCCGTGGCCATAATGGAGTCCCAAATGGATAACCTTGCGACGCCAACTCCCGACGAGGACGTAGACTCTTTGGAGGGACGGTCTCCACCGGCGCAGAATTCGAATCCTGTACGCCCCAGGTACTTGATCTCCTCAGAGATTAGCAGGCCATGTTGTCAGGTAGATTTGGCACATTCAGATCCACTACACACCGCATTAACCTTCAGGGTGATGCTAGACCACAGTTCCAGCACCCATACCGTACCGGCGTTAAAGGTACGGAAATTGTCGCCAACCAGATGGAAAAGATGTGCAAAGCTCAAATCATAGAGCCGGTGCCTCCAACTGCACCCGAATGGGCAGGTTCTCTTGTCTTCGTGGCGAAGAAAGATGGCTTCGTCAGGTTTTGTTGTCTACTACAGGAAGCTGAACGCAGTAACCAAGAGGGACTCATACCCGATACCCCGCATGGAAGACTGTCTGGATTCCTTAGTCGAAGCTGTCGTATTTTCCATACTGGACGCTAACTCCTGATAATGGCAAATCCCTTTGGCCGAAGATGCGAGAGCGCTGAAAACCTTTACCACGCATGAAGGTCTGCTCAGATTTACTCGCATGCCCTTTGGTTTGAAGAATGCACCAGCCACTTTCCGACGGGTAATGGAAATTATACTGTCCAGAGTCAAATGGAAGTTCGCCCTGGTCTATTTGGATGACGTTATAATCTTCTTACAGACCATAAAGGAACACCTTCGCCACGTGAATAAGGTGCTAACAATCCTACAAGACGCTTGAATAACACTGAAACTCCGCAAAAGCGCTTTCTTCCAGGCCTCAGTGGACTATCTCGGTCACGTCGTCCTCGCAGTAAACCTAAAGGTGGCCACACGGACCACAAATGCGATTCGACAGACTAAAACTCCTAGGACCCACACGGAACTACGATCCTTCGTGGGCTTTTGCAAGCTTTCCAACGGTTCGTCAAAATGTTTTCCAAGATCTCGGCCCCTATCAACGCGATGCTGAAGAAGAGAACACCTTCGGAGTTCGAAGCCCTCACCGAAGATCAGTACGAGTCATTTCAGACCCTCGAGGACAAATTGCTGAACCCACCCATATTTGCTTTACGAAAGCCCGATAGGCCTTTCGTCCTGGACACAGATGCCTCTGATGTCCAAGTAGGTTGTGCACTGCTACAGGAACAGGAGTCACCGAATGGCTACCGACTTATCGGCTACTGGAGCAGAATGATCACAAGCGCGGAGTGAAACTACAGTACGACCGAAAAGGATTTTCTAGCCCCTGTATGGTCCGTATTGACACTCCGTCCATACCTCGAGGGAACTAGGTTTTCCATTACGATGGACCACGATCCACTCCGCTGGCTACTCAATATGACCGATGCATCAAGTCGCCTCGCTTGGTGGCGCCTCTGGCTGTCCGAATATGACTACGAGATAACTTATAGGCCAGGCATCAAGCACCAGGCAACAGATGCATTCTCGCGAATCATTACCGACGGAATTGATGACACTCCATTGGGCGAACTAATTCCTACCCCCCTCTACAGATGATGGACCCCAGGACTACACGAAAACGGAGGACCTTATGTGTAGGGTGCAATAAGAGGATCCTGAGGTAAAGGAGAACGAAGTATACCTACTGTACTGGGGGACACGTCTGTGTTCTCGGAATGCTAGATAAGTGTGCTAGATAGCTAGTTTTGTAAATAAAAAGCCAAAAAATCTAAGAATTTTGCAGATTGCGCTAGTTCGGCACCTGAAAAAAAAAATTGGAAATAAGAACTCCATGCATCTTAGTGTTTTGACCACTTAATGCAGTTTAATCTGCATTTGCAGTTTACTGGTCAATTTTGACCGCTCTAGGTGGAGATCCATACCAAGGCAGTCGTCAGTACCTTCTACCTCCTTACTGGCCCTTTTGCTTACTAGGCTCCAGCGTTCCACCGGGAGGGTATTTGAGGTTGAAGAAGTCCACCACCGCATTCTCAACCTCGTCCACCTCCCCAATGCTCCAGTTCCTCACACCCGGCTGCCCCACCACACACACATTCCCACCCTTCTTCTCCACATCCTTACCAACCCTCCTCTTCTTCAGCCGACTCTCTCCAACTCCTCCCCCTTTCCATTCCTCTCTCCCCTTCTTCAACCCAGCCGGCTCCCCGCGTCTCCCTGGCGTCACCGGCGACCCTTTCGCTCTCCCCCTCTCCTCTCCCACCTCCTTCAGATACTCTGAAACAACTGTTCAAAGAGCGGTATCATATCGTTACCTATGTGCAGCGTACAAGGAAGACTAGCAAACCGGAACGCCTTTACTAAGATGTTCAGTTAGCAAACACTCTTCACATCGACCTTAACGTTCACAATCACACTAACTACACTCTTCGGAGTTATAGACCCAGCTCTGCAATATACGCTTCCATTCAGATTCAACTCTCTCCTTCGGTTCATTCTCATAACGATATTGAGGTGTCCTATCCAAAGCCTGCTATACATTCTCATAATCGAAGGAGGCGTACAATGTATAAACGCTTTATACGGGTCTCTACAAACTACGCCGTTCAATCCAAACCAGCGATATACCTGGAAGAAACGAGCCTTTCTGGAATTCGGGGCTCTACTCCTTACTCTACTCATCCCCCTCAACGCCATACTTTTCCTCGTTCACCGCTTCATTCCAGTCAGCGGTAACCTTTCATCAGACGTGAAGACAAATTGTATCGCCTTCTCCACAGGAGGGGCCGCAGTTGGCGCTTTGGCATATCTTCTCCAGCTTGTTTGTATATCCTTCTCTCCAGAGTCCTATCTTAACACAAAGTTAGAAATAGGAGAGGAGCTGTTCGCGGATTATGGGACAGAGTATATCTGGAGTATGAATAACACGCCAGTCATATTAATCGATTAAAAGTGCATCGCTTTTGTTACTTTACTTCATTGTAGTGTACCAGATATTGTGGGCTTTTACTATGTTTGTCGCTACATATAACGTCAAAGCGTGACGTAGTACATATGCTAAAGGAAAGTCATGTACACCGAAGGAGAATACTTTTCCAATATCTGGTGCGTTCGAGCGCATATTTAAAAGATCTGAAAAGTTTGGGAGTTTTCTGAGAACACGAAAAGGGTGGAGGTATATTTTTGGAAGCAGAATATTTCGAAGCTTCTCTCCCATCCATCGCATTGCAACGCGTGGAAGACCATACCACGATCGCTCTCTCTCTCTTCAACCATGGCTCCGAAGCGCAAATCGAGAAGCGAGAACACTAGTGGGCGCGGTACAAATCACGGCAGGATGGAGGGGATGCGGAGGGCGGAAGGGACAAAGGGCGTAGGCTCCAGGGCGCGAGTGGAGAGAAGGGAGGCGTGCGCCTGAGAGGTAGATCAAGGCAAGATGGTGGGGAAGGAGAGGCGAGTGGGGGCAAAGGAAAGGATGTTCGCGCAAATGAGACGGTGACGGAGGAGAGTGCGGAGCAAATCACGTCGCGTACGGGAGAGATGGTGCGGAGCGGTGATGGAAAACGGGATGGCGTGCGAAGCAACCGCACGCGTGTACCTAGAAGTGGATTGCGGGGGAGGGCGAGCAGAGCTCCAGGGAGGACAAGGAGAGGGGATGCATCCGAGCGGACTCTAAGTGCTGTACTCACGTCTTCAGCTGATGGGGAGCCGGTAAATCCATACTCTGCACCTGAAGGAGGTGAAGAGGTTCCGAATGAGAGGACGAAGGGGCGTAAGGAGGGAGAGAGAATGATCGGAGAACGTGGATCCCGCCTCAGAGGCGTTGAAGAAGCAGGGGCATCGTTTACGGGTATGAGGTAAGAGGACGGTGATGATGAGATACAGAAAGGGAGAATAGAGAGTAGCCGTGGTGGGGAGGGTAGAATAGGTGGACCCAGTAGTGGTCTAATCGCGGGCGCAAGCGTCGTTCGAGAGAGAACAGAAGGAGAGAGTGTTGGAGTTACCGCGGGGGAACAGGCGGAAAGATGGGAGGGGGCGAACTTGGATTACGTGGAAGAAAGGAAAGAGCGTGCAAGGGAAAGAATGGGGAGTGTTCGAGTTACAGGAAGAAGAGCGATAGACGAAAGGGAAAGCAGAGAAGTGCATGTGAGTGAGGGGGGGAGAAGGGGGTTTGCTGGAGGGAGAACACGTGGTTCAGGGGAGGAAGGCGATGGAAGAGCAGCAATTCTTCCTCATCAGGGAGAAGATGTCGAGCGTTTGCCACCGAGGAGAGGGGTGGGTTTGGGAGTTGACGGGTTTGAGGTGAACGCAAGGCGAAGGACGCCGGAAGGTATGCGAGTAAGGAGAAACATTGTATTCACAAGGAATAATGATAACGGGGAGAATGCGAATTTAAATGTCGTGGAGAACGCCGTCCGTATAGTGGAAGATGAAGGAAATGATGATGACATAAGTTTGTTGCCGCGGTCGATGCTAATTGAGAAGATGAATGTGTTGAAGGGACAAATGGGACGTATGAAGGAAGACAGCTACAGTGTGATGGTGAGTTTGAAAATGACCCAAACGGATCTGGATCGGGCGAGGGAGGAAATGAAGCAGCAGAATGTGCTGATTGAGAGTTTGAGGGAGGCGTTGAAAGGTAGAATCGCTGGGCAAGGGAGGGGGGAGGGAGGCGTGACGCGGCGACGAAAGTATGACATTGGAGTGCAGGAATGCTTTTATGGATTTGCACGTCGTGTGTATGATAGAATTCTTCATTCTGCAAAACTGGAGGCATCGGAACTTTGCTTCGACACCGAGAATGTGGGTCGAAGCTGGAAGAATAGAAGTGAGGCGGTTGGGGAGAGTAGGGAGGAAAGTATGTTTGTGGTGAAAGAGAAGGAAATGGTTCCGAGATGTCCAATTGAGGTTGCATATGAGATGAGACCGTATACGCCGTCGACAGAGGGCGGGAGCCATTTGTTGTTGAAGCACGTGGTAGAGACTGAGTTAATGGGAGAGAAATGGGAGTCGATAAGGGAAGCGGGGAGGAGAGAGGAGTGCGTGGAAAATGTAAGTGCGGATAGGTGCTTGAGACAGAGGATGAAGCAGACATTGAGCGATGTGGTTGGGGTGCGGAAGCGAGCAGCGCGTGATAAGCTGTTTTCCATGCTTGGATACGATTTGATCGCGAAACGAGCTAAGGTGACTGAAGGGACGGAGCTTTGGGCGGAGTTGAAGAAGCAGATTGAGGAGGCGCAGGAGAAGTTGATGGGGTCGGGGGAGGATGGGAGAGGTAAGCTGTGTGCGTCCAGAACGAGTGCGATTGAAGATATTACTTATTCTGGATCGAAGGTGTCTGAGAACTTGGAGGACTTTGGTGAGGCAGATATGTATTTTCGAAATCAGGTGTCGTTGAAAGTGTTGGAGGAGTTTATGGGCTACGCGGTAGAGAGTCACAGAAATGGAGAAAGGCAGTATGTGGATGTGACGGTGATGCATCTTGCGCGACTTGATGCATGGATTGGATGTGTGGTGACCACGATGGATAGAGACGTTGGGCGGGGAGGCCAAAGGCAACTTTTGTTCTCGACGCTGTTTGGGAGGTTTCTGCCACTGGCTGTTGAGGACATATTGAGGGTTGCCTGGAACATGGTGAAGGATGAGTATGCTGAGGAGTTTGAGAATGATGGATTCTGTGGAGGGAATCGTAGAGATGTGAGTGGGAATAAGGAGAGAATCGCGACGGTTGGGCTATGGATACCGTCGAGAGAGAAAATCTATCTGGCGATAAGGGAGGAGTTTTTCATGGAGAATCTCACAAGAAGACTCGGAGCGGTGTTAGATTGCTATATAGCGTCATGTGAACCAGAAGAACCACGGTTCAAGCGCTTAGCGTTGGAAAGTAGGCAAGGAGTGGGAGAGTGATAAGGTACGGGGGGATAAGGGGGTAAGGAGGTGGAGCAAGATGGGGCTCGGCTATGGAAGAAAAGCAGCGGTGACTATTTTATTGGATCATGTGCCTTGGGAGGTATTATTATGAGTGCCACTCAGTGGTGGTGTTTTGCCACCAGTGGTGGTGTTGGAGAAGTAGGGCTTGGCAGTTGGGTCTCAGTAGAATCTGTTGAGGTAAAATCGATGGAAACGCCAGTGCAATCGAGGGGTGAAGGAGGGTGCGGGGTAGTTTTGGCGAAGTACATGAACGGGGCCGAGAATGGAAGAGGATGGTACGAGGCCGAACCAGGGGGAGACGTTGTCGGAGTTGGAAGTGTTTGAGATAGGAAGGGGGTGGGCGGTGTGGTTTTGTTCGTCGTCTGTTGCCCATCGGAGGCAGATGCAATTGAGAGAGACATCGACTTGATCCTGGGGTGGAACGAGTTCGAGGAACTGAACGAAGGCGAACTCGTTATGAGTGGAAGGGGAAGAAGGGGTGGTGAAGCGAAGAAGAGAGTTGAGCTTGCAGACCCAGGCGGTGGGAGTGGGGTTGGAGAAGCTGGAACCGGCAACGAGGATGTGGGAGAACTTTGGGGTTTTAGAGGGACCGAAGGAGGGAGCAGCAAAGATACGTTGAATGAGTGGGAGAGGGGGATCTTTGACGGCGAGCTCGTTTCGATCGGCGATGTAGTCGTCTAGGGTTGGGGTGAAGCCGCCGACGACGTATGCGGAATTGACGAATGTGAGACGGGTTTGGCGGAGAGTGGGGGAGTCCTGGTTGAGAGCTAGTGTTTCGAGTGTGAGTTTGACGAAGGAGGGGAGTGCGAGGGTTCCACTCTGTGAGATGATGGCGATAGTGTCTGGGGAGAACAGGTCCTAAAGGGAAGAGATTGTTGAGTGGGGGTTTGCTCGAAGGAATTTGTGAGCGGTGATGAGATCGGAAAAGGAGGTGTGCTTGCCATCACGGACGAAACCTGGTTTGCGGGCTTGGAAGGGAGGAGGAGGGGCATGGGAGGATGAGGTAACGGAAGGATCAGCGGAGAGAGAAATCCAATTGTTGACGGCATCGGAGCGTTCGATGGCACGGATGGTTTCGTTGTGCGCCGTGGGTCTGCGCTTGGAGGTTCGGGAGTAATGTGCTTTGAAGAGGGTATGGGCTTGTTCGAAGATGCCTGCATCGTTGAAGTGGAGACCCCCAAAGCGTCGAATGTCGTCTACGATGTGATCGAGGAGGTGGAATTTGAGGGTGCCAAGGTTGGAGGTATGGTATGGACCGAGAACATCGACAGCTCTGTGCTTGAAGGAATGGATTTGGGAGGCGAGTTTGGCAAGACGAGAAGTGGTCCATTCGGGGACGGAGTTGTAGCACATGGAGGTGAGGAGGAGGTCTGTGTACTTGGAGAAGACGGTTGTGATGGGAGCGGAATTGGCTTCGTCATAGCAGCGGTCGAAGAAGGCGCCGATGTAGGGGAAGACCATGTCGAGGGCGCGGTAGTCTTCTGCTTCTAGCATGCCGCGGACGCCGTCAGTTGTGAAGAAGCCGTTGAGGGACTGCCCGCTTTCGGAAGTAGAGAAGTCGGTGTGGAGGCCGGTAGCTGGGGAATGATTTTCGATGGCGGTGAGGATGAAGTTGGAGTGCTTGAGGATGGAGGTGCGGACGGAGTGGAAGGAACGGCTGGAGTTTGTGGAGCTGATGGTGGTGAAGAGGTGTTCTGATCTGAGACGTTTGATGGCGGTGAGCTTGATGAGTTTGGAAACGCCGAGGTGGAAGTTGTGGAGGGGTTCGAAGGGGAAGATGTTGTATGGGGTGAGGAGGGGGGTGATGTTGAAAAGGGGGTAAGACTCGAAGAGGGAGGGGTATTTTGCGAGGGAGAGGGAGTAGAGTGCTTGGAGAGCTTGTTCCTTGAAGTTGCGCGAGACTCTTGGCTTGCGGGCGAGGAGAGCTGCTTCGGAGTCCTTGAGGAGGGAGAAGTGTTTTTTGCGGGCTGCAAGGGTGAGGGGAAGAGATCGAGGGGAATAGGCGTGAGAGTGTTGGTGGAGTTGTGAGCGAGGGACAGAGCATCTGTGGCAGGGGTGTTGGGGGCGGGTGCCGTGGGAGATGGCGAGAGTATCCTTTGCCTCGGGAATGTCTGCGCAGTAGCTGGCGATGATGGGGTGGCATTGACGAAGAACGCCGTCTGCGTCGTGGAAGGGGAAACCGGGGAGGGCGGAAGAGAAGAGAGGTTGAAGGAGGGAGGAGATGGTCTGCTGTATGAGTTCCATTTTTGTTTGGCGGGGGATGGAGGAGGAATGAGTGATGATATCTGCATCTGGAGAAGGAGTGATTGGGGTGAAGGAGGTGGGAAGATAGCCGAGGAGTGTGAGATTGTCGGAGATGCATTTGCGGCGAAAGGAGTCGGAGAAGTTGAGAAGGGTGATGTGGAGGGGGTAGGAGGTGATGGAAGAAGATTTGAGAGAGGTAGAGGACTTCTCGGAGTAGATTTGGACGAGGCCGATGAAGGAGTCGATACCGGTGGAGTGAGGGAGATGCCAGAAGATGTTATCTTTTGTGGACTGCATGATGGCGGTCTTGAGTGCGGGGACGACTTTTGAGCCGAGGGTGGCTGCCATGGGGTGTGCGAAGGCGGGGAAGCCGGAGGCGGATGTTTGGGAGATGGGGTTGAAAAAGGTGTTCTTGAAGTGTGCGAGGGCGAGCTGTTGTTTGAGGACATGGATTGCGTCTTTCTGGAAGAGGGTTGCGGAGAAGCGTTTGTGGGGATCGAAGATGGTGGAGGGGGCGAAACCAATGGACCTGATTTTCTGGTGGAAGAGGTCTGGCTGGAGCTCGAGGCATTGCTTTGCGGAGGAGACTGAGTTCTGGAATGTTGATTCGGGGAAGTGGGGATCATTAAGGAGAGTGATGAGTTCGTCAACCTTTCGTTGTCCAAGCTTGGAGGCGATGGAGGAGATGTAGAGGACCATTTTCTCCATGTGGGGGTTGTCGAGGGGGGGAGTGGAAGGAGGGAGGGAGGAGAGAGCGAGAGAGGAGGGGGAACCGAGAGGGGCAGTGGCGACGTGGATGGCGTCCTGGGTGTTGAGGGAGAAAGAGAGCTGGTCTTGGAGGTAGGAGTCATAATGTGCGAGAGGGACGTTGTCGGAAGGGCGATGTGAGGGAGGAGGATGAGGGGGGAGTTGTGAGGTGGACTTGTGGCGTTTTGTGCGGGGGGGAAAGTTGGGTTCATTTCCGCCAGGGGAGAGAAAGCGCTTGTTGGCGGAGAGGCGATGAGGGCACCTTCTCTGGTGCCGCTGGAGGGCGGGGATTTCTCGGGCGAAGAAGGAGCAACCGTTGAAGCAGCAGGAAGGCATGGTGGGTGGAGGAGAGGTGGTGGGAAAGAAGTTGGTAGGGGGCGTAGACGGAGTGAGAGTAGGGCGCACACAGGGCACGTGACAGGGGAGGGCGGTGGAGAATAATATAGAATGCAAGGCACGTGAGGTCTGCCAGGTCGGGCTGCGATTCTATTGCGATTGATATGGATGGTACTGAATGTTCAATTTCTATTTTGAGGTCCATTTTGGACCGGTTGTTTGTACTAATCTGTCAATCTAGAGCGCACAAAGATTGAATCTGCTCCTGCACCACTTCTCTACTTTTACCTTTAAACTGCGGCGACAGAAAGATTCACGCTAGTTTTACCTCCATCAAAACTAGAAAGACTGCAGATATGTGCTAGTTTTCCTTCCCATACAAACTAGCACTAATGTACGAATGAAAATATTTTCGGAAATTAACACCTCCAAATTTGGATAAATTCACGGGTTTTTCGGTCATTTCAATTCGTCCTTTTTTGACCACTGAACTAGCATTCCGAGAACACTGACGCAGTACCGCCCGATTCCATACCACCTCATATTAATGCAATAGCCCTGAAGGAAAAGGAGCTCCTCCCTATAATCATTGAGAAACTCCTACAGGTGCAGGGCGAAGGAGATTACTGCAAGGAAACAGCCCAATCGATAGGACCCTCTGGATGCCTATTCGACTATGACCGATTGGACTACTATGTCGCCGCTCACCGCTGGATGGCGCACTCCAACGGGTAGTAAAAACTTCGCTAAGAAAGCGATTCCTATACCTCGCCTATTTCCCTCGCTTGGCTGGTCACCCTGGAGGCCGACGAATGTACCAGAAAATATGGAAGTTATTCTACTGGACAATAATGGAGCAGGCTCTATGGCAAACCGCTTGGAACTGTACATCGTGCGCACAAATCCGAGGGTCTCGCGCCATTTATCAGGCCAAATTGAAGCTCTTCCCCGCCGCAGGTCTGATGGAATTTGTCGCAATGGATATACTTGGGCCTTTGCCTAAGTCGTCTCATAAAAAACGATTTGCCTTGGTCATAACCGATTGGTTTCCCAAGCTTACCCGAGCCCTACCCCTAGGGAAGACAACAGCCACGGATATCACTACGGCCTTCTTGTCCCATTGGGTGTATCCATATGGCTTTCCACTCTACCTTCTTACGGATAATGGCAGCCAGTTTGTATCCAAATTCTTCTCACACGTTTGTGCTACCATAGGTATCAAACATGTGACCACCAAGGCGTACCACCCGCAAACCAATTGCCAAGCTGAACGCTTCAACCACACCCTTCTAGACCGATTGGCACAATACGTATCGGAGCACCAAATGGACTGGTACGACTACGTCGAGCCACTGGTTTATGCCTACAACACGCAGGTGCACTCTTTCACAGGGACAACACCTTTCGACTTAACTCTAACGAGAGCGCCGCCGCCGATAGCTGTTGACCTTCAGGAGTCTATCATACAACAGGACAAAACCGAAGGGATATGTAGCCAGCCGATACCCCTGGGGATACCTATCATGTATCCCTCTGGGTGCAGACTGGCCACTGAATGACTCCGACCCAGGCGAAGCGCTACTCGCCCCGACGCATCGCCCGCATTATCCAATCGGCCAGAGCTGTACTAACCAAAGCCCAATGGCGCTACATAATCAATTTCGACAAGGCCGTTTGGAATACACTGATTTTTGGAAAAGGAGACCTGGTTTACCTCGACCGACTACCAAAGGACAGCGAGGAACTCGAGGACACTACGCGGAAGCTGTCACCCCGATCTACAAGGCCATACACAATCCTTCCTTAAGGTCAGTGAACACACCATCACGTTGCTAATAGACGGCCTACAGGACACCGTGTCTATTGACCGCGTGACACGAGCTCCCAGTTCCTCAGGACCACCAAAGTCCCAGCCCGATAACCCAACGGAAACACCACGACCTCAGGTCGACGCGCAAGTCTCCACACCCCCTAAGGCAGTTCTCGCGGACTCGAATAGCCCCACAGACCCGATAGTCAACGCCAAATACTATGACCCATATCCCCAATCCAAATCCGATGGATTCGCCCCTCTGGATCACCCTCTCCTTCCGGAGAATGAAAACTAACCGGAATGTGTGATTCCGCGCGTCATCTCCGCCGATCGGGAAGAATATGGAAATATGCACTATCGCGTCCATTGATTCGGCTACACACCTGAGAAAGACACTTGGCAAGAGCCTCAAATCATTCCGGCTAATTTTATCGCCCGCTATTGGCGCAGAATAAGCCACTCGGAGCGCAGCCTTCAGGAGGGGGCAACCATTGGTCCGAATAGTCCCAAAACGCCTCCCAAAACGCCTCCCAAAACGCCTCCCGACACGACGGTTCGCCGGAGCACGACGGCTCGTCGTTACTTCCGCATCAGGGAACAAAGTTGGTCCTTCGGAGACACCTGAGGAAGACCCGAGACGCTCTCAAGATCGTACGCCGGCCAGGAGAACGTACGTTTGAGATATAAGAACGACCTTGTGAAAGCACAAGCATTATTTTATTTGACAATTAACAGAGGTAGAACAGCCCTTATCAAGACCTCAAGGGTCGCTAAGGCGCTCGGAACACCAACAGAACTCCCGGGGGGGGCGCAGGAGTAACTTTGTCGTCCTCATTCGAACCTGCAGGAGCGAAACCGGGACTAGGGTCATAAGAGGAGCCAACTGGACCACCAGGACCCGCCCCAGCGAGCCAGGCACGCTTCTTCTGTGGAGATTCACCTGAGGAACTATTGTCACCATCGGAAGCCTCCCGATCACTCAAATGTAGACCATAACGGGCATCCATGTTGGTAGTAACCCTCTGGGACATCGCCTGCGCATTCTGCTGCAGGATATTGACCATGGTGGTCTTCAGATCCTGACCCTGTTGGACCACGGTTACGTAGCGCACCGAGCGACCCGCTCAGGAGCAAGTTTCCGCCAGGACTATCGCAATGTCTATAAAGGCAGTAATACCAACGGGACGGCAGAAAGGCATGACGCATTGCTCGCCGATTTCGTCCGATCGTTTGTCCACAGCGGCCCCCGGGGCGCTAATAAGCCACTTGGTATCCCGAGGAGCTCCCCGCTTGGTTGTTCGAAGCCATGGTGCCGCTGCCCAAAGGCTGCTCCGCCAGGAAATGGATAGGAAACCCGACGGAAGCGACAACGTCCAGAGGGAGAGTGCCGTATCTGACGGGCCTGTAAGGCGATGGCGGCATCGCGTGCGACCAATGGAGGGATATCTCGATGGGAACAAAAGAGGATGAAACCGAATCGGGCAGGATGACCGACGTGTCCTTGAATGGAAGAAGCGGGCACGGTGGTTCACGGCGGACGACGCGCGTAGGGTCGCCAAAGAAATACCGAACGATAGGAAAAGCGGCAAGGAACCCCCCCCCTCGGTGCGCTTACAGTACCTTAGGAGAACAAATTGTCAACATGGCGCCAGGGGTCAGATCTTACGCACTGGTATCCCCGAGGGTGGTGGCAATGCGACTCCCCGTCACGCACACTGGTAACGAGAGCAACAAACCCGCGGGATGGTCATAAGACGCCGACATGTCGGGCACGGCACCGTTTGTGTCCAGGCCATTAGCACGCTCAGGTTCACGATGTTCCGACTCCGAAGGTAAGATTGGATGTTCACCGATAGGTTCAGTTAGAGCCAGACCCCCAGAAAGGTGAGAGACAATTTCGACTTCGCCGTGGCGGCCAAATCCTAAGAAGGGAGATATGTGAAGGACCGATGATAACGGTTGAGCTCTATAAGCCGCCGGGCCCTGAGATATCTTACAGGCGACACGTGGACGGGTCGACCTCAGGTGGACTCATGTAAATTATTAATTTATTTTTATTAGTGTAATATATTAGCATTACAGTGTCAGAGAGATCCCAGCGCCTCGCCAGTACTATTTACTTGGCTCGAGTGACGCTTCTCCCTTAGAGTAACATAGGCACCGTTAGTATACTAAATAAACCCCTTTAGTATATGAGTTCCACCCTTTGGTCTTCAAGCAATCGTTTCCGTAGCTCCAACCTGTAGGACTACGCAGTAAACGCCAGCCCATTGCACCAAGTACTCTGGTAGTGCCGCCATCAAGGATACGAGCCTTAGGACCCGCTCTACCACGCTACCACCGGTCTAGGCCCTTACGCTGACCCACTCGTCATTGCGTTACAAGGATCCATAGAATTTCGAGGAGAAGGCTGGCCATTTGATTGTTGCATTCAGTGATTTCTCCTTCGTTACGATAACTTGGTCTCCAATATGAAATCTTCGTATCTTTTCCGAGATATCCTCGGTGACTCGTAAATCAGTGCGTCCTGCCCGAAGGTTACACACCGCCAAAGTTTCTATAGTCCTGAAAGTCTCGGATGAGTTACCAAGGCACGCCGATACGCCAGAGTCTTGCGATGACATACGGGGTTTCACTCCGTTGAGTAACTCAAAGGGCGAGATGCCACATTAAAGGTGTCAACGTCAGTAACCATAGAGAACTGATGAAAATTCGTCTTCCCAGCTCGAACCATTGGCCAAAACCATCTTTCCAAGGGCTCTTTTAAGTGTACCAACCATTATTTCTGCCCTACCATTGGACATTGGTGCGTAAACTAGAACCGTTCTCCATATGATTCCTTTCTGTTCCATGAATGATGTGAGTGACCGCAATGTGAAACAGATTGCAATATCCGACAATTTGATCTGAGGAAGGCCAAAGGGAAAGATAATTCTCTTCCTCACAAAATCCGAAACAGTTTTCGACTTTGAATCCTTTGTTGGTGCAACAATCAGCCAAACAGTGAGATGCTCAACACAGACCAAGAGAAATCAATTCTCAGCCTTACTACTCTGAAATGGTCCTGCAAAGTCAGTTGAAAAAATTTCAAAGAGGGAAGAGACCGGGGTGCGAAGATTGCTGTTTTACCGAGGAAGTAGATCCATTCTCTGACAAGCGTCACAAGTTTTCACGTATTCACCTACCTTCCAATACATATTACCCCACCAAAATCTATCGCTTATGAATTTTATTGTAGCTTTCACATCCCAGTGTCCAATTTCATCGTGAAAAGATCGCAGAATATCATTTCTCTGAATAAGATCAGGTACGACTCGTAGGCCATCTGCCGTTTTTAGAAACAGTTTTCCTTTCCAAACCAGGAACTGTTTTGCATTCCTTTTCACGGTTTGAGTAACAGAGGCATCGAGTTAATTCAACGGCAACATACAAAGGTAGCGAGAGATGTTTGCATACAACGGTTTAAGTCCAGAAAACTGGTCGGCGTTTGCAGTGAGACGAACGAGGTCTCCTTCGTACTCGTGTGACCTGATCTGTTCTCCATGTTCAATTCACGAAAGATAGTCTGCTGCACAACTGCCTTTTTCAGCCCGATAAACTATCTCGAAGTCATACTCTGCGAGAAAGTCAAGCCATCGAGCTAAACGCCCATGTATGACGCGTTTCCGGGAAGCATATCAAAGGGCTATATGATCAGTAACGACTTGAATGGATGACAGCAGATACACCCTGAACTTCTTCAGCGCAAATATGACTGCTAAAGCTTCCCGTTCAAATGCAGAATAGGTCCTTTCCGCTGCGGTCATCGTACGACTAGCAAATTGCAATGGATGGGTCTTACCATCTTCCTTATTTTGCGACAATACGGCTTCCAACGAAAGACTCGAAGCATCTGTTTCTACTACGAAAGGTTTCTCAATCTCGGGAAGTGATAAAACTGGTGGTTTGGTTAGCTCCTCTTTCAACCCATGGAAGGCTTCCAGCATATAATTTGTCCACGTCAGCTTCTTGTTTCCGGATGTAGCCCTGTGCAGCACAGCTGAAGTCTCGGGTAAGTTTTGAGAAAACGACGATAGTACCCAGCTAGACTAATAAATGATCTGAGCTCAGTGGTCGTTGAGGGTGTCGGTGGTTCTTGGATTATTTCGATCTTCGATTGATCCACGAAAACACCGTTCTTGTCGATGACGTGACCGAGAAGCGATACTTTCGAAATAGCGAAGAAACACTTTGATAATTTCAGCTTAAGATAATGCTTTCTATTCCTTTCGAAAGTGAGTTTGATGTGCTTCACATGTTCTTCAAGACTTTTTGAGAAAATTATAATGTCGTCAATATAGACCCAAACAAAGGAAAGACCGCGGAGGACATAATCCATCATACGCTGAAAAGTGGAAGGGGCATTCATAAGGCCAAACGGCATAACTTCAAATATGGAATTTCCATATCTATATACAAAGGTAGTCATATCTTTGCATCCTTCTGACATTTTCACGTGCCAGTAACCAGAGAAAAGATCCATCGTTGTGAAGAGACAGCATCCTCCTAAGTCATCAATGATGTCTTCCATACGAGGCAGTGGCCATCGATCAGCTTTCGGAACCCTGTTGAGTTCGCGGTAGTCCACACAGAATCTGGGACTCCCATATTTCTTGGTTGCGATCAAGACGGGAAATGAATATGCCGATGCCGAAGGTGTGATTATTACAGCATCAAGTAGTAGGCCGATCTCCTTCCGTATGAACTCTTTGTGCTTCCGAGACATTCTTCTAGCCCTAAAATATATAGGTTTGCTGGTCGTGAGCTCGGAAAAATGTGATACTGGAACCTCAGCAGAACGAAGATCCGTCAGCTTCCAAGCGATTACGTTGGCCTCCATCAGATACGAAACAATTTCTTCCTTTTGTTCTCTATATAATTGCGACAGTTTGGAAAACAGAAAATTCTCCTGAGGATTAGATCCAGGGGCGTCCAGATGTGGTTTCATTCTGGCTTTTTCATTCTCTGTAAGAGCTATAATTAGTTTTTAATCCTCAGAATCAGAATCATCAACAGCAGCATCAGAATCAGATGTAAAGTCATTTCTGTCTGTTTCAAAGTCTTTTTACTCTAAAACCTTAACACGGGCATACTCATAACCAAGTATAACTCTTTGTCCGGCGATCTGCATCTTCACTTGCTGTTTCCCGAGGTCAAGGCAGGTCAGCAACATTTACAAAGCTGGACATCCGATTATGACATCGAAAGATGGTCCTTCAATGAAAAGGAAGTCTAGTGGAACTGTCATAACTCCAAATGAAACCGGCACATTGTGGAGATCCGCCATGCAAAGGGCGCTATCGCCGTTGGCTACGGTGATTCTTTTTCAAGTTTCGGTTGGATCCAAGGATAGTTTGTCACATATATGTTTGTTGATATTAAGATAAAAACAGCACCGGAATCCAGTAACGCTTCAGTTTCTGTCCCAAAGATTCGAACAGAGACGGATTTAAGACGTCTCGAACGTTTTGCCTACGGGGCCAACCAAATGTAGACGAACAGCTTTCTGGCGGCTGATGAGCTTCCTGATCTGTTTTTTAGCATCATCTGCATCTCCACGAATCAACTGACCAAACTTGATCCCCGAAGAGGCATTTGCCTATTCCGTTATCATATTATGTTTTCTTGCATGGTCTGGTATATTTTCTTTCTTCGACTTTCTTGGTTGTAGCTTTCTCGGCTTCTTTTCGTAATTCTTCTGATGAGACAGTCTTTCGTGACGAGGCGGGTTCAGCAAGAATGGAACGGGAGCTCTGCCATCCGAACGGGGTTGCTTTGGGAAGGCTTGTCCGTCCATAGTTCGTCTTGTTGTAGCCACAACATCGGCCGTCCCCAGATTCTTCGTTACAATTGAAACAGGCTCGGTCCCGCATTTTGACTGGTTCGAGTGCCCTCTCTTCTCTTCTGAGCCATTGGATAATCTCCAAGCCTCTTCGGGCCTGATCTCACGCCAACAGGTCATCTCAGTGTGTCTCATCTTGTCACATCCGCCGCACCTTTTTTCATGATGGCGGGTTTGAATCACATTGGGAGGAAGAAGGTCCAGGCTTTCTGCAGTAGGAACAAGACTTATCTAGATCCCGGCAGTCCGTTTGGGACTTTTTAACCATAAGAGACAACTGTGCCAACGGATCTGCTAACTTGTCGACCTTTGACTCCACACTTTGAGAGAAAGAACCTCAGTTTGACCTAGGATTGTGGATAATATGCTTGGGCGGTGTCACAAATGAGACGTGGTGTCTCATTGTTTTCTTGGCAGAGTCGAATGCTTTTACTTGAACTCTCAACTCATCATAATCTTCTGCATCTCGGAAAACGATGAACTGGGCAAGATCTGCGTATTCAATTACGACTTTTTCAACAAGCCAAAGTTCGCTTTCGAATTGAATCCGGCTTTTTCCAGAGGGTAATCCATGATATTCATTGAACGAACAAGGTCACCGTAATCCAACTTGGCCGAGATTGTCAATCGGATGTATTCGTCCTACTCTTCGAATTCATTGAAAAGGTTGATAAAGGTCTTTTTAACAGATTCATAGCCCTTTGCTTCTTCAGTAAGAGACCCATTGATGGCATATGTATCATAATAGAACTCGAATGCTTCATTTTCTAAGGAACCAAGTAACTTTAAGGCCATATCTTCCTTGTGTTTTCCTCTCATGGCAACATTTTCGAAATAAAAAAACCTTAGCGACATCGATCGAAGAACCATCATAGGTTGTGTTGGCAGAACCGGGTTCGGAGGAACTGCCTCCTCGATAGTACCATGTGGGCGCCATCTTTGGGCCTAACGCTGTGGGTTACAGTATAAGTCGGCGAGTGTAAGCCTTTTCCGTTACTGAATGGCCCAGGTAGATGAAATGAGATACATGTATTTTGAAATAAACTTCTTAAACTTCTTAACCCAACGCAACCAAAAATTAATGTCAATAGTCACTTGGGGTCAGACACCCTGGCTTCCGGTCAGACACTCCAGATGTGTAACGATTTCTTCAGCCTTCCCACTTATACGTTAACGAGAAGCAGGCGTGTACAATCCCTACAAGGCTTCCGGAGGAGGGGTGATAACAAAAGGATATTTTTTCACTCTATACCCGAAGCTGGCCTTTTGCGGGAAAGGTTACGCGGCACCACTTGCGGCAGGTTCCATTTCATTACTGGATCCCAGATTGCCAACAATTCTTTACGACCGTTACAGGCTTTTCACTATGTTGGGGCTTTCTAGACAGACGCAGTACTGTTGGTACACACGTACCGTCTTTCGCCCACGCCGAGGGTGCTTCAACCGGTGCAGTGGGATGAAAGGGTGTGCTCCGCCCAGCCGATAACGCCTCACTGGATCCCTGTACTGCGGCAAACTCCTCACAGAGTTTTCTGATTTATGGGGTTGCTCTTCCCGCGGCAGTCGCCTCATTGAACCCCAGGCGCCATAAACCTCACCTTTTGATAAAGTTGTAGGGCTCGAAGCGAAAGAAAAATAATGATTGAGGGTGTCGACTGTTGGCTGAAGTCGTCCGAGAGGGAACTCGGAGACATCAGAGCGCTTTTTATAGATATCTAGAACCACCAAAACGGAGCTGAAACGCATTACTACTCGATAGTTACTACTATGTGCTTCTAGGTTACTCTAATCGCTGCTACCAGCGATTAAAGCAGCACACTAACCAATAAAATAATAACAACTATATTATTTTTCCTAATGCGCCATGATGGCTTTCAACGCCAGCGGTGAAATACAGAGTGAAGATCTTGCTGCCACTTCATAAACGTGTGTTCCAGCAAGACTGGAACACTGTACCCATTACGAGACCCACAAGTGGAATCCACGAATCGAGTGTGTTTTCTCCGATGAGGTTTCAGGTCCCCAGTAGTGGTTATGAAAACGAAGAGGTGTCGTAAGTCCGGCACGACGAGGGCCACAAAACAAACACCGAAGAGAAAAAGGGGGAATGAAACAACGAAAATGGGTATAAAAAAAGGGAAAAATTGGAAATGGAAAAGGGAGAAAGAAACCCAACCCCTATGAACCCTGTATGTGATGAGGTGTCAGTACAGTAATATCCGTGAAGTAGCCCAATATGCGCTGTAAAGACCGAAGGGAGTCTTGCACATGTCCATTCGCCCAAGTCTATGTTTATAATATCTATTTCATGTTCCTGCTAGTTTTGGATACGCACAGACGGAGTAAATGCCTCTCCAGCGGATAGCCCTTCGAAAAATATCTTTGGGAGTCTCCTACACAGGAGGGGCGCTCTCATAGTTAAAGTATTCTGCTCCCGAGGCGCTTCCACCTGGCTCCCCAGTTACAGTCCCCTCGAGGCAGGTTGCTGACTCAGACGCGAGCTCTACACACTTCGGTGTCATTAGTCGTCCATGGATACGATCCCGACATAAGCGTATCCTGGATCAGGCTTTAGTCATGGCGAAGCGTAAATATAAAGCTTACGCTGACCTTGGACTGTAGGACCGAATAATGGATCGTCAATTATCTGTTCTCGACACAAGAACTAGCCCAAACTTCGGGTTTAACTCCATTTGGCAACCATTGATTCGGTCGTTGATTTCTCTAGGCCCCCCTGTGAATATCGCTGACGCGAACAACAATCCGTTGAAAACGGCTGGCTTCAATGACCTAGTTGTAAGGCTAGGTAACTGTTTGGTCTAGTTGAACTTGTCATGTGCGATTCGCTCGCCGTCTCCTTGATACTTGGGTGTGATTTCTGCGATCGATTCGCCGAAGCTATTAGACCTCCGTCCAAAATTATGGAATTAGAAGACGGTTCAACCGTTCCAATTGTTTGGAAGCCGTTACGATGGACGCTACGATAGCAGGTTCCCCTGCCTGTCGCCAAGGTAGCCACAAAATGGACGCTGTTTCTAATCGCTTACGATGTGCACCGTATATGAAGATCCTGGCTGAGTTTCAAGTGTGGGTCAAAGATACGTCAGATCAACAAGGTATTAGAGTCATTCAACCATTTCAGTCATGGTAAGAATTTTTCCAGTTGTATTTTGCTAACCGTGTTGTTCATGTGGAACCGAAGCGACCTTTTAAGGTATTGATAGCCAATCTGGGCTCTGCTCCGCAGAGTTGGGTGAAGACCCAAGATATTGGTACGCTATTGCTCCACCCTGGTGCAAGTTTTCCTACGATGGTCAGATTCGCTGAGGTTCTCGGTTCCAACGAGCCTAAGAAGGTGGAGAGTGATGAAGTAGCTGAGACGATGTCAAATGATAACGAGGTCGTTGCCATGATTATAAATTCTAATTTTCCAGACGATTGCCAATCACCTGATTTGAAAGTTATTTCTCCTGGAGATGAACAGAAAGATCCATTAAAGGAATTGAAAGATTTGGACTTGAAACACGTTCCTGAATTGCACCACGAAGGGTTAATAGATATATTAACACAATTCACCTATATATGGGATGGTTTCCTTGGAAAGATCGCCATTGCGATACACAGAATAGATTTGCTTCCGGATACTTGGCCGATATTGCAGCACCCTTACAGAGCGGGGTCGACCGCTAGAGAGGAAGAAAAAGCTCAAATTGAGAAGATGCTCCGAGCTGGAGTCATTGAAAAGGCGCAGTCCCCATGGGATTCTCCAGTTGTACTGGATCCTAATAAGGACGGTTCGTGGCGTTTTTTTATTGATTACTGGCGACAGAAAACAGTCAACGTGACGGACGTATATCCTATTGCACGCATGGACGAGTACATCGAATACCTTGGGAGCGCGAAAGTATTCACTGCCCTTGACGCTGATTGGGGCTTTTGGAAGGTTCCGATATTGAAAGGCGACCGGAACAAAACAGCTTTTGTTTTTAACAAGTGTCTTTACCGTTCGAAACGGATGCCCTTTGAGTTAACTAATGCGACGGCCACTTTCCAGCGAGCCATCGAGATCCTCTTAGCGCCATTCAAATAGAAGACCTGTTCTTATATCTCGACGATATCATTGTCTTTTCCAATAACATGGAGGGTCATCTGTATCATGTTTGGGAAGTCATGAAGGTTCTACACGATGTGAGCGTGACGTTGAAGCTCAATATGTGGGGGTTCTTTACCGACTTGGTTATGTATCTCGGTCATGTTATACGTCCTGGACAGCTTTCCGTGGAGGAACTACGCGTGAAGTCCTTGAAGGAAGCACAAAACCCGAAGAATCAAACGGAACTTAGATCCTTCTTAGGCCTGTGTAATGTCTATCCCAGATTCGTTCCAAACTTCGCCGAAATCTCGGAACCCCTTAACAAGCTCCTCAAGAAAGAGAAACCAGTCGAGCTGGAGCCTTTTCAGGAAGAGGAAACTTCCGCATTGAAGTCCCTCGTGGACGCCGAAACATCATCGCCTGTTTTAGCACTGCCTACTCCTGGGTTACAGTATTCAGTTGTTACTGATTCTAGAGCGTACCAAGTTGATTCCACATTATTCCAAACTGGCGAAGATGGCATTCGTTGTCCGATTAGATATTGGTCAAGAACATTGAATGTTCACGAAAAGAACTACTCAGTGTCTGAGAAAGAGTGTTTAGCTATTATGTGGGCACAATAGAGACTTCAACCTTATCTTATGGGCAAACAATTATTAGTAAATATCGACCATTCTGCTTTATGTTGGCTCATGGAGATTAATGAACCTTCGGGTCGCTTGATGCAATCGAGATTGATACTCAGTGAGTTCGAATTCGACATCCAGAGCAAAAAAGATAGGCTAGACTGCCAGGCAGACGCCTTGTCTCGTCTGAGGTCGACTGCGAACGCCGATTCCTCGAATGTATTAAATATCCCATGCTTTATTGTGTCCCCTGAGGATGGAGAATTCCAACTGTTGGATGATGATGCCTGTGACCATTGCGTGGTTGCAGAACTCTTGAAACCCCTGGAAAGTTTCTTTGTCCCAAGAACTCTAGAAGAGGTGATATTGGACCAGTAGACAGACCCAATCCGGTCAAAGATTCGTCACCGTTTGAACGGATCACTCCAGGTTCCTTTCGCCGAAAGCGACCAAAACTATTTGGTTTGGGTCGTCATGGAGAATACTATGGTTGTGGTGCCCCATTTGATGCCAAGCAGCGTACTTAATTTTTTACACTATGTGAAACCTAAAGCCCACGCTTGGGGAAGGAAACTGTATTTCACGCTCCGCAGAGTCTTGTTTTTGGCCTGATATGGCATTTGACTGCTATGAAGTACGCCATGGATGTACGGAATATGCTAAGAACAATGTCCGACTCCGGAAGTATTCTAAGTAGTTAACATTGTTCCCGGCATGAGCTCCCCTTGAATTGGTCGCAATTGACATTCTTGGGCCCTTTCTCTGTACCGCGCGCGCTCCCAGGTTTCTCTTGGTTATCACCGACAGGTTCCCAAAACTGGTTCGTACTGTTCCAGTTCGGGCGAGAACCGCTGCCTCAGTGGCTATGGCTTTTGTCCAAAATTTAATATTCGTGTAAAATCCGCCCATGGAGGTTCTGTCCTACAACGGAGGTCAATTCGAAACCAGGTTCTTTCAGAATGTCTGTCCAATTCTAGATGTTCGTAATCTCTTTACGAAAACATACCATCCCCAGAGTAATGGGAAACTGGAACGGTTTAACTGTACGATCCTCAACGCGCTGCTTGTATTTATCTCTGATCACCCCAAAAATTGGGATCTCTTCACAGAAGCTATCAAGTATGCCTGTAATAGTCAGGTTCATCGTTTTATGGGTCTCTCTCCTTTTGAACTCGTGCTTTCCAGAATTCCACCACCTGGGGCTATCGAAGCGCAACCTCGTTTAGGAGCATTCCCGTCACAAAGATTATATCGGGAAACCTGGGAGGTGTGGCTACAGAAGATGGTACCGATTGGTCGGAAAGCAATGGATAAAGCGCAAGCTGCATACAAGAAAACTTTCGTCGATCACCTTCGTGCTCCTTTACAAAAAGCTATCAATGCTAATGACCACATTTTCCTACGTTTTGAATAATCTAATCCTGAAAAGGAACCGCTTCAGAAGTTATCGCCTATTGCTGAAGGTCCTTTCCAGGTAGTTGCTATGGACATCGACTATTCTTTCTGGGCATCAATGGCTTTCAAGAAAGGGTTACACACGATTGCGTCACTGTCGCTCCCAATACGAAGGCGGATATTGCTACTGCGCCTCCGAAGGGTTACCAAATTGGTATGCAGCTCAATCGACCGGCTGCGTTACCACGCCCGGATCAAGAGTTAAACGGTTTGCCGAATGCAACGGCATTATCATATAAGTCTCATATGGAACAAACTGTCACAGTTTCACACACCCGTGTATCCCCACCACCCGCTATCGTGGCACAACCCGCGTCTCCGACTAAGAAGGGGGAAGAGAGTTGTCGCCGTAGCGATGCTACTGTTTCGTCGTCAACGTTGAGCTTCGCGCATTGCGGCCAGGATACACCATCTCGTGGAATTGTTAGAGAAGTTGACCGAATTGTCTTTTCTTTGAGAAGCTACCCAACGAGTACTAAGTCCGTTTCTGTAGATTTAGGATTCTCGCTCGTTGCAGAACCTTGCAACGTCAAAGTTTCGAAAGCGCTGCGTCTCGCTACGCCAGATATTGGATGGGCGACGACGCCGCTTCAATACGGTTCGTCCTTGCAGGAATACTCGCCTTAGCGTCACACATCAACTGTGATAATGGTCGCCCTATCAGTATCTTTGTTGTTATCTCCGGCAGCCAAGTTGTCACCATATGGCTCTTCGCCACGTGTGCGGGAATGCGCAACACCGAAGTCGTAGGACATGGCAATTGAAGTCTGCTTTGGAATCCGCAACATGCGTTGGTAAGCGATACGCGCCATCCCACTTCGGGCTTGGTCCACTGTTTCTCGGAATGCAACCTGCAGATGCCCCAACTGTATCGCCACGCCGTTAAGCCAGTCCCAGGATTGGATTATCGTCGCAGAAAGATCTCCCGCGAGCCATCTGCCTTAACCAGTTTGGTATCATTCACTGCCACTGGGTGGAACCATGGCGCCCGAGAAGATAGACGGAAGTTCTGCAAAGGATCGCGCTCGACCGAAACATCGCGCAAATCCCTAGAGAGATAGCTCAGATCTCAGGGATAGTTGCGGACATGTTCCAGGCACTGAAATCCATTGAGAAAGACCTACTTTGGGTAGGCTGCTGCTGCGGTAACGGCACGGGCCGGAAACCGGTAAAGAGCTGTGCACTTTCGAATGAGGATGCCACACCCACAGTGTTGCTCGCACTGGAGGTAGACGATTGCGTATGATTACTGTTTTCCGACATCGGAGGTTGACCGACTTGATGATTGTCCGATATCGAAATATCTGTATTAGGAACACTTTGAGGACTTGGAGAGTTGAGAAAAGAATATATTGATAGGCTCGCTTTGGAAATAAGTAAGGACTCGAGTGAAAGCTCGGATGGAGGATCACTTGAGGAGGAAGGCTCGGACCCTAACATGGGTATTTACGTTGTTCATACGTCCTGATGCGCACATCAAACCACATTATTTTCCTTTTAAGAAGGGAGATGTATAGTGTAATGCACTTTGATGGCTCTGATAGAGATGATGCGTTTCATAACTTAACAATTTTTTCCTAAAAAAGAATGGCATACAATATGAGTATGGCGTGCACTGTGGACCTAAAATGGTGGCCTCTTAATTACGGAATATTTTATATTAATTAATACCCAATTTGGTAAGCTTACAGTGCCAGGAATACCACAGCCAACGTCTAGTAATCTGGATGTTTAGAGATATTTCCACACAGCCACTCTGTTATACTGTAACTAGTAGAGGCAAGCTAACGCTTGCATCCAATTTTGTAAATCCAACCCGTTTTTGGTACTGACTTGATTCGCTTGCGCGACGGCTTTACCTCCTTCTCGAAGAATCTGCCTTGAGTACGGCTTTGTTATCCAACCAGTTCAATTCTGGAGAGCGCTGCGGTGCAAATCAACTATTGGCCTTTACATTTTATTGTTTTGTGACTTCTTTTATTCTTCTCATTGAACAGGTACCATATCCACCCTAGTATTAGGTATTGTTTTGGGTGTTGTATTCATAGCTCGTGAACAAGAGCTTCCCGCCTATATTACTTTGGATCTTTCCCCTTTTTCTCTTCCGTTCACTAGATCTACAGACAAACGTGCATTCGCTGTACTCCTCGGTACCGATACACTGCCTCTATTTTCGAACGTCCTTCTGTCCTGTTCGTTCATCATCGTAGGTTTACCTGAATCTCCCATGAACTTACGACCATATCTGTGGAGCCACGAGGTCTTCTATCTCGTTTTTGCCTCTATTTTAGATTCGGTGTGGAACGTCCCATAGGTCACTTTCCGTCGCCAGGCATTGATTTAAAATCATTATCAAGACCAACGACTTTGTATAGGCCAGCCACTATCGGTAACTACCTACATACAGTGCGTTTCAAAAACATATCCTTTTACAAAAACTGCGCCAAAAAGGCATTTCACGTAGTGTAGAGCACATTTCACAAAAAATAAAAACGACTAAGTCAATAACACTGTTTCAAAAGTATATCCTTTATACAATCATAGTTTAATTATGGCTCGTGGCGCACCTCTGAGACGTTCTGAACAGCTGGAAATCATGGAATTAATAGATCAGGGTATGATTCCAGCAGATATAGCCCGAAAACTCAAGCGCAGCCCAAAAACAATCAGCAACTTCATCAAAAACCCCGCTAAATACGGAACATAGCGTTTAACCGGCCGTCCTACGTCAACATCTCCGGCCGATATGCGTGTAATTAAGCAAGAACTATGCCATAATACTTCATCTTGCCAAAAAATTGTCAAAAATCTAAATTTGAGTTTATTAAGATCTACAATATGACTTGAAGTCAACCGTCAAAATTTGTTCAAGTACACAAAAATGAGGAAAGCTTTTTTTTAAAAGATAATCACAAGAAGAATCGAGTTGAATGGTGTGATGAAAAGGCTTATTGGAAAACGGAATGTAATAATGTTATCTTTTCCGACGAAAAAAAGTTTAACTTTGATGGTCCAGATAGCTATAAATTTTATTGGCATGATCTACGAAACGAAAAGAAAGAATTTTTGACCAGGCATTCAGGAGGCGCATCAGTAATGGTTTGGGCTGGAATTTCTACGAAAGGAGCAACTGATATGGCTTCTGTTGAAACAAAGATGAACTCTGAGAACTATGCTGAGGTTCTAGAAAACTATCTTCTACCTTTTGCATACTATATGCACGGAGAAGAATTCCCTTTTCAGCAAGATAATGCACCTGTGCATATGTCTAATTCTATGAAACAGTGGTTCAATAGTCTAAAAATGTCGGTTGTGGAATGGCCTGCGCGCTCTGCTAACCTCAACCATATCAAAAACATTTTGGGAATGTTTTCCCGAATGGTTTATGGGCAAGAAAGACAACTTGATACAGTTTTTGATCTTACAAATTGTATCAAAGATTGCTGAGAAAAAAAAGACTGTTTTGCTATTAATCCTTTTATAGAATCCATGCCAAAGCGTTTTATAAGTGTTATACAGGCTAACGGAGCAAAAATAAACTACTGAAATCGCGTTAGAAAAAAAAAGAATTCATTAAATTTAGAGCAACGCCCAGTTAGGGGATACTTGAAGATGCAACTCATAGAATGAGGGTTGAACCCTCCGAGGGTTATGACTATGATCCCCTCTAAGGTGTGCTGAGGTGGCACTGTTTTCTGGTTAGAGTTCGCCTATGAAGGGAAGATTCGGATGGCCCATGGTTGGATTGGCCCCGTGATACACGTGGCTTAATTTTGGCACCGATTTTCGGATATTTGTTAGAACGTTGGACTTTTGGGCCCTGACAGTGAGATCTCCACGTGTATGGCCCTGAGCAGGTGTGCACTACTGTAATTAGTAGAGTTTAGTTAGTGGGCCCTACTTAGGGAGGCGAGATCTGGCAGTCCGAAGCTCAGAGTAAATGGTAACCAAGGTTGGTCTTCGATACCTTTAGAGGTTCTTCGTCGCCATCGTTTCGGCCTTACAACCCGGAACGGGCTCTGGTTAGCAACGCCTGCGTAGGGACACGACTCCACTTGGAGAGTGCCCACGTTTGGGTTCCGTGCAACCACCCCATTGGGACCGCTCAGACGACCTGCGTGCACGATACCCCGTGGGGGTTCTGCTTAATTGTTGCGTGCTTTTTGTGTTTCCTTTCGAGGACAGGTTTTCGCCCCTGTATTGGGTTTCTTTTGTTGCTTCGCCCCTTTTCTGGTTCTCGGGTCCGGTGCCTGTTAGTGCCCGACCCTCGCCCCGTTTTTCCTCTTCGCCGGATTTTCCCCCATTCTTTGGGATACCCAGACCCATTCCCGACCCAACAGTTTCTACCCCTCACCTCCGTCGGTACTGCCGGAATCCCCCGTGGGAGTTACACCCCACACTACGGGTGGAACGGAGGGCTCTGTCTCTGAGTCTGCCTCCCCCAGGGAGCAAGGCTTCGAACACCTTGAGAGCACTTCCCGTCGCCGGGTTTTGCTCCACAAGTGGTCTCCCGACTTAGAATCCGTTCTCGGACTTTTGGGTTGGTCATCCACGTGTTGGAGTATCTCTTGGAAGACGAAGCACCGTCGTGAAGATTTGTTGTAGTGGTCCCCTTTGGAAAGGGTGGAATTGGTTTTTATTTTTGTTTTGTGTTACGTCATCCGTTCTCCGGGAATCTCGTGATCGAATTTCATCGTTACCCCGAATCGTCGGTGTCGTGTCTGCAGCATGTCGCCGCCTACCCGTGGTTCCTGGACTGGATCGAACCGTCAAGCGGATTCAGTGCCCCCGGCCCCGCCTAGGTCGAGGAGCTCAATTACCGAAGATCGGAACGATTCCGGTATCGATCCGGACACTCGGAGAGCACCCTCAGTGGTTTCAGGTCCTCGAGAGGTCGTGGCTGTGGGCCCAGCTCCAGTGGTGGAGACCCCCTCAGCAGGACCCCGAAGTCGGGCCGACCCTGAATTACAGCGCCTGGAGACTCGAATCGATATCGCCAACGCGGCTCACGTCGAGCTCCTTCAGGAGGTTACTACCCTCCGCCTCAACGTGGAGGACGCCCCGGTGCGGGGAGTCGCCGATGACCTTCGTACCCTGAGGAGGGATGTGAACTCCCTTTTGGAAAGCTTTGGTACCCCTGGGGTCTTTATCCAGGAGTACCGGAGCCTCGTGGAGGAACACCGCGTGCAAGCGGAACGCTTCCGAGCTCGGCTGGACACCCTCGAGGCCATTATCCGTATGGACGGAGACACAGAAGCCTCGAAGGATAAACCCAACGTTTCGGAAGACGAAGAACACCGCTCCACTAAACGGGACCGCCGCAAGTCCAAGAAGAGGGTTCACCTCCAAGAGGATTTATCGGATTCCGATCCCAATCACTCGTCATCGAGTTCGTCCTCCCAATCTTCGGATAGTGAAGATGGACGCCGGTCATCCCGGGCGACTCGGTCGAAGGCTACTTACACCTCTCAAGGGGCAATCCGTACCCGGAAGAATGGTAGGAAACACCTTGGATTAAGGGAGCTGAAGCCGACGAATCCTCTCTATCGGGAGCTGCTATCGTACCGCTATTACCGGTTGGACAACCCTTCAGGAGATCGAACATCCCGCGGAACGGGTAAGGTCAAGGACTACATCAAAAGGCTGAGCATCACCCTACAGAAGAGGGAGTTCACAGGAACAGACCCAATTCTGGTGCTCGATTTCCTTTCGAGGTTCGTCCAGGAGGCTGACATCCTCGGTATGAGTGAAGCGCAAGCGTATCTTGCATTACCCTATTTCTTAAAGAGGATGGCTGAAGACCAGTTCAACTCCGTCCGTGGATCATCCCGAGCCTTGGAAGGGTAAGTCACGTGCTGGCCCGAAGCGGTGCAGTACCTCTTGAGGTCATACGCTACTGGAAATGCGATTCAGGAAGCAATCCTTGCATTAAGGGATACGCGGCAGAAGCCGATGGAAACCGAAACGGTGTATTCAACTCGCTTGAATAAAGCGTTTCACCGATGCGGGAATGTATTCCCCGCCTACGAGAGATGCACCATGTTTGTGGATGGTTTGGACCCCTCGATAAGGGCATTGGTTCCCCGACATCGGGAAGAGAAGCGCAAGCTGACCTACTTGGAACTGGTTCAGTACGCCCAGGCTGAGGGGGATACTCTCCGTGCCCGGCAGAACCGAAAGAGTCGGCCGACACGTGCACTCCTCGCCGATGGAGGTAACTCGTCTTTGTCACTCGCAGGAGGCCCTGCCCCTGTGGGGGTCAATGATAACATTCACTTCATAGGAAGTAACCCCGAATCTATGGGTACGTCTGAGTTGCCGTCGACATCCGCTCCGATTACAGATGAAGACCCTGCGCTCTATACCCAAGGACGGAGAGTGCCAGCCGCATCGCTACCTTTTGCGAATACCGCTGCTCGGTTCTCTCGCCCCGGATGGAGGGATACAGCACCACGTCGCGTGGATTCACGTCCACAACCGAACCCGGCAGAGCTGATTTGCTATTTGTGTTACCTCCGTGGTCACAAAGCACCAGACTGCACATTTTCCCTGCGGGAGGGTTCACGAATTATCGCTCAGTACGAGGCTCTGACCCCTGAGGAGAAAGCTCGAGTCCCGAGTAGGTCCTATGAGGAACAAAGGATACCCCGAGCTCACCTTGCTGACAGGGATACAGAACTTGTACCCGCGAACGGGGAACAACCGGTCCCCTTCGAGGCAGCTGCACCGAATTCGGTGGGGTCCGCTTCGAAAAACTAAACTTGGGAGTCTCCCCTGCGGGAGGGGCGTCTTCTAAGCCGGAGTTGAAGACGCCCGAGGCGCTCCAGCTTCGCTCCCCAGCTGTGACTATCCTTTCAAGGAGAACGGCTGACACCGATGTTAACTCGGGATACTTAGTGTCCTTCGTCGCCCGTGGATACAGTCCCGTAATCTCCGTATTCCGGATCGAGTTATGGTAATGGCCAAGCGGAATTATAAAGTATTCGCCGACTTCGGCCTGTCCAACCAGTTTATGGTTGGTCAAATATCTGTCCTGGATACAGGAGCCGCTCCTAACTTAATTCATGTTGAATTGTTACCCCCGCTGCTCCGGGTCCAAGTTCGTACCGGTCCACGTTTGGATATCGCCGATGCGAACAACAACCCGCTACGGACACTGGGTACAATTTCCCTCATGGTGAGGTTAGGCTCCTATCTCGTTCAGCTAGAGTTTATTGTATGCAAGTCACTTGCAGCACTAGTCATACTGGGTTGTGACTTTTGCGAACGCTTCGTGGAAGCCATCTGTCCTCGGAATAGAACTGTGGAACTCGAAGACGGGTCTACGATCCCAATCGTTCGTAAACCTTTACAGGGAGAGCAGCGCGAACACGCGTTCCTCTCCCTGTCGCGCAGGAATCTGTGAAGAAGGACCCGGTGTCTACACGGGTAAAGGTTGCGAAGTCAGTGGCTATCCCGCCAGAAACCCAGGTTTGGGGCACAGTTGTTACCAAGCAAATTGGTGTGCATGTGGTTCAACCGAACCCGTCTCTGTATACGCGGCGTCAACTCGCCCTTGCGAATGGGGTTGTCTCCGTGGAACCGGATAAACCTTTCAAGTTTTTGGTAGCCAACTTTGGAAAGACAACGCAGCATTTGGTCAAACACCAGATCCTGGTTTCTGTTCTTCCACACCCGCATGCGGTCGTACCTACAAATATCTCTATCGCAGAGGTCCTTGGTGTGGCGGACCCTAAGGAGGGGGAGGACACTGCCGAAATCGCAGAAGACGGTGAGCATACGACTGCAGCTCCACACGCTGAACACTTTAAACCTCAGGAGGTTACGGCCCCTATCACAGGAGCAGACCAGACGGATCCTGTTCAGGAATTGGAGAAATGGGATCTCAACCATGTACCCGCATATCATCGGGAGAAGCTGAGGCACATGCTTCGTGAATTTACCCCCATGTGGAATGGTTGCCTTGGAACTATTGGGATTACAGAACACTGCATCGACTTGTTACCGAACACTCGGCCTATTGCCCAACACCCTTACAGGGCTGGACCGAAAGCTCGGGAAGAGGAGAAATCTCAGGTGGAGAAGATGCTTAAAGCGGGCGTAATTGAACCTGCCCAGTTTGCTTGGGCCTCACCAGTGGTGTTAGTTCCGAAACCGGATGGATCGTGGCGTTTTTGCATCGATTACAGACGCCTGAACGAGGTAACCATTAAGGATGTGTACCCGATCCCTCGGATGGACGAATACATCGACTCCCTTGGGAGCGCTACTGTTTTCTCTACCCTCGACGCCAATTCGGGCTACTGGCAAGTCCCTATTAGGGAGGAAGATCGAGACAAAACGGCTTTCGTGTGTCATCAAGGACTTTTCCGATTCCGGAGGATGCCTTTTGGGTTTACAAATGCCCCTGCAACGTTTCAACGGGCGATAGACATTCTGTTGGCTCCCTTCAAGTGGGGGACGTGTCTAGTGTATTTATACGACATTATTGTCTTCTCCAACAACCTGGATGACCACCTCGAACACGTCAGGGACGTAATGAAGATACTCCGCGACGCGGGAATGACCTTGAAACTCAGGAAGTGCGAGTTTTTCACCGATTCGGTTAAGTATCTGGGTCATATCATCCGTCCCGGACAGCTTTCAATCGATGAAGTACGAGTAAAATCCTTGAAGGAAGCAAAACACCCGAAAACTCAAACGGAGTTGCGATCCTTCTTAGGTCTGTGTAACTTGTATCGCCGATTCGTCCCGAACTTTGCGGATATTGCCACCCCCCTCAATAGGCTCCTGACGAAGGGACAACCAGTTGAACTGGAACCTTTTGGCGACACGGAAGCGTCTGCCTTCACGGCACTGGTGAATGCCGTAACATCACCGCCAATCTTGGCTCTACCCAATCCTGGGCTCCCTTACGAAGTGGACACCGATGCTAGTGCAAACCAAGTAGGGTGTGCACTGTTCCAATCCTCTGAGGATGGTGAACGTCACCCTATTTGGTACTGGTCACGTTCCCTGAATGTCCATGAAAGGAACTACTCGGTCTCCGAGAAAGAATGTTTAGCCGTTGTGTGGGCCTTAGCTACACTTCGCCCCTATCTGATGGGTACTCGTTTCAAAGTCCATACGGACCACGCATGCTTGCGTTGGCTCCTGGAGATCTCCGAACCCTCGGGCCGCCTTATGCGCTGGCGTCTCCGACTATCGGAATTCGACTTTGAGATCCTGTACAAGAAAGGGAAGCTGAACACTCAGGCTGATGCACTATCCCGCTTGGGAACCACAGCGGAAACGGAACCCTACGAGGACGATGACATCCCATGTTTTATGGTATGGGACCTCGAGGGAGGAGCTCAACCGCTGACGGATGATGTTTGTGACGATATACTCGTCAACGAGAGTCTGGATTCGCCGACCGGCTCTTTTATACCTATCTCTCCAGAGGAGATGATACGCGAGCAACAGCTCGACCCATTCTGTACACGGATTCGGGCTCGCCTCAACGGAGGATTTCAGTTACCTTTCGAGGACGACGATCAGGGTTACCTAATCAGGACCGTTGGACCTCGCCCGAGGATAGTGGTGCCGCACACCCTACAACAGAGGGTATTACACCTCACTCACTATGTGAAGGTTGGCGCCCACCCCGGGGGAAAAAAACTGTACCTCACGTTGAGAAGGGACTTTTACTGGCCGGCAATGGCATTCGATTGTTACGCCGTCAGACGGGCCTGCGCCAATTGCGCCAAGAATGACGTCAAACTTCGGAAGCACTCTAAGAAGTTGACGCTGTTCCCGGCACGGGCTCCACTCGTATTAGTGGCCATAGACATCCTAGGGGAGTTTATCAGGACGCCCCGAGGTCATCGGTATCTGCTTGTCATTTCTGACAGATTCTCTAAGCTAACGAGAACTGTGCCGCTGAAGCGGATCACCGCCGCTACCGTCGCGCAAGCGTTCGTGACCCATTGGGTGTTCGTATATGGACCGCCGGTGCAGTTGTTATCCGACAACGGAGGGCAATTCGCATCAAAGTTCTTTCAGGATGTATGTCGAATCCTTGATGTAAAGAATTTATTTGTTACTACGTATCACCCTCAGGGGAATGGCCAGGTGGAGCGGTTTAACCGCACGATACTCAACGCTTTGAGATCGTATGTTGCGGATCACCCCAAAAATTGGGACTTGTACACAGACGCTATCACGTATGCATACAACACCCAGGTACATCGGGTTACATCGTTATCCCCATTCGAACTGGTACTGTCGAGGACACCGCCGCCGGTCGCCATCGAGGCTCAACCGACGCTGTCGACGTACCCGTCACTGGGATTGTACCGAGAAGCCTGGAAGGAGTGGCTTACGAAGATGGTGCCGATAGCCCGGAAAGCAATGGACAAAGCTCAACGCGCCTACAAGAAGGACTTTGACAATCGGGTTCGCAAACCTCTACCTCAGGTGAAGCCCGACGACTTCGTCTTCTTTCGAAAGGAATACTATAATCCTGAAAAGGAACGTAGGCACAAGCTTTCGCCAATTGTGGACGGACTCTATCGTGTGGTTCTGTAGACCTGGACACGGTGGTATTGGATATCGCTAACCGCCACGAACGGATCTCCAGGGACCGCATCACACGAGCGCCCAACCCAAATGTGGAAGTGGTGTCAGCACCAACGCCCTCCACAGGGGATGATTCAACGGAAGTTAACCCGTCAGGCGGAGGTTCGAACACCCGCCCCGTTATACTTCCGCCCCGGAACGTGGTTTAACCGACCTACCGGAAACTTCGGATACTCCCGAAACTGGGCCCGCTCCCTCAAGGGCCCATTCAACGAACTCTTACAGAGTTACTCCCCCACCGGAGGTAATCAAGCCTCCTGGCTCTCCGCCTAAGGAGGGGGAGGAGGACTTAGTTCCTTCGCAGGACGATGTTTCGGCGTCAGCCAGTCGCCCTAACAGGGAATCTAGTTCTCACAGTGAGACGGCGAGCCCGACCGAGCCGGCGACAGAGAATTAACAACCCCAGCGTATGGGTAGCGACATCACCGCCGACCCAGCCGAGCACGACGTCAGAAAAGATGACGAAACCCCGCCTAGGGAGAGTCGTGTGGAGAACTCCGCACCCGGAACGCCTACAGAGCCGACGATCACCCGCCGCCGCGGACGAGACACTGAGGTGTCGCACACTCAAACCCTGCTTTCTCGGGAACGAGCTGTGTCAGCGGACCCGCACGGGGAAGATCTCGACGACAAGGTTGACCAAATTTGGCTCTCCGTTATGGAATGGGAATAGGAACTTCTATGGAGACACTGGAACCCTCAGGAATGGGAAAGAAATGAGTGAGACCCGTCGGGGACAGCTCAGGAGAGTGCTAGCGCGTGTCGAAAGCGCCACCTCACATCCGCATATGCAGATTTTCCCGCACAGGGAACGGTCACCCCACACGGGGCGCCCGCGCATTTGTGTGGCCCCCGTCGAATGGCATCGAGCCAATCAAAAGGCTCTGACGACCAACCGTCGCGCAAACCGCCTCCGTCGCACGGCGCGTTGCACGGGAGCAACCTTCGTCCCCGTAGCTCGGGTTGACGTTGAAGTCTTACCCCCCTGAGATTGGAGACGCTATCGCGTCGCGGTTTCTCAACCGCCACGGAATCTAAGAACACCGTTGTTATCAAGAAGATCTTAGCTTTAAGAAGAACTCAAAAGTGGGCCGTTTTGACTCCGTAGACGGAAGTTACAACGTAGCCCACAGGCCACTCGGCGCCGTTTGGACGAAGTGCTGAGACCCGCTCGCAACACGGAAAAGAACCCACCGGGGTGTGTCTAAACCCTACGTTGACACCCTCAAGGGAACTAGAGCGTTCCAAGATGGAAGAGAAGCCCGAACAAGGAAAAGTGTACCCGCAGGAATTCGTTATCGATCGCATCGTGCGTCACATCTACACCCCCGAGGGAGAAGTCCGCTACCAAGTCCGATGGTACGGATTCTCGCCTGATGAGGATACAGTGGAACCCATTGAGCACCTTCCGAGGTCTAAGGTTTTATCCTATCACCGACGCGCTCGGGTAACCTTGCCTCCAAGTCTGGATCGTGCCCAAGTCGGGTAAGCCACCACGGGAACTGGTGTGGATGGGACCTCGAAGTGAGGAAGATGTTTGACCTCTGAAGAGGAATTGAGGAGAGTATCCCGAAGAACACGTATTGAGAGGGAATGTCTACTGGCCCTCGGCCTAGCGCAGTTAACCGGGGAACACAGCACCGGTTATCGGGACAGTTTATGATGAAAAAGGAAAAGAAGACCCACGAAGTGTAGAAAAAGATTAAGAAGAAGATTGGACCCTAGGAAGGGAAGAAGATGAAGACGAAGATGAAGACGAAGATGAAGAAGATCCTAAGAAGGAATGAAGAAGATGAAGTAGAAGTTAAGATCCTAGGAAGGAAGAAGAAAAGAAGTTATGAAAATACCAGAAGTTTACTATTGTCGCCAAGCTATGGACTCTACAATTGCCCGAAGGCGGAACTACGGAAAGCCCGAGGAGGGACTCGCCCCACCGTTGGGATTATGACCCTGATGGTACGCCGAGGCGAAAGCCAACATCTGGCTCACATCCGTCATACCCGGGGGAATCGGAATGCCCGCGTTCACGAGGCCTTGTCGCACACTATCCGCTTGCGGAATGGCAACCGGCGCCTGCGCAAGGGTGTTCACACCCCACCCGGGGGGAGCAGATGGACCGCCACCGGATGCATTCGCCGCCGCAGCTGAGGTCGTTCCCACTGGTTGGAAGGGTGCAGATGGCTCCACAGGGAGTACTCCACTAGGAGCTGGCATGTCGTTATCCAAAGCTGGATCGTCCAGGTCTACTGGAGGCTCGTACTCGTAATCGTCGGTATAAATGAACCCCGTCGGGTGTCCCACCGGCATCGGTCGAGGCAAGTCCATCAGCGCCCGTGCTTGCGCCGCGCTGATGCGAACCCCTTCGAAGGGATTGTAATAGACCCAGTTACCGGAGCCCGGATCGTACCGGCCAGGAGACTTGTCTCGCGCGGATCCTTCCCCTGCGGGCTGATTTTCCACTGGAACTCGATCCCATTAGGTGTTGTCGATCGCGTCCAAGATTGGATACAGGTCCTGCACGTTGCTGACCGAACCCAACGCTGGGACAAGGTCGATCTGACGCATGATGGTCCGTAGCATCGGAGGAATATACCAGATACGGAAATAGTCATGAGCATCCCAGAGGAGGTGCGCCGCTACGCGGGCTGCCCACTCGGCTGCAACGAGGGCCCAGTACCCCGAGTTCGGGTCGTGCATCAAACGAGACCCGATATAGTAGAGGCACGGGGGCAGTTCAGCAAAGCACCCTCGTGGGACCTCGACCTTACTCCACCAAGCTGGAAGGGGCACGAATCGCCCAACCTTCGCCGTGTTACGGATACGCTCCAGTTCCACGTGAGGATACGGGACAAGGAACCCGAAACGGGAGCGCGAGCGGCGCTCGAAGCGCACGCGTCGATCGAACCCATACTGGGTAAACTGCCGTTGAAGGTACCTGAATTCAGCCCGAAGGATGGGACGACTCCATTGGAGCATATCTTCTCGGAGAGGAAAACCCGGTCCGCGGAACTCGGCTTCGGGAAAGGCTGCCAGGTTATCCCCGTAGGAGACCTCACCGTACGTGCGGTAATAGGCGACATCGAACCCGTACTCCGGGGGAACCAGATGGTCAAAGCGTGACCTCCCCAATCGCTGGTAGGCCAGGGCCGCCATCGCTGCGCGCGCCTTGTCCAGGGACTCCCCGCGAGCGCGGTATAGATACTGAGGCTCTATGGCTACCCGCGCCCTCCAATCGGGAGAACGTACAACCTCGACAGGTAGGCCACCCGGCAATAAGCCGTCCTCCACGTAGGAGTCGATGAGCTCATCGTCGCGAACCGCTGTCGGATGGAACCACGGAGCGCGGGAATATATCACCGGATCGGTAAGGGGACTCCACCTTCGAAAGGATTCGTTTGAGATCCAACCTCTGGAGTTTGCTACCAAGGGCATCGCATGAGCGGAGTCCCACGCCACCGCGTTAATGTCCAAATCCTCTTGAGGATGTCGGTTGCTCGCCGAGGCGGAAGGTTCGGTACCAGACGGAGCCGCATCAAAACCGGAGAAATATCCACCCTGCTGGGAAGCTTCGTTGTCCGCCGGCGCGGAGGCCGACGGCCCCGAGAGTGGGTTGATGACGTATGGGTTCATTCCCTTGAGAGGGCTGGTTGAGACTGCTGTTGCGAGGAGTTGCTAATCGCCGAAGGTCGGAGGAGTAGAAGAAAGTTGTACCGATGTGCCGGTTTTGTGGCGATCCTCAGAAGTGGTGAAGGACCCCATTGGGAGAGAAGTATATATAGTGACCGGAAAGCGAGACACACGCGGCTCGGAATGTTCTTCCTCGTCTTAAGGAGGGGGAGATGTAGAGCAACGCCCAGTTAGGGAATACTTGAAGATGAAACTCATAGAATGAGGGTTGAACCCTCCGAGGGTTATGACTATGATCCCCTCTAAGGTGTGCTGAGGTGGCACTGTTTTCTGGTTAGAGTTCGCCTATGAAGGGAAGATTCGGATGGCCCATGGTTGGATTGGCCCCGTGATACACGTGGCTTAATTTTGGCACCGATTTTCGGATATTTGTTAGAACGTTGGACTTTTGGGCCCTGACAGTGAGATCTCCACGTGTATGGCCCTGAGCAGGTGTGCACTACTGTAATTAGTAGAGTTTAGTTAGTGGGCCCTACTTAGGGAGGCGAGATCTGGCAGTCCGAAGCTCAGAGTAAATGGTAACCAAGGTTGGTCTTCGATACCTTTAGAGGTTCTTCGTCGCCATCGTTTCGGCCTTACAACCCGGAACGGGCTCTGGTTAGCAACGCCTGCGTAGGGACACGACTCCACTTGGAGAGTGCCCACGTTTGGGTTCCGTGCAACCACCCCCTTGGGACCGCTCAGACGACCTGCGTGCACGATATCCCGTGGGGGTTCTGCTTACTTGTTGCGTGCTTTTTGTGTTTCCTTTCGAGGACAGGTTTTCGCCCCTGTATTGGGTTTCTTTTGTTGCTTCGCCCCTTTTCTGGTTCTCGGGTCCGGTGCCTGTTAGTGCCCGACCCTCGCCGCGTTTTTACTCTTCGCCGGATTTTCCCCCATTCTTTGGGATACCCAGACCCATTCCCGACCCAACAGTTTCTACCCCTCACCTCCGTCGGTACTGCCGGAATCCCCCGTGGGAGTTACACCCCACACTACGGGTGGAACGGAGGGCTCTGTCTCTGAGTCTGCCTCCCCCAGGGAGCAAGGCTTCGAACACCTTGAGAGCACTTCCCGTCGCCGGGTTTTGCTCCACATTAAAGGTTATATTTTTGAAACAGTATTGTTACTTGAAAATTTTTTCAGACTGATTCTGTTTGTTTTTAATGTAGCCAAAACGTCGATTTTTGGAAAATTTGCGCGAGGGATATGATTTTCAAACAGACTACACTGGAACTTCCAGGAACGCAGAAGACGATTTATTTGAAGATTGTAAGGGCAGCGGTGGTCGGTCGATCGCCGGCGACGGTGTGCTCCTTTCGTCCTTGAGCACTGGGGCTTTGGACGACCTCCTGCACCGTCGCCACCAGCGAGCGGCAACCACCGTCTAGCTATCACTCTTTCAGCTTTGCTGTCTTTTTGTTTTTGCTTCCCACCCTCTCTGTCAAGGACACCCTGCTAGCGAGCAGCTGGTCTTTCTGAGAACTTCTGTGTGCACCTCAGTTCTGCTGGGTTCACGGAAGGACAGATACTTTCTATCTTTCATACGTGACCAAGAATAAAGATCGAGCGCAAGTTGTCTGTGAAGCGCCAAATAAGTTAAGATTCTTACTTATTGAAAGTTCTTTCAACACGCAAAAAAGATCGTTTAATCGAAGAACCGAATTTTTTTCGTATTCTGGCGTCATGAATTTATTTACAGCAAAATTGCGTTTCTCAAAACTTCTTAACAAATTTTTCTGTCTGTCCTTGAAGTTATTCTTCTATTTCAGATTGGTTTTAGCCGGCGTTGAATGGTTCAATGTATTATGGTCGAAAAAACCAGTGAAGCTGCAGGATTAGGTGAGATGACGAGGTCGAACAGTTCCCTCCTTGTAGAGTTATGAACTTTTGTTTTTTGTCTACAGCACAGAGTGTGAACAAGTCTCACGCTTTTGGGCGATTTCCGATGTATTGTCGTAGTGCTGCGATCAAGAAGTGGTTCAAACGCTACAACTGACCGATGAACTGCATATGGTAGGTTATGTTAAACATGTTCTGAATGCTCAAAATACAAAAACCATTCTGAAAGATCTTTGCTACAAATTGCTTTCTTTTTCCGATAGCGAAACTTTTGGCAGGCCATATCCAAGAATATTGTAATTGGTTAAGGCTTCTGCTAATACTGCTGCGGTGATCGGCATTAGCAGCTCAGTCGGCAATAGCTTTAAGAAGCGGTCGGTGATTACTAATAGGTAGTGATAGCATCCCCTTTAGCGAATAATCTTCACTAGGATATCAATAGTGACGTATTTTAGAGCTGTGTTTGCTTGGCACAACTTCATCGGTTTTCGCTTCCTGTACAGCTTAACGTTAATCGTCGACCATGTTGTCCAACAAATATGTAGCATGACTGTCCATTGGCAAGGTAGGCCAGTAAAAATCTCTTCTTAGATTCATGAAGAACCTTGTTTTTCCTGGATGACCAGACAGTCTACTGTAGATATACTTCATAGCCAATAGCGAGAAGCTCTGCTTATGTCTATAGTAGTAGTCATAAGCGAAGCGAAAGCATGGCAAGCTGGCCACAAAATGTGGTGTTGTTGACGGCCTATCTACTGAAGTGCCTCGCTTTTTGTCTATTATAATAAAAACTATGAAGTTCAAAAGAGTTTACGGTCGAAAGCAGATGTCACTCGTTGCACTTTCTAGACAGTATAAACGAGCAATTCAAGCTTTCGAAAGTTTAAGTTCAAAAGCTAATCGATGCAGTTTCAGTCCGGCGTGGCATTGATGTCCTTACCCTTTGTATGCTTTCTGTTTTTGGCTTTTACTGTATTTATTTACTGTTGTCGGGGTTGGTACTCTCGAGAGCATTTCAGTGTCTTGTGCCTCCTTGGATTATCACTAGCTTCGTTATGTTCTCCTTTATTTATATGCGGACATGACGTTCAGTCTTATTTTGAATGGGAAACGGGGCAGCGGTGAAGATTTTTGAGGGAGTTGGGAATGTTGGGGGGGGGGGGTTCGGTCAACAAAGCAGTGGCCCAGACAGTCGCGGAGTAAGAGCAACAAAACACAAAACTCCGGTTTGCCAGCAATTCTAAAGCTGATACCGAAAAGTTTTTCTCTCATAAGCTCGATGCGGGAGTAATGTGAAAGGCCACGGGAGGTGATACAGAGTAGAGCGTTGTTTTCTCCGTCTTGGCGAAGATATCCAACCGACGACTGGAGCTCTGCTCTGACTTCAGGAAGGTTCTTTCATCTCGTTCACAGTGGTACCTGGCCACGGGGTGGACCGTTGTAGAATGGAAAAACTAAGAGAAGTAAAAGAAGAAGTTATTAAAAGAAAAGTGTTCGTAGTTTTTGTAAGACAATGATGGCAAGTGTATCTATGTTTCTTGCAGAATCTAGAATATTTCATTCATGAATTGAACCGGTTTGAAGCCGCTACACTAAAAGCTTTCCAGGCATGTTTAGAACTTAATTCTTGAAGTCCCAGGATAATATTCCTGGTCGGCTTAACTGACGTGAACTTATCGTGACATTAATTGAAGGTCTTCGAAACTTACCGAAAGCACCTTCAGTCCAATCCCACATTATTGCTCGTGTATCAAGTTGCGGAGAAGAACACCAACTTCACTTCGAGGAAATGGCCAGACGCCACGTCGGTCGTACCGCATCCGTGCTTTCAATGTGAAGCAGAGAGAGAGAGAATCGACCGCAATGCAAGTGATAGAACACTCACAGAAATACAAGGTGGGCAGCAAGAGCGAAGTACTCGAAAGCGTCATTCTACTTCCGGGAAGTGTGAGAAAAGGCAGTGCGGCAATTCGCTGGGATCATTAGATAAAACTCTTCGCGGCGAGCATGATGATGGGCTTCGAAACCATGAGAAACAGCCAAGCATCTTATTTATGGACAATATTCTTCTTCTCGGCTCAAGGAGGTCGCTGAAGTGGACTTGCAAAACACTTTACAACGTGAATGGTGTTCCGAGGTTCAAGCTTCCAAATGCGTGCGTAATGGCCCCCCATTGGCGAGTGATACTCATATGCACGAATCCAAAGATCGGCTGCTTGCAATTTACATCGGACATGGTGAAGCAGGAGGCAAACTAGTTCTCGTGGATGCAAAGGGCTTTTCTAGTGCCCTTCGTGCAAAGAGGCACCAAACCGTCCAGAGGAAATGAAGATCTACTAAGGATAATTCAGGTGAAAAAAAAGTTCCAAATCAGAATCCGTACAAAAAGCAGTGCTCCGAAAGACTTGGCGCTTCAAGCGAAAGCTTTTTTCGCCGTCGCATTTAACACTGGAGAGCGAGATACTTTTGTGTTGGGCTAAGGGCTCTCCTTTATTCGGAACCTCTTCACAATGGGTCGAACTGATCTCGCGAGTCACAGAAGCTCGTTACCCTCAGATACAAAGCCAATACCCTTTCCGAAGGGAGCGACCTGGGTCCTGGAGAAAATCGCGCATACACCAAACACAAGTATAGAATCTACGCTTGCATCCATTCGTGATGCCACGACGCAAAGAACTCAAGTATCCGCCTTAAAGTTATTGGGAATTCAACTGCGCGATGCCCATACACGGAATAATAGCAGCGGTCAGAGAATATGTGCGTGTATGGCAGAAAGTGTGGGTAACTCAGATGAAGTGTATTTCTGTCGAATGGTAGGTAGTGTTATAGCTGGTGTACTGCTTGATTCGCCGGATGCGACTCCTGGTTTGGTCACTACTGCACTTCGTGCTGTTTTGCGGTGCCCCATTCGCATGGATGATGTACATCAAGCTTTCTCAGATTTCTTCAGTCGTTTGGAGCGTGCATCCTCCTCAAAATCGCCAGTTTCTGGCAATCCGGTGTCTGCTCTTGCTACCGATATATGTCTCATATCTGTGATTGTTTCGGACCCGCAGATCAGAAGCTGGGTTTTTGACCATGAGGAACGTATTATTGGTTCTCTGCGCACTATTCAAGACGTTGTGCAGCTTTATTTGGTGGTTACCATGACGGATGAAATACAAACAATGAATTTGTTCTCAAGGACTGATCACACTGACTCACCGATGAGCCAACAGGTGCAGAACGCCGGTGACAACAAGAGGCTCTTGGAAAACGCTTGCGATTTCTCTCTTAAATCCGCTCAAGATCTGTTGAATGGCCTGCCAAGTTCTAGATATGAAATAGAAATGTCATCAGCCGTGCTCTCAGCCGAAATAACCTCTACCGTGAAGAATCTGGTTTCAAGCTGCAAGGAACTACTATTGTTGTCAACTATTCCACGCAACTGCGCTTTGGCTTGTTCCATTGCCTATGTATCTGGCCTTTTGATCACTGAAGACGTTGAAAACGACGCTGAGAAGGTCTCACAGCTTCTGAAAACAAAACTCTTCGCGGAATTGCTCCATTTTCCTTATTTCTCGAGATTATCATTACTTCGAGCCGTCATGGAAGCACCAGCTGCAAGAGCAGCTCACGAGTTGATATTATTTCCATCCGATGATCGAATCGGGTCAACAGAATACAATTTCACAGTGTTTGAACGATTGGTCCTAATGGTAGAGGAGAATGGAGATGCCCACCTTCGTTTCCTAGCCATGGACGCTCTGGTGAAGTGCATTCAACGTCGATACCCGTTGAAGCTGGATTTGAAATGTCGAAATGCTGTTGTTTCGGTAATAAAAGGAAGATGGAACGAAACTTTTCCGGGCACGACACTGCAAATGAAAAAGGCCATTGAAGCCTTAATTTCCGTTGATGGAAATGACCCTGAATCAAATATATTCTGGGAAGAGATGACTTTCTCTCTGGTTAGGGGAAGCTGGAGTCATCGCGGGATTTATGCCCCTCTGAGCGTTCTGATCACTCGAGTCGGAGCAATACGCCTCCTAGAATGCGAACCTAGATGTCAGGAAAGAGCAATTGAAGCCGCATGTGGAAACTTTCGTCTTACTAAACCTGCAGCAGATTGGCTAGGATCTTTTTGGAAAACTCTTCGAAAGGAGTGCGGGAAATCAGATTTCTCAAGCATGACTTGTACGCCATTGCTTTCATCTTTGACCTGTTCTCGAAAATCCTTTCGAGAGATCACTGCAAGGCAAATTCTTCCCGTTTACTTTCAAAGATTAGACAAGGAACTTGTTAAGCTCTATGCCAATTCGCTGTTGAGTCACCTGAGAAAACTACATGTTGGAAATGCTCTCAAAGCTAGGGCCATGGTGACAATAATGTCCGTGTCTAGAAACTACGGTGTGTTCGTTGGGTCGTTTTCAGAATCGGGGGTTTTGCACCTGCTAACAGATGCCCTGACGAGCGCTGACGATGAAATGAGGTCAACTGCGTTTGAGTTGATAGTCACATCTCGAGCACCTACAGAGCCGATTAATCAGGAAGAACTGGATTTGGTTTTGATGTATCTTCCAATCGCTCTAACCTATTCTTCATCGCTCTCGCACCGTTCCCGATTTAGACACAGTATGCGGCGGTTTTTTGAGCGTTTTGCCGCATGCCAGAAGGCTGCGTCCGATGGTCGTGGTGGATGGTGGACGCGTGAACGAAAGACAAAATACGGCGGGACTCGCACAAAGAGCTTCGAAAACATGCGGGAAGCTTTGGTTGAGCGATTGGTTCGCTTTGAGACTGCTTGTTTCAAGATTTTGATGGCTAACGTGTATCCTGGTGCTGTCTTTGAAAGGAGAATGAATGCATTTGAGTTACTGGTTTTGATGTCGAAGAACCTCGGACTCCAGCAGTTTATATGTCCCCCAAATTCCTATGGCGCTATACTGGCAGGTATATCAGCAGGGCTACTTGACCAATGGGAAAGAACTCGCCACTCCGCATTACAAGTATTGCTTTCCCTGCCAAATACACCTCCAGGAATGCAAAATTTCTTTGAAGCGACTGCTGTGCAAGAAGCTTCCATCCCACTACTGAAGTCACCAAAGCTTCGAGATGTCGATTCTGGAGCATCGATTATCATATTTTTGCACAACAAGTTTGTGCTGCCTATGGCAGCATCAAAGAAAGCGGTCAGCGATTCACCAGAGATGAAATACTTGAGTTTTCCTAATGGGCTTTGCTCGACGCATCAACAGGATTTTAATGTACGAAGTCTTAGTCTGCACTATGCTAAATCGATTTTGATGTCCTTGGAAGAAGCCTTGGATCATTCACGTATGGATTTCCCCAAAGCGTGCGAGTCTGGCCTCTTTCATGGGATGTTTCGAATCTTGCGTGAAGTACTGAAAGAGTGTGGATGGAAGGACCTGGCTTCTGCATGCTACCATGAGGTTCTTTCTTCCTTTGTTTGCAAAATTATTGATCTGGCGTGGAGTTGCTCTCTTATAGCTTTGAAATATGTTTCTTTCGAGGCACTTTCCTCTTCAGACCTGAGTGATGAAGAATTAGAAGATGATGAAGTCTTTATTCATGAAGAAAAGCAATTAGAGAGGACTTCCAGCTTTTTAAGCCTTAAAGAGATTTGTGTAACTCTAGGTGTTTTAATTCATAGGATACCTCTCGAAGGTGTTTCCTCGACCACGGAAGAACGAGGCTTGATTGGTTTGGAGGGTATAGAACGTATTGGAAATCTTTTTTTGCACGTGTTCAGGAGTACCAGACATTGGGGTATTATTGATGGCGCGGCAGAGGGCTTTCAACTTCTTTGCGAGCGCTTGCAACAGGCGTCTAATTTCGCGCTTCGCTCTCTACCGAAAGTATGGTCATTGAAAATGATCAACGAGGCTTTAGGGGGAAACCTGTACGTCCTTCGACGCAGTGCTGGCTTGCCAGCATTAGTTAATGCGGTAGTGAACTCCGAAGCAATTAGTGACTGTCGATCTCTCCATGCACCTTTGCTTGATGGAATTGTAACTTTTGTTTTGAAGCACCTTGAACAGTCTCACATGTTCGTTGATCCGGGCGCAATAGCGTCAGAACGTTCCAAAGAGGAGGAAGGGGTTTCTCATGCACTGAATATTTTACGTTCTTTATTCTTGAATACGAAGATAGGAAAACGCATTCTCAAGTACTTTGAGAAGACCGTGATGCATTGTGTGGAGGCATTCTGTTCGGCTTCATGGGTAATACGAAACTCGGCAATGATGCTCTTCTCGGCGCTTATTCGACGTGGGATCGGAGTTGATAACAATGACGATTCTTCACTTTCAACACTCTTCGCAAGAGAAGGGGCATCGTCTACTCTTCCTGAGACCCGTCGAATGCAGGGTGTAACTCCCATTCAATTCTTTTCGATGTATCCAAAACTTCACCATTTTCTGAGGACTCAACTCCAGCTCTCTGTCCTGCATTCTGAGAAAGACCAAAACACAGAGTATCCCTCTCTTTTCCCCACGCTTTATCTGTTATCTTCGTTGAGCCCAGGCGCTCCCGAGGATCCGGCCACAATGGTCTCAATGGAACCATTTCGAGAAGTTCTAAGAATATGTGCTCATTGCCGATCAGATTATATCCGTCGAGCGGCAGCATCGGCATCTCTTCTGCTTGTTGAAGACCACCGTAGTACCATTCAGTTCTTAAAAGAACTTGTAATCAAAGGGATACCCACAGATCCAAACTGTAATGAGGTGACCCCCGAGAAGGATATATCTCAGGAAAATTGTGAGAACGAACCTCGAATAGACGAGCTAAACGTGAATGTCTTACGCCAGAACCATTTTCACGGTGATCTGTTGACGATAGAAGCCATTCTGAAGTGGACTAGTCAGGTCTCAGGCACTAATCATGTGAAAGCTGTAGTACAAATGTTTGCCCAGCACATCCCCAATAGAATATGGCTTACAAGCAGCAGAAATCCTTGCAGTTTTACTCGGGCGTCATTTATTCGTGTTTTATCAATCGTCTACCGATTAGCATGTGATCTAGTAGACGACCCAAAGGCCACGGAATTGGTTGCTGCTTGTAATTCGGTCTTTAACCTATGTCATGAGTTGGATGACAAGCTGCGAACCGAAAGGCTTTACCTTGGGCCGAGAGAAGAATTGATCGGGCTCTCGGTTCTCCGAGAAGCTTCTTCTGACTTGTCGAGACTGAGATTTTTTCGAAACACTCAAACAACACAACAACGCCCACACATACCTACTCTGCAGATGTTTTTATCCGAAATCGAGTCGAATGATTCCGAGTTGAAGATGATCGCTTTCGAAAACACTCGCCTTGTATTAAGCACAAATGTCGTCGATAGATTTCGAAAAGATGAACCGAAGTCTATCTCAGTAGAACGGGTAGAGTTGCTGCAAAAAATTTGGAGCCACGCAAAACACACTTCGCAAGTGGCTGAAGACGACGAGCTTCTAATTTCTGCTCTAAGAATTCAAGGTGCATTGTTCGACTTCTGGAAGCATCAACCTCCTTCGGACTGCTTTAGACAATTTTGGACTGAACAAGAGCGCACAAGGATTGTTGAGCATAGCAGATATCACGCTTGGATAGATGTACGTGAGGAAGCCCTTGTCCTGTTAGGCAAAGCAGTGGCTCTATACCCAGGCTGGATATGTTTAAGTTCTGCCTGGATGGAAGGGCTCGAAATTGCCGCCAGTTCAGAGAACTCCTCAAGTCGTATGGCAGTCTGCACGAGCCTCTCGGCCAGTAAGATAGAGTCCTCTGAAATGTGTACAAGCTTCTCTGGTGAACTTCGAGCTAGAGGGTATCTCTTATGGACTAGACTTTTGCAGGACGACCACGCTGACGTTGTTGGCCATGCTTTATCAGAAGTACAAACGTATCTCTGGGAAGAACGGGGTGTTGCAATGAGTGTTTTACCGACTCTGACGGAAATCTTTGATCGCTTGGCAGACCGACACAAGCGTTCCCCGGCCCTCTTTCGTTTCGCCAAATCTTTGTTGGGCAGCTCGACGGAAGGTGAAAAAGGTGGTAGTCTACTCTTCAATTTCCTTGGAACACTATCAGATAAAATGCTCGAGTCGACAGAGCCTGAACACCGAAAAGTAAAAGGAATAATCGCCGGAGAGTCCCTAAAACCGCCTTTGTTTGAACTGGAAGAAATTTCGCTTTGTGGGGAAAAGATACTTGGAATGCAACTAACTGCTCGCTGCTACAGCAAGATTTTCGCCAGTGAAGAAGGTAGCAATAATGTACAGACAAAGGCCGAGAGCTTGGTTGACGAGTTTTCACGCGAGCTAAAGGCTACTCTTGAATGTGCCTCGCAATCGATTAATCCGGGACTGTTCGGATCGCAATCTTTTAGTAACATTGGCTTTGAAACTTGTTATGCCGCTATATTGCGTGCTTTTCTTGGGATACGATGCATACAACTTTCCAATTGCGGAAATACTGTTGCTCTCAAGGAAATGATTACTAAACTGCGAAATGATACCCCTCGATGGAACCAATTACTACACCCTGTTCTAACTATGGCACTGAACGGACTTTGTGCATTAGTAGACGGTAAACAAGGGGCTTGGGAATCAGAGGCAACAGAGCAAATCCTGTTCTTGCTATAGCTTCAGTATGTCACCGCTTTCTGTCATTCAGAACCCTCCGTTTTGTTCTCGATGTTCCATATTTCCCATCTTCATTTTCGGGAAGCCCACTTCAGTATATTCAATCCTGTCGGAACGAATATGATGCCAAGTGCAAGTGTTAAAGGGGCATTGAAAGGGGCGTCGAAATATAAGGAACCCCATTTAACCACAGCAGACCCTGCAGCCGAGAGGACGAAAAGCTTAAATGTGAACAGAATGTTTGAATCTGGTAGACTGGCAAGATCTTCAAATCCAAGGAGTGATGGTTCTTTGACTTTTTCCTGTGTACTCTCGTTCACAGTAGCACCACTTCCCACTCTTGCGATACGGTACGCGGCCAAAGCCATAGTTGAGTTTCCCAGTACGGTAAGACCTGCCTGGAGGAGGACAAGTATGTTAAGAGATGGTGCGTTGTAGAAAAAATGATAAGTGCACGCACATATACCACTCGTATGCAAAGGGAGCATTCCCCATGTTAGACCTTTCCACTTGGAATTTTTGGAGGAGTCGGCATACTGCCAGACCAAACCCATTGCAATCAGCCACTCAATGAGACTCGACAAATGAATGATCCATGTCGGGAATGATAAAGCATTTGACGGTTCTTGGTGAATGGGAGAGAAAATTGGTGAAGTTAGTAAAAGGGCCCAGAAAACAGCTGGGAGAAGCTGGGTATTTAGCTTCCGAGGTTCCTGTCCCTTCAATTCTGTGTGTTCGTTCAGCTTCGAGGTTGGGCGCTGTCTGAAACCAAGAACAATGAGGAAATTAGTTATGGTGAGCAAGGATTCGGCACTACCATGTAACCAGTCAATATTTGCCAGAATATCATGGTAATACACCTTCGCGTAAATTCCTGCCGGAATTGTAGCGAATACAAAAACCAGGAGAAAACGAAAGCCAAAGTTGACTAGAGAGGGGCACTCAACTTCGGAGCGATTCAAATAGTAAAGGAAGACCAGATAAGGAATCAATGAAATGGCGAAACATTGTCCGGCGAGTGCGTCTATCGTAGCCGGAGATACCGACCATGGATCGATCAACATTTTCGTCACATTTCGCGGGAGTGATGTTGTCTCAACATGCACAGCCTTTAGTGACGCGCCATAGAAGGATGAGCGCTGACATCTGGCCTTTGACGATGGGAAAAGGTGGAAAGGGCTTCCGAATCTAGAAAATGCTGCTACGCAAGGCTGTTGATGTGTTGAATTGGATGGAAACCTCAAGCTTGGGGATGATGACACAAAGGTACAATTCATCACAGACAAGAACTTTCTCCGCGACTCTACTGATCGTAAATATGGCTCCTAGATTCGATGAAACACACGATGGGGAGCCTTGATGTTCGAGACCTCTGGCTGTTCTGATGCTTTGGCGTCTTTAGGTTGATAGATGCCAGTAAAGCAATTAGTGAGCGAACAAGCTTCCCGTGGGATTGGACGTGGTCACCATCTGGTGTACGTTGCAGATTTGATCTGCGCATCTCTAGAGCTAGTCCATAATTGTGAGAGGACCAGAATATCTGTTTTCAGATCATACTGACTGTACCGTTGATAATAAACCATCAAAATTGATTCCTTGTTTTTCTCAGGCGCGGAATGAACACAAACTCTAGCCTAGCTAGATAAGCCAGCAAATGAGAGACCCTGAACCAGACTCTGAATTGATTCACCAGCCCGAAACATAGTTCAGCATTTCACGAATATACAATGATTTGCTTTCGTTTCTCGCCGCAGTCTGTCGGAAAATAGAAGCATAGGGCGCTTAAAGGTGTCGAAATGCTGCTACTATGGAAAGAGCTGCTCTCGGTGACGTTCGGAATGCGGCGCATGTCTCATTACAGTTCTAGAGGATCTACTACATGTTTCAAAAAAGGGAATCTGTAGAACACAATATTTTACCAACGAAGGAAATCACAAATGTAGGTTGGCCGTCTCATGCCAAGTTCAGGCGCTTCGTCCTGTACTATTTTGTCAACTAATTTCTCATCATATCGAAACGGAGAAGCCTTCCCCGTAAATCCATCGTCAGGATTAATGTGGAATAGAGGGGCATGTATTCCACCAGCAACATAAAGGGAGTCAATGTTTCTTTTTGCTGCACCAAGGATGTCGTGCGCGATTGAATCGCCAATGGCCAATACGCGACCTTTGCCACATGCTTCGATTGCCACTTCATATGCTTGATTCCCAGGTTTTCCAAGTCTTACAACAGTACCGCCTTCCATTTCGTAGTCACGAGCAAGAGTACCAGGCATCGTTCTCAGAGTTCCGCCATCGACCGTGACAAAGTCCGGATTGCCGCAAATAAATGGTGTTCTTGGTGCCTGACGAGCGATAGTCCGACATAGGTCGCGAAGAGAATCCAGAGCAAACGATTGCACTGTTCCGTCGGCCAGAGTTACTCCATCAGTTCCGTGCGCGAGGATAAAGTCAATGCTTTCCGGTGATACGAGCAAACGATCTTTGTCTGAAACTGAAACAGAAACTACTTGTGTAACATTGTGATCAGAGAGTTCTATTGTACCCCTATTCGAAGCCCAGTTAAAGTGCAAAACATTTGCCTTTGATCGAGATTTCATCAAATTCTTCACATAACCCAGAGTCAGCTCTCCCGACGTAACAATTTCATGGATTGAGTCGGGATCCACACCCATCTTTGAAACCTTTTGCCGCGCTACCTTCGCCTGCTTGGAGGAGTTGGAGAGAATTGCTATTTTTAAACCACTCTCGTGGAGTTTCTTGATGGCATTCAATGCGTTTGGATACGGAGTTCTACCATCATGGATAACTCCAAACTGATCGAGCAGAACGATATCGTAATTCCTTGCTATCTCAGAGACACCATTGATTTGGCGCATATCTTTGGCAGACTTCTCAAGTGTGCAAACTACTGAGAGTCGGTTCAGACGGCGTGAGAGATGCGTTCGGTTTGTTGTGCTTGAAGGAAGCAGATGTATGAAGGTGAGAAGCCTCTCTCTGGCCCTCATCGTAAGAACACCATCGACGCGAGCTAACCGAGAATGCACGAATTATTGAAAAAGATGCCACGACAAAAGAAGTCGCGATTTCACAATTTGCTCGTGGCAGGCACGCTCCGTACCACTGCTTCCTCTATGGAACTACCCGCGTACAGCGCCTCACGAATCTTCATGAACCCGCACCCCAAGCAGACTTCCCAAGACTACCTGTGTTGGACGAAGGGTATAAATATATTTAGTTGTCAAGATTCACAGTTTTTTATAGATCAGTTCGACCTTTCAAGAGTTGTCTAATGTGTAACTGCGGAAATACTTACGGGGTTGGCTAGGTAGCCTTCTGTTAACCAGTCAGTCCAAGTGGAGCCAAGAACTGGTACTGTGTTCTGCACAACGTAAATCTGAAAATATGCCATTTCTTCGAGCAGAGAAGGCCGGTCTTTGCTTCCAGCTTCCGGTAACCTCGTTTCAACAGTCGCTGGTCTGACCCGCCGAAAGAGAAGAGCAGGGAGGAGAATCCAACTTTTTACCGTTACTGGCACTGTTCGATCAGGCTGAGACCAGAGCCATGTCACAGAAAATGGCCAACGCAGAAGACGTGGGACAGTTGCAGTCGGGCTTCCTCAAGTTAAACATCGAAGACACCTTTGCTTCAGTTCAACAGCAACAGAAGGAAAGGACTAGTCTGAAAAATCTAGAAACCCCATCCGATGTCGCGGTGAGACAAAATGTTTTCAACCTCGCAAGTGTCTTCGATCCAGCAAATCTTAAAGATTTGGAGCTTTTCGGACTATCTGGGGAACAAGGATTTGACACGGACAGCGACGATGACGACGACGATCTCTTACGGATTTCAAGGGACAAAGCAAAGACTGATCCTAGAATAAAACGATTAGAGAACCAATTCAAGACCAATGAGTCCACACTTGATGCTGAGCTTGATGTGGCCATCGGGGAGTCTTACGGTGGATCGAGCGACTTGCGCAATCTAAGAAAGCAGAAATCCAAAGCAGACCAGAGAAATGCGTCGAAGGCTGAGGAAGTCTGGGCAATTTACGATAAGGCAGATATATCAAACTTTGAAAAGATGGTCCCAGATATGGCCATTGAATATCCTTTTACTCTGGACACTTTCCAGAAACGTGCCGTACACCGTCTAGAAAGAGACGAGAATGTCTTCGTTGCTGCTCACACGTCTGCCGGAAAGACGGTGGTCGCGGAGTATGCTATCGCTCTCGCGATGCAGCGAAAGTCAAAAGTGATATACACCTCTCCTATCAAGACACTTAGCAATCAAAAGTTCCGTGACTTTACCGAGAGATTTGGGGACGTGGGCATCATCACTGGTGATATCAGCATCAATCCCGAAGCAGGCTGTCTCGTAGTGACGACTGAAATTCTTCGAAGTATGCTCTACAAAGGAGCGGATCTTATTCGCCATTTGAGTCACGTTATCTTTGATGAGTGTCATTGGGTGAATAATCCAGAGCGAGGAGTTGTGTGGGAGGAGTCGATCATCTTATTGCCCACTGCGGTCAACATCGTGATGCTTTCTGCTACTGTTCCGAACGCCATGGAATTTGCCAGTTGGGTCGGGAGAACGCGTCAAAAAGCTGTGTACGTTGTTTCCACTCGTCAAAGACCGGTTCCTCTGGTTCATCAGGTGTTCATCAAGGGGAAAACCTTTTCATTGTTGAACTCTGCTGACGGAAGGTTTCTGGACGCAAATTACAAGAAAGCAGCCACACGGCACAAAGAAATGGCCGAGAAGGCCAACATTCGTTTCGGGGGTGGGCGTTTTCATGCTTGGATGCCAATCATCAAGTACTTAAGGAAGAACTCACTGGACCCGGCCATATTCTTCTGTTTCAGTAAGAGGAAATGTGACGACGCAGCACAACAACTGAGTGCTCAAGACCTCACAGGGTCTGCAGCAGACAAGAACCAGATACATATGTTTTACCAATCTGCAATTGCGAGACTTTCTCCCGTAGATCGTGATGTTCCACAGATAGCTCGACATCGCGAGACCTTGAAGCGCGGCATTGGGGTGCATCATGCAGGCCTTCTTCCAATTATCAAAGAGATCACTGAAGTTTTGTTTCAGCGCGGTCTCATTCGAATACTGTTTGCGACCGAAACGTTTGCAATGGGGGTAAACATGCCAGCCAGAACAGTGGTTTTTTCAGCTATCAAGAAGTACGACAGCCAAAGCTTTCGTCTGTTAGAACCCGGAGAGTACATTCAAATGGCCGGACGAGCAGGACGTCGCGGTATTGACGATGTGGGATCAGTCATACTTTACCCAGTTTTAGCTGATTTTCCCTTGGAAGGAGATGTAAAGTCAGTACTTACGAGGAGGCCTAAACCGCTAAAGTCTCAATTCCGTCTTACCTACAACATGATTTTGAATCTTCTTCGCATAGATGAAATGAGAGTAGAAGACGTGATGGCTAGAAGTTTTAGCGAAGCGCCGGCGGGACGTACGTCGAGCACCGTGCAGAGATTGATGAAAAGGGGAAACGCAGCCCTTTCAGCAATGCAAGAGGAACAAGTCGAACTCGATAGATTCCGAGAACTCTATCACGTTTCCATACGCGTTCAAAGCCTAAGCGAAAGGATTGGAGAAATAATGAAGATCCAAGGAAAGAATGCGATGAACTCTATGCTAGATTCTGGGCGAGTGGTTTTCGTGCGAGGGGGGGATCAAACGTTCCGAGCAGCTGTAATCGTCAAGGGCTGGGGCAGCGGTCGAGGAAAAGGCGGTGCTTCTTCTAAGCCTGCCGGGCCGAGTCTGCGCCTAGTGCGAAGAAATGCAGCGAAGAATTCTGAGAGTGGTTCAAAGGTTATGGTTCTATGCGGAGGGCCTCGGATGAACGAGGATAAGACACCGTTCCGTGACTCCGCTTCAAAAGGCGTGGACAAGAATGCAGCGAATCATCAGTACAATGCTGGAGGTCTCATTGTAGAAGTGAGAGAAGTCTCCTACAAGGACGTGATGGCTGTGACAGGATGCACGATAGAGATTGACAAGAGAGGGATTGTTCCCATTAGAGGGGAGCCAATGAAGGGGGCGCTAAGTTCGGCGGCAGAGAAACTTCGTTCCTACGTGAATGATGAAGCTAACAGTAAAGAGATGGACAGCGTGCATCCACGAAGAGACCTCGGGCTTCAGAATATTGACATTGAAGATGTTTGGGAGGAGCGGAGAAACATGATGCAGCACATGAATGGAATGGTGGTGAAGTTGCAAGAAATGGGGATGAGCTCCGAAATCGGAAGCTCATTTGAAAAGCTCTCGAGGCAGATGCGGCTTGAATCAAAGTTGGAAAAACTGCGGATTGGAACGTCCGATGAGTCGCTCATGCTGATGCCTGACTATCAACAGAGGGTGGAAGTGTTGCAGCGGTTGGGTTACATCGACGGAACAAGCGTACGATTGAAAGGTCGTGCTGCGTGCGAAGTTAACACTTGCGAAAGTATCATTCTAACGGAGCTGGTTTTTGAGCAAGTGTTACAGAAACTTGATGCGGCAGATCTGGCTGCAGTGTTGAGCGCGTTTGTGTTTACAGAAAAGATTGGAAACGATGAGGGACAGTTCAGCGTGGAGAGGCTGGACGATGAGTGTGAAGATTTAAAAAACGCAACCAAGGCTACGGTGGCTGTGCTGCACTCGCTGGGAGAGATGCAAGCTGAGTGTGGCATAGCAACGAGCGGGTTCGATTACCTGAAAGCGAATGGGAAGTTTGCGTTTGTGAAAGGGGTGCGAGATTGGGCACGCGGAATGACGTTTGCTGAGGTATGCGCCTCGTATGACGGAGAAGTTCCGGAGGGAAGCATAGTTCGCACAATAGTGAGATTGTGTGAGCTGATTAGGGAACTGAAGAACGTTGGCAGGGTGATTGGAGATCCTGACTTGCAGAGCAAAGCGGACCACGCTATCGACCTGTGTCGAAGGGATGTGATCTTTGCTGCGAGTTTGTACGTGCAGTGAATGACAGTGCACTGTAAGCGGGGGTTTAGGGGGTGTCGTTGGGACGAGTGCTGTTTGTGTTTAGGAAAGAAGCGGTTGGTGGACAGACGGCGAGGAGGCGAAGAACAAGTTGTCGTAAAAGAACAGTTTGGTGCTTATATGTACCAAAAGGCCACAGCGCAGCGTAAATGTGTACAGTAAACTATACGCCACCAACACTTTTTCGCACACACACGTGCCTCCATACACGTCCGCATGGACACGTGTTTTCATGTTGTTTTTTTCTTATTTTTCTTTCCTTCCATTTTCTCTCTCGCGTTACACGCGCGCGGCGCGTGGCGCGCTTGTTGTGCGTGTGGCGTTGCAATTCGTCGTCGTTTCAAAACGCACCCGTCATTCGTCAGTGCTGTGCGCACCCGCTCCCGCCTCCACCAACATGCGCACGACCACTCTCCACAACGCACCCCTCCCCCCCCCCGCCAACAGCCCTCGCCGTTCACCTTGTTGCTTCTTATCGCTTCCAACACACACGTCCCCCTCCCATCTTTCTTGTTTCCCTGCTCCCCCACCCCCCACCCACATACCCTCTCCCCCCCCCCCCCACCCCCTCCTCCACGCTCTTCTTCCTCGCCCCTTCTCAACACTTCCGCCCACACCCCCGCCGCCGCCCCTTTGCTACGTTCCCACTTTTGTCGCTCCCGCAGCTGTAGTGTATTCACACCCCCCCCCCCCCCCTTCCCCTTCCCACACAGTTCCCACAGTTTGCTTGCCTGCTACTTGTAGCTTGCCAACTCCCCTTCATTCCGCTCCTTCATTCCCGTTGCATTTTTGTGCATTTTTCCGCCCCTCCCCCTGGTCCTTTCACCTTTTTTCGCTTCCCAAACACTTTTCTTCGCAGAACGCCGCCCCATATTCGTAAACCGCTGTTTGCATTTACACCTATCACTGCTTGGTGTTCGTCGTCGCATCGAATACTTGCCAAATGTGTCAGCAATCCGTGCTCCACGAGACCCCATTACCCCCGACCCCATTCGACCCCGTCTCCATACACCACGACGAACTTCCTGGCGCAACGTGTCGTCAAGAAGCTCAAAGAGAATCCACACCGCGTCAATCGCTCATTCAAAGAACCCTAACACTCTACGATTGGGACGATACTTTTTTCCCCTCCACTTTTCTGGCAGCGCACGGCGTACGGATAGATGAGCACCATTCTCTTCCCGAGTCTCTCCAACAACAACTGGCCGAACTTGAGGCCATCGTTATTAAAATCGTACAGGAAGCCATGCAGTACGGCATAGTCAAGGTCATTACTAATGCGGAGCACGGATGGGTAGAACTTTCCGGCAATCGTTTCATGCCGCGCCTCACAAAATTCCTTCGAGACAACTGTGTCAAAGTTGTCTCGGCCCGCTCTATTTACGAGGCTGATTATCCTGATTGCCCCGCAAGCTGGAAGACCGCTGCCTTCGTGGCTGAGGTGAGCGAGTCCTTCCCCAACACCGATTGTCTTAATGTGTTGGTTTTGGGTGATTCGCTTAGCGAAAGAGAGGCGGCGCATAATCTTGCCACTCGTATGCCGGCATCGTGTGTCAAGAGCGTCAAGCTTGTTGAGAGACCAAATGTCACACAGTTGCAGAGACAGATTGCACTACTGCACGGTTCTTTCCGTGACCTGCGTGATCATTATGGTTCTTTCGACGTTAATCTAACATGTTGACCACAACGCAAGCCCAAGCTCGCATTGTAACACTTGTGGCGCCGAAACATTTCTCTCTTACCTACAACCCTGCAGTAAGGAGTGGCCCGCTCTGACAGAAGCGATGTAGTAGTTCAAGTTCAACGGCTCAATCTCCTGTATAGATCGAATAATTAAAACCCCCCCCAATTACGAACACATTCACTCGTTGCGAGAAAGTACGTCGATTCATTCATTTCTCACTTCACCCTTCTGCTAGCATCAGTCTCGATTCATCAACTTTTTCTCTTGAATTCCACTGCAACTGCATATAGCTTCCTTTTTCCAACGGCTCTGCTGTGGGGTCAAGCTTCTTTTCTGCACTGCGCCCAATACACGCTTCACGTGGCGCTTCCATATCAAAAGCAACTTACACCCAGAGTCCTGTGTCCATGGCCTTGGTTCTCGGCAAGACTGCTGTTAAGCATGGTCACCAGCTTAAAATTGTGCATTCTTTCATAGCGCACCTGTCTCACATAATGCATCAATTTCCAGGTGCTGGATTTCATATCTTGGGTAGTCGGCCGCTCGTGAAGTATGAAATGTCTGGACGTAACCGCCTCCAAGGCGAAGTCCTGCGTTTTGATACATGCGGGTCGCACGCTCTGCTGTGACTCGTCCGACAAGTAATATCTCTTAAGGGTAGGGAGATTGCTCACTGTTATGTGTCCAGTGCCTCTCAGCCTGTTGTTGGAGCGTCTCTTCAGGCAAGATATGAGCAGATATTGCGTATGCAAGAGCGGGTTTAGGGGTTGCTGGGCAAGAGCTCCTCATCTGATTGTAGGCCAAAATCCTGCGAAACAAAAACCACAGCTGTCCAATTGGACCATGTTGTTTGTGCGCACGGGAAACACACCGAGTGCAGGCTCGGTGTGTCGAGACGCCATTCTAGTAGCGATATCAATTTGCTGTTGTACTGGGAGCAAGAGTTGTTTTTGGTGCACTGGCCAAGACGCATTCTTTTGTCAAAACGCAACAAAAGAGTTGCGCAATGTGAGCGCTCGTAAAAGAGGGGTGCATTCCCGCGCTGGTGCAGTGCGCCCGCCAGTGTGAGCAACAGCCAGCAATTGCTAGTTGTGTGCGGTCTTTAGAAGGTTTCAGGGGATACAAATGGTGCGAGGTGCTCATGTGTTGACGAATCCCGACAGTCGAAGACGCAATTGAGCGCGTGACTTGACGGGTAGGGCGGTTCTCGGCCCGGGCCTTGTCGTGCTGACCAAAGTGGCAACGGAATGGCCTGGTGACGAGCCTCGAAACCGGACGTGAGAAGGGTCGGTGTAACAATTTCAAAGCCGGATTGCAATGGGAACAATTCCTGTTAGGCGCAGCAGCTATTAAGGAACGGAGAAGAGATCGCGCGGGGCATGAAGCACAAGATCCAGAGGCGGTGGTAGCTGGCGTTGTACAATTGGCGGTCTGACGCAACGCAACGGCATGCGACGAGCAGACACTGGTGTTCGGGCACTGGCAGTGGTGAGACACCGGCGGGGAGCTGCACAATAAGCGGGAGGGCGGCAGTGACGGGCTGGCATCACGCGCGCGCAGCACGTGAGAGCTGCGTGCACCTCTCGCTTGCTCTCCGATTGCACAATACAAGGGTTGCGGGTAAGTTACCTTTGGTATTAGATTGTGTGCTTCAACCAGCTGTGGCCGCGCGCCCGTCGCGCGCTTTTTTTTGCGTCGTGGCCCGGAACAGTCGCCGTTTTGAGATCCATTTTCTGAAAGCAAGCTCCCGTTTTGGACCCGCCACGATTTCGTGTGCTGCTTCATAGCTGGTGCAGTTCAAATCACTTTGTTTGGATCACGTTGCATTGGTTTGGATCAATTGCGATCGGTTCGCACCAATTTGGTTTTATTTTGGACTTAATTGCTGGTGGACTCCTCGCTCCAACACTACAAGTCTGGGATCAACGCCAGGCGCGTCATCGTCCATTCTTGCTCGACGTCGGCTCTTCTTGAGAAAACGGCCTGGTACCTACTTTCGTAGTCTGCTAAATCGACCCTCTGCTAATAGCCCGATTTCTCAAGGGGCTGCGCGAATCGCCACGATCGGATCCATTGCCATAGAACACTCAAAACCGCTGGTCAAGTGTATCTGTTTAAACTCGTCACTTCACGTCGAGCGATATCCCATAGGTTACAATGGTCGCCGAGCCCCGTCTCGCCAACGCGTTCGCAATAGTTGGCCTCATTCCAGAAGATCATGGCTTTCGAACTGTGGCAGAGTACCGCGGACGCCTTCTAACAGTACCCACCAGAGTCCAACGGCGACTGCAACAAGATGAACATGTTGACGACATCACACCTACACAGAACGGAAGCGCATCTGCGTCGAATGCTTTAGATGAATCCCGAAATGGATTCCTGGAGGTTATTGACAGTGCGAAAGAAGTTGACGATGTGCTTCGAGATCTTGCCAGACAGGTTGATGTGGCGGGCATGTCATGTTATAACCCTCGTCTTTTCCACGTCATTCGCTTGGTTCCCCCAATGTACTTGGCCGATACCCCGAGAGCTATCGTTGTACAAGCCACCCCACCTGAAGACACAACCCTCCTAAAGCGATTACAAACATTGTTCAACGATGTTTGGAATGGACCAACGTCAAACACAGAGGTTCAAATGTCCTTGTTATCATGGCATTGGGCAACTGACTTGTTAGCTGTTGCCACCGGCCCGCATCTTGATCGTATATGTGCTCTCAATTTTGCCACTTCCACTTGGGAAGCCTCAGGGGAACGGGCGCCACAACTATCTGGAACACGGTGCATTGCATTTCGACCGTATGCGGGGCGATCTCTGGCAATTGGATGTGATGCGGGCGTCATACTGATGGAAGGGCAAAATATGGTACAACTCTGTGAAGGTTCGCATCGTCAAGTGCTTTCATTGGACTGGTCCCCAGACGGTACTCGACTTGCAGCTTCTTCGCGTGAGAACGGGTCTGTGCGCGTATGGGACGTCGCTACCCGAATATCTGCCTATGTCGGTCGAGGTTCTATCGTACGATTCAGTCCAGGCGGCTTTCGAACTTATCTTTTTGTAGCCAGCTCTAACACTCCCGACTTTCTCCTTTGGTCATGCGACACATGGAAATATGAGAAGTGGGGCAGTCTTTCAGGATCCGTCATGGCCGTTACATGGTCGAGGGATGGAACTACACTGCTGTTCTCAACTCAGGGAGAGAGTGCCATTCATGTCATGAAAGTTGCACAAAGTATTGGATCCGAAACGCAAGTAGTTCATTCCGAAGTAACTACACTGCCAAGCGAAGGCCCAGGCGGCACCCCAATTCTCATGGAGTTGGACGCCACTGGAGAACGGCTTGCTGTTGCATATGACGTTCCAGTTCCACGTCGTACTGAGGCAGATGCATCGCTCGATTTCATGGCTGAAGATCCACACAAGAGGTTCGCCGTAGCCTTGTACGCTACACAGCTATCTCCCACTTTCCTGATGCGCCCAGTTGGATATATAAATGGGCCATATGGTAGCGGCCCACCCGTTGCGCTCAAGTTTAAGGCACACGTAGCAGGTATTCAAGGTGCTGTGTTATCATGCCTTTGGAAGAATGGAAACTTGAGCTTCACACAGTTAGCTTTCAACCCTTCTCGACGGAAATAATGTACAGTGTTGTCATGAGACATTTTGTTTGACTAGTCGTATCCGTTTGCGGCTCATCTAATAACTAACTATGCTACCGTTAACCGCACCAAATCTCAAGCCAAACTCGACTATTATAGTTCTAAGTTCCTATCCGCCGTGAAATGGGTTTCTTCGGCTTGGCCGTCATGTACGCCATGTTCGCCAGTACTGGAAGTGTCTTGCGTTATCTTTCACACTGGTTGAAGGGGCTTGGCTTATGAGTCTAAGCTTTTCGGTTTCTTCAGTCTTCCAATCGCTCTTTAGCAAGCCTCCGGTGTCACCACTCTCCGGATTTATGCACCAGTAGAAGAACCCCATCTTTTTTTCAAGGATATACTTCATAAACGCTTGCTGCCATGTCTTATCCTTTTCTTCATATATGCCGCCCCATTCTCCAACAACAGTGGCTAGCCCTGTCTTCGCGGATGCCTTCCCAAAATGATTGTCCCATATACTAGGCATATCGTCGGCAAAGTCTGGCGACTTGAAGTAGTCTTGTGGCCATACCCCTGGGCCGTAGACATGTGGGCTTAGCGCAACCTTGTTCCGTAAGACAGGCTCAGGCGGCGAATTTTCCATAACTGCCAAGTTCTCCGCCCAGAACGGATATGTTTCTGTGCCCCCTGCACGATCGCCTACTCCCTCCACAAGAAGCAACCAGCTTGGACACTTTTTGTGAACAAGGTTGCCGAGATTTTCGGACGCTGTCTTCCAGTCTTCCGCCTTTTTAGTAGAGTTCCAAAGAGAATCCCATGGTTCATTGAACAGATCTGCTCCCAAAACATTCCACTCGTCCTTGAAGATATCGCACAACTCATCCCAAACATGCATTAGTCGCTCCTCTGGGACGGCATCCGAATACCATAAACCCTTCGACTTCACTTCATGAGACTCGAGTCGGTGTATATCGAGCAAAATGAGAATGTGACGATCAGCTGCCATTCTCACAATTTGCAGGACCATATCTAAGTACGGTAGGCCAGAGATCTCGGGGTTCTTGAAAGGCGTGATTCCCCCATCAGGCAGTGAGTTCGACATGATATTCTCAACAGAGAGGGGTAGGCGAATCGCATTAAACTCGTGTCTATTGGTGAACTCTAAGATATCCACCACGGATGTGTAAGTCATACCTCCTGGAAGATGTGCGGGTTCTTCGAGCCCATACCATGAGAAACCTTTGATTCGAAAGGGTGTGTCCTTGCCTACGTAAAGATATCCATTCCTAGAGTACAGACCCGGAGGAATTCCTTGCTTCCTCAAAGTAGCTGTGTAGAAACTATCTCTTTTGAAGAAAAAAGCAACGCTAATTAGGATAACCAAGATGAGCACGATGCCCGATACCCACCGACCGACGCAAGCAGCACGGCTGGTTTTCTTCACGAACAACGCTTGTGATCCAGCGGCTGAGCTTTTCGTTCCCCATGTATCTGAAGAGAATCGCAATCGTTTAGTAGCCCATTCTTGTTCGCGCGGAAGAGGAACTCGAGCATCACCGCTGTTGAAGTCGGGAGGGATATACTCTGGAGCAGGCGGTGCAACCGATGGAGGTATAAAATCTGAATCCGTTGCTTGCCTAGAATCCATCACCCCAATCGACCTCCTTCGATGGTTTCGAGCAAGCACAGGCGAAATATCCTCATCAGCTTCATGCCTTGGAAGTCTGGTATATGAATGGGACATGGCGCGACGGAATTACGATACGACTTGTGGGGCTGCGCTTTGATGTTGCTACGTTAGCTGTTGTTTGCGTTGGGCCTTCAGCGGGCCTGGATTACCAAAACGGTCGAAAACCGGGAGATGACGGCGACGACGCTGCCTTTTGAGCCGTTCCCTCCAAGCTGCCACTCTAGATCGGGACAATCGTGTAAGAGCGGAGTGCTGATAGCTATCCTTCGCGCAAGCAAACCCTTTTACCCTCACGGACTAAACTGTGGTGGGTTGAGAATGCTACAGAAGATGTGCAATCAAAACAAGAGCAGACGCCCTACCCGTTTACACTTATTTTTTGCCTTTCCGGTTCTCTTTCTTTGACCCCCCTTGACACTCAACTCTTCTCTCTCAATCCCTGCTCTTCTCGTCTACGAAACGCCTAGCTTGCTCACGCAGGGCTAGTGTGATACCACAACAACCAAAAAGCATTCCTCAGCGCCGTAACCAACTACCACATTATCACTGATATGCCACACACACATGTCTGCTAAATAGTGAGAAAAAGTTATAGGTCCTTCACACCGCAAAAACGATTATCCTTCTTTTTCTTCTCTAATTTTAGTACAGCAGAGTAACACCCTGCACATATTTCTTCTTCAAGAAGCCCAGTAGACACTAGAATATTTCGTAGCGTTTCCGCGATGGTTTGCTTCGGCGACTTTCGACTAAGTCTTATATATTATATAATTCTGGAGAACTATTCGATGGCTGGCGTCTGTACAATGGCAGCGTCGCACGACATGGTTATGGGTGGTTTCATTTGCAGCCGCACAATGGCGGCGTGGCATTTATTTGCTCGTGTAGATTGCGGTAGTGTGGATGCAAATCAATACGCTAGAGCTGCTTTTGCAAGACGCACTTCTCTTAATAGCTTTTGACTCTCATCGCCTTTCCGAGTCGATCGGCGATTGGTTTGTCTCACTTTCATTGCCGACCTAGCGTTCCGTCTCTTTTAGAGAACACATACTCTAAATAGCTAGCTTGTGTCTCCTCCAATATTTGTGGCTCGATCAAATTGACCGAGCACTTCGACGCAATCCGAACACAAATATTAAATGCGGTTGCTGTCATGGCTAACGGAATCAAAACCCCATTCTTGTGAGCAGAAGGCATGAAACTTTTACGTCTTTCATTCTGATGCGCTGCCCTCAAGACTTTGAAGCACATCTTCTATCTGCTTTCGGGCTTGTGGTGCCCATCCTCGATTAGCCACAGGAGATGCAGGACTAGGATGTAGTAAACTACGTATTGTCACCCCCGTGTCTTGCAGTGCCGCGGTGCATCGTTTCTCCGCAAACCCTCCCACGCCACAAACAACTTGTACTTCAAGAACCTCCACAACTTTCTTCAAAGCAGTATCGCAAGCTTCCAAAAGCTGGTTTCGTTCTGCTGCTTTAAGCTGAACTGGTGTGCGATTGCGACCACCACTCTCCATGAACATCAGCGGGCAATAGTTATGAACGAAGAAGGTGCTAAAGAAAGTCTCGGCCTCATTATAGTCAGTCTGAGCCCACTCTCTCCACAGTCTTTTGCCTGAGACTTCACTTCTTGGACATGATAGGCCTGATACTGGCCGCTTTAAGTTCTCATTCCGAGGACGACCGATGCTTATGTCAGCGGGTATCTTCAGAAATTCTCGAACTGCAGTCACTTCTCCAAATGGTATTCCTGTCTGAGCCATGCCCCACGGGCCAGGATTCATCCCAACAAGCAGCACCTTTTTCTTTGAGTTTCCAAATTTCTTCACGTACCTTTTCGTTTCATTTACAAGAACGGTAATGATTTTAACAGATTAGCACTTTGTCCCGAAGATTTTAAAAAAGATATCCGGACATACCATTCATGAGCTTCCCAAGCGTATTGTAGTGGGTTATAAACATGAGTCACGGGCTTCCCAAATGATAATTTGGAGAGCTCATCGCTCATTCTTTTCTCCGCTTCCAAAATATGTGATGCAATATCTGCCGTTCTTTTTTTTCTCTTAGTGTTCAAGTCCTCAGACATTGAAACTGCTGAAACAGAGGCATTGGTCAAGGATCTTTTCCTTGTAATGACCATATTCGGCTTCGATCGAAACAGAGAATAAGAAATGGCAAACGCGCTTTGCATGAAGTGCTTCTTGTGTACCACAGAGCAGCGCAATCCTTTCAATGCAAAACTACGAAGTCTGTCTACAAAGGAAGATTGCACAGATCTATTTGTAAGAGATGCTGAAAACCGGCGCGAGGTGAAATGGAATACCGTACACGTTGCACTGTTAAATTTCGTACGAGGAATCGCGGAAGCCCACTAATGCACATGACAGTGCCCTTCGACCTTGGTGAATGCTTACAGCCATTCCATTCGTAAAGTTGAAGGAGAGACTGTAAGCACCAAGGCTTGAACAGCTCATCTCCGTCCCGTTACAGAAGCACCCATCCTGGAAACTGAAAGTTTTGACTCGCCTTCGTGCTCCGTTGAGCTTCCCTTCTGCCACAGTAGTTCTTTGTGGTGAAAGACGATTTATAGTTGGACCGTGTACAGCTGCAGCAATCCACAACATGAGTAAGTAGTCTACACTGTCGATGTGTTTCTTTGCCGAATATCACTCAAGTTTGTTACTGACACTATTTGTTCAGGTTCCCACTCGGGTTTTAAACCAAAGTCTGTCCTGAAGCAGTCGCCGGTCAAAAGCTCAATACCAGTCGTTCCAAAACATGGCACGGTAAGTGTGCATTTCAAATTCCTGGCCTCAAACCGGGCTGCGACTCCTTTGGAATCGTTCTGACATGCTTCTTCTCGTCACGTTGGTTGGAATAAGGAAACAGTAGAGCAGCTCCGAGACATTTTGAAGTCAAAGGAAATGGAATTGGAAAACTTGCAAAAGAAAAAAATCGAGTATCAGGCTCGGCTGGATAGGGTTGCATTCATTCTCAAGTCAAGCGAAAACTGAAACTGCGCCTTTGTTTTCAGATTGCGTAGTTTTATATTGATTCCGATTTCGTATCCGAGGACGGCACGTGCGTTGTTCGAGACACCGGTCGGGCCTGAGCAATATGCGACGTAGAAGTTGTGTTCCTTCGATTAGAAACCTACCGAATCACTTTAGGCGACTTCTGTAGCCCCTCTAGAGTTCAAAGTAACTTGCGATTGATGGCGATGGCGTTTCTGATAACGATATATATCACAAAAAGTGTACTCTGCCACCTAAATGAACATTCACCTTACAATCGGTTTGTCTATTTCATGGGCTGTTGTACTCCGTCTTTTATTAAACTGATGCTTCGGTATCCGTCCCCTTCGAACACCCCTCCTTCCGACTTTCAACTTTAGTGAACACATATTATTCGGGCTTTTTGCTCAAAACTGCTGCATGATGTGCTCTGAAACAACGCATCTCACTCGCGGAATGCTTTCTAACCCTCTTTCCCTTTGTCAGGGCAGGCTGAACACTACATTACCCAAGAAATACTCTAGCATTCTGCACGGCAGATTCAGGTATGAAGGAAACTATGCCAGTCAGGCCAGATTCACCAATCAATGCAATGTCAGCTGACATTTGCATCAGCAACCGTGAAACAAAACCTTTTCGGCGGGAAATTTGCAGTCTTGATATGTTCTGCCAGTTTTCAAATGCCTGGCTGAGCCGCCGAAAACCGGTTTCTCGAGCTGAAGCAATATCTACTGTAGTGTCTCAGACGTGGTGGAGAACTTCGATGAAGCGCGTCAAGAGTGGACGCAGCATACTCTGATGATTCAAAACCGCTCCTATCCTTGCCAAAGCTTTTCTGTTCGACGCGCTTCCGCCGTTTCTGTCAAGAAGTCCCTGAAAACTACATTCTAGCTTCTGTTATCATGGCCCAGGTGCAGAAATTGGTGGAGAACGCAGTGAAAAATGTCGTTGACGATCTAGAACAACGCCTTGACTCGGAGATAGATCGTCTGAATAATCTAGAAGATGATGATTTGGAAGCAATTCGGCAGAAGCGTTTGGCGGAGATGAAGAAAGATGCAGAAGAAAAGGCGATGTGGCGGAGAAACGGGCACGGAACAGTCCACCGCATCACTGAGAAGGAGTTCTTTTCACGGGCAAAAGAGTCGAAACGCATGGTTTCCATCGTGTATAGGCCTGGCTCGAACAGATACGCGGAAGATTTGTTGGATCATATTAGTAGGATAGCCCAACGTCACCTGGAGACTTTATTTACCTCGATGGACGCGGAGAAGGCCCCGTTCTTGTGTGAAAGGTTAAAAATCCGTGTTTTGCCTTCAATAGTACTTGTCAAGGATTCGGAGATTGACCAGGTTCTGTTGGGCCTTGATCAAATAAGCACTACCGGAAAGTTTACGACGGCAAGTATTGAGAAGCGATTACATTCGCTTAAAATGCTGACGAACACGGACGTAGCGGATGATGAGTAGATGCAATTCTGCAATCTAAGATCTGTAATAGTTAAGGACACTAAGAATCCGAAACGTCCAACATATGACCTTCATGTCTGGCCGAGATCAGCATATTTCTCCACTCGCAAAACGATGAGATTGAGTCTTATTACAATTCTTGACCTTCAGTTTGTTTCGCTGTCAAGCACGCAAAAAGCAGTTTGATCGCTTGTACAGTATGCTGCGCACACCATCGCGAAGAACTATCTCAATTCTACTCATCGTTACAGTATTGAACTCTAAAACCTCTTTGCTTACATGCAGCCCATTATACACTTCGTTCTTCCTTTTCACGGGAGTTGCGCTGAAACAAGAGTTAGTAAAAAGATTTTGCAAGGATTGAATGTGAGAACGGCACTGGTACACTGTCGCTTGTCTATGTGTCATTATCTGAAAGGTTGAGAAGTCAGCTAGTAGTATTCAATGTCATAGAGCCAGGGACTGGTTTGGGTCCAAGCGGATTGGGTGCATCTTCTTCGCGAATCGGTGTGATGCTGTTTTGTGCTACTTGTTGCATAAGATGATCTGCTAGAACCAACGCTACCATGGACTCGACCATTGGAACTGCTCTCGGCAAAACACATGGATCATGTCGGCCTTTCCCTCTCAGTTCAGTCTCTTCTCCTCCTCGTGTAACTGTCTTCTGAATCCTCCCAATAGTGCTCGTGGGCTTGAATGCCACCCTGATTACGATTGGTTCTCCATTGCTTATTCCACCTTGTACGCCTCCACTTCGATTCGTAACAGTTCTCGTTCTTCCGTCATCGTCAATGTAAAACTCGTCATTATGCTCGATGCCTGTGAGCATAGTCCCCCCAAAACCGCTACCGATTTCGAAACCCTTGGAAGCCGGCAGACTCATGCACGCCTTCGCTAGATCCGCCTCTAGCTTATCAAAAACGGGAGAGCCCAAACCAGCGGGTACGTTTCTTGCTACAACTTCAATAGTTCCTCCAACGCTATTCCCCGACTTGCGAATTTCATCAACGTAGGCAATCATCTTCTCTGCCGCAACTTCATCGGGGCATCGGATAATATTGGAGTCCACTTGTTCCATAGTGACAGTGGTTGGATTGACCAAAGGTGCTTCGATGTCGCGGACACGCTTTACATAACCTACTATGTCGACACCCGCATACATCTTCAATATTTTTCGCGCAACGGCTCCAGCTGCCACTCGTCCAATCGTTTCTCTCGCAGAAGACCGCCCACCGCCAGCAACGGCTCGAATTCCATACTTGGCGTCATATGCTGCATCAGCATGTGACGGACGGTAGGAAACAGCCATTGTATCATAGTCTTGACTACGTTGATCTTTATTGCGAACAAGCATTGCAATGGGTGTTCCAATTGTAATTCCATCAACGACACCAGACAGAATTTCAACAGCGTCAGGCTCGTTCCTGGGGGTAACAATGCGGCTCTGCCCTGGTCGACGGCGATCAAGATCGTGCTGAATTTCATCCCTATGCAACGGGAGTCGCGGGGGGCATCCATCGACAGTTACACCAACTCCTCCTCCGTGACTCTCACCCCAGGTGCTAATCCTAAAGACGCGGCCAAACGAATTTCCCAGACCCATAATGATTCGTCGGGATCGCCGTGCTTGACGTGGTTTGACAGCTTCATATTGGATTCGTAAAGCACTCCCGGGGAATGAGCTCGGCGCAATAGAACATTGAACAAACGCACTCATCGGGCGAGAAACTGTGCCTGAAACTTTGATACTCCGTAGTCTGCTTTCATCAGATGTTGTGTTCGTTCGGTGGACATATGACAAAGCTATTTACACACATGAGAAAGTGCAGAAGCGACACGGCGTAGCCGACGTTTGGGGCTAGAGGTGAAAATACACGGCGTGCGCGTTGTATGAAACTTAGCCAATTAAAATGACGGGGGTCAGATGCATATGCGCTGGAGTACCTTGAATTATCGCATCTCATTTTATCTTTTTCATCCAATCTTAACCTCGTACTCAAAACCGCGTCCTCGGTATAGTCCGGGGCTCAGGTAGGTCGCTCTTCGCCCAATCGTATATAGCCAAGTGAGACCAAACGCATGTCGATGTACAAGATGTGAAGCTCAGAAAGCTACGCCGTTCCCCGCCCAAATTGAAATCATTAACATCGATAAATTTCTTCGTTGCATTTCATTGCATCTCATTAGTTTACTATCTTATTTATTCTTGTAAACTCCATATTCTTTCGTACAATAGATTTTTTCATTGTGAAAGAAGACCAACCATATGTTACTTATTTTTAAAAGCACATCATCCGACATATTATGCGAACTATTTGACGATCCACTAATTAAAAATACAATGATATTTCTCTCAATGAACAATAAGATCCTTTTCAAAATGGTATGATTGACACCAACTCCAAAATGCCCAAACTATGCGATCGTATTCACGATGAACTATAAAATTTGGGAAAATAGACTGCCTACATGTAGTAGCTTGATTTCAAATCATTCACAAGCATGTGTACAGCATTTAACAAGAAGAAGAAAAATTTTTTACGTCTATTTTGTTCGTACACAGCTCTGAAAATAGTTCCAAGCTCTGTTTTGACCATATCAAATCAGCGCTAAGAAACGTGGATCCAGAGATGGAAGTTCAAATAGTGGTTTAGGGCTTTGCAGTAGCACTTTCGAACTATTCAAAGATAATGGACACTCTCAAATGCATTGATGTCTTGAATAGTTTGAAGCAGTTGTCTACTTCACACTTTAGTTATTCGTCGAACCCGGTTCATATCGTTTTTGTAACGCTGAACTTAACAATGAACACTGAGGGGTGCGCATTTTCAAGCGCTACGTTGGCTACAATGATAACCCGAAAGAGCACCAGATTCTTAATTTTTGAGCCCCAAAAAGGTCATGAAACTATTGAAAGATGGGTTCAAATACATCGTTCTCGATGTGACGCATAGAGCTGTAGGATTATGACAGAACTACTTATTGAATGTCGCAATTTGTAAGAGTCAGAAAGAAAGTTTTGGCTGTGAATGCTATGTGATTTCCGTAGATGCAAAGGTGGCAGTCGATACTGCTTTTGCTTAGAAGAAAACGTATAATACCTGGTATAACTCTGCGCTCTTTGAGCTTTAGAGAAGGATATCATTTTTATAAGTCACGTTCAGATTCTTATGGTTGCAATTATGAAAACGATCATTGATGGAAGTCGATCGTCTACAAATACGCCCGCTCAATGCTTTGTATTTGAACACTTAATTGTCTTTGCTATGAGTCATCATTCGTACCACATGGCAACCTCTTATATCATGTATTACGCCCGTTAATTATGTTTTAATGTACTCTATTTATACATCTATGTACCTCATGTTTGTAAACATTGTGAGATAGCGCCGAAAGGCGTGTAAGTTTCCTAGAGGCGCGATCCGTGCGGAGTCCGTAAGCGTGGCGTGCGTGTCACACGAGGCCGGTCGGGGAACGGTGACGCGTGGAGACGAGCGCCAGTACCGGGCGGTCGTAGGGAGACTAGGCGGTTGGGAACGTCAGGAGCGATCGAGGTACGCGCGAAGAGTCCGAACGGCTTGTAAACCTGTAGATATCCCGTGCGGAGTAACGCTTCAGGTCTGCTTTAGAAACGATACTTAGACTAGGACGGTGGTGCTTACCCTTTACTGTTTGGAGGGTGGCGGGGAGCGGAGGTGCATAAGTAGTGTGCACCTCCGAGCTGCAATCCGCATTACAGTCCGTGGTGGCGCCTGCACCCACGTGGCGGAAACATCACGGGGTGGGGTGCACCAACTACCTACAACTATGCTACGTGTTAACCTACTGTACATGTCCGTCCGGTGTGCCATCTTCGCACACGTGTGCGACCAGGCCACTTGCACTCAGTCCTGACCACGCCCTTCTTACCTGACAACCCGCTCGGATTCACTATACTACAAACATCTGCGACCTCGTGCTTGCAGCAATTGTGTACTCTGTCCTACACTGTGTGTACCTAGTTCTACACCGCAAGTCTAATCATTCTTAGTTATGGGCCCAGCGCCCCAGTCCAATCTGCCTTCCCGGCCCAAGTTCTCCTGGGATGCCAATTCTCCTCCATGGACTGATGGCAAAGGTGACCAGGAAGAATACCGTGATGCTGTGAAGCTCTGGCAAACGTTTCATAATGCACTACCAGCTTCGAACAGCAACAAGATTCCAATTGCACTTCAGGCTGTATGTCTTAAGTCGCAACTGTATGGCCGTGCAAAGGACCTTTGCTCCGGAATTGCTGATGGCCAGTTGACGGAAGATGGCTCTGTGGATCATCTGGTAGGAAAAATTTACCAGAAGGACGCTCTCTCTGTAGTCAGTGAGGCCTATCGCGATTTCAACCAACTCCGGAATACTCGTAGAGGCAACACAGAGACTATGAAGAACTTCGAATCCCGTTTCTCTGCGCAAGTTGCAAAGTTCAACTCCATCTCTGCAACGACTAAGCTTCCAGAGTGTATTACGGCGCTAATGCTGCTATCCAACTCTGCAATTGACGACTCTCAGCGGGTCTCTGTCATGGCAGCAGCTGCACCTTCCGATGAGAACCTGAATTCTCAATCGTCGAATGTTGAGTTTCTGAGCTCTATCACGTATCAGTCGGTGGCCTCCGTAATAAAGCAGTGCGACAAGACTTCGCATGCCCTGAGTGGTACTGTACCGCTTACTGCTAGTTCTGCTGGCACCACGCAACACCGCGAACAACAGCGCTATAGCAAGAACAGTTCTGGTTACCGTTACAAAGGACAGTCTCCTTCAATGAAATATCCTTGTGACATATGCGGCAAATACGGTCATTGGAAACGTAACCATAACCCTGACGGCTCACTACCTCATCATGTCAAGTCGTTCGATGCACCAGCTACATCATCTGCTTCGCGAGCTTCTGGATCGCGCCCTGACCATGATCAAGAAAGGAGAGACAAGTCGCAAGGGGAGACAGTGTCGTTTAATATGGCTACTCTGACTAGTTCATCAGCTAGTACCGGCAAGTCACCTGTCAAAGTTGGACCTCTACTTGACGACGGAGCACTGTACTCTGCAATTGGCCTTATCGAACTGAATCTACTTGCTGACCATATAGGGATATCGCCCAATCCCAAGCTCGATGCTATTCCCAAAGCACTCGATGGACATACACATTGGCAGTATGGAGTCGGTGAACACTCCAGTCCGGCACGCTGCATCCTAGGATCTATTGTCATCACTGCGACATCTGACCAAGGTAGACCAGTCCGTATCACCCACCTTGTCCTGGATGGATCTTCTCAGTGGGTCATAGAAAGAAATGTAACTCGCAACGCCAACATCGAGCATATTGGAAGAAATGCATTGGTCTTCCTGGCTGATGGTCATAGAGACCATACATCTATAATCAATGAAAGTTTCTTAAGCTACATAGCTCTAGATCGGTTTACCTCTCATTGTAACAATGGTTCTACACTGTCATGCCTCTCAGCAATCACTCTCGATAATGCACCATGGCTTGAGGTCAAGAAGATTATAGACAAAGTCCACAAGCACGTTTGTGGTCATGCAAGCTATACATACTACAAGCTCCTCCTCGAGAGAAACGGATTTTGGAATGAAACCATAGCTTCCTACCTCAAGGACATGGTCAATCGCTGCACGGCTTGTCGGAGCACATCGGTCCCGCAGCCCAGTCGTAAGGTTTCAATCAGTTCTCTGTCAAAGAAATTCAACGAGGTTCTCTGTGTTGATCATCTCTATCTGGATGAAATACTACTAATGCATCTGATGGATCTCATCACACGATATTCGAGCGTCTATGTAGTTACCTCGACAAATCTCTCAGAAGCTGTTGTTGGCTTTGAAGCTTCATGGGTATCACAATTCTGGTACCCTGACTCTATTCGTGCAGACAAGGCATTCCAAATAGGTGCATTCAATAACTACACCAAGAAGCTTGGAATCCCAATTCACCCAGTGCCTCCTGGTAGGCACTCCAAGAATGCAATAGAGTCTAAACACAGCATCATCCGTAGCGTCTTTATTCGTCTAAAAGAAGCTGCTGGCGCGGACTTCGATCCAAAGCTCGCAGCATACAAGGCTGTGTCAATCTCAAATGACCTCTATGGCAACGACACTATGTCTGCATTCGAACTAGCCAAAGGCTTTTCTAGCCCTATCGTGGCAAAGCCTATCGAAACTGTAATCCCGGATGATGTGCTCAATGCTCGTGACCAGCTTAAAGCTCGTCGCAAACTGGCGCTTGTTTTGCGCTCGAAGGCAGTGACCGAAGTGCCAATTGCAGCTGGTGATCTGATAGAAGTATACCAAAAGAAAGAATTTGAGAAGAGAGGAAAATGGTCCGATCCCAAACCGGTCCTCTCTATCAACCAGCATGCACGTTCAGTGACTGTACCAGGACGCAAAAATCGAGAAATCACTGTTGCATTTGAAGATACTCGCCCAGCGCTGCCTCAAGAAAGCTTCGCCCAACTAGTACAAGATGGTATTGACTCGATATCCGAGATTTCAAGTGACCATTGTACTGCTTTAAAGGCACAGGCTGAAATGAACACAGATGTCAACTTTGAATGCTCTGTACCAAGTGACACTGCTGTTGACTTATCTCAAGGTTCGTCTGATATCAACACACCTGTTGATGCACCTGTTGATGATGACTTCTCTACTGAATCCTCAAACGTTGAACCCTGTGTAGGAGACAATATCTCTGTTCTCTGGCCCCTTGAAGAACAATTCTTTCCTGGTACTGTCCACTCGGCAACAGAAGATGGTCGTCTAAACATACCCTATGATGATGGGGATGTAGAACAACTTGAAATGGAGAAGGAGGTATGGAAGTTTACTGAAACACTCCCAGCCAGTTCTGGTACAGTGGCACAACTGGGAGTCACAAGCACTGAGAACTCAGTCCTAGAAGCCATTCTTGACCATTTTGGGAACAAACCATTTCTAAGGCACCACGCACAAGGGTTTGACCAATACCCTTTTGTCAACGCCTACAATGCAGAGGAAGATACATTTCTCAAGACTGTTCGCCCGGTCACACACGAAGAAGTTCCTCCGAACTCCAATTTTATCAGCAGTCACACCTTATACAAAGTGAAGACTAATGATGATGGGTCTCTCAAGCTTAAAGCACGTATTGCACCACATGGGAACGAGGACGATTTGAAGAACGTCTTGAGCAAAGACTGTACCACATGCCCACCCACAGGACTTCGGATCCTCGAATCAATTGCATCTCTATTCGGCTGGATAATCCACAGGGCTGATGTGAAGGGTGCGTTTCTGCAGACAGGGGAGGCTCAAAGAAACGTCTATGTTCGCCCACCCAAAGAAAGCCAAATGAAATCGACTCATCTTTGGCTACTTCTGACAGCTGCCTACGGCCTTGTCAATGCAAATGCCAAGTGGCAGAACCAGTCCGATAATGTTATGTTTGACATTGGACTCAAGCAGTCGACCCATGTTCCTCAGCTTTTCTTCCAGAAAGAAAACGGAAGGCTGGTATTAGTTGTTGCTAAAATAGTTGACGACCTGAAAGCTGCAGGCGATGGCGACCGTGTGAAACGCTTTATGGCGTAGTTTGACAGACGATTCAAGTTTGGTAATGTGATGCAAGGACCAGGCAAACTCCGATTCTTTGGCTTCAACACTGTTCAAAATGGCGACTTTTCCATTGAGACAGATGCGGACGATAAGATAAACTCTGTATCTGATTATCCGTTTTCTAGGCAACGCCGCAAGCATTTTGATGAGCCACTCAATCAGCTTGAAAAGTCTGTGTTTGCCTCCACAAATAGTTCGCTTGGATGGATCGGAACTGCGGCTTCACCATTTTGCTCATTCTATGCCAGCTACCTGCAGCAAAAAGCCCCTGATCTAAACGTGTGTCACCTTGTTGAACAAGTGAATATAGTTCGCAAGCTGAAGAAGCTCGGAACAACTATTGCTTACCCTAGACCAACAGACAAAAATCAGTATGAACTCAGCGTTCTAGTGTTTTTAGATGCGTCACGGACAGATGAATGTGGCCAACTTGGAGTTCTAACTGGTTTGCTTATCGGTGAGATGAAGAACAACTCGATTTATCATGCCATATCGTGGTTGTCTCACAAGTCAAAGCGCGCGGTCAAAAGCATACCTGCTGCAGAGATTTTTGCTGCCTCGGAAGGGATTGACGAAGGAAAGACAATCTCTAAGGCATACTCGGAGCTTCTTGGCATGGAAATCAAGTTGAGACTTGCTGTGGACTCTAAGGACTTGTTTACTTCACTATCGACACAGAAATATTCTATCGACAAATCGATTCGTGGTGATGTTAGATGCGTCCGTTTTGAATTTTAGACTGGTGCTGTTGATAAGATATCGTGGGTTCCCGGTCATTCCAACCTGGCAGATCCGCTTACCAAGAAAGACAGCTCTCTGACAGATGCTCTTCAACTGAGTCTGTTCAGTGGCAGACTTTGCTTCGATTTACAGGACATTGCTGAGACGAAGCATTCGAAGAAAAACTTTGGCTGAAAGGGGAGGAATATGAGAACGATCATTGATGGAAGTCGACCGTCTACAATACGCCCGCTCAATGCTTTGTATTTGAACACTTAATTGTTGTTGCTATGAGTCATCATTCGTACCACATGGCAACCTCTTATATCATGTATTACGCCTGTCAATTATGTTGTAATGTACACTATTTATACATCTATGTACCTCATGTTTGTAAACATCTGCGACCTCGTGCTTGCAGCAATTGTGTACTCTGTTCTACACTGTGTGTACCTAGTTCTACACCGCAAGTCTAATCATTCTTAGCAATAATCTTACAGTTTAACATCTTTTAAGAAATTGAGGTCTTTGAATACCGCTCAATTACCTATTGTCTATACAATCACTGGCCTCATATGAGGCCAGAATTAAAACATCGATAATTTCTGTTATCTTTATCAATTTCCTTAAATTTTTGTGCCTAGACGTTTTCAACACTCTCTTTCTCTCAGAAGTCAACCTCGAAGATCACGAACAATCGTCCAAAATCAGTACAAAACATCATATTCACTTCATTCTTTCACAATCTATCAAAAATGTCATCATAATTAGATCCCCAACGTCTATTGGGAAACCAAATAAACTCCCACGCACGTCTTTATACATCAAAGAGCGAGTCAAAACTGTTTTTTGTCATGCATTGAAATGAAATACACGTAAGTAAAATTGTTACAAGATTTGACGTGATTCTCAAAAAAATCGCGATCACACCTTTGTTTTTGCTTTCTCTGGTCTTTAAAAGATGTGAACTCTCAGAACTTGTAATATGAAATCCGAGAATCATGTCACGGTTCAAAACTATATTCAAGGAGCCTTCAAATCGAACATGTAAATAAATAGCCCTGCTTTTACTAACAAAGATTCAAGAAATCAACAGCAGCATATTTCCATGGATTAAAATGACATTTAAGCAATGAATGCGTCGAGGTTTTTACTGTGTCAAATAATGACATGAAAGATAGCTTTGTGGATGTTTTGTCGACTAAGGGGTCAACAAAAAATGTATTTTTGACTCTAAATGTTTCAGTGTGAAGGCATCAATGGAAAGCCATGGTTACTGTTGAAAATGTTATCTCCGAAATTAATGCGCTCTAGAGCTTTTCTCCATATGAATTCTTCATGTCGATTTTTCCTGTAGCTCATTTTGAATAAATATTCCGATCTTAGAACTCTCGGCTGGAACGAAGAAACTTAAAACAGACTACAAGGGGTAATTTTTTAAGATGTTTTTGTTTAATGGTATTGGTGACCTGCATTGAATTCTCAAATAGAAGATCACTCTGGTCTAAAGACACATTTTAAAAATGTATTGACGCCCCGCATCTCGAGGAGATCATGTCTATGAATCAGTATTAATGATGACTGTTGGCGATTCAGCCATTAATGTTTGTAGTTGAATTTGTAGCGACCGTTTATTACTTGCCGCGTTAGTCTATTTAAGCAATGGGCTCTATTTGCAGGTAGTAGGAACTCGGAAGTGGAGGCGATCATAGTTGTGCGATAGTTATTAAAACTGTTTACACTGTTCGGATTCTAAGTTATGGGCCCAGCCCCTAATTCAACCAGTTCTGACTTGCCTAGTCGTCCTCGTTTTTCTTGGGATTTAAAGCAGGCCCCTTGGACGGATGGAAAAGGCGATCAAAGTCAATATGCTCGAGCAGTTAAGTTGTGGCAAGTTTTTCATGACGAACTCCCAGCCAACAACAGTAACAAAATTGCTGTTAATCTCCGTGGTATAATGTTGCTTTCTCAATTGTACGGGAGAGCGAGAAGTTTGTGCTTGAACATTCCAGATGATATAATTAAGAGCAAAGATGGCGCGGACGCCATTGTAAATGCAATTTACAAAGGGGATGCTTTGGCCGTTGTTAGTGAAGTCTACTCAGATTTTTTGGATCTTATGAATACCAAGCGAAACATAAATGAGTCGTTTCGTAACTTTGAGCAAAGATTTGAAGCTCAGGTGGCCAAGTTTAACGGTCATGCTTTACTTGGTTCATATATGTTTCCTGATTCCTTGGTTGCTTTCATGTTAATGGCAAACGCAATTGTATATGGAAATCAAAGAATATCTATTCTCGCAGCTGCCACCCCAAAAGATTCTACACTTAATACGTCTTCTTCTACCTCTGATTTCTTGAAATTGCTAACCTATGAAGCAGTTTCTTCTGTCGTGAGACAATGCGACAAGCCTAAGGATACGAAGGAACAAATTTTACACTCCGTCATTCAGGCCAATTCTGGAAGAACGCACGGTGCTCAGAAGTCACAGGGAAAGAAAACACTTTCAAACGAACAACTGGCTGATTTGAAGTCAAATTCTCAGTGCCATAAATGCAAAAAAATCGGTCATTGGGCTAAAGAATGTCCAGAAGATGCTTCTGGTAAAACATCATCTGATACCGCATCCAATATAAGACAGAACACACTATCATTTAACATGGTTCAAATTTCAGGTGCCGAAGAGAGTTCTTTTAATTGTATCGGACCACTTCTAGATGATGGTGCCCCGTACAGTGGTATGGGATTGGATGAGTTCCTTCTAATCCAACCACTCATCCTACCAACCTGGACCGGTGAGCTTCTTCTTCTCCCCGAAGCTATTAAAAATCGCCCTTACTGGCAATACGGATCTGGAAATCATCGTAGTTCATCCAGAAAAATTTTGGGTTCCATCAATCTTGATGTTTTATCCGATAATGGAGTAATTGTGAAGATGCGTCATCTTCTCATCAGCGGGTCTTCACAATGGGTGATTGGGAGAAATGTTACTCGATTTTGTAACATTATCCATATGGGTGGAAACATTTTGCAGTTCGACCTGGGTGATGGTTGTTTAGATACTGTTTCTCTCGTGAATCACGATTTTCATTGTTTTGTCCCGTATGAACGCTTTCTGAGAGATACTGCTGGGTCGAGTTTAATGACTAGCTCCGTTTTCTTTTGTGCTACCGCACAAATCAGTGATGAAGCTAAAGGTCTTTCATGGGCTAAAAGGAAGGCCATTGTGGATAAAGTTCATCAGCACGTTTGTGGTCATTCGTCTTTTTCTGATATCAAGCTTTTACTTGAAAGAAACAAAGTTTGGAATAATGATGTTCAAAAGTATCTTGGATCGGTCATTGAAACGTGTTCAAACTGTCTCAAAACATAAGTTCTATGTCCAGGAATTCTAATGAAGTTGTTTGTTTCGACCACTTCTTTCTCGATGAAATTCCAGTCTTTAACGCAATGGATTCTGTTACACGTTACTCAGTTGGGTGTGTTGTTCCAGATACAAAGATTTCTCATGCAGTTTCCGCTTTCGACACTTTGTGGATATCTCAATTTTGGCAGCCAACCAAAGTTCTCTACGATCCAGGCTTTAATTGCGAGGAATTCAAGAGCTATCTAAAACGTCTCGGCATCTTATCCCAAGCTATTCCTCCAAGACGACACAATAAGAATGTAAATTGAGTCGAAACACAGAATACTGAGAGATATTTACTTGCGCTTGAAGAATTCTAACCCACGGCAGGAAAGCTCTGCGTTGGTTCAGCAGATGTTCCGTGTATCCAACGTTTTGTATGGAAACAATACTCTATCTGCCTATGAGCTTGCAAAAGGACACTCATATCCGATTCATCCAGATGTCAGGCCTAATCAAATTCCGGAAGATCTCTTTGCGGCACAGAACGCTCTTCAAGCCAAACGGAAGCTGAAACTGATTCTCAACTCCAAAAGTATTCAGGACAAACATGTTCATGTCGGTGATATGGTCGAATTTTTTGTCAAGCAAAGCCATCAGAAACGTGGTAAATGGTCAGAAGCTTTACCTGTTTTAAGTTATGATCATACTAATCGTTCGGTTTGTTTACCTGAAAAAAAAGGAAAGACTTTTTCGGCAGCCCTGGAAGACATTCGTCCAGCTATTTTGGACAATGTGCTGGCTAATTCTGTTCGTGAATCGATCGATATGCTAGATTCTGATTTGGAACTCGATATAGAACATTTGAGTTCTGATGAAACAGCTTTCGAAGAAAATGTTCTTCCTCCATCTCGAGATGCGGAGGAAGATGATTCCAACATCAACGATGTTGTCATGCCAAATGTGGGCGACAAAATCGAAGTTTTTTGGCCTATTGATGATACATTTTATCCTGGTACTGTCGGAGATTATGACAATGAGACCGACAAATTTCGTGTAGATTATGTGGATGGAGAAGTCGAAACATTGAAACTCCAAGATGAGCAATGGAAATTCTTGATTGATGAATCTCAGCTTTCAACAAACAAAGTACAACTTCTACCAGGCTTAGAGCTATCTAGTTCCGAACGAAATGCTCTTCGCGAATACTTTAATCATTTCAACTCGAAAGAATTTCTGCTTCATCAGGCTCAAGGTTTGCCTCAGTTTGTGACGCAAAATGCATACCACACTGAAGAGAACAACTTCAAGAAGATCGTCAAGGAGGTGCATGTATCTAAAATACCTGCCGATGCCAACATCATATCAAGTCATGTACTGTATAAAATCAAGATCCTGGATGATAAAAGTCTAATGTTGAAAGCTAGAATTGCACCACATGGTAACAAAGATAAGGAAAAAGATATGATCAAAAGCGACTCTGCGGTTTGTCCTCCTCTTGGAATACGTGTTTTACTTTCTATGACCAGAATTTTCAAGTGGAAATTGGCCAAGATTGATGTGAAGTCTACTTTTTTACAAACAGGAAGTGCTGAACGAGATGTTTATGTTGTACCTCCTCGTGAATGTAGAAACAGGTCGTTCTACTGGCTTCTTCTAACCGCTGCTTATGGTTTGGCTAACGCAAGTGCAAAGTGGCAAGATTGCAGTGATTCTTTCTTTTATGAGCTTGGATTTTTGCAGTTGCCATATATCCCACAGTTGTTCTATATGAAAAGTGGTTCCAGCAACGACATTCAAGTTCTTGCTATCAAGGTGGTCGATGATATTCTCATTGCCGGACCTTGCGAAGTTGTCAAATCTACTGTTCAAAAAATTAACGAAAGATTCAAACTTGGTACTATAGTGTATGGTCCTGGACAATTCTTATTTTATGGTTTAACGATTGTACAGGATGAAGATTTTTCCATTCTTATCCACGCTGACGAGAAACTTAATGCACTACAATCCTATCCTCTGGACCGATTTCGACGCCGTCAATCTGAAGAGCCTTTGAATGCAATAGAACTTTCTGCATTTAGAGCTCTTAATAGTTCCATTGGATGGATAGGAATTGTGGCTAGTCCATTCTGCTCCTTATACTCGAGCTTCTTACAGCAAAGAAGTGGAAAACCATGCGTAAGTGATTTGATTACCCAAATTAACAGTCTCAAAGTTTTGAAAAAGCTTGGAAGTTCTTCTTTGTTCAAACGTCCTGTCAATGACAAGTCGCATAGAATATCGATTGTGGTGTTTTCAGATGCAAGTCGATCAAATGAATGTGGACAACTTGGTTTCATTCTTGGACTCCTCATTGGAGAATTTGAGAGGAATTCTATATTTCATACTTTTCTCTGGAATTCAAACAAGTCCAGACGTCCCGTCAAGTCAATCGGAGCAGCGGAAATATTAGCAGCTGGATATGCAATTGACGAAGCCAAACTTTTGGCAGGCACTTACTCAACTCTTCTCAACATAGATGTTGATGTTATGGTTGCTGTCGATTCAAAGGATCTGTATGATTGTCTATCAACTTGTCACTGCCCTAGTGACAAAAGCATTCGCGCAGATGTAGCCGTTATCCGCTACGAGTTTGAAACGCATAATGTTAATCAAATGATTTGGATACCTGGTAGAATCAATCCAGCAGACCCTTTGACAAAGAGAGATAGCCCTTTGACTAAGCCGGTGCAGTTAATGTTGTACGAAGGTCAGCTGTCCGAAGATTTCACTCAAGCTCAGGTTCGATCCTCTGAGAAGTATCTTGGGTAAGAGTCTCTCAAAAGGAAAGAGAGAGAATATGAACCAGTATTAATGATGAATGTTGGCGATTCAGCCGTTAATGTTTGTAGTTGAATTTGTAGCGACCGTTTATCACTTGCCGAGTTAGTCTATTTAAGCAATGGGCTCTATCTGCAGGTAGTAGGAACTCGGAAGGGGAGGCGATCATAGTTGTGCGATAGTTATTAAAACTGTTTACACTGTTCGGATTCTAAATGTCACGCAATCGATTTGAACATATACGTCAATTTATTGTTTTCAGTGGCTCTGAAAACGATCAAATTTTAGGAAAAGACAGATTATCATGCATTACTGACTTCATGAAAGCTACAAATGACCATAGAAAACATTTTTTGTCGCTCTTACACACTTTGTGCGTGGAAGAAAGTATGTCACGTTTGTATCAACTTAGAGAGAAATGGACTGAAAGTTAACTTCTGCATTACACTTCTCTTGATAGAAAACTTGAAAATGATTGTGAAATTAAAACAATGTGTTGTGGAAGGATTGTAATTATTCTCAAAATAGAGATCACAATAAAAGCTTTGCAATCATATTTGAATCCTTCTGAATCGGAACGTGCGCATGGAACAGCTGTTATAAGGAGACTGGTCAAATTTGGTTCTCAACTGATCGAGTTGTTTTTGTGCCAATTCATATTTTGCATTTGTTGAAACAGCCGAAGAACTTTTCAAAAGAGGGATGCAATTTATTGCGGTTGTAAAAACAGCAACCAGAAGTTTTCCCGTGAAACATTTTTACGGAACTTTCGATGACGTTACGAGTCCAGCAGGTGTCAATAGTCGCGAAACTGCAAGAATTAATTCGAAAGATGATATCTGTGCTCTGGATGGACTCTGAGAGGAGATATTTCATCAGCACTTGTAGCAGTACCAAACAAAGAACTCCCATACCTCATGAAAGATGGAATGCAACTGATAGAATAACAACGAAAATACCACTTTCTATTGCTATTCCAGAGGTTTGCGAGGAGTACTATTCTTGTTATTCCATAATTGATAAGCGTAAAAGATCACTTCAAGATTATCTGAATATAGAAATGAAATTTGAAGTGAAGGAATGGTTTTTTAGATTGAATACTTCCTTGCTGGTAATGTGCGTGGTTGATGCTTGGAAGCTTTACAAGTGTGCATAAGGGAACAAATTTAATCTTATGCCGCACACTTCCTATTGTAATCTCGTAGACGGATTAATAGATAACAACTGGAATGCTATTCAAATTATGAAAAGAAAATTTAAGGAAGAAGATGAAATAGAAAACCCATATATGGCTAGTACCGGCATTCATTTAATGAAGACCAATCGGAAACGAACGAAATTAGATTGTTTTTTGACGTCTCAAACATATCAAGGACGATGCAAAGTCTGCAAAACCAATTACAAATCAAAATGTGTTTGTTCAAAATGGATAAAATAGAACGATATAGATGTTTATGTATGTCACAGCTGAACCGGTCGTGATGGTTTTATAGATCATCTGCGTGACATTCATCACATTTCGAGCAACATTTAGTCAACCACATTCATGTTCGTATGTCAACATGCGTTTTTAAGTCTTTTAGAGGCATTTTTTAAAGGTATAAAACCAAATTTCAAATCACCATAAGCCACCTACTAATTCAATCCGCGTTATTCAACTTGCTAGATGTAACATGGTCTCTGACGAAACAATTCCTTTAGCGGATGTCACCTTATTCTGTCTGCTGTTCAAGAGAAATAAAATGCATTGTTAGACCATAATAAGTTTTAGAAGTAGTAGAGCTCCGCTAGGAGTGTTAAAAGTGGCAAATAACTCAATCAGGTTTGAACACTATGCTTATCAGACTTCGATCTGTCTTGAAACGACTGAGCTGGTGTTACTGAAGACAGCTGTCCAATGAATGTACTTTGAAGCAGTTGTAACATGTCTAGAAAATTTGTGTTTTACTTAGAAAAAAGAATTCGCCGAGGCAGTGTAGACACCACCGTTTTTTACTAAATTTTCGAAAATTTGAACTGGCCTCATATGAGGCCCAGCTGGTCTCATGTGAGGCCAATCCTTCGGGCGTGTAGACACTAAATTACTATTTCAGCGTTCCAAATGTTTTTACGTCTCTGCTAGAAAAACTCAAAAATCGGGAAATTCTGCGCTCTGATGTACAGTTTGCGAAAAAATGTCAGGCAGAATATGCAAACTGTAAGCCTTAAAGCCGACTTATGAGTCGTTGACCAGTCTGCTTTGCGTCTGTCGTTATATCGCTCTTAAAATGCAGTGTAATAATTTCCTAGTCATCATCAAATTCTACGACCTAAGTGCCCAATGCACAGAGACTGTCATAGAGGAAAGAAAGGCAAGAAGTCCTTTTAGAAAATCCTCAAAAATCCATGAGGATGTGTAGTGCAACGCCAAGGGCGGCGGAAACACACGAAGATGTCCGAGTCTTCCTCCAAGGAGGGTAGCACGGCGACGGAGCCTCTCCGGAGTGAACACGACTAAGTCGTGGTGTAAGGCCGAGGTTCACCGGCACGCCAAGCGGGGAGAGTGCGGGATGCTTGAAGGGAGCAGACCAGGTATGAGCTGTTTTCCACGAGAGTGGGCAAGCGATAAAGGGGGGACCACCCAGTGGGGGCGATCGGGGGCATGGGCCACGAGAGCCAAAAGAAATATGTAGCAAACCCAATACTGGGGCGAGAACACGGCAGTGATATGAAAGATATACACGCTAACAGCGGTGAGTCTCCTGTTGACTCAGGGTGGATAAGTCTACCGTTAGTAACGCGGCTTCACCTCCGTAGAGTGTGGAAGACTCGCGAAAGCGGAAAAGACTTAGAGCCAAGAACCCTGGTTGGGGAGGTCTACTAAGTGTCAGGGCGAGATCGCCCTGGCACTATATAGTGTAGAATACTGTAAAGAGCTCCCTAACCTAGTGTAATAAAGCTAAATAAATAGAGAAATATCCAGCTATGCTGTGCCAACCTGTCCTGGGCCACCCGTGGTACACGTGGGTAAGTCACACCCAAATCGGGGCCACGGCGCACGGCCGCCGGTGCACTTCGCGTACAACGCGTATACACCTGGCTACGCCAGCCTGCTAGTAGCGGTACTACTCATATATCTCACAAGTATCGCCCGAGGCGGAAAAACAACCAAGTCCTGGAAAACGGCCCTCACGAGGGTTGCACTTCAGGATGTAGTGACTTGATCATAGATGTCGCCTGAATGTGACCTCGTCTTCGCTGTACGTAAACGTTTCCATTTATGCCCATGCAGATGCACAGATGATCAAATAAACTATTCCACCATTCCATTTGCTTCTCGCCATTTTTCTACATTCTTCAACACAAACTCTTGAGAAGGTAATGGAACCAGTGCGAGGTTGCGGCGGTAATGATCCAACGTTGCAATTGGCAGCATTTTCGTCAAAGCCTTAGCTAGATTATTTTCTGATGGTGTAGATTCTATACTTATAACTCTTCTCTGAATCATCTCCTTAACATATCAATACCGAACTGATAGGTTTTTCACATTTCGAATATCTTGAACTTCCATCTTCTACTATATGTTGCGCAGATATTCCTAAAATACAGTAGTTTGATTTGAAATAGGTGCTACATCTTCTTCAAGAACTTTCTGAACCAATACAGCGATCCTTATTCATTTTGGTAATGCAAAGACCTCTGCCTCACATGTCGACAGTGAGCTCCACGGCTGTATCTTCGATATCCATAACACTGTAGAGCCACGCAGTTGAATAACCAATCTACTACGCGATTTGCGAGAGTCTTTTTTTACTCCAATCTGCATCAAACAACGACGAAATTGTTGTGGTATCGGTCTTATAAATGGAAACAGCCATATTCAATGAGCCCTTTAAATAACGCAAAACGTGTTTAACTGCTTTCCAGTTTGGTAGTCTTGAACAAGACACATACTTTGTTAGTCAGAAAAGAGCGGTGCTGATGTCTGATCTTGTTCGAGTGGAAAGAAGCAACAATTTTAACATCTTTTCGCGGTACGGGACACCCTCTATTTGATGTTTCTCAACATTAGATGGAGTCTGAAAAGGTTCATATAGTTCATGCGTCAGCGAAAGTAAACTGTGTAAAGGCTTGCAGATCACCATTTTGGTGTCCTCCAATATCTTCAACATTAAATCCTTTTGTCTTAACATGATCTCATTGTTTGATTCGTAGATTTGCACTCTGAGAAACATGCTACTGCGTCCTAAGTCTTTGAATTGGTACTTCTTTATTATCTAAGATTTTATTTCCAATACTGATATAATCTCCCCAAGTATGACGATATCGACGATGTCGTCAGGTAAAACAACAGAATTCTCCCGAGAGTACTTAGTGCACACAAAATCTACTTCCAATCTGTTTCAGACCAACTCTCTTCAAGAACAACGACAAAGTGTGGTACCACAGTTTGGGATTCTTATGAATTCCATAGAGAGATGTTTGTAGCTTTTCAATGTCACTATTAACCCAAGCGGTCTCTTTAATATGTGGGGACCGGACATTTTTATCAATACTTTTTGGTAATGGACCATTCAAAAAACGCCATTACCATCAACATGCTTCTAATTCCATTCTTTCAACATGCGTACAAACAAAAGGATTCGGAATACTTCAAATCCCGCTCCAGCTGCACAGCATTTTTTGGTTTCCACAATGCTCAATTTCTGTAGATGCTTTCGGGCGACCAGCCTGGAACTAAATAGTTGTTGATTACCATGTTCTTCTCTTCTCAGACGTAGAATTAGTCAAGGGGGTAGTGCAGAATTCGAAGGAGCGTCTGTGGTGACGCTGTAGGTCTTGACCCCTTTGATGTTTTGGAACTTCTTCAAGATCGCCGCTTTCGAGAAGGGCTAATCTGGAACGGCATGAGCCTCCTTGACAATGGTTTTATCTGAGGTGCAAATAGTCCTTGGCATTGCGGGGGTGGCTCTTGATAGCAGATTGTTGCGATGTGAAGACGTCTGCTCAGGTTCGAGAGTTTCTGCGACATTCTCGCTTTCATTATCGTACTTCGTTCCATCATAAGTTGAGGGATGCTCTGGATGGAGGTTTTGTATGCTCAGAACATCTCCAATCTCATCATGGTCACTACTTCCTTCCTCATCGATTGAATTATCTTCAGATCTTTTATCATCATTTTCGTGTGAGCTGCTCTCTTCTGAACGTTTTGTAGACGATTCCTCGCTGTCACAAACTGTAGAAGAGACCACATATTGTTCCAAGGATTAAAAGCTTGATGGTTGCACAGCACTCAGTCCAGGGAATTCTGTCTCAAAGAATTCTACATGTTTCGAGAGAAATGTCCCTCAGTCTTTGGGACCCTTAGAGATACTAAACCCTATATGTCCTAGATTTATTCCGGAAACCATTCTGGTTACCATCTTTTTCCATTTCTTCTTTGATGTTTGAAGCAAAGCACGACATCCGAATGGTCTAAGATGCTTTTTGTATGGGTCAGAGATGTTACCCATTAGTTCATATGGACAACTACCAATAGTACTGTGTGGAACTGAGTTTCTTGAGTCAACAACGTGTTTGAAGTCATACGAACAGAACCGGAATTGTAGCTTTGCTTCAGAGAGGCAAGTGCGGGCGAGCGCTAGAATCACTCCCTGCGTTCTCTCCACGAGTCCTTTTGAGGCTCATGTGTACAAAGTTGAAGCCTGAACTGGAACAATTAATTTGAGCAACTTTTCTTTGGCTTTTAAAAGCTCCTATTGTAACGCAAGGCCTGGTAGGTCAGCGTACTGGTCTCAACCTGGGGTAGCGTGGTAGAGCGGGTTCTTAGGTTCGAATCCTTGACGGCGGCACTCCCAGAGTACTTGGTTCAATGGGATGGCGTTTAATGCGTAATCCTACAGGTTGGAGATACGGAAACGATGGCTTGAAGGCCAATGGGTGGAACGAACGTACCAAAGGGGGTAATTTAGTGTCCTAACGGTGCGTACCTTACTCTAAGGGAGAAGCGTCACTCGAGCCAAGTAAATAGCAATGGCAAGGCTCTAGGATCTCCCGGGCACTGTAATGCTAATCTATTACACTAAGTAAAATAAAATAATAATCTAAATGAGCCCAGCTGAGGTCGGCCGGTCCACGTGGCGTCTGTAAGATACCTCAGGCCCCGTCGGCTTACAGGGCTCAACCGTTATCGTTGCTCTTTCACATATCTCCCTCCTCAGGATTCGAACCTCACGGCGAAGTCCAGCTCGCTTCACGATTGACCCAAGGGCCGTGAGCACTTAGTTGCTCCCAGTACCATTGGGCGCGACGGGACGTCGCGTCGTCAGCCACTGGAGAGGTACGAGGCCCTTTTGAATCATGTCCTACAAGTCGAGTGGAGCAAGACTCCCGGGTTCCTTTGGTATGACCACGATATCGACTCGTTCATGCCAATTTCGCTACATCCACAGGTTCGGGTCGGAACGACGCTCGTTCCTATCCCTTCCAGCCTTTGATGAATCAACCATCGGACATTCCGAGGCTTCATGTGCCCGACTATTGCCCGAAGGCCATTTCTTTCGATTCCCTGTGCTTTGAGCCTGACTTGGAAGCCACGCCTTTGGTTCCTACTGGTCTGTCCGATGGAAAATCCGTCGGGGAAGATCCCTTCGTCCTGCCCGTAGAGGGCGTCAATCCTCCGGTCGAGTCCGCTGTTGTGTTGCCAACCGCTTCCCCTCCTCCAGCTCCTCCGGGCGCTGCTCCTTAGGATGAACTGTCATATGAGCCGCCCGTTTCCCAAGTGGATATCGCTCCTGTTGAGGTTACTGTGGAAGCCGAAAGTGCTGTAGGTGATGCGATGGCTCAGACGTCTACTGTGGGCGTCGACATCGCTCCGTCTTCTCCGTTGCCGCATTTTCCCGCTTCGGTCACGGCTGCCGCCGCAGATCTCCGTCACGTCTGCCGTACCGTTGGTACTACTGCCTCGATGGACATTGCGACAATCTTTAGGGAAGCTTTCTCCTGGGCGCGTAGCTCGGCGCACTACGCTGCGGTTGTCCAACAGGGTCAGGATCTGAAGACCGCTATGGTCAATATCCTGCCGCAGAATGCACAAGTGATGTCCCACAGGGTTACTGCCGACTTGGATGCCCGGTGTGGTCTAAAGTTGAGCGACTGGGAGGCTTCTGATGGTGACAGTATTGTCTCAGGTGAATCTACACGGAAGAAGCGTGCTAGGCTCGCAGGGACCGGTCCTATTGGTGCAGTAGCCTCCCCGGGTGACCCTAGTCCCGGCTTCGCTCCTGGGGGTTCCAATGAGGACGACGGAGTTACGCCTACGCCGCCCAAGTGAGTCCTGTTGGTGTTCGGTGCGCTTTCGCGAACCTTGAGGTCATGGCGAGGGGTGTTAGGCCTGTGCTAGTTTGTCAAATAAAAAGTAAATCTTGTGCTTTCCCAGGGTCGCTCTTGTATTCCTGAAACGTGCGTGCCCTGGGACGGCGTCCAATCTTGAGAACGTCTCGGGTCTTCCTCTGGTGTCTTGGAAGGACTGATCTTGTTCTCTGACGCGAGAACTACGACTAACCGTCGTGTTCCAGCGAATCGTCGTTTCGGGAGGCGTTTTGGGAGGCGTTTTGGGATTATTCGGACCTATGGTTGCCCCCTCCTGAATTCTGCGCTCCGTGTGGCTGATTCTGCGCCAATATAGGGCGATAAATTTAGCCGGAATGGTTTGAGGCTCTTGCCAAGTGTCTTCCTCAGGGGTGTAGCCGAACTAACGGACGCGATAGAACATAGTTCCATCTTCTCCCCGACCGGCGGAGATGGTGCGCTCAATCACGCATTCCGGTTGGTGTTCATTCTCCGGAAGGAGAGTGTGGTCCAGAGGGGCGAATCCATCGGAGACGATTGGAATAGATAGTTCATCGTCAATGGCGTTGACTATCGGGTCAATGGGGCTATTTAGGTCGGCTGAAACTGCCTTAGGTGGTGTGGGGACTTGAGCGCCGACCTGGGGTCGTAGTGATTTCGTTGAGCCAGGACGCTGGGACTTTGGTGATTCGGGAGAGCTCGGGGCTCGTGTCATCCGATCAATAGCTACAATGTCCTGTAGGCCGTCAATTAGTAACGTAATGGTGCGTCGATGGGCCCTAAGAACTTTCTATGGTTTTGTATAGCGAGGTGAGAACTTCCGCGTAGTGTCCTCTCCTCACTGACCTTCCGTGGCCGATCCAGGGAAACAAATTCTCATTTCCAAAATGTAGGTGTGTTCCTGACGGCTTTTTCGAAATTGGCCTTGTAGCGCCAATGGGCTTTGGTCAGTAAAGCTCTAGCCGATTGGATAATGCGGTCGATGCATCGCCACGAGTAGCGCTTCGCCTGGGTAGGAGTCATTCCCTCGGTTATGTTCTGGGGTATAATAGACTCCTGAAGGTCAAGAGCTATTGGCGGTTGCGATCTCGTTAGCCTTAAATTGAAAGATTTTGTCCCCTTGGAAGCGTGCACCTGCGTGTTATAGGCATTAACCAGTGGCTCAACGTAGTCGTCCCAGTCCAATTGGTGTTCCGATACGTAGTGTGCCAATCGGTCCAGAAGGGTGCAGTTGAAGCGTTTGCCTTGGCCATTGGTTTGCGGGTGGTACGCCGTGGTGGTCACATGTTTGATACCTAAGGTAGCACAAACGTGCGAGAAGAATTTGGATGCCATTATCCGTAAGGAGGTAGAGTGGCATGCCATATGAATATACCAAGTGGAACAAGAAGGCCGTGGCGAAATCCGTGGCTTTTGTCTTCCCTAGGGGTAGGGCTCGGGTAAGATCGGTAAACCTATCGGTTATAACCAAGAAAACCCGTTTCCCATGGGACGACTTAGGCAAAGACCCACGTATAGCCATTGCGACAAATTTCATCAGACCTGCGGCGGGGAAGAGCTTCAATTTGGCCTGATGGTTGGCGCAAGACCCTCAGATTTGTGTGCACGAAGTACAGTTCCGGGCGGTTTGCCACAGGTCCTGTGCCATAAGTGGCCAGTAGAAGAATTTCCTTAGGGTTTGGTACATTCGTCGGCCTCCGGGGTGAACAGCCAAACGAGGGAAATGGGCGAGGTATAGGAATCCCACCCTTATTGACCTTGGTACTACCCGTTTGAATGCGCCATCCAGTGGTGAGCGGCGACACAGTAGTCCAAATCGCTCATATTCGAATATGAATCCAGGGGTTCCTACCAATCGGGCTGTTGCCTTGCAGTGCTCGTCTTCAACCTGCGCCTGTAGAAGTTCCTCAATAGTTGTAGGGAGGAGCTCTTTTTCTTCTGGGGGTTTCGCGCTAACCTGCGGTGGTGTCGAATTGGGCGGTACTGTTTCCCAGTTCAATAGGTAGACTTCTTTCTCCTTTACCTCAGGATCATCTGCTTTGACCGTACCCATAAGGTAATCCGTTTCCGTATAACCCTGGGGTCCATTTCCTGCGAAGGGAGTAGGAATGAAGTCGTCCAATAGCGTGTCATCAGATCCGTCGGTAATGATTCGCGAGAGGGCATCTGCTGCCTAGTGCTTGATGCCTGACCTATAGGTTGTATCATAGTCATACTCTGACAGCCTTAGGCGCCAACGAGCGATGCGATTTGACGCATCGGTCATATTGAGTAACCAGCGGAGTGAATCGTGGTCTGTCCCAATGGTGAACCTAGTTCCCTCTAGGTATGGTCGGAGTGTTAATACAGGCTATACGATGGCGAGACATTCCTTTTCGGTAGTATTATAGTTTCGCTCCGCGCTGGTGAGCGTTCTGCTCCAGTATCCAATAGGTCCATAGTCCTTCGGTGACTCCTGTTCGTGTAGTACTGCACATCCCACGTGAACATCAGAGGCGTCTGTGTCGAGGACAAAGGGCCTATTGGATTTTGGTAAATCCAGTATAGGTAGGTTCAGCAATTTGTCCTTTAGGGTCTGAAATGCCTCTTCTTGGTCTTCGCTAAGGGTCTCAAACTTCTGGGATGTTCCTTTTTCAGCATCGCGCTGAGAGTGGCCGAGATTTGAGCAAACCCTTGGACGAACCGTGGGTAAACATTTCACAAGCCCACGAAGGATCGAAGTTCCGTGTGGGTTCTGGGAGGTTTAGCCGGGCAGATCGCATTCGTGGTCTGTGTGGCTACCTTTAGCTTTCCTCGGAGGACGACGTGACCGAGGTAATCCACCGAGGCCTGGAAGAAGGCGCATTTGCGGAGTTTCAGTGTTACTCCGGCGTCCTGTAGAATTGTTAGTACCGTCTTCACATGGCGGAGGTGTTCCTTCACGTTACGTGGGAAGATGATTACGTCATCTAAATAGACCAAGGCAATTTTCCGTTCGACTCTGTACAGTATTTTGTCCATGGCCCGTTGGAAAGGGGCTGATGTATTCTTCAAACGAATGGGTACACGAGTAAATCTGAACAAACCTTCATGGGTGGTGAAGGTAGTCAGCGCTCTCTCATCTTTGGCCAAAGGGATTTGCCAATATCCAGAGGTAGCGTCTAGTGTGGTAAATACGACAGCTTCGCTTAAGGAATATTAAAAATCATCCATGCGGGGTATCAGGTATGAGTCCCTCTTGGTTACTGCGTTCAGCTTCCTGTAGTCCACACAGAACCTGACGGAGCCATCTTTCTTAGCCGCCAGGACAAGAGAACTTGCCCATTCAGATTGGTTAGGAGGCGCCGGCTCTATGAAGTGAGCTTTTCGCATTTTGTCCATCCGGTCGGCCAAGATTTTCCTACCCTTCAGGCCTGTACGGTAGGGGTGCTGGAACTGTGGTCTTGCATCATCCTGAAAATCAATGCGGTGTATATTGACTCTGATTGTGCCTAATCTACTTGACAACATGGCCTGGTATTCCCTGAGGAGATCAAGTACCTGGGGCCTACAGGATTCGAATTCTGCGCCGATAGCGACTGTCCCCTCCAAAGAATTGACGTCCTCGACGGGAGTTGACGTTGCAAAGTTATCCATTTGGGCCTCCATAATGGCCACGGGCGTAAGTAGAGTGATACCAATCACTGTACCTTTAGGTAGCCGCACGGATTTATCTCGGAAGTTGCTGATTGTGGCCAAAAAGAACCTATTGGGGTGGATGTCCATTATTTCATTGGCCATCAAGATAAGGTGCTTCAGAACCGTTTTCGGGTGGTTCTGAATCGTTACGAGATCTGAGAACTAGAAATGGGCCGATACAGCGATTTGGGTCATCGGCGGTATCTTTATGGCCTTTGACAGGGGAACCTTAGTCGTTTTCGTGTTTTCTGAGACAACCGCTCGTTTGAGGTTAGCTTCTGGCTCTGGGGCAAAGTCAGTTATGGAGATGGAAGGAGCACGATAGAATGCGACTTTCCTAAAGCCTGGATAAATAGCCTTAATGTATCGATCGATAAAGGAGGTCCCTAGGATTGCCTCAGTGCCCATGTTAGGACATACAACAAACCACGTGCGGACTTTGAATGGACCTACCTGGAGGTAAAGTGGTACTATACCTTTATTGTCCATTTTTCTACGTGATGCATCGATAGTCCTGGGGTTCTTCCTTGCCTGAACGAAATCTTGTCAACCAAGTAGGAGTAGCTTAGGATTGACCAAATTGGGACCAACGCCTGTGTCCAATACGGCTGTGGTCACTCAAGAGTTGTTGGAACGAGGTCTTACCGTTAGTCGAACTTTATAATTCTCTTTCCTGAGGATACAGCCAGGGACGTTACTATGCTCTAATTCTAGATCATCCTGAGTGGTCCATGGTGGGTGGTTTGTATTGAAGGTGAGGAGCTCCTGGGTTCATGACCGTCCAATTGGTTGAGGCAGGGGCTGAAAGAGGGAAGATTTGCCTCGCGTCGACCCTTTAAGAGTTTTCCGATGGGTTTCCCGTTTGTTCCTTAGCATAAGATTCTTCTTTGGGGTCGTCTGTAAGGTCTACAATGGCGTGGACCTGGGGGGCTTTGATTGGAGTATCCGGAGGCGTGGCATAGCGTGAGCTTACAGGGTCCCTGTGGCTCGTTGCTGTAACCTGTTAAACCTTTCTTCGGATCGGGGCACCCTTGAGTTCTCTTCCCTTAAGGCTAGGGTGTTTTTGCGTGCGTTCTCAGGCAGATGTCTCGTACAGTCACAAGGTTGGACCATTGAAAGGTAGACGAAACAGGCCATTGGGGAGCAAAAAAAACGTCCTTGCGTGGCGAAAAGGGGAAATAATTGGGTGTGGGTGGTTGTAGTATCCGCTCTACGGAGAGAGCAGACACCTGCAACAGTGTTCGGGACTGCAGAATGGGTGCTTGTGGCTAAGGGGAAGGTGTGGTAGAGCACAACACTAGCGAGCTATAATGGCGGTTGTAAGGCCCCACTCACCAAGGAGGGTGGATGGTACTATTGAACGGACAACTACTTGTTGTAGCTTGTCCAGATCTCCGGTTAAGGAATCCTGAACAAAGAACAAGTGAGTTGTCAACCCGTTTGTTGTCTCCTTTACTTTGGAGTCGGCGCTCCCTTCCGTGCCTTAAGTACAGTGCACGGGGGTGAGCGCGGCACAGAATAATATCTAGATAAAAACTTGGCTAGCCGACTAACACCTCTACAGTATGGGATAATGCTTGCCATGTGGCTACTCACTACAGTATATGCGCCGTTGCCAATCCGGTATTTCCCTACAAAGGGTCGAATCGGATGGGCCGTGGCAGATCGATGTCCCACGTGTAACATACCACCTCATGGACCATCTGCGGGGTGCCGCTTCATAATTAGGTCCTAGCCGTTGCACTCACTTATGAGCATCATCATACTTAGCCAAAAAAATCTTCCATCGGCATTCCGACAGTGCAGAATACTACAGTGGTTCAGTAAGGAGCAAGTAAAGATGAAGATTTCCTAAAAAAGAGTTATAATTTCGTACGATTATGCCTGTGTTATGGCTTTATAGGGAGAAAACTCTGAAACCAACAGCGACGATTTGACGTCTGATTCTGATGCTGCTGTGGTATAATCTGATTCTGAATATGTAAAAATAGTTCTGGCTTTTACAGAGAACGAAAAAGTCGAAATGAAACAAGAACTGAGTTTACCTGCCTCTAATTTTCAGGGGTAGTTATTGTTTGCCCAACTGTCTCGTGTATCTTCGAAACAAAAGTAAGAAATTATTTCGTATCTGAAGGAGAGTGACGTAATCGCTGGGACAATTACGGGCCTCCATTCTGCTGAAGACCCAGTATCTTATGACATGGAGCTGATGACCAACAAGTCTCTTTTTTCCAGGGATAAAAGTATCGTCTCGAATCATAACGAGATCATAAGGAAGAGATTAACCTTCTACTGGATTCTGGTAGGACCACCTCTCCGTCATCATCATGGTCTTTTCAAGTCGTTATTGCTACAAATGAAGATAGAAGTCCCAGATTCTGTATGGACAACTGCGAACGCAACAGGGTTATTAAAGCAGATTGTTGGCTACGTCCTCGTATGAAGGTGAGTGTTGATGGCTTAGCAGGATTCAGTTTCTTAACTACGCTAGATCTTTTTTCTCGGTACTGACGAGTAGAAATGTCGGAAGCATGCAAAGAAATGACTAAATTTGTATACAGATATGGAGCTTTCATGTTTGAAGTTTTGCCATTTGGCCCCACGAGTGCCTCTTCTACTTTTGAGTGCATGATTGATTCCGTCCTGAACAGACTTTCCTTATTACAGGTCAATATCTACGATGTTGTAATTTTCCCGAGTTTTGAAGAGAATGTGAGGTATGTCAATTCCACTTTGGACATGTTATAATGGCATGATCTTATGTTGAAGTTATCAAAGTGTTTCTTCGCTCTTTTGAATGTATTGTTACTCTGTGACGTTCTTAACGCTGGCGGTGTTTTCGTGTTTAAAGAAAATATTGGAAGAATTCAAGAAGCACCGAACCCTTAAACCATCACTGAACTCAGGTTATTTCTTGGTCTGGCTAGGTACTATCGTCATTTCATCTAAAACTTTTCTGAGAATTTAGCCGTGCTTCTAAGGGGTACATCCAGAAACAATTATCTGTAGTGGACCAGAGATACGCTGGAAGCCTTAAATAAATTTAAAGAAGAGCTAGCTGAACCACCAATTTTAGCATTTCGTGAATTAGAAAAAACTTCTGGTTTGGAGACGGATGCTTCAGGTTTTTCGTTAAAAGCCATGTTGCCGCAGTAAAACGAAGATGATAACACCCGCCCCTTGCAATGGGATAGTCTTACGATGATTGCATTGGAAACAACTTATTAGGCTTTTGAACGAGAAGCTTTAGCAGTTATATATTTACGCTAAAACAAATTTCAGGGTGTATCTGATGTCATATGCATCTTTCAAAGCTGTTACTGGTCATATGGCCTTTTGAATTTTTTTCAGAAACGTGACATATATGACCATCGAGCTCGATGGTTTGACTTTCTCAGCGAGTATGACTTCGAGATAGTTCATCACACTGGAAAACAAAAAAGTGCAGCACAATATCTTTCGAGAGCTGAGAATGATGACCAGCTCATGTTGCAAGAAGACGAAGAAGATCTCGTGCTTTCCACTGCAGAGACTTTGTCGAGCTTTCTGAACTTAAACCGTTTTACATGAACATCGCTCATTACCTTTGTATACTTATAATGAATGAACATGATGCCCCTGTTTCTCAAATCGTAAAATGAAACGCAAAACAGTTCTTGGTCTGGGAAGAAAAACTCTTTCGAAGAACTCAAAATCTTCTACGAGTCGTACCAGATGTTCTTCGATGAAACAGTAGTCTGAGGTCTTTCCAATAAGAAATTGGATACTGAGATGTTGAAGTTACAAGAACGTTTATCACAGAAAGTGTTTGGTGGCATCATATTTATCGATAAGTTGGTAAATACGTGAAAAGTATTAGTACTCGTCAAAGAATGGCCCCACTTCCACGATACTACAGCAATTTTCCCGAACCAGTGTCTTCTACCTTTGATATACTTTAAAATCTCTTTTGAGAACTGTTACAGAAGTGAAAGGCGAGGAACCGGATCCTATTTGCCTGTGTCCATCACCTCATTGGTTGGGTGATTGGCGTGCCCACAAAGAACTCCACGTCAGAAATTGTTTAGTTTTTGTGAAGAGGGAAATCATTTCTTCTTTTGGCCTTCCTCGCGTCAAATTGTCGGACAGTGGGACCTATTTCACATCAACATTAGTCGTATTGCTTACGGAGAAGAAATAAAACAATTGAAAAAAAAAGTTTTAGCATGTGTACCGATGTCTCACGGTAGAGCATATAGAATGGTTGATTCCCTCAAAAAAACTCTCGGAAAGATTTTAATGGCCCATGGGTTCGACATATTTTGATGACTAACCTTCAGTTCTTTATGATTATTGACTTCGATACCTTGCCTGGGGAATCTAGCCCTTTCAGTTACGCATTGATACCGAGTACCTATGAAGCTCTCGATTGCAATTCTAACTCAGTCCGTTTATGCTGCGGAGCTGATTCCGATCACAGCGGGGCTGAAAACTCTTTCCGATAGGGCGGCTACCGGGGAGAAAGTGACTGAGAGACTACTAGAATAACAACAAGCGATCAGGTCAAAACACAAACGCGTTGAACGGGCTCACGTAATGAAGTCCTATTGCCATATCTGCAACAAGACGGGACATACTGAAGAGAAATGTTGGTTCATTCCTTAAAATCCACAAAACATATTTTATAGGGGTTTAAAAAAAGATCAGCCTCCAAAAGAACCAAGAAGGAATTCAATTGGTAGGCATGCTTACAGGAATAGTTCGAAAGACCAGCCTCCCAAAAGTACCCCATCTGGAGCTACATCGGCACGAACTATGCCAAGAGGACTTGAAACCCCTGGCATGGTGTTAGCCTTAAGAACTTCATCACACGTGACTCCAAAAAAGGATCCTTATTAACATTCAGAGCTGTTCTATACCAATTGCAATGGGAGACAACTCCTTAGTGAATGCTAATCTCAAGTGGGCAAAACGAGTGAAGTGGACAGCTGACAGCATGACGACAGATGTGCATCTTAGTGAGACTCTGTGCTTCCCAGAGTTGGTAAAGGAACTGCATTCTGTTCTAGTGCTAACCTACCACGATGTGCTGATCACAAAAGAGCAGTCTATTGTACTCCATAGGAGCGAAAATTTTAGAACTATCTTCACTACGAAAAGGGATGAAGACACTCTGCTATACATAGGAAAGCCATCCTATGAAACGCCTAACAGCGCTTTTGACAAAGCAATGGTGGCATCAATACTGCACCATGTATAACACGAATCAACATTCAAGAGCGGGGATGGGTCCCCATTTTTTAGTGATGAGATCTCACATGATGCAAACTCTGCTTCAGAAGATTCTGATATTGATCACCAAGTACCAGTACTCGAAGTGAATTGAAGTTTAGATGGCTCTGAAGATGATGTAGTTGTCGATCTGGAAAGAATGAGAACACCGAAATATTCGAATGAAGAAGTTGGGAATTAATTGGATAGGCTTCTGCATCGATGGTAGGCACATTTTGGGCCAGAAAGAACGATGAGAAAGACGATTCGAAACGGAGTTCTACCAGAAAAAAAAACTCCGTAGATGAACTCTGATCCCTTTGCGACAGGAACATTAAGACGCTCCAACAGTAAAACTCTCAACAAAGCTAAGAAACCAGAGAGAATGCACTCGGATGTCTTCGGAGAAAAGAAGCCCATTTCTCGTGATCACTTCCATTACTTCTGCACTGTCGTAGCTTAGTTCTCTCAAATTGCATATGCACAACCGATTAAAACTAAAGAACAATCGTCGAAGGTGGTTGAAGAATTCGTGATCTGACTTGAACACCAATCTGGACACAAAGTCACAACAATACAAATCGACATCTGATAGGTGTGAAGGAGCAACGATAACGGTTGAGCCCTGTAAGCCGCCGGGGTCTGAGGTATTTTACAGACATTACGTGGACTGGCCGACCTCAGCCGGGCTCATTTAGATTATTATTTTATTTTAATTAGTATAATAGATTAGCATTACAGATCCAGGGAGATCCCAGCGCCTGGCCATTGCCGCTTCCTTGGCTCGAGTCACGCCTCTTCCTTAGAGTAAGGTAGGCACCGTCAGCATACTAAATTACCCTCTTTGGGATATTAGTTCCACCCATTGGTCTTCATGCGATCGTTTCAGGAGCGCTGACCTGTAGGACTACGCAGTAAACGCCAGCCTATTGCACCAAGTACTCTGGTAGAGCCGCCGTCAAAGATACGAACCTTAAGACCCGCTCTTTCACGCTACCCCAGGTTGAGACCAGTACGCTACCCTACCAGTAATTGCGTTACATTTTGGTCTCCCGACTTTGAATCCCTTAAAATTAATTGAAGGGACCACTGGAACGAAAAATTACCGGAGTCTAACCCTTGTTTTAACGCCCCAACGGACCAGAAGTACGGAAGCAACCGACATTATGGATGCAGAAAACACACCCATCCGACCAGACCATTGGACTTCTATGACAAGACCAGTTGCCACTGCAACTCCGAGGATGTTGCCTGAACCACAGATTGATGCTATTAGCGACCGAAGGAGCACGAGAAGCCAGCCACAAGGAGTACTGATTCCCCTGAACGATCCTGAAAGGATTCGCCGAGAACCGACGCTGTCAGCGCGTTTACGAGAACGCCTCACCAAGAGCACCTCTAGGCCAGGGAAACCCCAAGGAGAACCTCGCCAGACCGAAGGAATTGGAGAGAACATTCCCACAGGGCTCGCTGGCCTTCTTTGTCCCCGTCCTCGTGAGCTCTGCTCAGCCCATGTGGATTCCATTGCCTTTCAAGGAGCAGTCACCAGCCAGTCAGGCAACGCAGTCCCTAGGACCACTTCACAAGTCAACCATCCGGCTTCCATAGGGCAACCCCTTACCGAACGCCCAGGATTGGAGGGATAACCTGCCCCTCGCCGGGAACACCATCAAGTAAATCCAATTGAAAGACAATCTAGGAGCAGAAGAGAGGCTCGGCGTCTAGAAAAGAGACAGAATGCCCTACCCAAAGGACATTATCAGGTACAGCGACCTCAGGGCTGCATCGGATCTGATAGAGAGATCGATCTTTTAGGTCCCTACTCAACTGGAAAGAAAGGAAGTAACGGCAGGAGAAAGAAGAACAGACGGAGAAAAAGAAGAGACCATTCGGACACAAGTGATTCCGAATCGGCCTCGACTGAAACGACTGACTCGGAAATGGATGAGGCTGCCTTTCGAGGTCTCAAACCACTGACAACAACCAACGAACTTTTCCTTAACGTTCTAGACTACCGGAATTACCGGCTGGCTGACAGGTCCCCGAAATATTCTGGTTCGGTGGCTCGAAGAGTCGCCAAATGGGCCAAACGGATGGAACTAACCATTACGGACGGGTTCTCGGGTTCCGATACCATTGCTGTCCTTAGGTTTCTCAGTTTGTTCCGTACGACTTGCTATCAAAACGGTATCCACGAAGGCGCCGCTCAGTACCAATTCCAATTCTTCTTTACAGGACTGGCGCGTGTCCCAGTGGTTTCGAATATATCTGGTACAACTGACCTCGTGGATCCCCAAGACCGTAAGCTTCTCAGATCATACCATCAGGTTGTTCATTACCTCTTGAAAACCTATGCCACGGATGAAGTTATAATGGATGCCCAACAGGAAGTAATATCCTTTAGACAGAGCTCCAACATGACCGAATCGGCTTTCGCAGATGACCTATGAAAGAATGCTTACCGATGTGGAAACGTGTTCTCCGAAGGACGGTTTAAAGGCCACTTCATCACGGGATTGCTCCCTGCCATTCGGACACATGTGCGCAATTACCACACGGATAACCCGCAATACTTCGGAAGGCTCGTTGCCTACGCCAATGGTTATGAAAAAACCAACAGGACCTCCAGGCGCGACGCTGACATAACCAATAGGACACGCAACTCCGTTGCGTACACCCAACCAAGCCCATTTGGTTAGCTCCACGGAGTCGGACATGGATGCATAACTCCATCACGCCGATTCGGGAGATGTCCTCGCGGTCAATTTCAGTGCTCCTCCGTCCGGGCCCCCATCATATACCTCCCAAGGGACTACAGCGACCACTGGACCACCTACACCCAAGTGTTCTCCCTTTCCGCCCCGCAACCACGTTTTTGTTCGCTCCTCAAGGGCTTGCTTCCTCTACCTTTCCGTGACCCAACCTTGTGACTGTACGAGGTATCTGCCTGAGAACGCATGCAAAAACATCCTAGCCTTAAAGGAAGAGAATTACAGGGTGCTGCGATCCGAAGAAATGTATATCAAGGCACAGCAACGAACCACAGGGACCCCTGGAAGATCACGCTATACCACGCCTCCGGATACTTTGATCAAAGACCCACAGGTCCATGCCATTGTAGATCATACGGACGACCCCGTGGAAGAATCCTATCCTCAGGAAGAAACGGAAACCCCATCGGAAAACTCCTAGAGGGACGACTCGACGAAAATCCTCCCTCTTTAAGCCCCTGCCTCAACCAATTGGACGGTCATGAGCCAAACAGCCTCTCACCTCCCAAGATGAAGCACCCACAATGGACCACTCAGGATGAACCACAATTAGAACACAGTAACAATCCCGTCCGTATCCTCAGGAAAGAGAACTATAAACTTCGAGTAACCGTAGGACTTCGTTCCAACAACGCTAGAGTGACCACAGCCGTATTGGACACAGGCACTGGTCCCAACTTGGTCCATCCTAAGCTGCTCCCACTGGGGTGGCAAGATTTCGTTCAGGAAAGACGACCCTTAGGATTACCGATGCGTCACGTAGACAAATGGACATTAAACGGATAGTACCACTTTACCTCCAGGTAGGACCATTCAAAGTCCGCACGTGGTTTTTTGTATGTCCTAACTTGGGCGTTGAGGCAATCCGAGGGACCTCCTTTATCCACCAATACATTTAGGCCATTTATCCAGGCCTTAGGAAAGTCGCGTTCTACCGCACACCTTCCGTTCAAGTAACTGGTTCCGCCCCAGGGCCAGAAGCTAACTGCAAACGAGCTGCTGTCTCCGAAAACACGAAGTCCAATAAGACTCGCCTTTCAAAGGCCATAATGATACCCCCGATGACCCAAATCACTGTATCGGCCCATTTCCAGTCCTCAGATCTCGTAACGATTCAGAACCACCCGAAAACGGTTCTGAAGCACCTTACCTTGATGGCCAATGGAGTAATGGACATCCACCTCAACAGGTCCTTTTTGGTCACAATCAGCAACTTCCGAGATAAATCCGTGCGGCTACCTAATGGTACAGTGATTGGTATCACTCTACTTACGCCCGTGGCCATTATGGAGGCCCAAATGGATAACTTTGCAACGTCAACTACCGACGAGGACGTCAACTCTTTGGAGGGGACAGTCGCTATCGGCGCAGAATTCGAATCCTGTAGGCCCCAGGTACTTGATCTCCTCAGGGAATACCAGGCCATGTTGTCAAGTAGATTAGGCACAATCAGAGTCAATATACACCGCATTGACCTTCAGGATGATGCAAGACCACAGTTCCAGCACCCCTACCGTACAGGCCTGAAGGGTAGGAAAATCTTGGCCGACCGGATGGACAAAATGCGAAAAGCTCACTTCATAGAGCCGGCGCCTCCTAACCAATCTGAATGGGCAAGTCCTCTTGTCCTGGCGGCTAAGAAAGATGGCTCCGTCAGGTTCGGTGTGGACTACAGGAAGCTGAACGCAGTAACCAAGAGGGACTCATACCTGATACCCCGCATGGATGACTGTTAATATTCCTTAAGCGAAGCTGTCGTATTTACCACACTGGACGCTACATGTGGATATTGGCAAATACCTTTGGCCAAAGATGAGAGAGCGCTGACTACCTTCACCACCCATGAAGGTTTGTTCAGATTTACTCGTGTACCCATTCGTTTGAAGAATACATCAGCCCCTTTCCAACGGGCCATGGACAAAATACTGTACAGAGTCGAACGGAAAATTGCCTTGGTCTATTTAGATGACGTAATCATCTTCCCACGTAACGTGAAGGAACACCTCCGCCATGTGAAGACGGTACTAACAATTCTACAGGACGCCGGAGTAACACTGAAACTCCGCAAATGCGCCTTCTTCCAGGCCTCGGTGGATTATCTTGGTCACGTCGTCCTCCGAGGAAAGCTAAAGGTAGCCACACAGACCACGAATGCGATCTGCCCGGCTAAACCTCCCAGAATCCACACGGAACTTCGATCCTTCGTGGGCTTGTGAAATGTTTACCCACGGTTCGTCCAAGGGTTTGCTCAAATCTCGGCCACTCTCAGCGCGATGCTGAAAAAGGAACATCCCAGAAGTTTGAGACCCTTAGCGAAGACCAAGAAGAGGCATTTCAGACCCTAAAGGACAAATTGCTGAACCTACCTATACTGGATTTACCAAAATCCAATAGGCCCTTTGTCCTCGATACAGACGCCTCTGATGTCCACGTGGGGTGTGCAGTACTACAGGAACAGGAGTCACCGAAGGACTATGGACCTATTGGATACTGGAGCAGAACGCTCACCAGCGCGGAGCGAAACTATAGTACTACCGAAAAGGAATGTCTCGCCATCGTATAGCCTGTATTAACACTTCGACCATACCTCGAGGGAACTAGGTTCACCATTGGGACAGACCACGATTCACTCCGCTGGTTACTCAATATGACCGATGCGTCAAATCGCATCGCTCGTTGGCGCCTAAGGCTGTCAGAGTATGACTATGATACAACCTATAGGTCAGGCATCAAGCACTAGGCAGCAGATGCCCTCTCGCGAATCATTACCGACGGATCTGATGACACGCTATTGGACGACTTCATTCCTACTCCCTTCGCAGGAAATGGACCCCAGGGTTATACGGAAACGGATTACCTTATGGGTACGGTCAAAGCAGATGATCCTGAGGTAAAGGAGAAAGAAGTCTACCTATTGAACTGGGAAACAGTACCGCCCAATTCGACACCACCGCAGGTTAGCGCGAAACCCCCAGAAGAAAAAGAGCTCCTCCCTACAACTATTGAGGAACTTCTACAGGCGCAGGTTGAAGACGAGCACTGCAAGGCAACAGCCCGATTGGTAGGAACCCCTGGATTCATATTCGAATATGAGCGATTTGGACTACTGTGTCTCCGCTCACCACTGGATGGCGCATTCAAACGGGTAGTACCAAGGTCAAGAAGGGTGCGATTCCTATACCTCGCCCATTTCCCTCGTTTGGCTGTTCACCCCGGAGGCCGACGAATGTACCAAACCCTAAGGAAATTCTTCTACTGGCCACTTATGGCACAGGACCTGTGGCAAACCGCCCGGAACTGTACTTCGTGCACACAAACCTGAGGGTCTTGCGCCAACCATCAGGCCAAATTGAAGCTCTTCCCCGCCGCAGGTCCGATGGAATTTGTTGCAATGGCTATACGTGGGTCTTTGCCTAAGTCGTCCCATGGGAAACGGGTTTTCTTGGTTATAACCGATAGGTTTACCGATCTTACCCGAGCCCTACCCCTAGGGAAGACAAAAGCCATGGATTTCGCCACGGCCTTCTTGTTCCACTGGGTATATTCATATGGCATGCCACTCTACCTCCTTACGGATAATGGCATCCAAATTCTTCTCGCACGTTTGTGCTACCTTAGGTATCAAACATGTGACCACCACGGCGTACCACCCGCAAACCAATGGCCAAGCCAAACGCTTCAACTGAACCCTTCTGGACCGATTGGCACACTACGTATCGGAACACCAATTGGACTGGGACGACTACGTTGAGCCACTGGTTAATGCCTATAACACGCAGGTGCACGCTTCCACGGGGACAACATCTTTCAATTTAACGCTAACGAGATCGCAACCGCCAATAGCTGTTGACCTTCAGGAGTCTATTATACCCCAGAACATAACCGAGGGAATGACTCCTACCCAGGCGAAGCGCTACTCGCGGCGATGCATCGACCGCATTATCCAATCGGCTAGAGCTTTACTGACGAAAGCCCATTGGCGCTACAAGGCCAATTTCGAAAAAGCCGTCAGGAACACACCTACATTTTGGAAATGAGAATTTGTTTCCCTGGATCGGCCACGGAATGTCAGTGAGGAGAGGACACTACGCGGGAAGCTCTCACCTCGCTATACGAAACCATAGAAAGTTCTTAGGGCCAATAGACGCACCATTACGTTACTAATTGACGGCCTACAGGACATTGTAGCTATTGATCGGATGACACGAGCCCCGAGCTCTCCCGAATCACCAAAGTCCCAGCGTCCTGGCCCAACGAAATCACTACGACCCCAGGTCGGCGCTCAAGTCCCCACACCACCTAAGGCAGTTTCAGCCGACCTAAATAGCCCCATTGACCCGATATTCAACGCCATTGACGATGATCCATCTATTCCAATCGTCTCCGATGGATTCGCCCCTCTGGACCACACTCTCCTTCCGGAGAATGAACAACAACCGGAATACGTGATTGAGCGCACCATCTCCGCCGGTCGGGGAGAAGATGGAATTATGTGCTATCGCGTCCGTTAGTTCGGCTACACCCCTGAGGAAGACACTTTGCAAGAGCCTCAAACCATTCCGACTAATTCTATCGCCCGATATTGGCGCAAAATCAGCCACACGGAGCGCAGACTTCAGGAGGGGGCAACCATAGGTCCGAATAATCCCAAAACGCCTCCCAAAACGCCTCCCGAAACGACGATTCGCTGGAACACGACGGTTAGTCGTAGTTCCCGCGTCAGGGAACAAGATCAGTCCTTCCAAGACACCAGAGGAAGACCCGAGACGTTCTCATAATTGGACGCCGTCCCAGGGCACGCACGTTTCAGGAATACAAGAGCGACCCTGGGAAAGCACAAGATTTACTTTTTATTTGACAAACTAGCACAGGCCTAACACCCCTCGCCATGACCTCAAGGTTCGCGAAAGCGCACCGAACACCAACAGGACTCACTTGGGCGGCGTAGGCGTAACTCCGTCGTCCTCATTGGAACCCCCAGGAGCGAAGCCGGGACTAGGGTCACCCGGGGAGGCTACTGCACCAATAGGACCGGTCCCTGCGAGCCTAGCACGCTTCTTCCGTGTAGATTCACCTGAGACAATACTGTCACCATCAGAAGCCTCCCAGTCGCTCAACTTTAGACCACACCGGGCATCCAAGTCGGCAGTAACCCTGTGGGACATCACTTGTGCATTCTGCGGCAGGATATTGACCATAGCGGTCTTCAAATCCTGACCCTGTTGGACAACCGCAGCGTAGTGCGCCGAGCTACGCGCCCAGGAGAAAGCTTCCCTAAAGATTGTCGCAATGTCCATCGAGGCAGTAGTACCAACGGTACGGCAGACGTGACGGAGATCTGCGGCGGCAGCCGTGACCGAAGCGGGAAAATGCGGCAACGGAGAGGACGGAGCGATGTCGACGCCCACAGTAGACGTCTGAGCCATCGCATCACCTACAGCACTTTCGGCTTCCACAGTAACCTCAACAGGAGCGATATCCATTTGGGAAACGGGCGGCTCATATTACAGTTCATCCTAAGGAGCAGGGCCCAGAGGAGCTGGAGAAGGGGAAGCGGTTGGCAACACAAAAGCGGACTCGACCGGAGGATTGACGCCCTCTACGGGCAGGACGAAGGGATCTTCCCCGACGGATTTTTCATCGGACAGACCAGTAGGAACAAAAGGCGTGGCTTCCAAGTCAGGCTCAAAGCACAGGGAATCGAAAGAAATGGCCTTCGGGTAATAGTCGGGCACATGAAGCCTCGGAATGTCCGATGGTTGATTCATCAAAGGCTTGACGGGATAGGAACGAGCGTCGTTCCGACCCGAACCTGTGGATGTAGCGAAATTGGCATGAACGAGTCGGTATCGTGGTCATACCAAAAGAACCCGGGAGTCTTGCTCCACTCGACTTGTAGGACATGATTCAAAAGGGCCTCGTACCTCTCCAGTGGCTGACGACGCGACGTCCCGTCGCGCCCAATGGTACTGGGAGCAACTAAGTGCTCACGGCCCTTGGGTCAATCGTGAAGCGATCTGGACTTCGCCGTGAGGTTCGAATCCTAAGGAGGGAGATATGTGAAAGAGCAACGATAACGGTTGAGCCCTGTAAGCAGACGGGGCCTGAGGTATCTTACAGACGCCACGTGGACCGGCCGACCTCAGCTGGGCTCATTTAGATTATTATTTTATTTTACTTAGTGTAATAGATTAGCATTACAGTGCCCGGGAGATCCTAGAGACTCGCCATTGCTATTTACTTGGCTCGAGTGACGCTTCTCCCTTAGAGTAAGGTACGCACCGTTAGGACACTAAATTACCCCCTTTGGTACGTTCGTTCCACCCATTGGCCTTCAAGCCATCGTTTCCGTATCTCCAACCTGTAGGATTACGCATTAAACGCCATCCCATTGAACCAAGTACTCTGGGAGTGCCGCCGTCAAGGATTCGAACCTAAGAACCCGCTCTACCACGCTACCCCAGGTTGAGACCAGTACGCTGACCTACCAGGCCTTGCGTTACAATAGGAGCTTTTAAAAGCCAAAGAAAAGTTGCTCAAATTAATTGTTCCAGTTCAGGCTTCAACTTTGTACACATGAGCCTCAAAAGGACTCGTGGAGAGAACGCAGGGAGTGATTCTAGCGCTCGCCCGCACTTGCCTCTCTGAAGCAAAGCTACAATTCCGGTTCTGTTCGTATGACTTCAAATACGTTGTTGACTCAAGAAACTCAGTGCCACACAGTACTATTGGTAGTTGTCCATATGAACTAATGGGTAACATCTCTGACCCATACAAAAAGCATCTTAGACCATTTGGATGTCGTGCTTTGCTTCAAACATCAAAGAAGAAATGGAAAAAGATGGTAACCAGAATGGTTCCCGGAATAAATCTAGGACATATAGGGTTTAGTATCTATAAGGGTCCCAAAGACTGAGAGACATTTCTCCCGAAACATGTAGACTTCTTTGAGACTGAATTCCCTGGACTGAGTGCTGTGCAACCATCAAGACACTTTTAACCCTTGGAAGAATATGTGGTCTCTTCTACAGTTTGTGACAGCGAGGAATCGTCTACAAAACGTTCAGAAGAGAGCAGCTCACACGAAAATGATGATAAAAGATCTGAAGATAATTCAATCGATGAGGAAGGAAGTAGTGACCATGATGAGATTGGAGATGTTCTGAGCATACAAAACCTCCATCCAGAGCATCCCTCAACTTATGATGGAACGAAGTACGATAATGAAAGCGAGAATGTCGCAGAAACTCTCGAACCTGAGCAGACGTCTTCACATCGCAACAATCTGCTATCAAGAGCCACCCCCGCAATGCCAAGGACTATTTGCACCTCAGATAAAACCATTGTCAAGGAGGCTCATGCCGTTCCAGATTAGCCCTTCTCGAAAGCGGCGATCTTGAAGAAGTTCCAAAACATCAAAGGGGTCAAGACCTACAGCGTCACCACAGACGCTCCTTCGAATTCTGCACTACCCCCTTGACTAATTCTACGTCTGAGAAGAGAAGAACATGGTAATCAACAACTATTTAGTTCCAGGCTGGTCGCCCGAAAAAATCTACAGAAATTGAGCATTGTGGAAACCAAAAAATTCTGTGCAGCTGGAGCGGGATTGGAAGTATTACGAATCCTTTTGTTTGTACGCATGTTGAAAGAATGGAATTAGAAGCATGTTGATGGTAATGGCGTTTTTTGAATGGTCCATTACCAAAAAGTATTGATATAAATGTCCGGTCCCCACATATTAAAGAGACCGCTTGGGTTAATAGTGACATTGAAAAGCTACAAACATCTCTCTATGAAATTCATAAGAATCCCAAACTGTGGTACCACACTTTGTCGTTGTTCTTGAAGAGAGTTGGTCTGAAACAGATTGGAAGTAGATTTTGTGTGCACTAAGTACTCTCGGGAGAATTCTGTTGTTTTACCTGACGACATCGTCGATATCGTCATACTTGGGGAGATTATATCAGTATTGGAAATAAAATCTTAGATAATAAAGGAGTACCAATTCAAAGACTTAGGACGCAGTAGCATGTTTCTCAGAGTGCAAGTCTACGAATCAAACAATGAGATCATGTTAAGACAAAAGGCTTTCATGTTGAAGATATTGGAGGACACCAACATGGTGATCTGCAAGCCTATACACAGTTTACTTCCGCTGACGCATGAACTATATGAACCTTTTCAGACTCCATCTAATGTTGAGAAACATCAAATAGAGGGTGTCCCGTACCGCGAAAAGATGTTAAAATTGTTGCTTCTTTCCACTCGAACAAGATCAGACATCAGCACCGCTCTTTTCTGACTAACAAAGTATGTGTCTTGTTCAAGACTACCAAACTGGAAAGCAGTTAAACACGTTTTGCGTTATTTAAAGGGCTCATTGAATATGGCTGTTTCCATTTATAAGACCGATACCACAACAATTTCGTCGTTGTTTGATGCAGATTGGAGTAAAAAAAGACTCTCGCAAATCGCGTAGTAGATTGGTTATTCAACTGCGTGGCTCTACAGTGTTATGGATATCGAAGATACAGCCGTGGAGCTTACTGTCGACATGTGAGGCAGAGGTCTTTGCATTATCAAAATGAATAAGGATCGCTGTATTGGTTCAGCAAATTCTTGAAGAAGATGTAGCACCTATTTCAAATCAAACTACTGTATTTTAGGAATATCTGCGCAACATATAGTAGAAGATGGAAGTTCTAGATATTCTAAATGTGAAAAACCTATCAGTTCGGTATTGATATGTTAAGGAGATGATTCAGAGAAGAGTTATAAGTGTAGAATCTACACCATCAGAAAATAATCTAGCTAAGGCTTTGACGAAAATGCTGCCAATTGCAACGTTGGATCATTACCGCCGCAACCTCGCACTGGTTCCATTACCTTCTCAAGAGTTTGTGTTGAAGAATGCAGAAAAATGGAGAGAAGCAAATGGAATGGTGGAATAGTTTATTTGATCATCTGTGCATCTGCATGGGCATAAATGGAAACGTTTACGTACAGCAAGGACGAGGTCACATTCAGGCGACATCTATGATCAAGTCACTACATCCTCATGGATTTTTGAGGATTTTCTAAAAGGACTTCTTGCATTTCTTTCCTCTATGACAGTCTCTGTGCATTGGGCACTTAGGTCGTAGAATTTGATGATGACTAGGAAATTATTACACTGCATTATAAGAACGATATAACGACAGACGCAAAGCAGACTGGTCATCGACTCAGAAGTCAGCTTTAAGGATTACAGTTTGCATATTCTGCCTGACATTTTTTCGCAAACTGTACATCAGAGCGCAGAATTTCCCGATTTTTGAGTTTTTCTAGCAGAGACGTAAAAACATTTGGAACGCTGAAATAGTAATTTAGTGTCTACACGCCCGAAGAATTGGCCTCACATGAGACCAGTTGGGCCTCATATGAGTCCAGTTCAAATTTTCGAAAATTTAGTAAAAAACGGTGGTGTCTACACTGCCTCGGCGAATTCTTTTTTCTAAGTAAAACATAAATTTCCTAGACATGTTACAACTGCTTCTAAGTACATTCGTTGGACAGCTGTCTTCAGTAACACCAGCTCAGTCGTTTCAGGACAGATCGGAGTCTGATAAGCATAGTGTTCAAACCTGATTGAGTTATTTGCAACTTTAACACTCCTAGCGGAGCTCTACTACTTCTAAAACTTATTATGGTCTAACAACGCATTTTCTTCCTCTTGAACAGCAGACAGAATAAGGTGACATCCGCTAAAGGAATTCTTTCGTCAGAGATCATGTTACATCTAGCAAGTTGAATAACGCGGATTGAATTAGTAGGTGGCTTATGGTGATTTGAAATTTTGTTTTATACCTTTAAAACATGCCTCTAAAAGACGTAAAAACGCATGTTGACATACGAACATAAATGTTGTTGAGTAAATGTTGCTCGAAATGTGATGAATGTCACGCAGATGATCTATAAAACCATCACGACCGGTTCGGCTGTGACATAAATAAACATCTATATCGTTGTATTTTATCCATTTTGAACAAACACATTTTGATTTGTAATTGGTTTTGCAGACTTTGCATCGCCCTTGATATGTTTGAGACGTCAAAGAACAATCTAATTTCGTTCGTTTCCGATTGGTCTTCATTAAATGAATGCCGGTACTAGCTATATATGGGTTTTCTATTTCATCTTCTTCCTTAAATTTTCTTTTCATAATTTGAATAGCATTCCAGTTGTTATCTATTAATACGTCTACGAGATTACAATAGGAAGTGTGCGGCATAAGATTAAATTTGTTCCCTTATGCACACTTGTAAAGCTTCCAAGCATCAACCACGCACATTACCAGCAAGGAAGTATTCAATCTAAAAAACCATTCCTTCACTTCAAATTTCATTTCTATATTCAGATAATCTTGAAGTGATCTTTTACGCTTATCAAGTATGGAATAACAAGAATAGTACTCCTCGCAAACCTTTGGAATAGCAATAGAAAGTGGTATTTTTTTTGTTATTGTATCAGTTGCCTTCCATCTTTCATGAGATATGGGAGTTCTTTTTTTGGTACTGCTACAAGTGCTGATGAAATATCTCCTCTCAGAGTCCAACCAGAGCACAGATATCATCTTTCGATTTAATTCTGGCAGTTTCGCGACTATTGACACCTGCTGGACTCGTAACGTCATTGAAAGTTCCGTAAAAATGTTTCATGGGAACACTTCTTGTTGCTGTTTTTACAGCCGCAATAAATCGCGTCCTTCTTTTGAAAACTTCTTCGGCTGTTCCAAAAAATGCAAAATATGAATTGGCACAAAAACAACTCGATCAGTTGAGAACCAACTTTGACCAGTCGCATTATAACAGCTGTTTTATGCGCTCGTTCAGATTCAGAAGGATGCAAATTTGGTTGCAAAGCGTTCATTGTGATCTCTATTTTGAGAATAATTCCAATCTTTCAACAACACATCGTTTTAATTACACAATCATTTTCAAGTTTTCTATCAAGAGCAGTGTAATGCAGTAGTTAACTTTCAGTCCATTTCTCCGAGTCGATACAAACGTGACATACTTTCTTCCACGCACAAAGAGTGTAATGCGGAACGAGGCGCTGAGTATCGACTTTAGGTTCCATACAGGCGGTTTTATCTTGAACATGTTTCTTTATCTCAATCTTTTTCATGAGCCGCTGCGTGCTCATTGAAAGCAAGCAAAACTTTTTGCGTGGCCGAGTGACACTCAGTGTTCGTCACCATACTAGTAGTGTGATCTACGACAGTTGTTTCTCTCAGCATAACACGTTTTATTGTTTTAAATGTTGCAATATAACTACTTCATATTAACAAAACAAACGAGCGATGTATTTTTATTTTCCGCGTTATTTAAATAGCTTAAAGTTTAAACTGATTTTTTCTGGGTTTCATATTTCGGTTCTATGGAACACAGAAAGTATGTAAAGCGTTGTGTGAGTCCAAAAACAATCATTACACATGTATGTTATGACATTCAAAGCGTTAAATTTGGAATTCTGTAGTTTAGCTTTGTGAGGTTGTTGCTGCAAAAGTGACTTGTCGAAGTTTAAATATCTGACATCCGATGGTCGTGTAACGTGCTAGGTAAGCACTGGGAGAATTATAGCGATCATCCTTCGAAGATTCTTCATTTTTTCAAGAACATCTTTCACACATTAAGCACTGTTTAAGAATCTGTACCAAGATGTTTGCGTTGAAACAGGTAACAGTCAGAAAGAACGGCATGAAATGGCTGTATGTGACCATTGACTTCGACAATGAGCTAGTTTGCCTTTAAAGACAACAAACGGATTGTAAGATTGGCATGAGGCAGCACCAACAGACATTGTGGTGTCGCGCCTCGAGTTCCCTTTCGTTTCGAGAGACATATGCCTGGGGTTTGCATTATTCATCCCAATACCTTCGCGTATACTACGTCCTTTCAGTTTTGCAAACAGAGCTACAGAATTGTCAGTCTGAAAGATATTATGTGCATTTCGAATGTTGGGACGCTTCATGGTTGCCTTAACTTCTTCATGTTTTCTCATTATCTGTATCTTTTTCTCTCTCTTCCATTCGTGATCTAGTCTTCCAACATAAACTTTCAATAACTTTTTTCTGTTCTCTTTGTCTAGGTGTCTGTTTCTTTTCCATCGTATGAAAGATAGAACTAGTCGTGGCTTGACAAAAGCATGCCGTCAAAGCTTCAAATTGTCATTATTTTCTCGTCGACTCGTTCGGAGCAGAGCCCTATCGACTATGAAACTGAATTGGAAAAAGTTTTTGCATTGTCTTCGTACGAACCCCACACCTTCACTGGGCTCTAATCGATCCGAATGGATTTCTTAGCAGCTCAATCACACTCCGCACATCAAAAGAAGGTCTTCCAGAACAGATATCACGATGCCAGTACACACAAAAGCCTTCATGGATTGCGCAGTTGGCGCACCTCCTTCTAGAGCAACATTGCCAACGCTTTTGTCAAAGTCAAGTGCAAATCTCGCGTAGGGCATTTGTGTTCTTGAGATGCATCTTGAATGTTCGAAGGTACGAAGGTACGAACGGTAAGTGACAGTACTTTTAGTTTACCGTTTACTGACCCCCTAGATCAATTTCACTGACAGTCGGGCCCGGCAAATGCAGCCCTTTATGTGTCTCCATAATTACGTTCAGAAAGAAAAATTACAGGCGAAGTTGGACTGCAAAACTGTTGTGTCACAATTAATGTCAGATGAATTATCGCACCGATTGCGACCATGCCTACCAAATTAGGATATCAACAAACCTAGGAAGGCGCAACGCTGTACGAATGCCACACTTTTGACAAGCAAGATTTGTCCTGTACCCATCTTGTGTTGCGATGAAAAGTTTCGTTCACTTCTCTTCCCAAAACACCCATAATGCTTCAACGACGAACTCTTTTCTCCTTTGTCCTCTGCTATATTTATTTTAATGAGGAAATTCTGTTTTTTTTGTCAAACTCTTCTATAGGCTAAGGTACTTGCAAAATTTTTGGAGACGAGAAATATCTAATTGCAATCTTCTTGGAAACGAGAACAGTCTAATTGCAATCTTCTTGGAGACGAAAAGTCTGTAATTGCAATCTTATAAGAGCTTCATGCAGAGATGTACACAATTCTATGTGCTCGCAATTGAAAGGGATATCTATTTCTGGTTGGAAAATGTTCTACTTTCTCGGTCTATAATTCAACACAGGTACTATCAAATCAACAGACAGAATCATAAACAGAGAGCGTGTACCCAGCCAAAAGCTGTCAGTATTCGCCAGCATTCGCGACGTGGATGGTGAATTCTTTGCATGTTCTCAATTCTTCTGTGCTGATGCGGCGAAAGTCCGAAACAAGTTTTCAACACCTAAGCGTCCGTGAATAGACAAGTGTCACAAAAGTGAAGGTTATATCAATAATTAAAAGCGAAACGCTTGTTTGCGACATACCCCAATTCATGCGCGCCTGATTCTTAAATTTCTAATTAACCCGACAAGCATCTCGGCATTCGTGGAACCTTGTACTGTGACAAGTAAAGATGAGACAAAATTCTATTTCGCCACTCGATCCAATAGATCATTCAAGAACTATACAAATGTTGCTCATTACGTTTTTTCAGTCCCACAAAATAATTCGGGGATTGTTAGCACTACTATCCGAGGATTTCATTAACTGAGCTACAGAGCTGCCAGGACGAGCGCTATGAAGGCTCGTTTACACCGTACATAATTGTTTCCCAAACAGAATAGTACAGGAGAGTTAGGCTTTCTGCTTCTTACTTATCATCTACGTAGCATTATGTAGCCACACGCGCCGTGGCTGACAAGTTCCGTACGGTTTCTTTGACCGCAGCGGACCACACATTAGCACCACTTCATTGCTTTAATTGCCAGGTAGTAGCATGGCTTCAGAATGAATGCTTTCTCGACAGAGTTCGCTCACTATTAGTCTGATTACCAAATTAGCTGACAGAAAGAACACAATTTCAACGCTTGAGCGGCTCCTTTTCTGACAATCAAACTTTGAATGTCAAAAAAGTTGCCCTGCGCAGCACACACACAACGTCAAAGGTATGCATCGAATATCCCCAAACACATTCCCCATTTTGCATTTGGCAATACTTGCGCCTCTCGTGGTGTTGACACAGTTGCGTGTATCTCCTTCAAGCGCTCGTCTATCGGGCCCATCTTCGTACGCCCCGTGCTACAATGCAAACCCCTTTCAATTAATCTCGCTTCACTTGACTTCGTGGCGAGAGAGGACATCCCCAGCATTCGTCTTCAGAATCTTCACAACGCGTATAAAACGAGTGCGAATAGCCATGGAAGGCATCAGTTCTTCTTCAGTGTCTCAGTGTTCTCCTCCAACTATATACACACGGAACTGAGACGTTAAACATCTTCAACCTTTCAACCTTACCAAACATGTCATCCACGAATTTGAACAATGTTGCTCCGCAAGCTCACCCAGCGTATTATGTTCGAAGTATGGAACAGTTCAAAATACACTCCAGTCGCGTCCCATACGTTCAACATTTCGAAGACCAGTTCATCAAATCGGAGGATGACGTGTGGTTTGGAGCGGTCTTTGTTGTGCCCGAGTGTCTTGGAAAGAACTGGAACGCTGAAAAGGAGAAACGGATGACGGTCAATATACTGACAAGGCGGCTGGGGTCGCTAATAGCAGAAAGTTTTTGCGATCTCATGCGCGCAAGCCCCGAATTGCAAATAGCATGGCTTCAGGTTTGCAAAATGGAGGCCTCTCCTGGGATGAATGATGCATTCCAGCTGAATAGCCTATATGGAAGAGAGACTCCTGGTGATACGAAAGACACCCCAGGTATTTCTCTTCCTTTAGAGATTTCCCTGGCTTGGGACGAAGACGCCCTTTGCTCCATGCTCATTGTCGATGAAAAAGAGGGGCAGCGGTGTGGTGCGTCGGGAGAGTTGGGAACGTTTGCGGGCATGTTGGTAAAGGAAGCGGCGGCCCGGGTGACTGCGGAGTGGGAGCAGCAAATTCCCGGTTCACGAACAACCGTGGGGAAGATAACAAGAGTTGCTCCCTCCGGAAGGTCGCTGCGGGGGGTGTATGAAAAGCCAGAAGGGATGGTGAAGAGCAGAGCGTTATTTTCTCCGCCTTGGGATACATCTCTAAGCAATGGCTGGAGCTCTGCTCTGACTTCAAAAGGACTTTTGGACCTCATTCATAGTGGTACATAGTAATGCGAGGGACGTCTGTGAATATAAGAACTAAAAAATTTGTCCCACTCGCATGATATTTTATTGAAGCCACCCGAGAGCATGACGCGCATTTGCGGCCTTGTATGATGACTGCATTTGACGTGGAGGTGACCTTGTCAATTGGCTTGGAGGATCTTTGTTCCTGTTCGCGAATCATTTTTGTAATGTTTCCGTTCAACCTAAGTCATAATATAACCCAGCATAACCCAAGCATCTTCCCGCTCGACTTGTAAATCTAACTGCGACTGGCTTTCACCCTCGAGTATGCGCCACCACGCGCACACCTCCTCTCGGGGACGTAGTCATTCTGTGTCGGATACCAACCTCCTTCTCTTGCATTGTGCCACGAGTGTTGTGGATTGTTTTTCTTTTCTTTTCCTCCAATTCTTCCTGTGCTACTTGTTGTGGGTTTAACTATGTTTATTTGTTGTGTTGTTTTTTTAGCGTCTAACTGGGCAGCAGGCCTTTACTGCACTGATCTCGGGAGAGAGAGTTGCGGAATCGCCTAGAGGTTAGAATGCATGTACAGAGGAAATTCTCGATAAACTGAACATTTTGTGGCGGCTCACGTAGGTGAAGAAGTTCAGTGTGTTGCATAGAAGCGCCCAGCTGCGAAAACTCAGCCATTACTGACAGAGCAATCTCCGGCCATAACTTGTTCTATCCCATAGCTCTGGGAGAGATGGTCATAGCTTATCGTCGCCGCTGTACAAGTATACACTTCCAATAGTGTGGGTGAAATATTAGTGTGGTAGCACTAATTGCTGTGGCCCACACTATTTATTGTGACCCACAATCGGATTGCGACGTTAATTGGTGTGTGTAAATTATATGAAAATGGCCGACGACGGTGCCTGCAGGCAACAGCTGCGCTCACGAGACAGCTGATCTCGAAGAACAAATGCTTAAATTCTGAAAGCAATGTCCCTCACCGCGTCCCCAATCCTCGCGGCTTTTGCCAACCAATCCGGTAACCATGGCTCTCTCGCGACTGACTCACCAGATCAAGCTGTAATCGAGAACAACATCACGGCAAGTAGTGAACATCTCAATAACGCGAGCGACGGAAAAAAAACGAAACACACAGTACGTGTTGACAATGTCGCAAAAGGCTGTGATCGCACGTTGAATGATCCAACAGACAAGCGAGCACGGGAGTAGAGCAATTTGTGCTCGCGCAGTGCAACATTTTCAGCAATTCTTTCGTGGCACAACATAGGCCAACTTGCAACGAGCGAGCCGTTATTATCAGGATCGCGATGAACATTGTCTCGCTCATAACAAAAACGGCAGCACAAATTCCTCTTTCGTCCTTTTTTTGTAAACAGGTTGCGCAAACTGGGTGTCAAATTCAATGATAGTTTACTCCGTAAACTGGCACTGCATCTTATTAGGAATAGTAATATCAGTGATTATTCTGGCAGCTTGAGAGATTCTAGAAGCTAACACTATATATCTTGGATCACGTCACAACCAAATGGGTGCAGTTTTTCATGCAGGAAAACTGTATTGTCAGCAGTTCTCAGTGCAGGAAATTGATGGTAAGGTCTTCAAAACAAGAACAGATCGAAAGAGAAGTCGCATATCATTTACGTGCTTTGTAGAGCGAGTTTTTGAATGGGGCACTTCAGGAAGAAAATGTATACAATGCTGACGAAACACACTATTGTGTCAACATGAACGACCACAAAACGTCGGCCTTAATCGGAAACGTCAAAGTAAGGTAAGCAAATGTGGTATCAGGAGAGAAAAGAGTGACCATGATGGTTTTGGTTGCTGGGGGCCAATCGTGCAGTTATTGGAAAGCCCATATTTATTTTCCGAAACAAGGCTAGGGGCTACCCAGTCCGTGGTCTTCCGGACAATGTGGCCGGTGTCCCCCACAGCGGACGGAGTTGTTTGTGTAGAATGCACAAATATCATTTGGCGTAGAGATCCTCCCAACTCCCACACAACCCTACTTGTGCCCGCCTCTTTCTTTCATCCACTCGGTCCTGGTGTTGTCCACATCTGTTCGCAATGACATTTCCCGATAGCGACGAAGCTATCACGCCCTCTGAGATCGCTCAAAACGCCCAGCTCTCTGCCCCCCCACAACCAATACAGACACAAAGTGCTTCAGCGTTGCCACCGCCGCTGCCTTCTCCCACATATGGATACGAACTCTACGCAACTGCTTCACCTCCTCTATTTCATTCAATTCAAAACAACCCCGCTCCCGTTCTGCGTCGTCTCCCGTCTAAACCGTCCCTTGCTAGGCGTGGGAGAGAAAATGCACGCATTGCTCGCTTTCGGGGCTCCATTGCGCGTGAAACAGCTGCAGCAAAGCGAGAGGCTTCCTTTACAGATCTCGAACTTTAGAGCTTCCTACAAGTACTCAAGGAGCATCTGCCCGTAACAGGCGACGAATGGGACGCTGTAATACGTATTCATTTGTCTCGTTGACCAAACGAGTACCGGTCTACTAACTCCCTTTGGCGTAAGTTCGCAATGATCTATCGCAAAAAAGTTCCAACAGGCGATCCAAAACTTTCGAGCTCTGTTTTGAATGCGAAACAAGTACGAGCTCAGATGACGGCGCGTATCGATATGGGGAAAGGCGAGAGCGGAGAGACAGATGGATTTTTTTCAGAATTCCCTGACGAAGGAGGGACGCAGGCTGTAGAATGGTCAGATGCCGATGGAAGTGGGGAAGAAGACAATGGGCGCAGAGAGTCACAGCAGAGGGCGAGAACGCCCTCCACACCAGGTTCTTTCACACCAGGCCCTGCGTTTTCGATTATCCAAAAACGGAGAAAAAGAGGTAAAGGGGACGAAAACGCGGCTATTACAGAGCTTATTCAGTCATCTATCCTAAAGGAGCAGCAGTTCAGGGCTGCAGCGAGAGTGCGTTTTGAGCAAAAAAGGAAGGAAAACCGGTAAATGATTTTGACGGACGACAGGCTTCGAGCGGAACGATGGGAGGACGATGAGAGGCGCAGACAGTACCAAGAGAAGCAAGCAAAGCTTCGGCGCGATGAGGATAGGAAAGCAAGAGAGTCCTACATGCCAATGCTGCTGCTGGTACTAGCTCTTGGGGATTCGCGTCAGAGCCTCCCAGTTTCATTTGCCATTGTCGCTCCAAGGCAGCCAGCAGAACCGCAACCAATTGAGTCCCCGCCGGACACTTGTCATATGAAGTCTGAGAATCAAACAGAGAAATGATCAGATGCGTTTTTATTGCAGAAACATGTTAGCCGCTTTACTAAAATGGGGCATGTAAAAGTGCAGGATCTGATTGAGACCGACTGTGCGTGTGCGCACATTGAACAGCAGCACACCAAGATGCAGTATGATTCTGCGCTCCCCTCGTTCCTCGTAGGCTAGCCGATCGCGAAAGCGTGGAAGCGACCCCTGCATGGCCCGCATTCCCCACTCTGAGCTGTGGTGAGCGGATGTGGCTTCTCGAGCACGCTGAACAACTCCTACCTCAGAAGAGTCCGGCACATTCTGAGATGACTTCAGTAAAAACGGGTAGTTTCCTCTGCAAAATGCAGAATAAACTACACAAGTTCCGCCGGTCTTCTCATAAACTTCCTCTGGTTTGCTGTATCTCGATCCCCACTCGGCAATAGCGGAGTCAAGTATGCTCCCAGGTGCGTTGATAGCGCACGCGATGATTTGTTCTTCTGGCGAAAAGACAAACACATTTGAAACATTATGGTCATGCTGCCATCCATTGTAGAACATTTTCTGAATCATGGCATTAGAGCTTTGTTGCAAGTAAAGTTTCAAGCCGTCTTCGACGGAAAAAACGTCTCCAAGAAGCGAATGCTGCCTCCTGATAGCTGCTTTAAACTGCTCAATCTTTGCCTCATCAGGCATTGCTATTATTGCAGCTTCCTCTACGGATAAGGTTTTCAATAGTAGTCGCCTACCAAATCGAAGAAAGTTTGAAGCCACTGTCCCAGTTATGCCGAACAAACTACATAAAACAGAGATGGATCCTCTGGACCTATACCATCACAAAGTCATTGCCAAACAGCGCGTGGCAGTAAGAGTCCGAGGTCGCCCTCGTCGGTTTTGCTGCCAGGGGATGCGGCGTATCATACCATGCTTGCTGTAGGGAGTATATGAATTGAAGTAGTTTTCAAATTGTCCCAGAAGATGGCGAAATGCGGCATGATCGAAATCGCAGAGAGTGATCAAGTACTGGTCACATTCTGAGCGAAAAAGGGTTTCAAATTCAGACGAAGAGGAATGCTGTAGCGCCTGTCGCTTGATTCGGCGATCGCGCCGTCTTCTACCCTCATTAGTTAGCTTTTGTTGAAAGGAAGGCTTTGTTTGTGCTCTTGAGTGATGAAGTAGGAATACAAGTTTCAGAGCCGTCATCGATGACCTGAGAAAACATTGCATTCACCGACGACGGCATCGGGGGCTCGTTCTATAAGCTTTGTACCGCGCGATAGTGATGCCTACGCAATTTGTGCGCTTGGCTTTTCTGGGCGAGTGCCTATTTTACTACACACCAACAGATTGCCGTTTATATGTTTGTGTACCGACACAATTTGTCATTTTAGGAAGCTCCCAATAGTGCCAGACAATGGTTTTGGGTCGGTTCGTTTTTAGTGTGGGCCACACTATTGGCAGTGTTTACTTGTACTGGTTGATGCCTTCTTTGGATTCATTCGTAATTTGGACTAGAAGTCACCCGGAAATGTCTAGCCTGTGCCAATAAAGTAACCAACGATGTTGGGCAACAGGCAAAGAGAGTACGATTCGCGGCAGTACCGAGAGGGTAAATGGAGGGAGTGTCCGTAGATTGCACGCGCGAGCTTAAAACCTACTGCAGAGCTCTACGAATCTCCAGGGCTGAGTGGGGAAGTAAGTGTTGTGGTTCTTTTTGCACGCCGGCGACTAGCGCCGGCGAGCAAACTGCATCACAGCGTTTAATAAATGTCTCACAACGCTCCACAGGGCTACAACCACTGTGAGGTAAGAGATATATTTTGGTTATAACAAGAAACTTCCTTACAAACCTGGTTGTAGAGAACGAAGAGACGCTCTTACTCCATACTATATATCTGTAGCATTTACTCGTCCAACGCGCCGCTCGTCACCGGCAATCTGATTGCACAGATTGCTCGAGCAGCGCTGTCGAAAAATGGTGTTTGACAACACCTACACTGCGTCCGGGTTCGGTTGGCTAGTCAATCGCCGCAAACCGTTTTCTATTGTTTCACTGCAAACTCTTCCAGCCCCGCTGTCGACAGCGCCCGGGGACCTTGTAGCCCCAAATTTGTGCTCTGAGTTTCGTTACGCGATACATTCGCAACGTCCCTAAAAAGATTGTGTCTTTGGCAATCCTCTCTCGCCGCCGCCCCGCCCCAGACGCGCGTTAGGCTAAAATTTTACGAAACTGTGCGCTTGTCCATGGCCCAAGCTTACTTCAAGGCATAAAGTGCAATACAGTAGCACTTGCCCCTGTTGCAAACTCCAATGGCGTACTCGCATGCAAACTTCATCATTGCAACCATCGGTTCTCTACTGTACTGTTTCGAGCACTCTTTAAGTATTTCTTTGTACCTGTTAGGCCCCGTAAATGACCTCCATAGTGCCTTTCATCTCTCCACTGCTCCATTTTCGAAACAACTCCCCTTCACCTTATTATTGTACGCAAAGCTCGCTATTTTCTCCACACACACACAGACATAAGCGCATCACCGCCTGCTTGCATCATCTTCTTTTATCTTCATACGCTGCATTTCAAATCATCTGTGGCCGGCTATCACTCACTCTTTTTGCAATTCCTCCGGCACCATCATCGTTTGCAAAACACCATGGCTTTCACACGTTCACGTTCACTGCTTTTGTTCCTGCTTCTCCTGAACTTTGTATATCTAATTCCATGCGAAGCTAACGATTCATTTCCTCACATTGATTACAGTGACAGCTTGCTACCCTCGTACTATATCGCTTCGTATTCTAAGTAATATTGGCAAAGTAAAAAATAAATTTGGACAACAACAATTCCATTTTTAATACGAAGCTATAGTGTTTTAAACTACCACACGACGGAATCTGACATACTTAACCAAAAAATAATTAAACCCCTTCCAGCTCACCCCACTCCCCCAACAACCAATCCTAGATCAAAAATTTATGTAAACTTCCACAACCATGTCCACTACTATATTCTCAATTACAATTCCTACTTCTGATATATGTTTCAAGCTCTAAATTAATTTTTCAAAAAAGAATTTTTATGTTCTGACGATTCTTTCAGAAAACTGATTTCGAGTGTCAGAATTTTGCAAGTCGGGTTCAGAATTTTGACGAACTGACTTAAACCGATTTCAGCTTAAGTTTTGACATGATGATCTAAAAACCCAGCCCAATCTTACAGCGGCACGTTGAAAGATATTAATGCACTAGTGGAACCGCTTTGAATGCCTGACGTTGGGTCGGGAATATTTTGTTAAAATTTTATAGTCCATGTGGTTTGGGGATATCCCTTAAATCACTTTGCCAACCTTTTCGGCGTTTAATATTCTGAATGGCTAGCCGAGCAATTTTTTGTTGCTCTTCTAGCCTGCCTTTATTCAAATATCTAGTAAGTATCTAAAATTCATCCACTTTTACTCCGGAAAAAAGGCTTTTTAGATCTCTCAACCTTTTCTTCATTTCAAATGATTTTTTTCATAAACTGTAGCTGGATATTCTTTGGTAGTAAAGAAATATTACTTGCAGAGGCTGCCAGAACATTTTCTGGAAATGATACTAGATCCAGATTCAGACATGACCCATCGATCGGGACATAGTATTCGAACGCAGAATCAATTTCTCCTACGGACCCTTCCGCAACGAAATAATACCGGCGAAATGAGTTCTCTCCGATTCCTTGCAAGATATTTGTCGCCAGGCCTTTTGGAAAGCGTTTCTCTCTTGTACCAGTTAAAAGGGGGTACATATGCTCTGCATATAAGCAAAGAAGCACACTTCGAAGTCTCTCAAGTATGTTTTTGAATTATCTTTTTGCGTCTCTACTTTTTTTATATGTCGTGTGATTTCTATCATTATACTCCCGTCATGTTTATCGGAAGCCCCTGCAATACAAAGCAAGTCCCGCATGCCTATCAAATGAGAAGTTTCTATTGATGTTGTCGTTGTTTTTCATCTTATGCTTCGTTCCCATCTCTTTCATTGCTCAAGTATGATTGACACATCTTAAACTCATTTCGAAGTTTTGCTGACTTTTGAAGCTTGCGCTTTATTGACTCACTTACAAAATCGTCATGGTCTCCTTCAAATTCTCTGGCCGCTTCCCAGTTTCCAGTCTTATGAACCATTATCATTCCCGTTACTCTACGAGTTGCCAGCTCCACCGCCAACTTATGTTTGGCGCACATAACGCCCTACAAGCTGATGAGGCAGTTAATTACCCGAGCCAACGTTGCAGCTTCCCGGGGTTTCCAAATCCCCGTCAAATGACGAGCTTCCACCCCCGCAGAGACCGTCGAATAATTGTAAAGGGCTTTGCGGAGCATATCTTGTCCCTCAAGACTGTCAACAGATACATATTGTTCAGGGAACGGTTTGCTAGCGAAAGCAATCGAGAACTTCTTGTTGGCCTTCTGTCCTTTCGAAATCAACGCCTTCCTCGTGAGGGTCTAAATCTTTTCGTCGTCTTCGTCGGGCTCTGACCCAGAGTCATATGCCAGAATCGACAACTACTCCTTCCATCGATTGTTTGACGTCTACAAGAAAATCTGTCCTTTTTGATTTTTTCTTGGAATTGTTCCGCGACTCCTTCAATTCCTTAATGTCCTTGATTATAAACGCCTGCCCCCTCTCTAGTCTTTTCATGAAAAAGAAGCATTCTCTAGGTATCGCTGGGCTAGGCAGTAGTTTCTTCCTTTGAGTCAGAATCTGGAGCGGACTCGGACTTGTATTCATTCGAGAATTCACCCTCTTTGCCTTCCAGTGTGCATTTAGAACGCCTCAGGGTTTTTGATCCGAGACGGTTACAACCACACTCGGGGCCATCGGCCTCCGCGCCGGCGGACAACGAAGCTCCCCAGCAGGGTGGATATTTCTCCGGTTTGGACGCGGCTCCGTCAGGTACCGAACCTTCCGCCTTGGCGAGCAACCGACATCCTCAGGAGGATTTGGACATTAACGCGGTGGCGTGGAACTCCGCTCATGCGATGCCCTTGGTAGCAAACTCCAGAGGTTGGATATCAAACGAATCCTTTCGAAGGTGGAGTCCCCTTACCGATCCGGTGATATATTCCCGCGCTCCGTGGTTCCATCCGACAGCGGTTCGCGACGATGAGCTCATCGACTCCTACGTGGAGGACGGCTTATTGCCGGGTGGCCTACCTGTCGAGGTTGTACGTTCTCCCGATTGGAGGGCGCGGGTAGCCATAGAGCCTCAGTATCTATACCGCGGTCGCGGGGAGTCCCTGGACAAGGCGCGCGCAGCGATGGCGGCCCTGGCCTACCAGCGATTGGGGAGTTCACGCTTTGACCATCTGGTTCCCCCGGAGTACGGGTTCGATGTCGCCTATTACCGCACGTACGGTGAGGTCTCCTACGGGGATAACCTGGCAGCCTTTCCCGAAGCCGAGTTCCGCGGACCGGGTTTTCCTCTCCGAGAAGATATGCTCCAATGGAGTCGTCCCATCCTTCGGGCTGAATTCAGGTACCTTCAACGGCAGTTTACCCAGTATGGGTTCGATTGACGCGTGCGCTTCGAGCGCCGCTCGCGCTCCCGTTTCGGGTTCCTTGTCACGTATCCTCACGTGGAACTGGAGCGTATCCGTAACACGGCGAAGGTTGGGCGATTCGTGCCCCTTCCAGCTTGGTGGAGTAAGGTCGAGGTCCCCCGAGGGTGCTTTGCTGAACTGCCCCCGTGCCTCTACTATATCGGGTCTCGTTTGATGCATGACCCGAACTCGGGATACTGGGCCCTCGTTGCAGCCGAGTGGGCAGCCCGCGTAGCGGCGCACCTCCTCTGGGATGCTCATGACCATTTCCGTATCTGTTATATTCCTCCGATGCTACGGACCATCATGCGTCAGATCGACCTTGTCCCAGCGTTGGGTTCGGCCAGCAGCGTGCAGGACCTGTATCCAATCTTGGACGTGATCGAGAACACCCAATGGGATCGAGTTCCAGTGGAAAATCAGCCCGCAGGGGAAGGATCCGCGCGAGACAAGTCTCCTGGCCGGTACGATCTGGGCTCCGGTAACTGGGTCTATTACAATCCCTTCGAAGGGGTTCGCATCAGCGCGGCGCAAGCACGGGCGCTGATTGACTCGCCTCGACCGATGCCGGTGGGACACCCGACGGGGTTCATTTATACCGACGATTACGCGTACGAGCCTCCAGTAGACCTGGACGATCCAGCGTTGGATAACGACATGCCAGCTCCTAGTGGAGTACTCCCTGTGGAGCCATCTGCACCCTTCCAACCAGTGGGAACGACCTCAGCTGCGGCGGCGAATGCATCCGGTGGCGGTCCATCTGCTCCCCCCGGGTGGGGTGTGAACACCCTTGCGCAGGCGCCGGTTGCCACTCCGCAAGCGGATAGTGTGCGACAAGGCCTCGTGAACGCGGGCATTCCGATTCCCCAGGGTATGACGGATGTGAGCCAGATGTTGGCTTTCGCCTCGGCGTACCATCAGGGTCAGAATCCCAACGGTGGGGCGGGTCCCTCCTCGGGCTTTCCGTAGTTCCGCCTTCGGGCAATTGTAGAGTCCATAGCTTGGCGACAATAGTAAACTTCTGATATTTGCATAACTTCTTTTCTTCTTCCTTCCTAGGATCTTAACTTCTACTTCATCTTCTTCATTCCTTCTTAGGATCTTCTTCATCTTCGTCTTCATCTTCTTCCCTTCCTAGGGTCCAATCTTCTTCTTAATCTTCTTCTCCACTTCGTGGGTCTTCTTTTCCTTTTTCATCATAAACTGTCTCGATAACCGGTGCTGTGTTCCCCGGTTAACGGCGCTAGGCCGAGGGCCAGTAGACATTCCCTCTCAATACGTGTTCTTCGGGATACTCTCCTCAATTCCTCTTCAGAGGTCCAACATCTTCCTCACTTCGAGGTCCCATCCACACCAGTTCCCGTGGTGGCTTACCCGACTTGGGCATGATCCAGACTTGGAGGCAAGGCTACCCGAGCGCGTCGGTGATAGGATGAAACCTTAGACCTCGGAAGGTGCTCAATGGGTTCCACTGTATCCTCATCAGGCGAGAATCCGTACCATCGGACTTGGTAGCAAACTTCTCCCTCGGGGGTGTAGATGTGACGCACGATGCGATCGATAACGAATTCCTGCGGGTACACTTTTCCCTGTTCGGGCTTCTCTTCTATCTTGGAACGCTCTAGTTCCCTTGAGGGTGTCAACGTAGGGTTTAGACAAACCCCGGTGGGTTCTTTTCCGTGTTGCGAGCGGGTCTCAGCAATTCGTCCAAACGGCGCCGAGTGGCCTGTGGGCTACGTTGTAACTTCCGTCTACGGAGTCTAAACGGCCCAGTTTTGAGTTTTTCTTAAAGCTGAGATCTTCCCGATAACAACAGTGTTCTTAGATTCCGTGACGGTTGAGAAACCGTGACGCGGTAGCGTCTCCAATCTCAGGGGGGTAAGACTTCAACTTCAACCCGAGCTACGGGGACGAAGGTTGCTCCCGTGCAACGCGCCGTGCGACGGAGGCGGTTTTCGCGACGGTTGGTCGTCAGAGCCTTTTGATTGGCTCGGTGCTATTCGACGTGTGCCACACAAATGCGCGGGCGCCCCGTGTGGGGTGACCGTTCCTTGTGCGGGAAAATCGGCCTATGCGGATGTGAGGTGGCGCTTTCGACACGCGCTAGCACTCTCCTGAGCTGTCCCCGACGGGTCTCACTCATTTCTTTTCCATTCCTGAGGGTTCCATTGTCTCCATAGAAGTTCCTATTCCCATTTCATAACGGAGAGCCAAATTTGGTCAACCTCGTCGTCGAGATCTTCCCCGTGCGGGTCCGCTGACACAGCTCGTTCCCGAGAAAGCGGGGTTTGAGTGTGCGAAACCTCAGTGTCTCGTCCGCGGCGGCGGGTGATCGTCGGCTCTGTAGGCGTTCCGGGTGCGGAGTTCTCCACATGACTCTCCCTAGGCGGGTTTTCGTCATCTTTTCTGACGTCGTGCTCGGCTGGGTCGGCGGTGATGTCGCTACCCATACGCTGGGGTTGTGACTTCTCTGTCGCCGGCTCGGTCGGGCTCGCCGTCTCACTGTGAGAACTAGATTCCCTGTTAGGGCGACTGGCTGACGCCGAAACATCGTCCTGCGAAGGAACTAAGTCCTCCTCCCCCTCCTTAGGCGGAGAGCCAGGAGGCTTGATTACCTCCGGTGGGGGAGTAACTCTGTAAGAGTTCGTTGACTGGGCCGTTGAGGGAGCGGGCCCAGGTTCGGGAGTATCCGAAGTTTCCGGTAGGTCGGTTAAACCACGTTCCGGGTGCGGAAGTATAACGAGGCGGGTGTTTGAATCTCCGCCTGACGGGTTAACTTCCGTTGAATCATCCCCTGTGGAGGGCGTTGGTGCCGACATCACTTCCACATTTGGGTTGGGCGCTCGTGTGATGCGGTCCCTGGAGATCCGTTCGTGGCGGTTAGCGATATCCAATACCACCATGTCCGGGTCTACAGAAACCACACGATATGGTCCGTCCACAATTGGCGAAAGCTTGTGCCTACGTTCCTTTTCAGGATTGTAGTATTCCTTTCGAAGGAAGACGAAGTCGTCGGGCTCCACCTGAGGTAGAGGTTTGCGAACCCGATTGTCAAAGTCCTTCTTGTAGGCGCGTTGAGCTTTGTCCATTGCTTTCCGGGCTATCGGCACCATCTTCTTAAGCCACTCCTTCCAGGCTTTTCGGTACAATCCCGGGGACGGGTACGTCGACAGCGTCGGTTGAGCCTCGATGGCGACCGGCGGCGGTGTCCTCGACAGTACCAGTTCGAATGGGGATAACGATGTAACCCGATGTACCTGGGTGTTGTATGCATACGTGATAGCGTCTGTGTACAAGTCCCAATTTTTGGGGTGATCCGCAACATACGATCTCAAAGCGTTGAGTATCGTGCGGTTAAACCTCTCCACCTGGCCATTCCCCTGAGGGTGATACGTAGTAACAAATAAATTCCTTACATCAAAGATTCGACATACACCCTGAAAGAACTTTGATGCGAATTGCCCCCGGTTGTCGGATAACAACTGCACCGGCGGTCTATATACGAACACCCAATGGGTCACGAACGCTTGCGCGACGGTAGCGGCGGTGATCCGCTTCAGCGGCACAGTTCTCGTTAGCTTAGAGAATCTGTCAGAAATGACAAGCAGATACCGATGACCTCGGGGCGTCCTGATAAACTCCCCTAGGATGTCTATGACCACGAATTCGAGTGGAGCCCGTGCCGGGAACAGCGTCAACTTCTTAGAGTGCTTCCGAAGTTTGACGTCATTCTTGGCGCAATTGGCGCAGGCCCGTCTGACGGCGTAACAATCGAATGCCATTGCCGGCCAGTAAAAGTCCCTTCTCAACGTGAGGTACAGTTTTCTTCCCCCGGGGTGGGCGCCAACCTTCACATAGTGAGTGAGGTGTAATACCCTCTGTTGTAGGGTGTGCGGCACCACTATCCTCGGGTGAGGTCCAACGGTCCTGATTAGGTAACCCTGATCGTCGTCCTCGAAAGGTAACTGAAATCCTCCGTTGAGGCGAGCCCGAATCCGTGTACAGAATGGGTCGAGCTGTTGCTCGCGTATCATCTCCTCTGAAGAGATAGGTATAAAAGAGCCGGTCAGCGAATCCAGACTCTCGTTGACGAGTATATCGTCACAAACATCATCCGTCAGCGGTTGAGCTCCTCCCTCGAGGTCCGATACCATAAAACATGGGATGTCATCGTCCTCGTAGGGTTCCGTTTCCGCTGTGGTTCCCAAGCGGGATAGTGCATCAGCCTGAGTGTTCAGCTTCCCTTTCTTGTACAGGATCTAAAAGTCGAATTCTGACAGTCGGAGACGCCAGCGCATAAGGCGGCCCGAGGGTTCGGAGATCTCCAGGAGCCAACGCAAGCATGCGTGGTCCGTATGGACTTTGAAACGAGTACCCATCAGATAGGGGCGAAGTGTAGCTAAGGCCCACACAACGGCTAAACATTCTTTCTCGGAGACCGAGTAGTTCCTTTCATGGAAATTCAGGGAACGTGACCAGTACCCAATTGGGTGACGTTCACCATCCTCAGAGGATTGGAACAGTGCACACCCTACTTGGTTTGCACTAGCATCGGTGTCCACTTCGTAAGGGAGCCCAGGATTGGGTAGAGCCAAGATTGGCGGTGATGTTACGGCATTCACCAGTGCCGTGAAGGCAGACGCTTCCGTGTCGCCAAAAGGTTCCAGTTCAACTGGTTGTCCCTTCGTCAGGAGCCTGTTGAGGGGGGTGGCAATATCCGCAAAGTTCGGGACGAATCGGCGATACACGTTACACAGACCTAAGAAGGATCGCAACTCCGTTTGAGTTTTCGGGTGTTTTGCTTCCTTCAAGGATTTCACTCGTACTTCATCGATTGAAAGCTGTCCGGGACGGATGATATGACCCAGATACTTAACCGAATCGGTGAAAAACTCGCACTTCTTGAGTTTCAAGGTGATTCCCGCGTCGCGGAGTATCTTCATTACGTCCCTGACGTGTTCTAGGTGGTCATCCAGGTTGTTGGAGAAGACAATAATGTGGTCTAAATACACTAGACACGTCCTCCACTTGAAGGGAGCAAACAGAATGTCTATCGCCCGTTGAAACGTTGCGGGGGCATTTGTCAACCCAAAAGGCATCCTCCGGAATCGGAAAAGTCCTTGGTGCCACACGAAAGCCGTTTTGTTTCGATCTTCCTCCCTAGTAGAGACTTGCCAGTAGCCCGAATTGGCGTCGAGGGTAGAGAAAACAGTAGCGCTCCCAAGGGAGTCGATGTATTCGTCCATCCGAGGGATCGGGTACACATCCTTAATGGTTACCTCGTTCAGGCGTCTGTAATCGATGCAGAAACGCCACGATCCATCCGGTTTCGGAACTAACACCACTGGTGAGGCCCAAGCGGACTTGGCAGGTTCAATTACGCCCGCTTTAAGCATCTTCTCCACCTGAGATTCTCCTCTTCCCGAGCTTTCGGTCCAGCCCTGTAAGGGTTTTGGGCAATAGGCCGAGTGTTCGGTAACAAGTCGATGCGGTGTTCTGTAATCCCAATAGTTCTAAGGGAACCATCCCACATGGGGGTAAATTAACGAAGCATGTGCCTCAGCTTCTCCCGATGAGATGCGGGTACATGGTTGAGATTCCATTTTCCCAATTCCTGAACAGGATCCGTCTGGTCTGCTCCTGTGATAGGGGCCGTAACCTCCTGAGGTTTAAAGTGTTCAGCGTGTGGAGCTGCAGTCGTATGCTCACCGTCTTCCGCGATTTCGGCAGTGTCCTCCCCCTCCTTAGGGTCCGCCACACCAAGGACCTCTGCGATAGAGATCTTTGTAGGTACGACCGCATGCGGGTGTGGAAGAACAGAACCCAGGATCTGGTGTTTGACCAAATGCTGCGTTGTCTTTCCAAATTTGGCTACCAAAACATTGAAAGGTTTATCCGGTTCCACGGAGACAACCCCACTCGCAAGGGCGAGTTGACGCCGCGTATACAGAGACGGGTTCGGTTGTACCACATGCACACCAATTTGCTTGGTAACAACTGTGACCCAAACCTGAGTTTCTGGCGGGATAGCCACTGACTTCGCAACCTTTACCCTTGTAGACACCGGGTCCTTCTTCACAGATTCATGCGCGACGGGGAGAGGAACGCGTGTTCGCGCTGCTCCCTGTAAGGGTTTACGAACGATTGGGATCCTAGACCCGTCTTCGAGTTCCACAGTTCTATTCCGAGGACGGATGGCTTCCACGAAGCGGTCGCAAAAGTCACAACCCAGTATGACTGGTGCTGCAAGTGACTTGCATACAATAAACTCTAGTTGAACGAGATAGGAGCCTAACCTCACCATGAGGGAAATTGTACCCAGTGTCCGTAGCGGGTTGTTGTTCGCATCGGCGATATCCAAACGTGGAACGGTACGAACTTGAACCCGGAGCAGCGGGGGTAACAATTCAACATGAATTAAGTTAGGAGCGGCTCCTGTATCCAGGACCGATATTTGACGAACCATAAACTGGTTGGACAGGCCGAAGTCGGCGAATACTTTATAATTCCGCTTGGCCATTACCATAACTCGATCCGGAATACGGAGATTACGGGACCGTATCCACGGGCGACGGAGGACACTAAAGTATCCCGAGTTAACGTCGGTGTCAGCCGTTTTCCTTGAAAGGATAGTCACAGCTGGGGAGCGAAGCTGGAGCGCCTCGGGCGTCTTCAACTCCGGCTTAGAAGACGCCCCTCCCGCAGGGGAGACTCCCAAGTTTAGTTTTTCGAAGCGGACCCCACCAAATTCGGTGCAGCTGCCTCGAAGGGGACCGGTTGTTCCCCGTTCGCGGGTACAAGTTCTGTATCCCTGTCAGCAAGGTGAGCTCGGAGTATCCTTTGTTCCTCATAGGACCTACTCGGGACTCGAGCTTTCTCGTCAGGGGTCAGAGCCTCGTACTGAGCGATAATTCGTGAACCCTCCCGCAGGGAAAATGTGCAGTCTGGTGCTTTGTGACCACGGAGGTAACACAAATAGCAAATCAGCTCTGCCGGGTTCGGTTGTGGACGTGAATCCACGCGACGTGGTGCTGTATCCCTCCATCCGGGGCGAGAGAACCGAGCAGCGGTATTCGCAAAAGGTAGTGATGCGGCTGGCACCCTCCGTCCTTGGGTATAGAGCGCAGGGTCTTCATCCGTAATCGGAGCGGATGTCGACGGCAACTGAGACGTACCCATAGATTCGGGGTTACTTCCTATGAAGTGAATGTTATCATTGACCCCCACAGGGGCAGGGCCTCCTGCGAGTGACAAAGACGAGTTACCTCCATCGGCGAGGAGTGCACGTGTCGGCCGACTCTTTCGGTTCTGCCGGGCACGGAGAGTATCCCCCTCAGCCTGGGCGTACTGAACCAGTTCCAAGTAGGTCAGCTTGCGCTTCTCTTCCCGATGTCGGGCAACCAATGCCCTTATCGAGGGGTCCAAACCATCCACAAACATGGTGCATCTCTCGTAGGCGGGGAATACATTCCCGCATCGGTGAAACGCTTTATTCAAGCGAGTTGAACACACCGTTTCGGTTTCCATCGGCTTCTGCCGCGTATCCCTTAATGCAAGGAATGATTCCTGAATCGCATTTCGAGTAGCGTATGACCTCAAGAGGTACTGCACCGCTTCGGGCCAGCACGTGACTCACCCTTCCGAGGCTCGGGATGATCCACGGACGGAGTTGAACTGGTCTTCAGCCATCCTCTTTAAGAAATAGGGTAATGCAAGATACGCTTGCGCTTCACTCATACCGAGGGTGTCAGCCTCCTGGACGAACCTCGAAAGGAAATCGAGCACCAGAATTGGGTCTGTTCCTGTGAACTCCCTCTTCTGTAGGGTGATGCTCAGCCTTTTGATGTAGTCCTTGACCTTACCCGTTCCGCAGGATGTTCGATCTCCTGAAGGGTTATCCAACCGGTTGTAGCGGTACGATAGCAGCTTCCGATAGAGAGGATTCGTCGGCTTCAGCTCCCTTAATCCAACGTGTTTCCTACCCTTCTTCCGGGTACGGATTGCCCCTTGAGAGGTGTAAGTAGCCTTCGATAGAGTCGCCCGGGATGACCGGCGTCCATCTTCACTATCCGAAGATTCGGAGGACGAACTCGATGACGAGCGATTGGGATCGGAATCAGATAAATCCTCTTGGAGGTGAACCCTCCTCTTGGACTTGCGGCGGTCCCGTTTAGCGGAGCGGTGTTCTTCGTCTTCCGAAACGTCGGGTTTATCCTTCGAGGCTTCTGTGTCTCCGTCCATACGGATAATGGCCTCGAGGGTGTCCAGCCGAGCTCGGAAGCGTTCTGCTTGCACGCTGTGTTCCTCCACGAGGCTCCGGTACTCCTGGATAAAGACCCCAGGGGTACCAAAGCTTTCCAAAAGGGAGTTCACATCCCTCCTCAGGGTACGAAGGTCATCGGCGACTCCCCGCACCTGGGCGTCCTCCACCTTGCGGCGGAGGGTACTAACCTCCTGAAGGAGCTCGACGTGAGCCGCGTTGGAGATATCGATTCGAGTCTCCAGGCGCTGTACTTCACGGTCGGCCCGACTTCGAGGTGCTGCTGAGGGGGTCTCCACCACTGGAGCTGGGCCCACAGCCACGACCTCTCGAGGACCTGAAACTACTGAGGGTGCTCTCCGAGTGTCCGGATCGATACCGGAATCGTACCGGACTTCGGGAATTGAGCTCCTCGACCTAGACGGGGCCGGGGGCACTGAATCCGCTTGACGGTTCGATCCAGTCCTGGAACCACGGGTAGGCGGCGACATGCTGCAGACACGACACCGACGATTCGGGGTAACGATGAAATTCGATCACGAGATTCCCGGAGAACGGATGACGTAACACAAAACAAAAATAAAAACCAAGTCCACCCTTTCCAAAGGGGACCACTACAACAAATCTTCACGACGGTGCTTCCTCTTCTAAGAGATATTCCAACACGTGGATGACCAACCCAAAAGTCCGAGAACGGATTCTAAGTCGGGAGACCACTTGTGGAGCAAAACCCGGCGACGGGAAGTCCTCTCAAGGTGTTCGAAGCCTTGCTCCCTGGGGGAGGCAGACTCAGAGACAGAGCCCTCCGTTCCACCCGTAGTGTGGGGTGTAACTCCCACGGGGGATTCCGGCAGTACCGACGGAGGTGAGGGGTAGAAACCGTTGGATCGGGAATGGATATGGGTATCCCAAAAAATGGGGGAAAATCCGGCGAAGAGGAAAAACGGGGCGAGGGTCGAGCACAAACGGGCACCGGACCCGAGAACCACAAAAGGGGCGAAACAACAAAAAAACCCAATACGGGGGCGAAAACCTGTCCTCGAAAGAAAACACAAAAAGCACGCAACAAGTAAACAGAACCCCCACGGGGTATCGTGCACGCAGGTCGTCTGAGCGGTCCCAAGGGGGTGGTTGCACGGAACCCAAACGTGGGCACTCTCCAAGTGGAGTCGTGTCCCTACGCAGGCGTTGCTAACCAGAGCCCGTTCCGGGTTGTAAGGCCGAAACGATGGCGACGAAGAACCTCTAAAGGTATCGAAGACCAACCTTGGTTCCCATTTACTTTGAGCTTCGGACTGTCAGATCTCGTCTCCCTAAGTAGGGCCCACTAACTAACCTCTACAGTAGTGCACACCTACTCAGGGCCATACAGGTGGAGATCCCACTGTCAGGGCCCAAAAGTCCAACGTTCTAACAAATATCCGAAAATCGGTGCCAAAATTAAGCCACGTGTATCACGGGGCAAATCCAACCATGGGCCATCCGAATTTTCACTTCATAGGCGAACTCTAATCAGAAAACAGTGCCACCTCAGCACACCTTAGAGGGGATCATAGTCATAACCCTCGGAGGGTTCAATCCTCATTCTATGAGTTGCATCTTCAAGTATCCCCTAACTGGGCGTTGCTCTACACGTGCCGCTGTAAGATTGGGCTGGGTTTTTAGATCATCATGTCAAAACTTAAGCTGAAATCGGTTTAAGTCAGTTCGTCAAAATTCTGAACCCGACTTGCAAAATTCTGACACTCGAAATCAGTTTTCTGAAAGAATCGTCAGAACATAAAAATTCTTTTTTGAAAAATTAATTTAGAGCTTGAAACATATATCAGAAGTAGGAATTGTAATTGAGAATATAGTAGTGGACATGGTTGTGGAAGTTTACATAAATTTTTGATCTAGGATTGGTTGTTGGGGGAGTGGGGTGAGCTGGAATGGATTTAATTATTTTTTGGTTAAGTATGTCAGATTCCGTCGTGTGGTAGTTTAAAACACTATAGCTTCGTATTAAAAATGGAATTGTTGTTGTCCAAATTTATTTTTTACTTTGCCAATATTACTTAGAATACGAAGCGATATAGTACGAGGGTAGCAAGCTGTCACTGTAATCAATGTGAGGAAATGAATCGTTAGCTTCGCATGGAATTAGATATACAAAGTTCAGGAGAAGCAGGAACAAAAGCAGTGAACGTGAACGTGTGAAAGCCATGGTGTTTTGCAAACGATGATGGTGCCGGAGGAATTGCAAAAAGAGTGAGTGATAGCCGGCCACAGATGATTTGAAATGCAGCGTATGAAGATAAAAGAAGATGATGCAAGCAGGCGGTGATGCGCTTATGTCTGTGTGTGTGTGGAGAAAATAGCGAGCTTTGCGTACAATAATAAGGTGAAGGGGAGTTGTTTCGAAAATGGAGCAGTGGAGAGATGAAAGGCACTATGGAGGTCATTTACGGGGCCTAACAGGTACAAAGAAATACTTAAAGAGTGCTCGAAACAGTACAGTAGAGAACCGATGGTTGCAATGATGAAGTTTGCATGCGAGTACGCCATTGGAGTTTGCAACAGGGGCAAGTGCTACTGTATTGCACTTTATGCCTTGAAGTAAGCTTGGGCCATGGACAAGCGCACAGTTTCGTAAAATTTTAGCCTAACGCGCGTCTGGGGCGGGGCGGCGGCGAGAGAGGATTGCCAAAGACACAATCTTTTTAGGGACGTTGCGAATGTATCGCGTAACGAAACTCAGAGCACAAATTTGGGGCTACAAGGTCCCCGGGCGCTGTCGACAGCGGGGCTGGAAGAGTTTGCAGTGAAACAATAGAAAACGGTTTGCGGCGATTGACTAGCCAACCGAACCCGGACGCAGTGTAGGTGTTGTCAAACACCATTTTTCGACAGCGCTGCTCGAGCAATCTGTGCAATCAGATTGCCGGTGACGAGCGGCGCGTTGGACGAGTAAATGCTACAGATATATAGTATGGAGTAAGAGCGTCTCTTCGTTCTCTACAACCAGGTTTGTAAGGAAGTTTCTTGTTATAACCAAAATATATCTCTTACCTCACAGTGGTTGTAGCCCTGTGGAGCGTTGTGAGACATTTATTAAACGCTGTGATGCAGTTTGCTCGCCGGCGCTAGTCGCCGGCGTGCAAAAAGAACCACAACACTTACTTCCCCACTCAGCCCTGGAGATTCGTAGAGCTCTGCAGTAGGTTTTAAGCTCGCGCGTGCAATCTACGGACACTCCCTCCATTTACCCTCTCGGTACTGCCGCGAATCGTACTCTCTTTGCCTGTTGCCCAACATCGTTGGTTACTTTATTGGCACAGGCTAGACATTTCCGGGTGACTTCTAGTCCAAATTACGAATGAATCCAAAGAAGGAATCAACCAGTACAAGTAAACACTGCCAATAGTGTGGCCCACACTAAAAACGAACCGACCCAAAACCAAATTGTGTCGGTACACAAACATATAAACGGCAATCTGTTGGTGTGTAGTAAAATAGGCACTCGCACAGAAAAGCCAAGCGCACAAATTGCGTAGGCATCACTATCGCGCGGTACAAAGCTTATAGAACGAGCCCCCGATGCCGTCGTCGGTGAATGTAATGTTTTCTCAGGTCATCGATGACGGCTCTGAAACTTGTATTCCTACTTCATCACTGAAGAGCACAAAAAAAGCCTTCCTTTCAACAAAAGCTAACTAATGAGGGTAGAAGACGGCGCGATCGCCGAATCAAGCGACAGGCGCTACAGCATTCCTTTTCGTCTGAATTTGAAACCCTTTTTCGCTCAGAATGTGACCAGTACTTGATCACTCTCTGCGGTTTCGATCATGCCGCATTTCTCCATCTTCTGGGACAAATTGAAAACTACTTCAATTCCTTTACTCTCTACAGCAAGCATGGTATGATACGCCGCATCCCCTGGCAGCAAAACCGACGAGGGCGACCTCGGACTCTTTCTGCCACGCGCTGTTTGGCAATGACTTTGTGATGGAATAGGTCCAGAGGATCCATCTCTGTTATATGCAGTTTGTTCGGCCTAATTGGGACAGTGGCTTCAAACTTTCTTCGATTTGGTAGGCGACTATTATTGAAAACCTTATCCGTAGAGGAAGCTGCAATAATAGCAATGCCTGATGAGGCAAAGATTGAGCAGTTTAAAGCAGCTATCAGGAGGCAGCATTCGCTTCTTGGAGACGTTTTTTCCGTCGAAGACGGCTTGAAACTTTACTTGCAACAAAGCTCTAATGCCATGATTCAGAAAATGTTCTACAATGGATGTGTTGCAACTCGCAGTCCTATGTCTCGCTCTGCGACTCGAAAAGTGGGCACAATAGCTCTGGCTTCTTTGCCAGTCCTTGTTTTTATTAGCTCTTGATGTAACAGGATAATCCTTCTACTTATTAGGGTTCGAGATGTCTAATTAGAAGCCAAGCCAGATCTTTCCCCGTGAACAATTCGGAGACAGGGTTTCCGCCTTCTCCATGATCAATTTGAAGGGATCAACAGTGTACGACGCAACACGGCCCCATGAAGGTTGCACAAGTGAAGGGACCTTCATTCCTTTGAAAAGGAACACTGTTGCTGAGCTTCGAGCTTCAACTTTCTCTTACCTGCAGTGTACAGAAAATCCTCTAGCAGTCCTGGAAGGTCTTCGTAGATCACGCTCAGCGGTTCCCACGTTTGGTCGATGACGTCTGGGAGACCCTCCCACTCCACTAGAATTTGTAATACACCGTCCTCCTGTCCGATATCTTTGAGATCTTTGGCGTTCTGATACGTGGTTTCAGAGTGCTCTGCAAAAGAAAGCAACTGGGGTTCTACCTCTTTGTCCGCCATTTCTGTACGATACTGTAGTAAGCGACGGGCACGCACGACTTCTGTCTTTTGTCTGATCAAGTCCTTGACTTCGAACACCCAATTTGACCTTGTCCCAACGATCTCTCTTGGACCTCTCCAGTTAAACTGTAGCTTGTGTCCGTGCTTTGTTGCCTTACGAACGAGAACAAAGTCGCCTACTGCGAATGTAGCTTTTGTGACATTAGTTCGAGCGTTATGACGTTCGATCGCGCGTTTGCGCCTACCCGATGCATGCGTGTTGACATCACGATGTAGCTCTTCCATGGATTGCTGGGTATGTTCGATTTCAATGAGCTGACGGGCTCTTACTTCAGACAGTCGGGGCAAGGATAAGTACTTCTCGATCGTAAAGGCTTGCAGAAGCGGACGTGTAGGCTTATGGCCTATGAATACCTCCAACGGTGTGCGGTAGACTCCAGGCTCACCTGTGTGACTTCCAAGGCGTTTCAGAGGGGCTTGGTTCAAGACGCTCTGGACGCAATCTGTTACCGACGGCCAGTCTCTTGGCTTGAGCTTGAACTCGTGTAGAAGGGCTTTGCATGCCCTGAGCACCTCTCTGCAAACACGCTCGACCGTACCATTCGCCCAAGGAGAGTATGCAGTCGTAAAATGGTGACTGATCTTGAGTTCCGAGGCCAGAAGTCGAAAGAGCTCGTTTTTGAAGTGAGGCCCCTGGTCGGACACAAACCATTCCATGACCCCAAAGGTTGCGATCCAGGTCGCTATGGCGTCCGCGGCTGCTTCACTAGTTGCTCTCGGCGTTGGCCATAGCCACACGAAGGAACTGAGATCGTCTCGGATGAGAAGGACATACTTCAAGTCACTGCTGCTTTCGCCCATGTACAGGTAGTCGAAGTGTACAACTTCGTTTGCTTTTCGCGCGTGCAGGGTAGATCCGAGTGGTCTTGGGATCTTTTCGCCTGTTCTGGTGACTACACAGTGTAGACATCCATTCTCAAAGCTGGACACATCCGCGGAAAGACCCTTCCAAGTAAACTTCTCCTTCAGAATGCTTTCTGTAGCATCCTGGCCTCTATGGCCGATTGGGCCGGCATGTGATAGCACCAAAACCTTGAGCTTCAGTTCAACGGCTTCAGCAGGTTGCCAGATCCGTCCGTGATCTTTTAGCAATCCATTGTCTCCCATTTCCAGATGTGAGGGAGTCTCATTAGCTGACTGAGCGCGCCGAAAGTCATCCATTTCTGGCCATTCAATTTCGTTCACTGGTGGTGCGACATGTTCAGCTGCTTGCATGAACGTGCATATTTGGCGTGTCATGAGCTCGTTCTTGCAGTAGCCTCGCGCCCATCGTGTCAACATATCGGCAATTATGTTATCGTTCCCAGAGACGTGTTCGATGATGTATTGAAAACGCGAGAGAAACACTGCCCATCTCTGTACTTTGGCAACAACATGCCGGCCGAGCGTGGGTTCCAGCGCCAGCGGTGCGAAGACGAATAGCAGGTTCTTGTGGTTAGTGAAGACGTGTACGGGATGCTCATCCAGGAAGAGATAGTCTAGTTTTTCGAACGTTTTCACGATCGCATAGCCTTCTTGTTCGTACGTGCTCCAGTTCACCCGCGAACCTTTAAAGGATCCTCCAACAAAAGCGAGTGGTTCGTGCTGCTGCTCTCGTGTTGGTTTCTTCAACTCGTCTGGATCAGTTTGCGTCAACACTCCGGCCCAGTGGTTGTCTGATGCGTCAGTGTAAACGCAAATTATTTTGCCCTTCCTAGGATACGAGAGGCGGACAGCGTTGAGCAGGTTGTTTTGCAATGTTTCGAATGCTTCCTTTTCCTCACGGCCCCAAGACAGCGTGTGTAACGGAATGCTTCGGATTGCCCTCTTCTTTCGCTTTCCGGCCTTCTTGTAGGCCAACTCGAGGGTTCGGGTGAGTGGCATTACTGTTCGCTCAAAGTCTGGGATATCTGAGGCCATCCAGCGGCAGCAGTGGATAAATTCACAGAGCTTGTCGGCGGTAATGGGAGGTTGCATGTCTTTAAGACCTTCTATTTTGGCGGGATCCATTGTGAAACCGTTGCCATCGACAGTCCTTCCACACCATCGAATTTGTTTGGCAAATAACGTGCTCTTCTTGGCTGAGACCAAGCGATTGTTTTCCATACATATCTGCAAGAAACGCTGCATGACATGTAGTGATGTTTCTTCATCTTGGGCATGGAGATTGAAATCATCAATCCACGCCTTCAGATTAGGCGGTAACTCCTTGAACATGGGTTCGATCGACGATTGAAAGTGTGCGGCAGCGTTCGTGAGCCCTGGGATAACTCTTGTTGATGAGTACGTGCCATCGGGACAAACGATGCCGCAGGCTGTGTAGGATTCGGGGTGTAGTGGAAGCTGCCAATAGCCGTGAACAAAGTCGATGACGGCGAAACAAGTACTGCCAGCAAAGTCTTGAACCTCCGCATCTAAGTGGGGCATAGGCCAAGCTTGCTTGATCGTCGCCGCATTCACCGGGCGCAAGTCAATGGCACACCTGAACTTGGCCTTTGAGCCAATCTTTGGTACTAAGAGTGGCGCTGCCTGCCAACTGGCGTGTGGATTGGGTATCCATTTGCCGAGTTCCACCAGATTTTTGAAACATATGCTTTGAGGAAAGCGCGCTGAGGTGTTGGGTAGCGTCTCGCTTTGGTTTTCACCGGCCGCTTCTGTGGATAAAGTTTGATGCGCATGGGCGGCACACAGGCTGGGTCGGATTTCCCCAGCCTTAGTCGAAAACCTGTTTGTATTTTTCTACTAGGTTCGCTAACTTGACAATTCCGTTCTCGGACATGCCGTTTTCCTTTGCTTTATCTACCAGGTTTGAAACTCCTTCATCAATCACCGACTGATCGTCGTCACCCAGATCGATGTACTCGTTAGTGTCCTCCAGTCCGTCATCTCCTTCCGTCGCGCTGCTATGGAAAGTTCCCGACTGCAACAAAGAAGCGATCGTGCCACTCCCTTGAGCGTGGCGCAAATTGGAATCTCTCTCGAGAGCCTCCGGAATGTTTATGATTCCATTGTGTTGATCACACGCTGCAGCCAGGATTGCCTTGTTGTCGCAGCCTAGAGCTTGTAAAACCTGGCGTCCGATGATTACGCAATCCAGATCTGTGTCAGCGATCTTCCACGTGACGGAGCGCAATACCAGTTGGGTACCGTGTCTGATGCGCAGGTGCACGTCCAGCTCAACCTGCTTCTTACAAAGAAGGATATTGGGTTTGGGCTGCGGCGCTGCTTTCAGTGAGGCTAGCGCTGCAATTCCAGTGTAAATATGCGGCGGGTTGAGTGCTTGTATGGGGCAATTCGGGTCAGCCTTCCTGATCTTCTGAAATACCGCCATAGGGATGACATTTGTGTCAGCACCTTGATCGCCAAGCACTACTGTCTCGACAGCGCCCTGGAAAAAATAGGCACTGAAAAGTGAGGAGTGTGAGTCGATTATTTCCGCTCCAAAGCGGTGCAGTGAACCTTTCTTCACCCCACCGTTTGTCGGCTTCGATGCTGGAATATCCGCACGATTCCGGCGTCCAGCCTTCTTTCGCTCTCGGTATTCCTTTCGAAGTGTGTCCTCTACTTCTTCGGATGAATTATGGTACTTCGAGATGAAATGGTGGCCGTCGCACTTCGGGTTGAGACAAGGGGGAAGATCCGCTTTGGCCTTTTTCGACTCCGGACTGTCTTTGGAGCTGGCTGTTTTCTCCTCATCCTGCCGACTTCGCTTCTTCCCAACACGCTGCTTGTTCTTCTGACCCGACTTTCCGCCATGACGTCTGGTAGCACCGGAGTCCGTTTCAGAGTTGTCAGTATCACTTTCTTGTGATCCTTCTGTCTCCAGTTCCTCCTCCAGCTTCTTAGCCTGTTTGGCTAACTCTCGCATGAAAGCACCAAAATCCTTATTCTCAAAGCCTTCGTCTTTGCGCCATTCGACAATGTTCTTCATGCGTGTGCGAAGACGAGGTGGCTTTACACGTTTCAGGATGTGCTTGATGGCGATATGTGGCTTCTGCTCGGGAAGGTCCTGCATTCCAGCAGCTTCGAGGACTGATACGTAGCGATACTGGAGCGTCCAGACACGTTCTTCGGCTTCTTTCAGAGACATATCCATCCTGACATTACGAATGATGTTTTCAATTCGAAATAGGTCATTGGCCTCGGCTTTGAAGCTTGCCCACTCCTTGATGCACTTTGTCAGTTCGTCTTCTGTGATCTCGCTAACCGCCGTAGCAGAAATCCATTTTGCGGTGATGAATATCTTCAAAAGCGAATCGTCAATTGATGCCTTGAATGAGGTAGGGGTGATATTGACTCCTGGCTCGCGATTCTGAAGAGCAACGTCCTCCAGGGAGGTTTTTGGGGACTTAAGTTTCTTCCGGAGCCTCCGGCGTGCAACCTCGTTATGAGTAGGAGTAATCCGTTTTCACGGCGATGGCCGGAACGCCGGTGATGCACCGGCGGGACCGGGTGCCATACACGTGGCCGCAGCGCCCGCGCGACACGTGGCCGCCAGATTGGCCCCTTTGTTAGACGGACATTTAGCTATTTAGGATAGACTTTATTTATTCTATTCTACGGTGACTAAAGTACTTAGACTGCCGGCCTCGCGGCCGCCGGTCCAGTAAAGTCTCCCCAACAAGGGTGATCTTGGTCTTCCAGATCTTGGCTCTGGGTCGAACCGCCTGCGCAGATATACAACTCCTTCCGGAGGTATTTCCCGTGGTGCACGGCTTCCCAACCCCCTTGGACGTTCAAGCAGCCTTCGTGTGGTGGGTATCTATTCCCACTTTCGTGGTTCCGCCCGTGTATACGGTTTGCTACACCCGGCAGTGCCGGCTATTCCCGAGTCCCCTCTTGCCACTCGTAGTCCACCTCGCCCTCTTGCCTCCGTTTCCATTTTCCTTCCCTTTTCCTCCCCTTCATTGGGCAATTCCCGCTCTTGCGGCTCGTACTGACACCTGTCGTGCTCGCCACTCTCGTGGGTTTTGCCTCCTCAGAGGATACGCAAGCACCGCTTCGGAGGATATTCTCGGCTTCTTTCAGCTTCCCTGCGCCCGTCGCGACGGTTCGGCTCCGGCTTACACCCGGCATTGCGCGCCGATCCCTGGGAGGGCTCTACCGCGCCGGTTACCTCGTGAGAGGAAGATCCAGACGTCTTCGTAGGTTTTTTCCCTTGAAGGCATTGTCCTACAAATTGGTCTCCCGACTTAGAAGTCAAGACCGCTTGTGTCTTCTCTGAGGTTGTTTTCCGTTTAACGGGTTTTCTCCGGTCTCACCGGTTTGCTTTCTATTCTTCCGTCGAGACGGTGTGGCCAATGCCAAGGAAACCGCCTAGCATGGAGCCTCCTGCAAGACGCAGCCGTTCCCGCCAAAGCGGTGATGCCAGGGGCACTGATGTTCCACAGGCCCTGGCTCCAACACCGGATTCCCGGGAGATACCGGTCACCGGCACTGAAGACCCGCAGCCCGATTCCGGGTTAACGACCGTCGCAACGGTGGTTTCTCCGCCTCTGCGGTTGGTCGACCAAGCGCGGATTGTACGCTTGGAAGAGCAGCTCCGCTCCCTGCGGGCTGCTCAAAATACCCTCTCGAGGGAGTTCACCTCTTTACGAGGAAGCCTCGCTAACCCCCCTCCAAGTGAGTTAGCCGAGGTTATCCGCGTATTGCGGTCGGACGTCAATACACTACTCGAGTGTTTTGGCGCTCCGTCTTCCTTCGCAGAAGGTATGGAGAATCGCTTCGAGCGTCTCCGAAGCCGACTTGAGTCGGTCGAGAGGACGTTAACCTCGCCCGCGAACGCGGCTAGACCGGTTGTCTCTCATCGAGAGACCCAGTCGCGGAACCGGAAGAGCCGGAAGAACCGGGATTCTAACCGTAAGCACGGACACCCGTCCGACTCATCATCTGAGTCGGACGGTAAACCGAGTGACTCGGAGAGTTCCGATTCGTCGGTGAGCGATGACCCACAGGATCGTTATGGGCGCTCTTCCCGCTCAAAGCGGTCTTCTGCCACCTACGGGGCCATCCGGCCGCGCCCCAAGGGTCGGCGACATCCGGGCCTCAAACCCTTGAAACCCAACAACCCTCTGTACAGGACACTCCTGACCTACCGGTATTACCGGCTAGAAGATTCCTCTTTAGGTCGGACACCGCGTGACACGGGTAAAGTGAAAGACTGCATCAAGCGGATGCAGCTTTCACTTCGTAACCAGTCGTTTACTGGGGATGATCCAATTCTGGTCTTGGATTTCCTACACCGCTTTGTAGCGGAAGCCGATATACTCGGAATGAACGAAGGACAAGCCTACGTGGCGCTACCCTACTTTCTACGGGGTGTCGCTGAAGATCAGTTTTTGTCGGTTCGGGGCTCGTCGCGAGCCTCCGAAGGAGGTGTGACCTGCTGGCCCGAGGCCGTGCAGTACCTCCTGCGTTCCTACGCAACTAACTACGCGATACAAGCGGCGATACTCGCTTTGCGAGACACTCGACAACGCTCCGGCGAGCTCGAGACCGATTACTCGGTACGCCTGAATAAGGCTTTCCACCGTTGTGGTAATGTATACCCCGCTGGGGAACGCTGTACAATGTTCATTGATGGCTTGGATCCAGCCATCAAGACTCTTGTCGCCCGTTATAGGGAACAAGAGCCGAAGGTGACCTACCTTGAACTCGTACAGTTTGCCCGCGCAGAGGGAGATGCACTACGTGCACGCAATCCGGGAACCCGGTCGAAGGCCGCTAAAGCATTGCTGCTTGAGTTGGACTCTTCTTCACCGTCATTTGCGACGGATGGCATCCCCAAACAGGGTTATGACAATATGAATTTGATCCATCACGATGGTTTATCTATTCCGACAACGGAATTACCGTCTACGACGGATGGCTCGGTTGACCCAACCGCAAGGGACACGGAGAACGGGCAGGTCTTTTATCTTAATGACCGCCGCACTCTGGCCCCCCGTATGCCGTACTCGAACGGAATGACACGAAGTCAGCGCCCTGGATGGGTTGGAACCCGGGAACCCGGAAGATACACCGATGCTCGGAATGCCGTACTGCGAAACGCGGGAGTGACGTTGGTGTGCCACTTGTGCTACGAGCGCGGGCACACCTCCCAGCAATGCCTTTTATCGCTACGCGATATGGCGCGAGTGGTGGATAATTACGAAGCCCTCTCCCCGCAGGAGAAGGGCTCCGTGCCACTCACGTCGTATCTCCGCGCGAAGACGGACTTCCCCAACGCATTGGCTCACACTCCGACTTCTCGGTACAAACCGGCTCAGCCGGCACGCGCCGCACCAGCGCCAAACCACGCTGGTGGATCTCAACCCGCGCCTGCGGTAGCTACCGTGCAACGGAATCATGCACTCGTTGCCGAGGAAGTCGGGCCTTCGCCCGACCAGGACCCTGTACAGGGAAAAGAATAGAGGGAGTCTCCCCTTCGGGAGAGGCGTCCTCAGAGTTGAGGCTGACGACGCCCGAGGCGCCGGTGCCTCGCTCCCCGGTGAAAATCCTGACAAGGAAGGACACCGCAGACGCGGACTCTAAAAACCTCGGTGTTTTGCGTCGACCGTGGATACGGATTAGAAATAACCGGATCCCGGATAGAGTCTTGGTAATGGCCAAGCGTAACTACAAGGTTTACGCTGACCTTGGTCTGCACACGCAGTTTATGGTGAGATATCTCACTGTCCTGGATACAGGTGCTGGGCCGAACTTTATTGTGGAATCGGTTTTACCCCCGCCATTGCGGTCACTCATCCGTTCTGAAACGGTACCCGACGTCTCAGACGCCAATAACAACCCGTTGAAAACGGTTGGTGTGATCGACCTGGTCGTCAGGCTAGGGCGGATGGTGGTTAAACTAACTTTTATTGTGTGCCGCTCGCTGGCCGCGCCAGTTATACTGGGATGTGACTACTGCGACAGGTTTGTCGACGCCATCCGCCCATGCCTTAAGCAGGTGGAACTTGAGGACGGATCGACCGTCCCCATTGTTCGTCAACCGCTGAAGCGGGCATCGAGGAAACATGTTCCTCTACCTGCTGCGCAGGAACCCACACCGGCGAACCGGGATTCTACGAAGCTACGCGTTGCCTCGTCAGTCACCATACCCCCGGAGAGCCAGGTTATGGTTTCAGTCAATTCCCGTCAACACGGTCTTCGGGTTGTTCAGCCCTTGCCCTCGTTGTACGAGAAATTTCAGTTAACCGTTGCGAACGGAATCGTGCAAGTCACGCCGAATTCCCCTTTCAGGGTGTTGGTTGCCAATCTGGGAAAGGCTCCCCAGACGCTGGCAAAGAACCAAGTCATTGGGTCTGTGACGCCGCACCCGCTCGCGATGCTCCCTACAAAGGTGACGGCTGCCGAAGTACTCGGGATAACTCCCTCTACCGAGGATGGTCTCCCGGTATCCGGTGCAGAAACCTCCGGGGAGGCACAGCAGTTGGCGCTCGATAAAACCGTCAAGACGGATGCATTTCCGACCTCGTCGGTTCCCACACCTGACACCAGGGCACAGCCTACGAGCTACGATAAGATAGACCCGATCAAGGCCCTCGAGGACCTGGACCTGAGTCATGTACCGGTCTCATACCGGGACCGCTTACGCGGAATGCTACGCGAGTTTACCACAATGTGGGACGGCTCACTGGGTGAGATCAATACAACCGAACATCGGATAGACTTGCTACCGGACGCACGTCCGGTTGCAAAACCCCCTTACAGGGCGGGACCGAAAGCTCGGGAGGAGGAAGAATTTCAGGTGGACAAGATGCTCCGTGCTGGAGTCATCGAGCCCGCCCAATCTCCTTGGGCTTCACCGGTGGTGCTGGCCCTCAAGTCTGACGGCACGTGGCGGTTTTGCGTTGACTACCGCCGCCTCAATGCCGTCACCGTGAGGGACACCTACCCGATTCCGCGCATGGACGAGTGTATAGACTCGCTCGGGGACGCTACCGTGTTTACGGCTCTGGATGCTAACTGGGGCTACTGGCCAGTCCCAGTCCAGGAAGAGGACCGAGACAAAACCGCGTTTGATTGCCATTCAGGTTCCTACCGCTTCAAGCAGATGCCGTTTGGTTTAACCAATGCACCGGCCACCTTTCAAAGGGCAATAGACATACTGATGTCGCGTTTCAAGTGGCGCACGTGCCTTGTTTACTTGGACGACATCATTGTCTTTTCCAGAAACCTGGACGATCACCTGACCCACGTGCGGGACGTGATGACCGTACTGCGAGACGCAGGAATAACCCTCAACTTCAGGAAGTGCGAGTTCTTCACCGACACGGTGAAGTATCTCGGGCACGTCATCCGTCCAGGACGGTTAATGATCGAACAAGTTCATATCAAGTCCCTCTGTGAGGCGAAGGAGCCCCGTACTCAAACGGAGCTCCGATCCTTTTTAGGTCTGGTCAACGTCTATCGACGGTTTGTACCGAGTTTCTCCGATATCGCCGCTCCGCTAAACGCGCTACTGCGGAAGGGCCAGCCACCGAAGCTTGCGCCATTTACAACCGATCAGTCGGAATCTTTTCGCTCCTTGATTAAGGCAGTTACGACAGCTCCCATCCTATCCTTGCCCAAACCTGGGCTTCCCTACTCCATCAACACCGACGCCAGCGACCACGAGGTGGGCTGCGCACTGTTCCAAACCACCCCCGAGGGGAAACGCAAACCAATTGGCTATTGGTCCCGCACGCTGAACGTCCACGAGCGCAACTACTCGGTCTCCGAGAGAAGTGCCTCGCAGTGGTCTGGGCGCTATCCACTCTGCGCCTATACCTCATGGGCGCTCATTTCACCATGTACACGGACCATGCCTCGTTGAGGTGGCTGCTGAACATCGCCGATCCTTCTGGCCGCTTAATGCGGTGGCGCATCCGCTTAGCGGAATTCGACTTCGAGGTCGTCTACAAAAAGAGTGTCCAGAAAACCCAAGCAGAGGCCCTCTCTCGATTACCTACGACAGGTGAAGCACTTGCCGACCCAGAGGTCGACGAGATCCCTTGCTTTACCTTGGAACGGGAAACACCGACGGAGTCGGATTGGCCCGAAACCGGGGAAGACACCATGGAAATGGATGAGCTACTCGCAGCGCGCGAGAATGAAACACCCGTACCCGGGACCTTTGTACCCATCTCCACCGAGGAGATGATCCGAGAACAGTTCGGCAACCCGTTCTGCACGCGCATACGGGCCCGCCTAAACGGTGGAGAGGACCTCCCGTTCGAGGTAAACGACATCGGTTACCTCGTCCGGACGGTGAACCACCGATCTCAGATCGTGGTCCCCCACACCCTGCAAACCAGGGTGCTCCACCTCTCACACTACCCGACCCTCGGGGGACACTCCGGTGGGAGAAAACTTTATCTATCCCTGCGAAGGGACTTTTATTGGCCTGCCATGGCGGTTGATTGCTACGCTACGGTGCAGTTCTGCACCCAATGCGCAAAGAACCGGGTGAAACTCCGGAAGCACTCCAAACGGATGAAGCTTTTCCCCGCAAGGGCGCCCCTCGAGTTTGTCGCAATCGACATTCTCGGGCCTCTACTCAAGACGCGCAAGGGAAACAAGTTCCTATTGGTTATCACTGACCGCTTTTCGAAGCTGGTGCGCACCGTACCTTCACGGAAGATCACCGCTTTCACGGTTGCGAACGCCTTCGTTACGCACTGGGCGTTCGTTTATGGCCCTCCGATAGAGGTTCTATCCGATAACGGTAAGCAGTTCGCCTCTAAGTTCTTTCAGGACGTCTGCCGCATCCTCGACGTCAAGAACCTGTTTACTACCACCTACCACCCGCAAACAAACAGGCAGGTGGAACGCTTCAACCGCACCCTACTCGCGTCGCTACGCTCCTACGTATCCGATCACCCAATGACGTGGGACATTTATTCTGATGCTATCACCTACGCCTACAACACGCAGGTTCACCGGACAACCGGTCTGACTCCCTTCGAGCTTGTGCTCTCCAGGACACCCCCGCCAGTGGCGGTCGAACCCCAACACAGGGTCAAATCTTTCCCATCCGTGGGTCAGTACCGCCTCAAGTGGAAGAACTGGCTTACCAAGCTCGTACCGGTCGCCCGGAATTCCATGGAACGTGCCCAGGCCGCCTACAAGCGGGATTTTGATAACCGCTTACGCGGACCACTACCGGCACTGCCCAAGCCGGGAACCTACGTGTTCGTTCGCCGGGAATACTACAACCCCCGGACCGACAAGCGTCACAAGCTCTCGCCTGTCGCTGAAGGTCCGTTCCGGGTCGTGTCCTCCCTCCCCAGCACCGTTGTGGTGGACAAGAACGGCGACCACGAACGTCTTTCACAAGACCGCATCGTAGCCGCCCCACCGCTGCAGGCGGAAAACGCATCAGCCCCCGTCGAAACGGCCTCGGATACCACGGGTACAACGGTGGCACCACGCCCCGCCGTGGTACCGCACCCCTCACGGGGTCTCTCCGATATACCGACTTTATCGGAACCACTGGCAATGCCAGAAACACCTGGCCCTCGCGGCCAGCTACCCTTACGGGCGCCACGCAGCGGTATTTATACCCGCCATGCGGTTAGCCCACCATCACCCGTCGCTCCGTCTAAGGAGGGGGAGGGGACCCGCTCAATCGCGGAAGCATCGCCGTCGCAACGGAAGTTTAACCGGACACCCCGGGCAAGGCCCCCGAGCGGGCAACCGGCATCGTCGCCGTACGCCAATCCGCTCCCGCGGGACGCGGCGGTCAAACCGACCGCCACGCAACCCCGCAAGGGGGAACAAGGCGCTCGAAGACCCAAAGCCGGGAAGCGAGACCCTACGGACGCTCCGCATTGCGTGAAAGCAACTGAGGGCTCCCCGCACATTCGCGGTCGCACACCGAGCGTTTCGGTCGATACTGGTACTCCGGCGGGCGCTGCGCAAGCAGGTCTAGCGAGCCACTCCGTTGAGAACGGTACGAACCCCATGGGGGAAAAGGGGCGCGACGACAAGTCGAAAACCGCCTCTCTTGCCGAACAATCGGAGCCAACCGTCCGCGACGGTCCGACCACCCGTCCTCAAGGTCAGGTGACCCGGGTGGGAGATCAAACCAATGGGAACCAGGCATCCCGGTCACTGGCTGACAGCCACCCCGCGGAGGCGGATCGCCGGGACGGTGAACCACTCACCGCCCACGGCGCACCGCACGGCGGAAACTGCCCACCAATGGGAACGCCGCATGCCGCAAATCAAGCGGAGGCCTCCGGCGAACTGTGACCAAGACGGAAGGACCCCCGCAAACTCGCGGTAAGAGCGGACTTCAGGGAAGCCCCTACCGCCCAGCGGAAACACAACCCGGCTGCGCCGGCAACTTCCGCGAAGCGGTACGGCAGCCCCGGCAACCCGGCAACAATCGCAGAGCGGAATGAGAAACCGGGTGACCCGGAACAGGCGGCGACGAGCCCAGCACCACGCGGCGCTGAGGCTCGGGTCACCACCATCCGGCAAGGCCGGCAAGTTTACGTGCAGGAGTACGTCCTCGACCGAATCGTCGGACATAGCTACGATGAGCACGGGGTGCTCCAGTACCGGACCCGCTGGTACGGATACGGGCCGTAGTGGGACACCCCGGAGCCCATCGAACACCTCCCGCGCTCCGCGGTAATGCGATACCACCGCCTTGCGGGGACCGCACTCCCAGCCACGCTGGTAAACGCCCAAGAGGGATAAACCGTGAACACGGAATGGAATGGCTGATGGCGCCACGCGCCATCTCCGTCCATGCCCCAACGCGGGGAAGGAAGCTACTGCTCACGCTATCCCAACGTCGTTGGTGGTCATGCCAATTACCTGGTCCGCGAGCGAAGCTCCCACCGTTAAACACGGAACTCCCAGCTAGGCTGGTTCCCTGCAACGCTGGAACCCCGGTAGAAGGCCGGTACCCCGGAAAGAAAGAAGCGGACTTGGGAAAGGGCGTCGCAAAGGCGACCCTCTTCTTTTTATTTCTCACTACTGGCAAGGGCGCCCTAGTGGCGCCGCCCTACATTCTACCGGAAGCTCCGGTCATTCCTCCGCACGAGGTGGACCCCCGCCCAGGCGGTTGGCTAAGGCATCCCGCATGGCGGCCACATCACCCGAGATCTCGGAAGGGCGAAGCCTCACCTCCCGAAGGAAGCGCGCGATGACCTCGCCCCGCTCCGCGCCAGCGGCAGTTGCGGGCGGGCCCGCCACCGAGGGAGTCGGATAGGAATCCGTTCGCACGGCATCAGCAGCCCCGGATGGAGCCGCACCACCGTATTCAACGGACTCCTCACCGGCCTCGCCGGACTCGTCATTCTCCGTCGGAGCGTAACCCGGATCCTCCAGTTCGTTGTCGACCATCGGGTCACCATCCGCATAGCCGTGGTAATAGTCGCTCGAGTCGACATACCCTCGCGGGTGGTCGGCCGGGACTTCACGCGGCGCATGTTGGTTGGCTTCCGATTCCTCGCGGCTGATCTCGTGGTACTCCCAGGGGTCGAAGTAAATGAAATCCCCCGCTAGCGCGGTATTCCTCCCGAATCCGGGGCCAGACCCGCGACGCGGTTGAATGCGTTGGGAGTTCTCCAGAAGGACCTCATCCCACTGGACCCCCTTCACAAAGTCGAGGAGGCCCAGCATCTCTTCTTCGTTCGCCTCGCCCCCGAGGGGGATGCGCATGTCCAAACGGCGGATCGCAGCCCGCACACGCGGTGGCACGTACCACAATCGGTATTGGTCGTACGCCTCAGCGAGGATAAAAGCCGCAGTGCGGACGGCCCATTGGCTTACCAAGACGTACCACCACCCCGAATGGGGATCGTTCAAGAACGACGACCCTACATAGGTGAAGACTGGGGGCAGCTCAATGAAGCAACCCCAGCACGCCTCCAAGGAGGACCACCAGTCTGGGAGACTGACGTACCGACCACGTCGGTGAGCAGGCGCGATGCGCTCAATCTCCATGTTCTGGTAGGGTACGAAATACCCGGTCCGGGCCCGCCAACGCCGCTCATCGCGGATGAAGTTCTGAAGGAAGTTCGAGCGCGACTGCCGCGGTTGGTAGCGGAACTCTTCCCGAAGAATCGGTCGTACCCAGCAAAGGGCTTCTTGCCGAGCGATCGGTGTGCCCCTCCAAGCGAGGGTTTCCAATCCGTTAAGACGGTCACAGTACGACATTTCCCCGCGAGTGCGGTAAAGGTGGACGTCGAATTCGACCTCTGGCGGTATCGGGAACTCGAAAGGCGCCCGATGGTGCCTGAGATAAGCGATCCGCACAAGCGCGGCCTGAGCCTCCGCAGAGGATTCACCGCCTCGGCGGAGTATGTGGTGTAGCGGGATGGCGATACGATTACGCCAATCCCAGGACATGGTCACCACGCCGGGCAGGTCGCCCGGGAGCATCTCCGAATTATCGGTGTAGGAGTGGATCAAATCCTCGTCGCGGACAGCCAATGGGTGAAACAAAGGCGCATACCGCAACATTGCGGAGCCATGCTGAGTTCTCGGATTTGCACCTACAAGGGCGTCGTAGGTCGGCCACTGCGGCGGCTCCGCCTGTCCGCGAAAGCGGGCGCCAATACGGCGGTCTTCGTACGCGAGGTTGGTAACATCCCCAGGGTGGGGCGCGGACCGGAAGCCGGTGGAACCGCCAAGGGCGGAAGTCGCGGATGTGTTATGACGGTCGGGGTTGGACATGGTCCGTGTTGGTGTGCTGTGGTTGGAATCGGATGCGAAAAGCTTGCGTGGGATCCTTGGTGAAGGTGTGTTGGATTCCGGAGACCCGGTGTCGGACGCGCTCTTGTCATGACGAGCTGCCCTGCCGACTTCCTCTTCGAGGTGTTTGCCCTGTCTTAAGGGGGGGATATGAAGAGCAACGTCCTCCAGGGAGGTTTTTGGGGACTTAAGTTTTTTCCGGAGCCTCCGGCGTGCAACCTCGTTATGAGTAGGAGTAATCCGTTTTCACGGCGATGGCCGGAACGCCGGTGATGCATTGGCGGGACCGGGCGCTATACACGTGGCCGCAGCGCCCGCGCGACACGTGGCCGCCAGATTGGCCCCTTTGTTAGACGGACATTTAGCTATTTAGGATAGACTTTATTTATTCTATTCTACGGTGACTACAGTACTTAGACCGCCAACCTCGCGGCCGCCGGTCCAGTAAAGTCTCCCCAACAAGGGTGATCTTGGTCTTCCAGATCTTGGCTCTGGGGCGAACCGCCTGCGCAGATATACAACTCCTTACGGAGGGATTTCCCGTGGTGCACGGCTTCCCAACCCCCTTGGACGTTCAAGCAGCCTTCGTGTGGTGGGTATCTATTCCCACTTTCGTGGTTTCGCCCGTGTATACGGTTTGCTACACCCGGCAGTGCCGGCTATTCCCGAGTCCCCTCTTGCGACTCGTGGTCAACCTCGCCCTCTTGCCTCCGTTCCCATTTTCCTTCCCTTTTCCTCCCCTTCACTGGGCAATTCCCGCTCTTGCGGCTCGCACTGACACCTGTCGTGCTCGCCACTCTCGTGGGTTTTGCCTCCTCAGAGGATAAGCAAGCATCGCTTCGGCGGATATTCTCGGCTTCTTTCAGCCTCCCTGCGCCCGTCGCGACGGTTCGGTTCCGGCTTACACCCGGCATTGCGCGCCGATCCCTGGGAGGGCTCTACCGCGCCGGTTACCTCGTGAGAGGAAGATCCGGACGTCTTCGTAGGTTTTCCCCCTTGGGGGCATTGTCCTACAGATTATTTTCGGCGATTTGCTTCTCCTAAAGCTCTCGGCGCTTGAGAAAGTACGTAAAGTGTTTGGTTGAAACACCTTGTAACCTAGGCGCTTCAAGGTTTGATATGATAGTCTGACGAACATTCGTGCTGTTGCTCGTAGAAGGATCCACCATGATTGCCGGGAGACGATAATTCTGCGGTTTCTTGCGCGCATCAATTACTGTTGCAACTCTCAGTCCTATGTCTCGCTCTGCGACTCGAAAATTGGGCACAATAGCTCTGGTTTCTTTGCCAGGCCTTACCTTTATTAGCTCTTGATATAACAGGATAATCCTTCTACTTATTAGGGTTCGAGATGTCTAATTAGAAGCCAAGCCAGAACTATCTCCGTGAACAATTCGGAGGCAGGGTTTCCGCCTGCTCCATGATCAATTTGAAGGGATCAACAGTGTACGACGCAACAGATGGCAGCATGACCATAATGTTTCAAATGTGTTTGTCTTTTCGCCAGAAGAACAAATCATCGCGTGCGCTATCAACGCACCTGGGAGCATACTTGACTCCGCTATTGCCGAGTGGGGATCGAGATACAGCAAACTAGAGGAAGTTTATGAGAAGACCGGCGGAACTTGTGTAGTTTATTCTGCATTTTGCAGAGGAAACTACCCGTTTTTACTGAAGTCATCTCAGAATGTGCCGGACTCTTCTGAGGTAGGAGTTGTTCAGCGTGCTCGAGAAGCCACATCCGCTCACCACAGCTCAGAGTGGGGAATGCGGGCCATGCAGGGGTCGCTTCCACGCTTTCGCGATCGGCTAGCCTACGAGGAACGAGGGGAGCGCAGAATCATACTGCATCTTGGTGTGCTGCTGTTCAATGTGCGCACACGCACAGTCGGTCTCAATCAGATCCTGCACTTTTACATGCCCCATTTTAGTAAAGCGGCTAACATGTTTCTGCAATAAAAACGCATCTGATCATTTCTCTGTTTGATTCTCAGACTTCATATGACAAGTGTCCGGCGGGGACTCAATTGGTTGCGGTTCTGCTGGCTGCCTTGGAGCGACAATGGCAAATGAAACTGGGAGGCTCTGACGCGAATCCCCAAGAGCTAGTACCAGCAGCAGCATTGGCATGTAGGACTCTCTTGCTTTCCTATCCTCATCGCGCCGAAGCTTTGCTTGCTTCTCTTGGTACTGTCTGCGCCTCTCATCGTCATCCCATCGTTCCGCTCGAAGCCTGTCGTCCGTCAAAATCATTTACCGGTTTTCCTTCCTTTTTTGCTCAAAACGCACTCTCGCTGCAGCCCTGAACTGCTGCTCCTTTAGGATAGATGACTGAATAAGCTCTGTAATAGCCGCGTTTTCGTCCCCTTTACCTCTTTTTCTCCGTTTTTGGATAATCGAAAACGCAGGGCCTGGTGTGAAAGAACCTGGTGTGGAGGGCGTTCTCGCCCTCTGCTGTGACTCTCTGCGCCCATTGTCTTCTTCCCCACTTCCATCGGCATCTGACCATTCTACAGCCTGCGTCCCTCCTTCGTCAGGGAATTCTGAAAAAAATCCATCTGTCTCTCCGCTCTCGCCTTTCCCCATATCGATACGCGCCGTCATCTGAGCTCGTACTTGTTTCGCATTCAAAACAGAGCTCGAAAGTTTTGGATCGCCTGTTGGAACTTTTTTGCGATAGATCATTGCGAACTTACGCCAAAGGGAGTTAGTAGACCGGTACTCGTTTGGTCAACGAGACAAATGAATACGTATTACAGCGTCCCATTCATCGCCTGTTACGGGCAGATGCTCCTTGAGTACTTGTAGGAAGCTCTAAAGTTCGAGATCTGTAAAGGAAGCCTCTCGCTTTGCTGCAGCTGTTTCACGCGCAATGGAGCCCCGAAAGCGAGCAATGCGTGCATTTTCTCTCCCACGCCTAGCAAGGGACGGTTTAGACGGGAGACGACGCAGAACGGGAGCGGGGTTGTTTTGAATTGAATGAAATAGAGGAGGTGAAGCAGTTGCGTAGAGTTCGTATCCATATGTGGGAGAAGGCAGCGGCGGTGGCAACGCTGAAGCACTTTGTGTCTGTATTGGTTGTGGGGGGGCAGAGAGCTGGGCGTTTTGAGCGATCTCAGAGGGCGTGATAGCTTCGTCGCTATCGGGAAATGTCATTGCGAACAGATGTGGACAACACCAGGACCGAGTGGATGAAAGAAAGAGGCGGGCACAAGTAGGGTTGTGTGGGAGTTGGGAGGATCTCTACGCCAAATGATATTTGTGCATTCTACACAAACAACTCCGTCCGCTGTGGGGGACACCGGCCACATTGTCCGGAAGACCACGGACTGGGTAGCCCCTAGCCTTGTTTCGGAAAATAAATATGGGCTTTCCAATAACTGCACGATTGGCCCCCAGCAACCAAAACCATCATGGTCACTCTTTTCTCTCCTGATACCACATTTGCTTACCTTACTTTGACGTTTCCGATTAAGGCCGACGTTTTGTGGTCGTTCATGTTGACACAATAGTGTGTTTCGTCAGCATTGTATACATTTTCTTCCTGAAGTGCCCCATTCAAAAACTCGCTCTACAAAGCACGTAAATGATATGCGACTTCTCTTTCGATCTGTTCTTGTTTTGAAGACCTTACCATCAATTTCCTGCACTGAGAACTGCTGACAATACAGTTTTCCTGCATGAAAAACTGCACCCATTTGGTTGTGACGTGATCCAAGATATATAGTGTTAGCTTCTAGAATCTCTCAAGCTGCCAGAATAATCACTGATATTACTATTCCTAATAAGATGCAGTGCCAGTTTACGGAGTAAACTATCATTGAATTTGACACCCAGTTTGCGCAACCTGTTTACAAAAAAAGGACGAAAGAGGAATTTGTGCTGCCGTTTTTGTTATGAGCGAGACAATGTTCATCGCGATCCTGATAATAACGGCTCGCTCGTTGCAAGTTGGCCTATGTTGTGCCACGAAAGAATTGCTGAAAATGTTGCACTGCGCGAGCACAAATTGCTCTACTCCCGTGCTCGCTTGTCTGTTGGATCATTCAACGTGCGATCACAGCCTTTTGCGACATTGTCAACACGTACTGTGTGTTTCGTTTTTTTTCCGTCGCTCGCGTTATTGAGATGTTCACTACTTGCCGTGATGTTGTTCTCGATTACAGCTTGATCTGGTGAGTCAGTCGCGAGAGAGCCATGGTTACCGGATTGGTTGGCAAAAGCCGCGAGGATTGGGGACGCGGTGAGGGACATTGCTTTCAGAATTTAAGCATTTGTTCTTCGAGATCAGCTGTCTCGTGAGCGCAGCTGTTGCCTGCAGGCACCGTCGTCGGCCATTTTCATATAATTTACACACACCAATTAACGTCGCAATCCGATTGTGGGTCACAATAAATAGTGTGGGCCACAGCAATTAGTGCTACCACACTAATATTTCACCCACACTATTGGAAGTGTATACTTGTACAGCGGCGACGATAAGCTATGACCATCTCTCCCAGAGCTATGGGATAGAACAAGTTATGGCCGGAGATTGCTCTGTCAGTAATGGCTGAGTTTTCGCAGCTGGGCGCTTCTATGCAACACACTGAACTTCTTCACCTACGTGAGCCGCCACAAAATGTTCAGTTTATCGAGAATTTCCTCTGTACATGCATTCTAACCTCTAGGCGATTCCGCAACTCTCTCTCCCGAGATCAGTGCAGTAAAGGCCTGCTGCCCAGTTAGACGCTAAAAAAACAACACAACAAATAAACATAGTTAAACCCACAACAAGTAGCACAGGAAGAATTGGAGGAAAAGAAAAGAAAAACAATCCACAACACTCGTGGCACAATGCAAGAGAAGGAGGTTGGTATCCGACACAGAATGACTCCGTCCCCGAGCAGAGGTGTGCGCGTATGGCGCATGCTCGAGGGTGAAAGCCAGTCGCAGTTAGATTTACAAGTCGAGCGGGAAGATGCTTGGGTTATGCTGGGTTATATTATGACTTAGGTTGAACGGAAACATTACAAAAATGATTCGCGAACAGGAACAAAGATCCTCCAAGCCAATTGACAAGGTCACCTCCACGTCAAATGCAGTCATCATACAAGGCCGCAAATGCGCGTCATGCTCTCGGGTGGCTTCAATAAAATATCATGCGAGTGGGACAAATTTTTTAGTTCTTATATTCACAGACGTCCCTCGCATTACTATGTACCACTATGAATGAGGTCCAAAAGTCCTTTTGAAGTCAGAGCAGAGCTCCAGCCATTGCTTAGAGATGTATCCCAAGGCGGAGAAAATAACGCTCTGCTCTTCACCATCCCTTCTGGCTTTTCATACACCCCCCGCAGCGACCTTCCGGAGGGAGCAACTCTTGTTATCTTCCCCACGGTTGTTCGTGAACCGGGAATTTGCTGCTCCCACTCCGCAGTCACCCGGGCCGCCGCTTCCTTTACCAACATGCCCGCAAACGTTCCCAACTCTCCCGACGCACCACACCGCTGCCCCTCTTTTTCATCGACAATGAGCATGGAGCAAAGGGCGTCTTCGTCCCAAGCCAGGGAAATCTCTAAAGGAAGAGAAATACCTGGGGTGTCTTTCGTATCACCAGGAGTCTCTCTTCCATATAGGCTATTCAGCTGGAATGCATCATTCATCCCAGGAGAGGCCTCCATTTTGCAAACCTGAAGCCATGCTATTTGCAATTCGGGGCTTGCGCGCATGAGATCGCAAAAACTTTCTGCTATTAGCGACCCCAGCCGCCTTGTCAGTATATTGACCGTCATCCGTTTCTTCTTTTCAGCGTTCCAGTTCTTTCCAAGACACTCGGGCACAACAAAGACCGCTCCAAACCACACGTCATCCTCCGATTTGATGAACTGGTCTTCGAAATGTTGAACGTATGGGACGCGACTGGAGTGTATTTTGAACTGTTCCATACTTCGAACATAATACGCTGGGTGAGCTTGCGGAGCAACATTGTTCAAATTCGTGGATGACATGTTTGGTAAGGTTGAAAGGTTGAAGATGTTTAACGTCTCAGTTCCGTGTGTATATAGTTGGAGGAGAACACTGAGACACTGAAGAAGAACTGATGCCTTCCATGGCTATTCGCACTCGTTTTATACGCGTTGTGAAGATTCTGAAGACGAATGCTGGGGATGTCCTCTCTCGCCACGAAGTCAAGTGAAGCGAGATTAATTGAAAGGGGTTTGCATTGTAGCACGGGGCGTACGAAGATGGGCCCGATAGACGAGCGCTTGAAGGAGATACACGCAACTGTGTCAACACCACGAGAGGCGCAAGTATTGCCAAATGCAAAATGGGGAATGTGTTTGGGGATATTCGATGCATACCTTTGACGTTGTGTGTGTGCTGCGCAGGGCAACTTTTTTGACATTCAAAGTTTGATTGTCAGAAAAGGAGCCGCTCAAGCGTTGAAATTGTGTTCTTTCTGTCAGCTAATTTGGTAATCAGACTAATAGTGAGCGAACTCTGTCGAGAAAGCATTCATTCTGAAGCCATGCTACTACCTGGCAATTAAAGCAATGAAGTGGTGCTAATGTGTGGTCCGCTGCGGTCAAAGAAACCGTACGGAACTTGTCAGCCACGGCGCGTGTGGCTACATAATGCTACGTAGATGATAAGTAAGAAGCAGAAAGCCTAACTCTCCTGTACTATTCTGTTTGGGAAACAATTATGTACGGTGTAAACGAGCCTTCATAGCGCTCGTCCTGGCAGCTCTGTAGCTCAGTTAATGAAATCCTCGGATAGTAGTGCTAACAATCCCCGAATTATTTTGTGGGACTGAAAAAACGTAATGAGCAACATTTGTATAGTTCTTGAATGATCTATTGGATCGAGTGGCGAAATAGAATTTTGTCTCATCTTTACTTGTCACAGTACAAGGTTCCACGAATGCCGAGATGCTTGTCGGGTTAATTAGAAATTTAAGAATCAGGCGCGCATGAATTGGGGTATGTCGCAAACAAGCGTTTCGCTTTTAATTATTGATATAACCTTCACTTTTGTGACACTTGTCTATTCACGGACGCTTAGGTGTTGAAAACTTGTTTCGGACTTTCGCCGCATCAGCACAGAAGAATTGAGAACATGCAAAGAATTCACCATCCACGTCGCGAATGCTGGCGAATACTGACAGCTTTTGGCTGGGTACACGCTCTCTGTTTATGATTCTGTCTGTTGATTTGATAGTACCTGTGTTGAATTATAGACCGAGAAAGTAGAACATTTTCCAACCAGAAATAGATATCCCTTTCAATTGCGAGCACATAGAATTGTGTACATCTCTGCATGAAGCTCTTATAAGATTGCAATTACAGACTTTTCGTCTCCAAGAAGATTGCAATTAGACTGTTCTCGTTTCCAAGAAGATTGCAATTAGATATTTCTCGTCTCCAAAAATTTTGCAAGTACCTTAGCCTATAGAAGAGTTTGACAAAAAAAACAGAATTTCCTCATTAAAATAAATATAGCAGAGGACAAAGGAGAAAAGAGTTCGTCGTTGAAGCATTATGGGTGTTTTGGGAAGAGAAGTGAACGAAACTTTTCATCGCAACACAAGATGGGTACAGGACAAATCTTGCTTGTCAAAAGTGTGGCATTCGTACAGCGTTGCGCCTTCCTAGGTTTGTTGATATCCTAATTTGGTAGGCATGGTCGCAATCGGTGCGATAATTCATCTGACATTAATTGTGACACAACAGTTTTGCAGTCCAACTTCGCCTGTAATTTTTCTTTCTGAACGTAATTATGGAGACACATAAAGGGCTGCATTTGCCGGGCCCGACTGTCAGTGAAATTGATCTAGGGGGTCAGTAAACGGTAAACTAAAAGTACTGTCACTTACCGTTCGTACCTTCGTACCTTCGAACATTCAAGATGCATCTCAAGAACACAAATGCCCTACGCGAGATTTGCACTTGACTTTGACAAAAGCGTTGGCAATGTTGCTCTAGAAGGAGGTGCGCCAACTGCGCAATCCATGAAGGCTTTTGTGTGTACTGGCATCGTGATATCTGTTCTGGAAGACCTTCTTTTGATGTGCGGAGTGTGATTGAGCTGCTAAGAAATCCATTCGGATCGATTAGAGCCCAGTGAAGGTGTGGGGTTCGTACGAAGACAATGCAAAAACTTTTTCCAATTCAGTTTCATAGTCGATAGGGCTCTGCTCCGAACGAGTCGACGAGAAAATAATGACAATTTGAAGCTTTGACGGCATGCTTTTGTCAAGCCACGACTAGTTCTATCTTTCATACGATGGAAAAGAAACAGACACCTAGACAAAGAGAACAGAAAAAAGTTATTGAAAGTTTATGTTGGAAGACTAGATCACGAATGGAAGAGAGAGAAAAAGATACAGATAATGAGAAAACATGAAGAAGTTAAGGCAACCATGAAGCGTCCCAACATTCGAAATGCACATAATATCTTTCAGACTGACAATTCTGTAGCTCTGTTTGCAAAACTGAAAGGACGTAGTATACGCGAAGGTATTGGGATGAATAATGCAAACCCCAGGCATATGTCTCTCGAAACGAAAGGGAACTCGAGGCGCGACACCACAATGTCTGTTGGTGCTGCCTCATGCCAATCTTACAATCCGTTTGTTGTCTTTAAAGGCAAACTAGCTCATTGTCGAAGTCAATGGTCACATACAGCCATTTCATGCCGTTCTTTCTGACTGTTACCTGTTTCAACGCAAACATCTTGGTACAGATTCTTAAACAGTGCTTAATGTGTAAAAAGATGTTCTTGAAAAAATGAAGAATCTTCGAAAGAACAATCAGTAATCTTTTTTATTGTAGACTAATATGGAGTTCATATCCAATATATAGGACTCTGAAAATGATGGGAAATATCAGGATGATCGCTATAATTCTCCCAGTGCTTACCTAGCACGTTACACGACCATCGGATGTCAGATATTTAAACTTCGACAAGTCACTTTTGCAGCAACAATCTCACAAAGCTAAACTACAGAATTCCAAATTTAACGCTTTGAATGTCATAACATACATGTGTAATGATTGTTTTTGGACTCACACAACGCTTTACATACTTTCTGTGTTCCATAGAACCGAAATATGAAACCCAGAAAAAATCAGTTTAAACTTTAAGCTATTTAAATAACGCGGAAAACAAAAATACATCGCTCGTTTGTTTTGTTAATATGAAGTAGTTATATTGCAACATTTAAAACAATAAAACGTGTTATGCTGAGAGAAACAACTGTCGTAGATCACACTACTAGTATGGTGACGAACACTGAGTGTCACTCGGCCACGCAAAAAGTTTTGCTTGCTTTCAATGAGCACGCAGCGGCTCATGAAAAAGATTGAGATGCAGAAACATGTTCAAGATAAAACCTGTATGGAACCTAATGTCGATACTCAGCGCCTCGTTCAGCATAGTTTCGTTCGTTCTACTCATCTGAGGCATCTGGACGACACCCGAAAAGCACTGCTCGATCGGTGGAGTACAAAGATGATTGTGCTGGAGGCAGCTTTGCAATCAAGTAATTAGCGTTTCAAGTTTTGGTGTACTACGTTGTTAGAAGTAGAGTCGTTAAAAGCCTGTGCTGCAGCTGTGCATGCAAGAAAGCACAAAACAGCGCACATATCTTGTTAAACTTCACGAATAGCGGTTTTTGAGTCAAACAAACTGATGTTTGTAAGCATTCTGCTTTTGTTTGAATCTGTTAACAATTCGCAGGACTTCTCCGGCCAGAAGCCTGGAGTGTTGTGGTGGTTCTGGATGTGATAGGACCTGACTTGGTGTGCTGATTGGGACGCATGAGCTCCATCAATGAGTTTGATTGCCAAATATTTGGCGCCTTGTCGATTTCCTAATCGAACGGTTACGGACGTGGTAGTCGCGGTAGACAGGGGGCGTCACACATTAGAGATGACATTCCAGGACACAAGTAGGAGTTCCTCCGTCCCAAGGGTGGGCCGCCCCAGTTTTTCCATATTTTCGCGACCCGTACGACGAATACGACGCCCCCGTTCAGAGGGGCTTTCTGAAGCACGATTTCCACTCGTTTTCCTCTCGTTCCTACCGAGCTATAGTTGACATGATCTGAAAGAGAAAGGACTGAAAGTCTATAAACAGGGTTTTAAAAGTAGATGTCATTCCGAACCCCTCCCACGAACGAGGATATGTAGAAGAATATACGTTGCTCATAGCAACAACGAATACGTTGAGACGAGAAGCAGTCGCATGCTAAACACAACCGCCCCGCTCCGGTGCTCCTTCGCTCCCCCTCCCGTCCAAAATTCACCCTCCCCCCAAAAGACTTTTGTGAAAGAATGAATAACTAACTACTTGGTGTACACAAACAGCTCCTCGCCCTCCATCCCGTCCCCTTATCCCCCTTGCCCATCCCCCGGGCTCCCCAATTTTTCAAAACGCATAAAAGGCAGGGAAACAAAACAAACCCCTAAAATGCAGAAAAGAAAAAACCCTTTGTAACGATGACAGAGGCGTGGGGTGAACTGCGGTATCTACGCTCCCCAGCACATGACAACACGAACCGCCAAAGGCAAGGCAATAAAGGAAAGTTAGGGGCAGGAAAAAGAGAAACAGAAGACATGGCAAGCGCATCAAGGCGGAGGAACCGGCGTTCTACACAAGGCACATTCTAGTCTAATCTCGAGCCATTTTTCCAGACAATCGCTGTGAAAGAAATGTTCGCACGGGGTGACCATTCGATCTCTCGAGTTAACGGGGACCGCTTCCATACATATACAGCACTCGCGAAGAGATTCTGCAGGTGGGCTGGACACGAGTGGACGACTTTCCCCGTTGGCAGTTGGGGCGGGGGCCTCAAGATCTTCGATTTCGTCGTGCACGACGATGGGGCGGTAGTAATCGTACTTTTCCGGAAGCAACTCTTTGGGAATGAACCATCGCGGACCAAACTTGTACTGCGAAAGAAGAATGATAGCCTGCGTAAAGAGCCAGACGACGAGGGCGATAGCCGAGGCCGGTCGCGGCTGAATGTGCAAAAAGTTACGTGGGCAGCCCCAAAAGTAAAGCGGAATGGCGAGACGGGTGATAGTAGAGCCAATAATGTACGAAGGAAGAAGCGGACGACGATGATCTTCGACGGCATTCAGGATGATCTGCGGCACCCAAAAAGAGTACAAAGCAAATAAGAAGAAGCGCAAATGGTTTTGAAGCTGATACAAGAGAATAATTCCAATGAGCAAGGAGCCATAAAAGCGAGAGTACAACATGGACAACTCGCGACGCATAGCTTCCCAGCCCTCCGAAAAGCCCGAGGGTCGACGAGCCTTCCATATAAGAAGCATCCAGCGCATGAGGAAGATAGAAAAGCAGATAAACTTAAAGAAAGCGGCGGTGGCAAAGGCATTAAACAACGGCTGAACAGCAATGCCCATGGTGAGATGTCCCAAACATAAGTAGGAATCAGCGACGGCCTGCAAACCGACGGTCATGAGCGAGACGCGTCTGGCTCCGGCCTGGGTGCTGGTCATCTCCATCTGGCGAATAAGCACAATGACCTGAATGAAGGCGACGACGGTGACGAGCAAGGTGTAATTAATGGCCTTTCCGAAGAGCGTGTCGGTGTCGAGGGTGGACAGGACGAGGGAGATGGTTGTGTTACAGGGCTTGGAGACGAAGAGGCCACCCATCTCAACGTACTCGTCGTTGGGGTCCAATTGGCGGCCTGACAGGACGGCCGGGCCGTCCGGGTTGAAGGGATGCGAACCGGAGTCGGTGGGAGTGACATCGGTGAAGTGCCCTTCGGTGAGCGAGAAGGTGGCATGAAACGGGCACTGGGCAGCGACGGAAGGGCGCGGCAATGCGCGCTGTGCGCGATAATTCTTGCGTAGCTTCTGAATGGGAGGGGAGAGAGCGGCCACAAAGCGGTGCTCGGAGACGTTGAGCGGAACAACGTGGGGGGTTGCCTGATAAGCGGCGAAAAGACGGTTGAGGGTGGCGGGGACATCGTCATAGAGCACGTCGCCCACCAGTACGACGGTGCCGGAGGTCTGGTCATACAGGCCGTACATGTTGAGTGAGAGGTCGCGGGGGGTGCGATAGGCGCCGTCGCGAAGCAAAAGGTCTGCGAGAACGAGGTTTGTAACAGGGGAGAGAGCGGTGGGATGGTTCTCGGCGGTGAGCAAGGCGAAGCCGGCCACATTATGAAACGAGGCGTTGGGGAAGAGCAGCGCGGCGGAGGGCGCGTTCCACGAACCGTCATACAAACGGCGCAGGTTCCTGGGGAAGGCGTGGGGGACGGGGGGGACGTCAGCGGCGTCGTCGGGGGCGAAGAGAGCGCGAGCGGGAAGGGCGTGGAGGGGGGCAACGGGCGGAGCGGCCGTGTCGGTGTCGATGGCGGCGGCGAGAGCGACACTCAGCGGCAACCACCACGCAAGCGCGACGCGGGCGACGCGCGACTGACGCGCCATGGGCGCCGGTGGAGGGGAGAGGGCGGGAACGAAGCGCAGCGCAGCGGGAGCGGGAGCGGGAGCGGGAGCGGGAGCGGAGTGGAGCGGAGCGAGCAGCACGCAGGCGGCGGCGAGCGCGAAGAGGGCGCGACGCGTGGCAGGCGATTCGCGCGCTCGTCTGCACATTCGCAACGCAGCACTTTAGCACGCCAGCAGCAGAGCAGCACGCCAGCGTGACCACGTGTTGACTCTGGCCACCACTAACACGATGTACATATCTACAATGTGTACAGCGGCGAAGCGTTGTCCACGTAATACACGTGCGCGCGTGGGGGGGTCGCGAGGGCGACAGCAGACAGCTGTTTACGTCATGTGGCGTCGTCGCTGCGGTCTTGGCTGGTGACAATGCTGAGCTCGCGCAGAGCGTCGTCCAGCGCGCGCCACGAGCGGCGCTCACCGGATGGCTCCGCCACGCAGCAGCCGGAGCCGGAGCTCACGCTGGAGCTGGGCAATCGCGTCGCTGCACACGAGTCCGTCGTAGTCGGCGCTATCGTAGCGGCTGCCGCACAAGTGGCTGCCGCTTGCGTGGGCTCCAGCTCGTCGTCTTGCTCGTACCCTTCGTCCTCGTCCAACTCTTCGTCGTCGTCGCCGCTACCGCCGCTGTCGCCGCGCATGTGCAGCCGCGCCACCATGTCTGCGTTGGCCTGCAGCGCGGCGTGGTAGCCGCGCAGCACGTGGCGCACCGTGTAGTTGAGCACGCGCGCCACCCACATCTTGAACAGCAGCTCGCACCAATCGCCGTCGCGGAGGTCAAAGTGCTGCAACATCACCTTGAAAGCTCCAATCCACCTCGTCTCGTCCATGAACATGAAGCGCGGCCACTGCGCCGCCGCGAGCAGCCCGTCGCGCACAACGGGTTCAAAGTGCTCGCGCAGCAGCTGCCGCTGCCGTTCGCTCCACCCAGTCGCCAGCAGCCCCAGGCTCTTCTCCACGTCGTAGCCAACCTTTGCAGCCAGCGCGTGCGGCACGCGTTGCGCCGGCTCCACCCGGTGCGTCGCGCTTCCGCCGCGCGCCTCATGCACTGTTTCGGTGCTCACGCTCTGCAGAGCCCCGAAGCACTCGCACAACATGCTCTTGAGTTGATGCAAACCACCGTACAGCGCGTGTATTTTACCGCGTGCCACATACACCTCCAACAGCGAAAAGTTCTTCTGCGCGCAGACAAAGGTGTACATGGTGTCGATACCCCAGTCCGACTGTTGCAGCACGCGTTGGTCGCTCACCAGCGCGTGCACAACGCGCCGCGAAAGACATAGCTCGCCGCCGAGAGGCTGTTGCACCCACGGCAACGACGAGCGCGGCCACAGCAACGCAAAGCCCAGACGAGTCACCTGCCACGTGACTTGCGCATCAGTGCTGCTGCGCGGAAAGTAGTGGCGAACCACATCGTAGCCCAGCGCGACGCCATGCTCGGCCTTAGAGATCCACTGCTGGTCGAACGACTCGATATCGGCGTCATAAAAGTGCAAGCGCTGCAGCGGGCGCTGCTGTAGCAGTAGCGAGTTTTCCGGCATGCGGTGCGCCTCCAGAAAGTACTGCAGCGCGGTATTCATACCGTCGCCCTTTCCGGAGCGCAGGTGCGAGCCCAGGCGCGCCTGCACGATGAGGCGCACCGCGGCGGCGTACGGCTCCTTGGAGGCGTTGCGCGCGTCGAGGGCGGCGCGGATGTGGTCATAGCACGCGTTGCGACACGCAGCAACTAGCAGCACGAGGCGCACGCGACTGTGCGACGCGGCGATTTGGACGTTTCGCAGCAAGGTGGGCACCAGCTCGTCCTTGAACGGGAAGCACACCAACGCCATGAGGATGCAGCGGAACAGAAGATTGTTGTAGTAAAGCGATAGGCGCACGCACGCGAGTGTCGAGGGCTTGTGGCACACAGGCGGCAGCAGCAGCAGCAGTAGCAGCAGCAGTTGAGGTGCACCTCAACGCAAGCCGATGGCCGAGATTTATATTTATATGCGAGCGCGGCGCAGGGAGCGGCGTGACAAGGTACCGGCGTGACACGGCGCGCGTGAGACCTATCCACGTGCAGGGCGCCTATTGGCAGAATGCAAGTGCAAACGTTCACGGCGCGCCGCCGATTAGGGCACGCGGCATATGCACCGCCCCCCGCACGCGCCACTCAGCGTCGAGCGACGTCACCATCATGGGTCTGCACCTCCCCCGCGCGCACGAAGCATTTCACCCCGGGCGCGGTGCGTCTCCCCCGGGCGCGGTGCGTCTCCCCCGGGCGCGGTGCGTCTCCCCTGTGGGCGCAGCTCATGACCCGCCTCGCCCCCGCGCGCCAAGTGCCAAGTGCCAAGTGCTCAGTGCCCGAGTACCGAGTGCCGCCGTCGCAAGTGCCGCTGTCGCAAGTGCCGCTGTCGCAAGAGCCGCCAACAGTCGCAGACGCTCGCAGGCGCCATAACGCACGCCATCGGTGGCGCGCGCGCTCATCGCAGAGGCAGGTGTCGAGACGAAGCACCGCCCAGCCAGACCGACAAGGAAGCACGCTCATGCTCACGCGCAGCCGCGCAGCTGCGCGGTGGCGGCGTCGTCGGACGCGGGCGCCAGCACGTCGGCGAGTGCGCAGGTGCGCTGGGCGCCGCGCGCGTCGCGGCCGCGCTGCACAAACTCAAAGTGATACGGAACGTTGTCCACGGCGATGGACGCCGCCGCGCGCGCGATGCCACCGCCGCCGCCATCACCGCCGTGTCGCAGCAAGTCACTCAGCACCGCGCCGTAGTAGCCCGCAAACAGCCGCACACACAGCTTGCCGCCGCCAAACGCGGCTCCGTCCGCCACGCGCACCCCGTCGCCCACAGTCTCCGCGCGCCGCATCTCGCGCAGCATCACCATGTCGTCATCGTCGTCCCCGCCGCCGCCGCCGCCGCCTAGCGCCGCGGGCAGCTCCGCCGCAGACCTCACTGTCACGCCGCTCACCACACACTTGAGCAACATGCGCGCGCGCAGTGCGTGATCGTTGCGCCCCGCCAAAGGCGCAGCCGGCCGTCGCCCCTCACCGTCACCGCCCCCGCCGTCGCCGTCGGCACCATCGTCGCGCTCACCGCGCGCAGCAAAGCAGTTGCGCGCTGCATCGAACCACACAAAGTGCGACGCGTTGCGCAAAAACAACTCGTCGCGTTCGCTGCGCTCGCCGCGCGCCACACAGTCGTCCAGAACGAACGGCGCCACGAGCCGCACCGTCGCCTCGCTCAGAGAAGAAGAAGAAGAAGAAGAAGAAGAAGAAGAAGAAGACTGCAGCCGCTGCACGCGCTGCAGGTTGTGCTGCCCCAGCAGCCGCGCCACGAGCGCCTCCGCGCTCTCCACCACGAACAACACGCGCCGCGCCACGCGCTGCTGCGACCAGCCGTGCGTGCCGCGCAGCCGTTCCGTCACGCCCGCGCGCCCTTCTTCATCGCAGTACACCACCAGCCGGTACGTGCGCAGCGCATGAACACACTCGGCCAGCTCATCGGCGCGCGCCGCAAAGCGCACGTCGTCATCGTCGCGCTCCACGCGGAACAGCGCACTCACAAAGGTCAGCTGCATATCGCGCGGCTCCACCGGGTAGGTGTACAGCACGAGGCTGTAGTACAAGTTGGTCAGATCCGTCACTCCGTTGCGCCACGTGCCGTGCCCGTCCTGCAGCTGCTTGAGCACGCGCTGCGTCTCGGCCGCCAGCTGCTGCAGCGCTTGCGAGCGGCTGTTGAGCATTGCACGCTCGAAATGGTACAGACGCACAAACTCGATTGGGTAGCGCTGCGCAAATGTGGCGCCCGACAGCAACGACTTGTTGCGCTGTGCGCACTCGTTGCGCGCAACGTGCAGCAAGTCGTTGCCCTTCTCTTGCGCATCTGTATCCAGGCGGTTCCACGCGTACCACACGGTGTTCATGAGGTTTTGCTCGCCCACCTCGTGGTGCTCAAACAGCCCATACGGCAGCGCAACGGTGAAGTTGCGCGCGTTCCACACCGACGCGTTCCAATTGGTGTAAAACTCAAAGTCCAGCATGTTCGAATGCGCGTCCAGCCTGCGGTTGGCGTCATAGTCTCGGGCAAACGGGTCGGCCAGCTCGCGCAGAAACCAGGCGCGCTCAAACAGCGCCGGGTTGTTGGTCCACTGGCAGAATTTGGCGGGTGCGCACCACACGGCATCGGTGTGGCGAGTGCGCTCGCAGGGCGAAAAGTAGCGAGGATAGCGTTCGGAGGCGTTCTGAACCCAGTGGTGCAGGTAACAGAACAGATTGCTCTGCTGGGTCAGCATTTGGGGCTCGCGGTTCTCGTGCATGATGCGCGCGTGCAGCGGGGCGCCAGGACGCGCTCGATGACGGTAGCGTACGACATGGGCGACGGAGGTATTGAGCAGCGACAGACCGATGGACAGTTGGCGCGCAACAACGGCGGGGGGCTCGATAAGCGCCCAGTCCTTCTCCAACAGCAGCACGTAGCGGTGAGACGCGAGCTGCACCATACGGCGAATGGCGAGCCCGAGCGGGAGGTTTTGATCGCTACGCTCGACGCGTGTATCGATGACGGTGCGCACGCGCTGCAACAACGGGAGGTGAGTGAGCACTTGGTCTGTGGGCGACGCGACGCCGTTAAGAAAGACCAGCAGCTCGGAGGCGTGCGGCAGCAGGCCGTGCTGGAGCCAGGTACTGAGGGTGTGATTGAAGGTGTCAAACTCGTTGTGGAAGAGCACGAGCAGCGAGAGCGGAGGCGGCGCCACGACGGGCACAAGCGCAAGACGATCGACACCGTCATCATCCTCGAGCGGCTTCGCAGCGTCGGCGGCGGCGGCAACAAGCGCAGGTGCCTCAAGCGGCGGGACGTGCGGCGGCGGTACGCGCTCGTCATCGTCGAGCGACGGCAGCGGCGGCAACGCCACGCGCGGGTCATTGACGGTGCGCAGCGCAGCACGCGCGGCAAGGCCGACGGCGACGAAGACGGTGAGAAGCAGCAACAGTGGAAGCAGCAGCGGCAGCGGCCTCGACAGCGCGGCGACGACGGCGGCGACGGCGCGACGCGGGCGTCGAGCGAAGCGACGAGCCTTGCGCGCACGCCCGGCCATCGTCTCGCGGCTCTGTCCGCGCGCAGGGCACGCGTGCCGTCGCACGCGTCAAGCGCGGTTGAAGGGCGGCGCCAGCGTGGGGGCCGGCTCTCACGCCGCCACGCGTACCACTCGCACACGTGTGCCGGTCGGTTACGATGCGCGAGACCAGCGGTAGCTCCACCGACTGCTCTCTCTTTGCTTGATGGTCGCCGTCGTCGTTGGTACTCATCTACTGTCACATTCACTGTAATGCTGTTTGACACAGGAAGCAGCGCTCTGCGCTGCGCCTCGTGAGATATCGCTGAGGGGGGCGCGAGACTATCGCCCGCCGGCTGCATCGAGCAGCGCCCCGCCACTGTGCGTGCGCACCCTTGGAAGGAAGCATGACGTCGCCTCCTCCATCGCCACCGCCGCCGCTGCCGCCGCTGCCGCCGCTGCCACACGACGCCTTCCGGGAGGACGCGCTGCTCGCCGACGCGGTGGAAGAGCACCTGTCCGGCGCGCTGTTCCACGACGGGTGCTACTGCTACCGCAGCGCGGAGGCGGAGCGCGCGCGTCTTCTCGGGCTGCCGGTGCGTTGCGGCGGCGGGCTGCCGTGCGCCTGCGGCCCCATGCCGCCGCCGCCGCCGCCGCCGCCGCCGCCGCCGCCGCTGCTACCGGAGCTGTCCGAGCTGCCGGAGCTGCCGGAGCCGTGGTCGGCGCTCTCGCCGCCGCCAACGCCGCCGCCGCCAACGCCGCCGCCGCAGCCGTCGACGGCGGGCAAGCGCGCGCGCACGCCGTCGCCCTTGTCACAGCCGTTGCCGCCGTGCGCGCGCGCGTGCCACTGCGCGTGCACTACGCTGCACGCGGCGGCGACAGCGGCGACAGCGGCCGCCGCGAAGGCGGCCGCCGCCGCCGCAGCCGCCGCCACCGCGTCCAAGCTGCGAAAGTGCTGCGGCGGCGACTGTCGCTGTCCGCCCGGCCTTTGTCGCTGCCCGCAGACCGCCGTGGCCACCGCGTACGCCTGCCAACAGACCACCGTGCGCTCGCTGTCCGACTCCATTGCGCGCTCGGTGGCCGCCGCCCTCTCGCTGCAGTCGTCGCTGCCGTACCCCACCACTGCAGCTGCCGCCGCTTCTTCCTCCTCGTGTTGCGCCGCCGCCGCCCCCGCCGCCCCCGCTTCTGCGTCGGCTGCTGCGCCCGACGCGCCCGACTTTTCCTTTGCCGCTCACCACGCTCCGTCGCCCGCGCAACACGCGTCCAACGCCTTGCAAAACGCTTCGCAACCAGCTGCCACGCTCGCGTGCTACTCGTCCAACCGTACCGCCTCCCAGTCCCAAGCCCCCTCCTCGCAGTCACGCCCGCGCCATCGCGTCTTTGCATGTGACCTCTGCTCCTCAACCTTCTTCTTCAAACAGAATCGAGACCGGCACGTAAACGAAGTTCACGTTGGACACCGTCCGTACAAATGTACCTATCAAGATTGTAAAGGTGCCTTCAAGAATCTTAGTGGACTCAAACAGCACGTGAAAACCGTCCATGAAAAGGCAAGGCCCTTCAAGTGCCATCGCTGTGACAGCGCCTTTGGGCAGCGAAATCATTTGCGTCAACACATTTTGGTCGTGCACGATAAGATTAAGATGTACTCTTGTCATGTGTGCAACACGTCTTTTTCGAATGTCGGCAATCGCACCCAGCATATCAAACGTCGCCATCCTGAGCTAGTCGATCCCAAAACCAACTCCATCACCAACAGAAGCACCACCGGTGAAACAAACACCAACAGCATCAGCAGCATCAAGGACGACGACAGCAAGACCAACCACAACATCAAAAAGCCCACCGCACCCCAAAACAAATTATAAAACCGCTCGTATACGATTGTCGAGACGGGAGTTGTGTGCCTCCAATTCCATTACTACATGACACAGCCTACGCGCCCCTGTACATCACAAAAACACAACACCACACACACACACACTCTCTTCATATATAGACAAGTTTCGCGTTCAGTTGCTGAACAGCCGTAACACCAAAGGCGCACAAGCCGCAGTGGCGACGGCGGCCACACAATTCACAGCCTCGCCGCTCAGAATATCTGCCCCGCAAATGTGCTCGAAGCGATCCTGGTCCTTCGCACTCACCACTGGCTTTTCTTTACACACCTTGCCCTCCACCTTGTCCAGCCAAGAAGCCTCTACCGCACAGCCGATCATCGAATCGAAAATGCTGCCCACGACGCCGCCAAGGATGCCGACCACGATCAGCGTCGCTTGCGATAGCTCCCAGCTCGGACCTGTAAGAAAAAAGGTAATCCCCACGATGAAACCGCCAAACGCGGATGCTAGCGTTCCCTCCCATGTGATGCCGCCGTTTGTGCCGCGTGGCACATGCCGCCAGGGCGCCAGGATCAACACTGGCAGCTTCCCAGGACCCGGCATAGCTATACCTATCTCGGACGCAAACGTATCTCCACCACACGCAGCAAAGAAGAGCAGGAACGACAGCAAAAGCACGGAGGACTCAGGCTGTTGCATTGAAACAATTGTGTCCACGCGGAACCAAAACGCGTACAAATCTGCGACCATGACCGCCGGCAACGTGCTGGCCAGCACTTGAAATGCATTGCGATTACCGTTGGGGCTCGAGTATCCATCCTCCACTTTGCGTTTGTACTCAGATTTGTACTTGGTGGCACGCGTGGCGGAAAGGTAGAATGCAAGGAGTGTGAGGCCGAATCGAACGGAGGCGGCGAAGGAGAAGAAGCCGACAAAGAGAACGGCGGCGGCACCAGAGGGAGATAATGATTTGCGACGGCGGCCGCGCACGGCCATGGTTACGGCGAAGAGGATGGCCGTGAGTACGCGCAGCGCTTCGTTTGCGGTGATCGGCGACATTGCTCTGGGCTTATGCGTTTAGGGATCGAAGATGCTCTTGGGTTCTTCAGGGCTTAGGCGCAGTGTTCCGGGGGCGGTGGGTATTGGGCAGCAGGACCGTTGTGCGCTTCACTTCGCCATTCCCTCCAAACTATCCGAAAGCGCGAGAGTGCGGCTCAGGGGAACCTATTTCATCGCTTGCGCACGTCGGCCTGCGTCTGTCTCCGTCCTATACAGTAACCTTCTAACCTTACTGTATACATACTGCATGTATGTACCGTAAGGGGACATCACCCTTCGTCGCCTGACTTCAGCTTTTGGTAAATAATTTTCCACAGCTTTGTAGCGTCGCTAACCTCTCCGAGCAAATAGTCGTTCAGGATCAACCTCTTTCTTCGCAGCCTCGCAACTGCCATTCGAAATACGAGCACAGCTAGCGTACCGATAGGACGAGCAGTTTGAAAAGTGATTTCGCAAGAGGTTTCGGACCGGCACTCCGCCAGCTTCACGCAATGATCAAGCGACTCAAATGGAACGTGCTCCACGCGGACGACGACGATAATCCTGGCGGCTTGTCTTCCTCTTCCTCCGACGAATCTGAACAGGATCTTCCACCAACGGCTGCGCTGCAGGTGCTAATCGAGAACGACCCGCAATTGAATGCATCAGGTCCCGCACACAGTGTTCTTCAGTCCGAGGTGCCACCTTTGTCATCTCACTGGCACTCCAAGAGCCGCAAGAGGAAGAAGGGTTCCGATGACAAGCACCAACTAGAAAGCACTTCGGATGAAGAGAGCACTTTGACGTCTCACTCAGAAGATGCGGACGAGGAACATAACCAACAAATTGCTAACGTACCAAACGAACAGTCTACGGAACAGAGGGATGACGAGTTTTACGAATGGCAGGAATGTCTTATTTGCCCTGGTAAGAAGTTTTTCAATCAAGAAGATCTGAGTTCTCATCTTCAATCCAAAAAACATTTGAAAGCTATTCGCAAACAAAATGAGTTACGGAAACCGGCAGCGGGTAACACAGGAAAACAAAGATCTCAAACTGAGGAAAGTTCTGATGTGGATGACAAGAGAAACATTGGTGCAAAAAACCAACGCTCTTCAACGATGCGCCTCGACAAATCAAACGCCAAGTCAAACAATCGTGATGAGCGAGAGCCTCCTCAGGTGCTACATCCAAACAAAGAGGCTAGTGTGAACAATGGTGAAAACAATACTCATGAAGAACAAGAACGCGTAGCTGATGAGGAGGAAGCTAGAAAGCGAGCGACGAGGAAAAAGGAAGTGACAAAGCGCAAGCTGAGGTCACTGAAGCGACGCAAATGGGAAAAGAAGGTCAGAGATAGAACAGTAAACGCAACACAGACAGAATGCAAATGATAATCGCTGATTGTTGGTAAAGCAATTAGATGATGATGATATTGGGATTGACATCCTCTACTATCTATCATAGGATAAACTTGACCAAATATTGGCCGGTCTTGTGCCCTGATATCTGCACTCACCTCGCAGCAAAATGGGTACGAAGATGTGATTTTGGCTCACATTCCCTAATATTTATCGTAGGGGAACTGCTCCCGAACTTTGTTACGCTCGCAATGAAAGCTCGACAAAAGTTCGTGCGGACCAAGGAAAGTGTGACCAGCATTACCACAAAGACCCTTCTGACCAGTTTGCCGTGGAGGGTACAACACCTGCTCTCCGCAGTCGTCGATAGGCCTCTCTTATCTGTCTAGGAGTCAGTGCACCTGTTTCGCCGCGCTCTTTCCGCACTTCCAAAGCCGTTTCTACAACGTCTCCAACAAACAGCTTGGCAAGCCCCTTGATAGCGATGACGTATGGCTCCGAGACTTTCTGCATCATAGGATTTAGCGCTGTGAGCACTTTTCGTACTTTCGAACTCTTTAAATCGCTTCGGCGGTACTGTTCGTAGCGCCGCAACTGCGCGGGAGTAAGGTTCGACACTTGACTAAATTCAAATTCACGCATCTTCATAAGATCAAGGGGAGCATCCTCATCATCTGCTTCTGGCTCGGGGGCAGGGTTGCTCTTTTTTTTTAACGCTTCTTTCAATGGAGGTTCCGCACTTTCTGCTTCGTTTTTGTATTCATTTCCCTTCGTGGTAACGGCTTCGGGTTCATTAGCCTCACTACCATGTTCGATGGGGTCGCTCTCATCTTCGATTTGCATGGAGCTGTCTTCGATAGGTCTCATAGTTTTGTCTATCTCAGGGCTCTGCATTCTGAGTAGTTCAAACAGGCACAGCCGGAGCAAGTAGGTACTCCAGTTGTGTCGTTATTGGAAATGGTGATCATCTGTTGTTTTCCAGGAGCAAATGAGGAGCGGAGGGGTCGCACCTTGGAGTATTGATCCTTTACAGAATATTGACAATTACAGTAAGGCATGTTCAGAAATGAATGCCAACGTTTATCATGAAGGTTTGTCGTGTTAAACGAACATGTGTGCGTCTACGATACCTCTCTGTTCACAACAACGAGTTTAAGAAAAGGGGGATATTATGAGGACCAAACGCTTGGTAAGTTTGTACGCAGCTTATTAAGGTTTGACATTATGATTGCAGCCGAGATAAGTTACAACTGCCCCAATCTGCCAATTGTTTCCAAAAACTCACGATTCATGGATTTGGGACAGGACAGTTGTTTTCATACTGAATTGTTTTACAAATACCCTTCGTACCATCCAGTCTCATCAAGACAAGATTTCCTAACTTTTCTAAGACGCCTCAGCGCGAGTCCCGTAGTGAGACGGTCATGTTAAATATCATATTCTCAGACGTGCTGTCCGTATCTGCCGTAAAATATCCCGTTCGTTCAAATTGGTAAGTGTCACCAACTTTCGAGTCCTTGGCACTCTTCTCTATCAGAGAATTTTTCAAAACAATCTCGCTTTCTTTGTTCAAATCAGTCAGCCAATCGTCCTTTAGAAGTGAAGGGTCCGGGCTCTTGAAGAGAGTACTATACAGACGAGCCTCGAAGGGAATTGCGTTCTCCCCAACCCAATGGAGTACACCCTTTGGTTTTGTTGACTTGCCGTAGTCCATTTCGGCGATCAATTCCGCGACCTCTCCATTTTCTTTAACTACACCGGTAACCTTGATGGGGTAGGCATAGCGCAACATAGCGCTTTTGTTGGGCGCTAGACCATAATATCCTTTTTCGTCAGTCAATCTGAAATCAGTTCTCTCGATATAGACAGTCTTGGTTAACATCACTTCGCGTTTGCCCATTTCCTCCTTCTTCGGATGATTCGAGACACTCAGCCGTTCGTTTTCTTTGAAGTTGCTGATGGTTACCTTCAAGGGTCGAAGCACAGCCAACACCCTCTTGCAATTTGAATCGTGATCCGTTCGAACCCAATGTTCTAAGACGTGCATACCAATCACGTTATTCGCTCTAGAAACGCCTATGGCATTGCAGAAACGATTGAGCGAGCTCGGTGAGTACCCACGACGTCTCATTCCAACCAAAGTCGGCATCCGTGGATCATCCCATCCGCGGACATATCCCTGCATTACCAGCAGCTTCAACTTTCGTTTTGACATAACCGTGTATTCGAGGTTGAGCCTCGACGATTCCCATACGAACGGTCGATAAAGGTCAAGCGCTTCTAACAGCCAGTAATATGAATCGCGCCTAATCTCGAATTCCAGGGTGCACAGAGAATGGGTAATCCATTCCAACGAGTCAACGATGCAGTGGGTGTAGTCGTATGAAGGATACACGCACCACTTGTCTCCGATATGAGGATGAGGGGCGTGGATGACTCGGTATGCAACTGGGTCACGCATGACCAAATTTGGATGGTTCATATCAATCTTCATTCGAAGAGTGGCTTCCCCTTCTGCGAACTTTGCCTTGCGCATGTCGTCAAATAGACGTATATTTTCCTCTACGCTTCTATCTCGCCAAGGTGAATCAGTGCCTTCCTTTCGGCCCTTCGATATCTCGTCTCCTGTCTGGTGACACACGTACGCCTTTCCCCGCTTGATAAGTTCAACAGCAAGATCGTACAGTTCTTCAAAGTACTCAGAGCTGTATGTGATGCGGACTGGTGTGTGCCCCATCCATGTCACCATTTCTATAATTCCCTCAATGTACTCGGTTTTTTCCACCGTTGGATTTGTGTCATCGAAGCGAAGAATACAATCTCCTCCCATTTTCTTGGCATATCCAAAATCGATAAACATAGCTTTCGCGTGACCAACATGTAGGTATCCGTTTGGCTCTGGAGGAAACCTCGTCACCACTTTCCCGCCGGTTGCCTTTCGGTGCTTCTCGAGCAGTTCGGGTGTGTTCTCGGCGCTCGACAGCCCTCGGGCTTCGAATCTATTTGGCACGCCTTCAAACGGATCAGCAATCTCCTCGGTTCCTTGCTCCGCCTTCTTCGCAACAGTTGCCTTTTTCGCTTTCGCCTTCTTAATTTTGGGTGGTTTGGCCAAGTCCGACTCAGTCTTAGGACCGAGAAGCTCTTCTACACCAGAACGTATGAGGTTATTAAGGACTTTTCCATCTGCAAATCGAAGTTTCTCCATTACTCTTCTCTGCATCATGCCCGAATTGAAGCGGTATCGCTTTTCCATGAGTTCAGCTTTGTTTGCTTCGATTGCTTCATTAACAGCATCCTTAATGTCCTGATATGAAACCACAACGCCCACACCAGCAGCATGCTCAAACTTTTCCTCATCGATAGGCACATCATCTAACTTGATTTTAGCATCTGGAACTGAGCCCCCCGCCGCCTTGTAGACAGCATTCAACCACGCAGCGGCAGCTTCTACGTGAGGAGAGTCATCTATCTTTCCAGTTCCAATGGCGCTGTAGAGAAGAGTACGTCCATTCTTCCCAACGATTGAGTTGAGCTTTGTTGTTGCAGTATATAACAAGGCAGCTTTTTCCGCTCCATTCTCTGGATTTGGACTCAGTGAAGCGCAATTGAATGCATCGAGAAGAGTGCTGGTGGTCTTTTCACTCTTTCCAACTGTGTGAGCCAAACGTGTTTCGAGACCGTACTCTTCTAAAGTGGCAACTCGCGTCTGGGCTTCGGGAGAGATTTCGTTGACCGAGTTTGAAGGCATTACGAAATTGTTGTATTGTTCACCGTCCTTTCTTTTCTTTCCTTTTGCTTAATGTCCGCGGAGCACCAATAGCGAGCAGTATGTCGAGAGGGCCAGGGGCATTCCAGGCGTTGTTATGTACGACAGAACAAGTGCGAGAATGGGTCCAGGTTCGATGCATGGCGATGCAAACGAAGTGGCGCACACGTGGGGATCAACAGACCGTCGTCGACACAGTGACGACGCATTGCTGGACTCCGAAATCACAACTAAGGGACAGGCGCCTCTTCTCGAAGGCTACTACAGTAGGCTGGCGTTTCCCACTGGGCTCTTTCGTGCCCTTGCATACCCACAGGGAGACCTCTCAGGGACCGATGAGCCCACCTGGGCACTGCAGCCGGACCAGCCCAGTAAAGCATTCGGCTCTACTCACCTGGTCTGGTCAGGTCATTGTGTACAACGCCGTTGCCCACCGTCCTTAATGCCCAGGCGACAACCCAAGCTATTCGTTAGACCTTAGAGAGCTCTTCATCTTCACCCTCTTTCGTCTCATCTGATAGGTCTCCGAAGAACCGAACACTGGAATTCAAAATTCCAACCCGCCTGCTACAGTACAAATCATTATATCAGCATCCAAGCATTTCTCTCTCGCGGACTTGAGCGGTCTCGGACTTCAACCATCAAAAGTTGTTTCACTGAAACTGCGAAAGTGTTCCGGTAAAGGCGGGGGGGAAAATCCGCCTTCCATTTTCCGTTTTTATACTATAACTTCACTCTATCAATCTAAGCTCGGCCAAAAACGAACCACAACGCCGTGAAGCATGTCTAACTGGGATGATGACGAGTGGGACGTGGATCCATCCCCTGCAGCACCTACAATACCATCTGCATCGGCCTACTATGGTGGAGACGCTCTTGGCAACTGGGACGACGAGGACCAGTCGGAGGACGAAGAACCACAACTGAAGAAGCCTTCCGCCCCCATGAAACCCTCCAAAGCCCGCGCAAAGGCACTGAAAGAGAAAGAAGAGCAGGAACGACAACGCGAGATAGAAAAGGTTTTGGCACGTCAAAAAGAGTTAGATGAAATGGATGCAGTGCAACGAAAAATTCGCGAGCAGCAGATCGTAGAAGAAGCGGACTTTGAAAACGCCAAAGAACTCTTCATGGTTGGAGACGCCTCAGAGGGAATGGAACCACCCGCAGACCCTACAATAGAGAACTTTAAACCAGTAACAGATGCCGACTTTTCCAAGTTTGCGCAAATGATTGGCGAGCGGTGCTCAGTGCTGAACGACAATCCTAAAAGAACGGGGCGATATATGGACTTTGTTAAGGAGATGTTGCGAGTTGTGGTTAAAGGTCTCGGGCCAGACGACACCAAAGACCTCTCAACCTTTGTTGGCGTGATAAGTAACGAAAAGAGAGACGAATTCAAGAAATCCAGAGGCTTCAAGAAGAAGACAAACAAAAAATCTCACGTGCGAGTAGACAAGATGAATGACATGCGGAACGACGTATACGATGATTTTGCTGATGACTTTATGTAAAACGACAATGAGCGCGCCGAGCGCACGTTGAGCAAAGCGGCCTTTCCGTGCTGGAGAGCTGGTGTTTTGTACGGTGAATGCGGCCATCAGTAGTGTTCTGAAGCTTTGTCTTGTGTTGCCAATTGCAGAAGTAAACGCGCTCAACTCTTGGGCTCACACACGACATGTGCACCGTGACGACAAGTTAGGTGCAGAGGACTGACTCTACCCTTAGAGAACGTAACATGGTACGGCAATAGAAGAGCGCGCAAGAGGCCCCATTGCTTCCAATCCGTTTGCAAAGAGTTTTAAGATATCAAGCGTGTCCGTACATAATACAAACCAAGTAGAGGCAAATGATCACCGATCATCGTCTTGTAGACCGTTGTCTCCTCGAGTTGCGCCTGTCCGACGGCCCGTCAGCTTTATCGGCGGCCGAGGCTTGTTGGTTGGCGTTGGCACGCGCGCGCCTCCTGGAGCGACCACCTCTTCTGCGCGGTCTCCGTGGCGGAGGGTCGCCCTCTTCGGCACGACTCTTGACCGGGGGCTCATCATGCTTTGGGGAGTCGGAGGCGCGTTCCCACTGCACGGAGTCGTAGTGGGCATGTCGGCGGCGTTTGGAGCTGCGATGGTCATCAGACCAGTCCGGTGAGTGAGATCTGGAGCGGCGCCGCGACGAAGAATTGAACGGAGAACGGTCGCGCGTGCGCTCTCTCCGGCGATCGCGATTGCGATCTCGGGTACGGTCTCTATCGCGCTGTCGGTCGCGCTCCGGCGAGGCGCGACGAGGTGAGAGCGAGCGCTCGGGCGATCGATTGTGTTGCGTGTGCCTCTCATTGTGCATACGTTCGCGCAGACGCTCCTTGACCTCCTCGGGAATGTTGAGCTTTGCAGCGGTCTCAAATTCGTCGGAGGAGTCGCGGGGGGGTCTTCGCGCGGCGGGGCGACGGCGCGAGTCATCGGTATCGTGGTCCGGGCGGTAAACGAGGACGCGCTCGCCGTACTTGTTGATGATGAGCGTTTCGCGACCCTTTCCGCGGCGCGAACGCGAGCGGTCGGGATCGGGCTGCGGGGAGTGGCGGCGACGCGAGCGGGACGGGGAGACGGATCGAGGTGGTGTGCGACGCGGTGAGCGACGCGGTGAGCGACGCGGTGAGCGGGGGGGGGGAGAGGAGGCGCGATGGGGCGAGGATCGGTGCGGTGAATGGTCACTGGGGGGCGGGGAGTGGGTGGGGGACTTGGAGCGACGGGTGCGAGAGGACGGACGTGGGGAAGGGCGCGGGGAGGGTGGCTGATGGGTGTCGTGCGCGGCGGGGGGATGTTGCTGGTGATTGGAGCGGTCTGGGGCGGGCTTTGGGGCGCGCTGCTGCTGCTGCTGCTGCTGCTGCTGCTGCTTCTGTTGTTGTTGTTTTTGTTGTTGTTGTTGTTGTTGTAGTTGTAGTTGTTGTTGTTGTTGTTGTAGCTGTTGTTGTTGTAGCTGTTGTTGTTGTTGTTGTTGTAGCTGGTTTTGTTGTTGTTGGTGGTGGTGATGGTGGTGCTTGTCTTGCTTTTGCTTGTGCTGGTGACGGTGGTTGTGGTGGCGCGGCTGGTGGGCGGGGTTGGGCGACATCCACATGAAGGGGGGCGGCATGAAGCGTGGCGGTGGCGGGGGGTGCATGGGGGGCGCCATGGCGGGCGGGAACATGGAGCGCGGCGGAAAGGGAGGCATATGGGGCGGCGCGAAGGGCGGCGGCGGCGACGGCGCGTTGCGCAGCGGCGACGGGTACAAAAAGGCGTCAACGTCGGGCGGACGCAGCACAACAACGGCGACGGGCGTAGACGGTGCGGCCGACGGCGGCGCCTGTTCCGCCAGCGCGGCGCGCAACGGCTCGGCCAACTCGGGCGCGGACAGCGCAACGACGACGCGTCCCAGGCTCTTTCCGCACGCAGCGTCGACGGCAAAGCGCACGTCGACGACGGCGCGACGCGCGGCGGCGTGCGCGCGCGCCACCAGCGCCTCCACGTCGGCATCGGACGTCCACCAGGGCAGATTGCTCAGCGCCACGGCGGCCATGGCGGAGGCGGCCGCGACAGCGACGGCAACGAAGACGACGAAGACGACGAAGGGCGACGAAGACGACTACGACGGGCAAAACGCGACGCGGCAAGGCGCCACTGCGTCTGCGCGTTGCACGCGCTAGCTAGCCAGAGAGACTCGCTCGTCACGCCTCGCATGGCTTGGCGCTGTGGCGCGCGCACGCGCCGCCCTTTGCGATTTGAAGCTCTAACACGGTGGAACACGTGTGTGTGGCGCCGTCCGTCGTGGCCACGTGGCGCGGCACAGCGCGCATGCGCTCGCTCGCGAGGCCACGCGCGCCCGTCTCCTTCCCTTCGTCGCCGAACTGCCATCGTCGCCCCCCCGTTGCCCTCCGCATCTCTCCAGATATCTGCCGTCGTCGCCCATCGCCATCGTCTCTCTCTCGCCGTCGCCGTCGCCGCTCATGATGTCGCGCCCCGCGTCGCAGTCCGTGGGCGCTAACGCCGTGCGTCGCGCGCGCACCCATTCTCTTGCGGCCGATGTTGCTGCCGCCGACGCCGACGCCGCGCCCGCCGCTGCGTACGCACTTCGCGCCCGGAAACGCGCCCGTCTTGTTCCCCCGCCCGACCCCCCTCCCTTGCTTGCCGCTGCTGCTGCCGCTGCTACCGCTGCTGCCGCTGCTGCTGCCGCCGCCGCCGCCGCCGCAGCTGGGCGCCCCTCCGCTAATCGACACCTCTCCTTCCCGGCCTTCCCGCTCGCGCGCGAGCGCAGATGCATCGAGCTCGTGCCTTCGCTTTCCGCCTCCGTTCTGTCCGCCCGCGCCCCTGCCTGTCCACCTTGCGCGCTGCCCCTCCACGTCGATGCCGTTCATCCGCACCCCCCGCCCCCGCGTAAGCCGCCACAGCCCTACTGTCTGCCCTCTAGCGACGACGCCGACGGCCATCTCATCTACAAGCTGGGCGACGGCTTGCTGCCCACTCCTAAATTCCCCAACGGCCGATACAAGATTCTTAGCGACCTCGGTGAGGGCACCTTCGGCAAGGTCGTCGAGTGCTGGGATCGCAACCGTTGCCAGCGCGTCGCCGTCAAAATCATCCGCAACGTCACAAAGTACCGTCAGGCTGCCCGCCTCGAGATTGACGTCCTGCTCCACATCAAGACCCACGATCCGCGACAGCTCTACCACTGCGTCAAATTCTACTCGTGGTTCGACTACCAGTCGCATGTGTGCGTTGTCTTTGAGAAGCTCGGACCCTCTCTGTACGAACAGCTGCGCCGAAACCGCTTCAGACCCTTTCCGCTGCATCAGCTCCGCGCCTTCGCATTTCAACTGCTGCAAAGCGTCCACTTTGTTCATAACCTTACCCTCATCCACACCGACCTCAAGCCAGAAAACATTTTGCTAGCAGATCCCAAGCGCCCGAACGACATCAAGCTCATCGACTTTGGCAGCGCCACTTTCGAGTCACAACACCACTCTGCTGTTATTTCTACCAGACACTACCGAGCTCCAGAGGTCATTCTTGGCTTGGGCTGGACTTACCCCTGCGACTTGTGGAGCATTGGTTGCATTCTCGTCGAGCTCTACACCGGCCGCGCCCTGTTTCAAACCCACGAGAACCTTGAACATCTCGCCATGATGATGACCGTCTTGGGACCCATCCCAGATTCCATGATTCGCCGCGCCGATGGCTCTGGCCAAAAGTACTTCACGCGCGGAAAGGGAGGCCGAAAAGCGTTGAATTGGCCACAGGGCGCCTCCTCGAGGGAATCCGTTCGGTCCGTCAACAAGGTGCAAGCGCTGCATAACATCATCCGCGACCCGCACGCCCATGCCCCCTTCTTTGACCTCGTGCGCCGCCTCTTGCACTTTGAACCCAAAACTCGATGTACTTCGGCCGAGGCCTTGAGCCACCCTTTTTTCCATCATGACGTGCTTTGTGCCCCGCAGCATGTTTCTTCGAGCGCTGCTTGTACCCCTGTGCAGCGTTCGTCGGCCATGTCTACTGCCAAACGGAAACGACGTTCTTTAAAGAGGAAAGCGGCGCAGAATGTGAGCACAATCACGTCCAACGCATCTTCGTCCAGCTCCATTTGTGCTTCCAACCCTCTTGCGCTCTATCCAGATGCAGATGTGAATCGCAGCTCGTAATAGTGTCCATCATCATTCTTTGTAATTATGCCGTCTGTGGCCTGTCCTGTATAACATACCCACCGTTCTGAAACTAACATGACATCTGGTCTCATCTTTCGCCATCGTCGCCGTATTTCATGTTGCCACATGGACAAATCGTATCGTCCTCATCTTATTTTTGTTTACTGTGCGCGCTCACACGTAACCGTAGTCCTTATCTAATAAAGATCCGAAGCCTGCATCGGGTTCCAATCGATCAAAGCTTGCAAACTTTCAAGCGGCTACTTGCCGGGTTTCCGTTTACGCCGCCGCATATTTGCTATCCGTGGCAGCGGCGTCCACTGAAAGCAATGGATTGGAAGAAACACTACAGCTAGCTAGAATGGCAATCAAATGTGTGACGACAACGCATATCGTTACTAATCGATAACGAATCACAGGTTCGGGTAGATCGAATCAGTTATTTCCTTCACTCAACATCCAGTTTACTCATGCAGTGATGGTGCACAGCCACATGTCAACAGTTGTTTCGGTTGAAAAGGCGGCGATTCGCCCAACTGGTGTCTGCTTCATGCGAACATGACCGTCTACGAAGAGCAAGGTGTTGCCTTCGTGTCTACTAGTTGCGCGGTTCATGTCAAATTTCAAAGATACTGGGCACCATATGTTCTAAGTTTCAACCGAAAAGTTATTAGATTTGGATGGTGATATGTCGTAGAATTTGGGTCGTTTCAAGGGTCGTTTCAGGGCTACCCCATATTATCGAAGCCACCGTGCGAAGAATCGAATTGTACAGGGAGGAATTCACACGTCATGCCGGCTCAAAGTGCATCGTGAAACAGAACGGGATCGTAGCCCACAAAAAATACACCGCTATCCCCGTACTCTCTCAGTTCAAAACCTACTAGACCAAGTTTCCGTCATCATCCGATGACCTCCTTTCATCCGCTCAGGGAATGCATACTGGGAACTGAACCACAGGATACATATTCGCAGGGGCCCTGACACTAGGCTAAAGAGAATACTTTTCACATCCCACAAGGTGTTGAACCAGAATGAGGCCTCTACGCATCGATTTTTGCAGATCTCTTCGCTGTTCCAACATGGCAGTTGTTTACCTTCGCCGCAAACCGAAGAGAACACAGCGATTCGTTGAAGCTTTCGGCGGCGTGCGAGAGATTGACAAACATCAGTGCTTTCGAATCGCCTCCCAAAGAATCCTGAAGAAGGTGCGTAAGTTTCGAATTGCGGTATGGGATATGATCGGATTTCTTAGATAAAGCAGAAATCACATCCCCGAGCGCAGATAGACTCTTGTTGATATGTCTCGTCTCCCGTAATCTTTCCCCTTCCGCTTTGCTCTTTTCAAGTCTCTCAGAGCCTGCCAGATCAATAAGATTCAAGAGACCGTCCCGACATTCTCGGGTGCCAGAATTCTTCCCATGCACATATAAACGGAAAACTGAATGTGAACGGGAGCTTCTTTCGTTTGATCGAGTGGCAGCGGTAGCACGGTTCTTCATCGATTGAGCAATGAGCTTCTGAATGTGAGCCTCGTCTTTTACGCTTTCGACGCTGACGTCTGTAACTGAGCAGCTCTTCTTGTCCTGACTGTACACGATTCGATGCTCTCTCGCCTTGACGTTGGCACTCGCAGAACTGTCGACAAGTAGATCCCTGATTGACTCGTTATAGATTTCCAAAAATGAGGCTTTGAGATCAAAGGTCCATCCGTCCTTTTCCATGCTTCTGGCGGTTTCAAATACTTGTTGGATCGAACGCGGTATCATTCCAAGATTCGATTTGCTACCGCTCCGTTCTCCAAGCATGGTGTAGGTCTTACCAGAGCCGGTTTGACCGTACGCAAAAATACAAACTCGGTATCCGTCAATGGCGCTTTGAACCAATTGTGAGATCTCTTCGAATACCGTGTCTTGGGTTGAGGTGGGGTCAAACACGCGATCGAATTTGAACGGATAGCTTTGAGCGGCGCCGGGTCTCGCTGAGGCTTCCTTTGGAGGATTCGCGACCACGCCCTGGCCTTTCTCGTTATAGGCAAACATTTCTTCGGGCGATGATTGCGCCTCTTTGGCAAGCGATGGTCGAACTCGACAGAAGACACGAATGTTGCCTTTCAGCTCTTGGATTGTGTTGTGGAGACGTCTACGCTCCGCTGCGTCCTCTCGGGCCTGTCGTTCAAGCTGGTCAATCTGTTTCTTGTGCTCTTCCCCAGCAAGATGTAATTGATCCGTCTCTGCCCTGGATCTTGTCAGGTCATGATGTAGCGCGTCGAGTTTGAGATCGAGTGCCATTTTCTCTGAGTTAATGTTGGATATCTTTCTCTCCTGGAGGGCAACAGACTCTTTGAAATTGTCGAGCTCGTTACATCGAGCGGTTAAATCTGCTTGTAGGGCTTCGTTCGTCTTCCTCAAGCTATCTCGCTGCTCCTCAAGATCGTGAAGCTGAGGTTTCAGCTCTTTCTTGAACGTTTCGAAGGATTCATGAACTTCGTTTCTTCCAGCTTCGCTTACTGCCTTCTGACGCTCCAAATCCACACGAGCGGCCTCCAATTCCCCGACCTGGCCCTGCAACGCCTTGATTCGCTTTTTCAAAGTCTCCTCAACTTGAAGTCTTTCGGATTCGAGTTCATCACTTTCCCTCTTTGCTCTTCGAAGGGCGGCTTCAGCCGTAGATTGTTCTCCTTCGGCAACTTCCACGCGCCGCATTGCATCTTTCAGCTTCGAGGTGGTTGAATCCAGATTAGATTCCATACTCTTTTGTCTGTCCTTTGCTTCCCCTTCGATTTCACTTTTCTCTGCCTGTAGCTGATCAAGAGATTTTTGGAGATTGTCAAGTTTCTTTCGAAGATTCTCAGTCTCTTCATTGTCTTCTTTGGAATGTGATCGATTGGTCTCCACGTTTTGCAATTCTTCGCCGAGAGTCTGAACTTTCCGCTCCAACGATTGCACCCGTTTCCGTTCGACATCGAGCTCGTTTTGGATCTCTCTGACCTGTATTTGCGCTGTCAAAAGCTGACTCTTGTATTCTACCTTCTCCTCCGCGAGTTCCAACAGCCTCCGTTCATATTCTGGTCTTACGGACTCCAATTGCGAGATGGTTTGTAGAAGCTTTTCACTCGTCTCTCCCCCAACAGAGTCGTTGCTTTCCTTCAGAGATTGTACGGATTGGTCCACTCGCTCTAATATCGAAGTGAACTGAGTGATAACCGCTCCATCAGTGGAAGAAATGCCTTCACCTCGAGTGGCGTTGAGCCCTCTCGACCGACTACGGGATGCATTTGTTCTGTTAAAGGATAAAGTTTCTCTCCGCGAAGACTCCGCTCCGAGTCTGGACGCAGTTCGAGTGCCTGGTCGTGAGTTATCGGTAAAGCTTCGTTTCGCGGTGGCGGTCAAGCGCTTGTTGACTTGTTCAGCCGCTGGGGCGAGAGTAGATCGGGGGCGTCCAGTAGTTTGGCGGCGAGTTGATGGTGGCTTAGGTATTGAAGAGGAGTTTGTTGATTTCAGCAGCGGTTTCTTGATCATATTCTTCGATTGCGAAATCTTCAATGATCGTTGTGTCTGTGTATGTGGGCAGTTATCCTTCACTCCGGATGGGATTTCCTGCAGAGGGGCTCGCGATTTGGACTCCATTTCACCGTTCGTCGAACCAAGTCTTCAGGTTAAGCGATGAAAAGAGTGGAAGCATCAAATGGATTGAGAAGACGACGAAGGCAACAAATAGGGCACGGCTGACGGTACTGAACTGGAGGGCAGCAGGCTGCGAATATGTCTGGGGCACTGTCGGATGGCGGAAGAGTTCAACCAGAAGCACAGCGGGGTTTTGGAGCGGTGGGGGCGAGGGATGTGCGGCAGTATTTCTCACTTGAAACAATCGTGAAACTGTTGCATTGACGGGTCCCCCTTGGCTGGCTGGGTACACTTTCGAACGGATATATTGTGAACCTGAAGAGGAGGGGTTCTCTGAACGGTAAAGAAGTTTTGCTTCGTATGCAAGGTGGCTAGTATGCCTTCCATGGCATAGCTCGCAACATTGATACCAATTTGATATCAGTTTTTTGAATCCCATGTTTGAATTTGAAAAACGGTTGCAATCCGTTACTCATTTGCATGACGCTGCTTTGCCTCACGTTCAGTGCGAGGGAGGGTCACAGCACTGTAAAGCTTTGGAGAGATGGCTCGTTTCGCACCAGATCTGACAAGATTTCCCCGTATACCCGTTCTGTACAAAGTACATACCTTTTGGATCCCATTCGTCTTTCAACAGAGCAATTACATGCTGTAGACAATTCCTGTCACCATCAAGAACCTTTATGATAAATCCTTCTGCACTTTCTCCACTCTCAGTGGTGAAGCCTTCCGACTCTTAGTTGACACTGCGCCAGCTTCTGCGACGTCTAGTCTTGATGGGTCCACAACAAACCACAGTTATGAACTCATTGCAGCATGAACCACTCAGAGCCAATTGCAGACCTCAGAGTCGCTCATTTCCGGAGAGGGCACACTATAGAACCTTATAATCCCTGAGTTTAGAGGAACTGAGAATCCTGGCCACTCAGGAAAGAAAAAGGCTTCTTGAACTTGTGTAGCAAAGCTGGGACAATGGCCCATATCCACCAGATTCTGACAACACTTCTGACTCAAAAGACCTTCTTGCAGTCATGAACTCGAAAAATACATGCCCTAAAGAACACCAAAGTTTAAACTGCCCAGATATCCCCTACGCCCGATAAGCCACTGCCTTTCTTCAATTATTTAGACTTTTTGCCATCCCCAAGACCATCTCAGCTAGCTGTGTCTCGCACTAAAAGAAAATATCTATTCACCTTTTTCGAGCCTCACGTTTGAGCGATCTATGCGATAGATCGACATAGAAACCTCTTCTCATTACAATAAGGTAATTTCTGCCCTACCGCGTCCTGCAGTTAAAGAGCTCGAGAGCGTCATGGCGAAGACAGACGACTTCAGCGAGGGCGACACACTCTCCTACCTTACCTCTATTGGTATTCTGTCTGGGCTCGAGCGAACGAGTTTACGCCGGCGCGCTAGGTCTCGACCAGTTAAGAGCCTCAAAGTCGCTCGCTACTTCAAAGCTGCGCTGAAACGTCTTTCGAACGATTTGCTTACCTAGTAAGTTCCAATTCTTCCCTTCGCTCATGATTGCTGGAAATTGGCTGTGTGGAGAAATGATGGGAATGGAAAAGGGATACGGAAGATGTACGGGTGTTTATTTCAGGAAATAAGCAAGTGACGCCAAGACTTTCCTTCATTGTCCTGCATGTTAGAAAATTTGAAGCAAGCTTTGCAATCATCAGAGCACTTTTTGCAGACGAAAACTTGTTCGTCTGCGATGACTGTTCACGGGTTTCTGTTCTCGCAACCTAGTTCAGAGCGCCCACAAAAGAGGTTGAGCGGTACGAAGACCTAGAGGTTGGTTTCGGAGCAGCAAGCGGGCCGAAAGGCCAAAAACCATCCTCGCTGGGCTGAATAGATTGTTTTAGAACCACACGAGACACATGCTGAAAGCTAAAGGTGGCCAAGTTTATTCCGAACATATGTTGTTTTTGTTGAGCAGAAGGAGTACAACGGAGACGAGCATGTCCGTCCTGTAAAGGCCCACATTCTATTTGTGAACAAAAGACGATGTTTTGTCTCTGGGATAAGATGTAAAGTGCATTCGAATGAGCAAAGCCTTGGTAGCGCGATGGTTATTAGTCGTAGAGTCTCAACAGCGAAGAATACGGTACCGCGGTGGGGACCGACGCCGGTGGAACTCTCTAGATGCCCTTCCCTTTCAAAACACTTTCTGGGTTTCACGGGGAAAGCTAAAGGCTGATGATGACCTTACTCGGCATTTTTTAATGGACTGTAAAAAGCGGTACTACTCATAACAAAGGCAAAAGCGGACGAATGCTTCAGTACTAGAAAACTACTCTCAAGAGAGTTGCACTCCAGCAAGCAACCTTTTCCGCCGGCAGAGTCCCTCCCTGCCAAACGCAGTCCGCCAGCTAGACAATCATCTTCTTAATTCCGTCGAGGCAGTTTTTCAGAAACATAATGTCCCGGTTAAACGGCAAGAAATATCAAAATATTTTGTCACATTCGGTTCGTTTTCTCTGCACTCCAAGACTCACTTCCGCTTTCGAAAGAAGCAATAAGATCCTGTCGAAAAGCGGTACCTTACTACTACTCTTTGCTGCTCACTCGACACCTTATTTTCGCTCTTGGATTTGATCAGAATAAATAAAACGAGCATATATGGAACAGCCGTAACACTGGCTATGGCATGGTTCGGATACCTCCGAGAGAGCTAATGAAACTATCTATTTGCATTACGAATATATTCCACTTCCAGAAGATTTTTTGCTACTCGTGTTTCAACAAAATTTCATCTCCGGCGTAACAATCAAGAAAGCAGAAAAACAAAAAGACCAGTTTACACTCCCTCGTAACCCAGATTTCATAGTACTTTTCGAGCAATACGAATCAACCCACTTTAGCCATCGCCTTTTCCCACTTTCGTACGCATCATATTTTTCAAGTACCAAGGCTGCTGCCAACGTTTTGGGAATACCTGGCCCAATCACATCGCACTCCGCCAGAATTGGTGATGTTCCTCACGAATTTTTTCAGGGTGTCGACGCACAAATCATTGCTCTACATAGACGCTGGAGAATTTCAGATTTACTGACCTACTACTTGCAAAACGAAAGACCTTTTTTTCATGGAAACATAATCGGCGATTCCAGCCAATTAAGAATAAATATCTATGCTGCTCGCCGGCAGCTTCTTTTCAACGATGCAAGGAACCAGTATACCACTGGCTTGCAAGAACTATACTTAATAGGATGGAATGGATGGAATACGCTGGGTGCGAAGAAAAAGGATCTCTCCTTTTTGGCCGGCGAGGATCTCATTCCTCACTTCCAAGCTCCCTCAGAGTCACCTCAGCACAACGAAGTGATGCCTGGGGAAGCACACATGTCCGAATGTATTAATGAAGTCCCCTTTCTGGAGTTCTAAACATTTGCTCTGGCACCACTTGGGGATAAATACTTAAACCCACAAAAAGTATCGGGGTGAGGGTCGGAGGAAAAGAAAAGAAAAGCAATCCACAACACTGGTGCCCCACAATGCGAGAGAAGGAGGTTGGTACCCGACACAGAATGACTCCGTCCCCGAGCAGAGGTGTGCGCGTATGGCGCATGCTCGAGGGTGAAAGCCAGTCGCAGTTAGATTTACAAGTCGAGCGGGAAGATGCTTGGGTTATGCTGGGTTATATTATGACTTAGGTTGAACGGAAACATTACAAAAATGATTCGCGAACAGGAACAAAGATCCTTCAAGCCAATTGACAAGGTCACCTCCACGTCAAATGCAGTCATCATACAAGGCCGCAAATGCGCGTCATGCTCTCGGGTGGCTTCAATAAAATATCATGCGAGTCGGACAAATTTTTTAGTTCTTATATTCACAGACGTCCCTCGCATTACTATGTACCACTATGAATGAGGTCCAAAAGTCCTTTTGAAGTCAGAGCAGAGCTCCAGCCATTGCTTAGAGATGTATCCCAAGGCGGAGAAAATAACGCTCTGCTCTTCACCATCCCTTCTGGCTTTTCATACACCCCCCGCAGCGACCTTCCGGAGGGAGCAACTCTTGTTATCTTCCCCACGGTTGTTCGTGAACCGGGAATTTGCTGCTCCCACTCCGCAGTCACCCGGGCCGCCCCTTCCTTTACCAACATGCCCGCAAACGTTCCCAACTCTCCCGACGCACCACACCGCTGCCCCTCTTTTTCATCGACAATGAGCATGGAGCAAAGGGCGTCTTCGTCCCAAGCCAGGGAAATCTCTAAAGGAAGAGAAATACCTGGGGTGTCTTTCGTATCACCAGGAGTCTCTCTTCCATATAGGCTATTCAGCTGGAATGCATCATTCATCCCAGGAGAGGCCTCCATTTTGCAAACCTGAAGCCATGCTATTTGCAATTCGGGGCTTGCGCGCATGAGATCGCAAAAACTTTCTGCTATTAGCGACCCCAGCCGCCTTGTCAGTATATTGACCGTCATCCGTTTCTCCTTTTCAGCGTTCCAGTTCTTTCCAAGACACTCGGGCACAACAAAGACCGCTCCAAACCACACGTCATCCTCCGATTTGATGAACTGGTCTTCGAAATGTTGAACGTATGGGACGCGACTGGAGTGTATTTTGAACTGTTCCATACTTCGAACATAATACGCTGGGTGAGCTTGCGGAGCAACATTGTTCAAATTCGTGGATGACATGTTTGGTAAGGTTGAAAGGTTGAAGATGTTTAACGTCTCAGTTCCGTGTGTATATAGTTGGAGGAGAACACTGAGACACTGAAGAAGAACTGATGCCTTCCATGGCTATTCGCACTCGTTTTATACGCGTTGTGAAGATTCTGAAGACGAATGCTGGGGATGTTCTCTCTCGCCACGAAGTCAAGTGAAGCGAGATTAATTGAAAGGGGTTTGCATTGTAGCACGGGGCGTACGAAGATGGGCCCGATAGACGAGCGCTTGAAGGAGATACACGCAACTGTGTCAACACCACGAGAGGCGCAAGTATTGCCAAATGCAAAATGGGGAATGTGTTTGGGGATATTCGATGCATACCTTTGACGTTGTGTGTGTGCTGCGCAGGGCAACTTTTTTGACATTCAAAGTTTGATTGTCAGAAAAGGAGCCACTCAAGCGTTGAAATTGTGTTTTTTCTGTCAGCTAATTTGGTAATCAGACTAATAGTGAGCGAACTCTGTCGCGAAAGCATTCATTCTGAAGCCATGCTACTACCTGGCAATTAAAGCAATGAAGTAGTGCTAATGTGTGGTCCGCTGCGGTCAAAGGAACCGTACGGAAGTTGTCAGCCACGGCGCGTGTGGCTAGATAATGCTACGTAGATGATAAGTAAGAAGCAGAAAGCCTAACTCTCCTGTACTATTCTGTTTGGGAAACAATTATGTACGGTGTAAACGAGCCTTCATAGCGCTCGTCCTGGCAGCTCTGTAGCTCAGTTAATGAAATCCTCGGATAGTAGTGCTAACAATCCCCGAATTATTTTGTGGGACTGAAAAAACGTAATGAGCAACATTTGTATAGTTCTTGAATGATCTATTGGATCGAGTGGCGAAATAGAATTTTGTCTCATCTTTACTTGTCACAGTACAAGGTTCCACGAATGCCGAGATGCTTGTCGGGTTAATTAGAAATTTAAGAATCAGGCGCGCATGAATTGGGGTATGTCGCAAACAAGCGTTTCGCTTTTAATTATTGATATAACCTTCACTTTTGTGACACTTGTCTATTCACGGACGCTTAGGTGTTGAAAACTTGTTTCGGACTTTCGCCGCATCAGCACAGAAGAATTGAGAACATGCAAAGAATTCACCATCCACGTCGCGAATGCTGGCGAATACTGACAGCTTTTGGCTGGGTACACGCTCTCTGTTTATGATTCTGTCTGTTGATTTGATAGTACCTGTGTTGAATTATAGACCGAGAAAGTAGAACACTTTCCAACCAGAAATAGATATCCCTTTCAATTGCGAGCACATAGTATTGTGTACATCTCTGCATGAAGCTCTTATAAGATTGCAATTACAGACTTTTCGTCTCCAAGAAGATTGCAATTAGACTGTTCTCGTTTCCAAGAAGATTGCAATTAGATATTTCTCGTCTCCAAAATTTTTGCAAGTACCTTAGCCCATAGAAGAGGTTGACAAAGAAAAACAGAATTTCCTCATTAAAATAAATATAGCAGAGGACAAAGGAGAAAAGAGTTCGTCGTTGAAGCATTATGGGTGTTTTGGGAAGAAAACTAAAAGAAATTTTTTATCGCATCACACCATGGGTACGAGACAGATCTTGCTTGTCAAAAGTATGACATTCGTAAAGCGTTGCGCCTTCCTAGTGTCTATACGACCATTGGCCTCATATGAGGCCACAATTACAACAATGATAATTTCTGTAAACTTCGTCAATTTCCTTAAATATCTGTGCTTAATGGTTTCAACACTCTATTCTTCTCTGGTGTCAACCTCAAAGATCACGAGCGATCGTCCACGACCTGTAAACAACATCATCCTTACTCCATTCTTTCATAAATTATGAAATATGTCATCATCTATGGATCTCGGACGTAAAGTGGGAAAAAGAGTAAACACGCGCGCGCGTCTGGTCACATCAGAGAGAAACTGTAAACGCCCTTTCAGCACGCAATAAAAACGATAATGGTCAGCAAAAGTGTTACGTAAGTGGACTTTATTGTCAATAATAGTCGGGGAAACACTTTTCTCCCCATAAACTTCGTGCTACCTGATCGAGAGAAACTAGGCAATCTCAAACTTTGCAATTGAAATCCAGAGATCATGTATTCGTTCAGAAAACTGCTCCAGAAGCCATTATTTCGAAAATAAAGATTAATGGTGCTTCAATTACAAACAAAGTTTCGATCCATGAAGAGTAGCATCCTGCCATGGATGTCGTTGACAGTTACACAAACATCCGTGTAGCCCTTTACTGTGACAAACAGTGACACACAATACAGCTTTATGAAAGTTCATTCGACCAAATGGACGATGAAAAATGTGTCCTTGACTTTGAATGTACCAGTGCTAATGAATCAAAGAAAAGTCACGGGACCTGTTGTAGATTTTATCTTCGCCATTCATACACCCTCGAGACTTTTTTCATAGGACTTATTCATGTAGGTGTTTCCTGTAGCTCATTTGGAAAACATTGTTCGATCTATTAACTCTCAGCTGGAAGTTAAACGCTTAAAGCCGACTTCAGAAGGTGAAATCTTGAAGTTTTTCGGTTTGATGATGTTAACGACACGCTTTAAGTTTTCAAATAGAAGATCGCTTTGGTATAAAGACACGTTTTCTAAATAAATTGAAGCTGCGCAGCTTGAAAAGATCATGTCACGAAATCGGTTTGAACATGTACGGCAATTTATCGTTTTCAGTGGCTCTGAAAACGATCAAAAATCAAAATAACGCAGGTGGTTATGCGTTTATGAGTTTATAAAAGGTATAAATTACCATTGAAAAGCGTTCGTAACTCCGTCACACACTTTGTGCGTGGACGAAAGTATGTCACGTTGGTATGGAATTGGAGGGAACTGGATTGAAATTGGCTTTCTACACTACACTGCTCTTGATAGAAAACCTGAAGACGGTTGTGGAATGAAAACAGTGTGTTGTAGAAAGATTGTAATTATTCTGAAAATAGAAATCACGATGGGAGCTACGCAACCAGTTATACAGCCATTTGAATCGGAACATGTACATGGAAGAGCTTTTTTAATGAGACTTGTTGAAAATTGGTTCGCAACTAATCGAATCGATTGTGCCTATTCATATTTTGCATCTGTTGAGGCAGCCGAAAATCTTTTAAAAGGAGGAATGCGATTTATTGGGGTTTTAAAAACGGTTACCAGAAGGTTTCCTATGAAAAATCTTTCTGAACTTACGATGACGGCACGAGGCCAGCACTTGTCATTGGTAGCGAAACTGCCTGAATTGGATCGAAAGATGATGTCTTTGCTCTGGGTGGACCGTGAGAGGAGATATTTTATCAGCACTTGTAGCAGTACCCAACGAAGAACTCCCATTTCTCGTGGAAGATGGAGGACAACTGATGGATTAACAAATAAAATTCCGCTTTTTATTGCTATTCCAGAGAATTGCGAGGAGTACTATGCTTGTTGTTCAAGAATTGATAGGCTTGTTAAAATCGTCATTAGAGACGTTAAAAAGAGAGCATACGGCTCTGGAGAATCGAAATCTAGACACGAATCGGATAGCCGAGACTGTTCGCACAATCCGAGAAGATCTAAATCAATTTCCAGAAGAGCAAGGAAATGCCACAGGGGCCTTACCAGCTGTACCGGTTACTGTTGGTGAGGCCTTCTCACGTGTAAACCTTCGCTTAGAGCGATTGGAGACTGTGGTGAATGCACCGTTGCAAATTCCGCACCCGGAAGTACAGGAGGTGGGACTTATTGTTGCTGATGCGCTGTCGCGCAATAACGATCCGAAGAAGTTGAAGGTACAGAGGTTATCTTCAAGACGCTCTAAATCGAGAAAAATCGCAAGAAGACATGACACCGATGAAGACGGCGATGATTCCGATTATAAGGATTCCTATAGTTCGGATACGGACGATCCCGAGAATGGAAGTTCATCTTCTGATAGTACCTCGAGCGAGGAGGACGCTCGCCGTTCGAGAAGGAAAAGAATTGGTAGCTCACTACCGTCCCGCAAGAAGGGACCGCCCTACAATAATCTGAAACCGCTTTCGTGTACGAACCCGCTTTACAGGAAGATTACGAAGTATCGTGTACATCGGACCAAGGTCTGAAAGAGGAAGCGAACAGGTCACGAGACAGTCAAAGTGAGAGATCACATTAAGCGTTTATAGATTGGTCTCGATGGTTTTACTTTTTCTGGGAAGGATCCCATTCTCATATTTGAATTTCAAAATCGCTTTGTAGTCGAAGCCGACACGCTGGGGATGAGTGCAGCTCAAGCATTGTTGGAACTTGCACTCTTATTGGTTGGATTTTCATTGGAGCAATACCGTGCCGTGAGTGGTTCACTTACCATCGTTGAAGGTGGAGTCACCATTTGGGCCGAAACCATGCAGTACTTTCTGCGTAGTTACGCAACTTCTAATGCGATTCGTGAAGCTATTCTGAATCTCAGAGATATTACCCAGAAGCCTGGAGAAATGGAGGTTGAGTACAGTTCAAGACTGAATAATGCAGCTACACGCTGTGGAAATGTCCATTTTACGGACGAGAAGATGACACCTTTTGTCGATGGACTCGATCCGACTATCCAGTCATTGGTAGCCAGTCGTCGGGAGAACCACTCGAGAATCAGTTTTCTGGAATTATTGTAGTATGCACAGGCTGAAGGTGAAACCGTTCGCGCTCGTCGCGGAGGTAGAACAAGTCGTCTAAGGACAAACCCAGTTGCTAACAGGGATATAAAACGCCCTATCAAGAGAGGCAAGGTTTTGCATCTGGAGTCGCCAGAGGAATCACGAGTTTCGACGTTTATGCCTCATGATGCCAGCTATATTGGAGAAGACGCAGTTAATTATATGGATGATCCAGAGGGGTCAGTGCCTACTACAAATTTTCCGTCAACTGATTCCCTTGTGGAAGATGATATATTGACTATGGAGCCACGCCGTTATCCTTACAGAAGGAGTCCGATGATCCCGCCAGCGGTTGGATTTACTTCTCAGAAGCCTGGTTGGGTGGATAACCGTGGTACAGAACATCCATAGCTGAGGTTGAACAGGGACGGCGTGATACGTTATGGGTGCTATGGAAGACATCATTTGTTATCAGAGTGCACTCTGCCCTTTACAAAGGTACATCGAATTGTCTCGAACTATAAAGCTCTCTCGGATCAAGAACGATCCCGTGTACCGGTACAATCATATTGAAAGTCCAAAGCTTGGGGACTTGCGGATATGGTACGCAGAACTCATGCGAAAGATCAGAACTCTGAAAGATCACAGGGTTCAGCCCCAGAAGTACAGAAGAACGCCGGTGTGGCGAGGGAGAAACCCGCGTCATCGGGAAATTAAGTGAGGGAGCCCTCAGGGGTTTGAGTGGATTCAAACCCACCATACCGATCGGGGTACCAACATTTCCCGGCTCCCGGGAATTTAAACCGAAGGTCCTACTGAGACCAGGAAGATCTTCAAATGTCGGAAACTATGTACAGTTTGACTGTATGTTGAAACATCCTTGCAGACGATATTTGTGCCCAAGTAGGAGGACGGGTCACGTCATGATTATGGCCCGAAGGAAATATAAGGTCTATGCCGACGTCAGCTCTTCTCAAGCGCTGTTATCGCGAAGACTCGCTTTATTGGATACGGTTGCAGGCCCGAATTTTATCAGGTTGTCTGAATTGCGCGAGGACGAGCGAGTTCGAATACAACAGGGACAGATACCGGATATCCGGGATGCGAACAAGACACCGATAAAGTCTATTCGAACAATATGGCCGGTCGTTCGCTTGGGAAATCATGTTGTAATGTTAACGTTTATTGTTTGTATCACATTGGCTGCATCAGTTGTGCTGAGTTTTGACTACTGTGAAAAGTTTGTCGAATCGATTCGTCCGAAGAATCGGGAAGTGGAGCTGGACGAGGGCTCTACAGTTCCAATCGTGCGCAGACCTCTGCGGCGATCCGCTTCATTTGCACAATTACCACCGTCATTGGAATAAGAAGCCCCACTGGGCAGAACAACTCCGAAGATTTGGGTGTGTAAACTAACGGTGATACCACCAAAAAGTCAAACATGGGTATCAGTCGTTACTGAGAAGCACGGACTTATCGTTATTCAGCACAACGCGGCACTGTATCACACTAGTGAATCGCTAGTCGCTAACGCCATTGCACAGGTGAGCCCGAAGATCCCTTTCAGGATATTGGTGAGCAATGTTGGCTCTGAAGAGCGTCGCTTACACAAGCATCAGCTCTTGGGTATGGCGCTACCACACTTTCAGTTGTGATACCGACACACTTAATGACGGCAGACGTCTTAGGAGTAACGCCCAAAGGCGAGCAGAAGTCGAGAGCTACAGAAGCGGTCGAGAACATGAAGAACATGAAGGAAGAGAATGTATATGAAGAAGAGATGGAAGAAGCCCTCGAGGGCGTGAAGATGGAACAGGTTCCAGAGGAGTATAAAGCAAGATTGCGCAGATTGTTGCTGAAGTTCTCACATATATGGAGTGGACACAGTTGCCAAATCGCGGCTACAGAATGAAGTGCAACCCTCGTGAGGGCCGTTTTCCAGGACTTGGTTGTTTTTCCGCCTCGGGCGATACTTGTGAGATCTATGAGTAATACCGCTACTAGCGGGCTGGCGTAGCCAGGTGTATACGCGCTGTACGCGAAGTGCACCGGCGGCCGTGCGCCGTGGCCCCGACTCGGGTGTGACCTACCCACGTGTACCACGGGTGGCCCAGGACAGGTTGGCACAGCATAGCTGGATATTTCTCTATTTATTTAGCTTTATTACACTAGGTTAGGGAGCTCTTTACAGTATTCTACACTATATAGTGTCAGGGCGATCTCGCCCTGACACTCAGTAAACCTCCCCAACCAGGGTTCTTGGCTCTAAGTCTTTTTCCGCTTTCGCGAGTCTTCCACACTCTACGGAGGTGAAGCCGCGTTACTAACGGTAGACTTATCCACCCTGCGTCAACAGGAGACTCACCGCTGTTAGCGTGTATATCTTTCATACCACTGCCGTGTTCTCGCCCCAGTATTGGGTTTGCTACATATTTCTTTCGGCTCTCGTGGCCCATGCACCCGATCGCCCCCACTGGGTGGTCCCCCCTTTATCGCTTACCCACTCTCGTGGTAGTTCCCCCTTTTGCTTTGTGGTTGGGTATTCGTGCCGCTCGCGCGTTTGCCGCGCGCCGGCTTACCGTGTTTACCGCCACTCCTGTGGGTGCATTACTCGATCTCGAGACTTGCCCACTCCCGTGGAATACAGCTCATACCTGGTCTGCTCCCTTCTAGCATCCCGCACTCTCCCCGCTTGGCGTGCCGGTGAACCTCGGCCTTACACCCCGACTTAGTCGTGTTCACTCCGGAGAGGCTCCGTCGCCGTGCTACCCTCCTTGGAGGAAGACTCGGACATCTTCGTGTGTTTCCGCCGCCCTTGGCGTTGCACTACAAACTGGTCTCCCGACTTAGAAGGCTAGGGGGACCTGGTTTGGTTGTTTTTCACATTGCTGTGCTGTCTTCTCTCGTCGAGATCTGCTTTCCAATTTCTTGGTTTGGACCCACTTGGTGGAAGCTTTTTGTTGTCCTATTCTTATTGGTCAACGCTACAACCATGTCACGACTCCCGTCGGAAGCGGAACCCGCGATCACGCGGAGCCGTTCCGTCAATGACGTGGTGCCTGCGGACCCTGGAAGGGTTCCCCCGCCGTTACCTCAAGCCGCTCCGAAAGGCAAGAGTAAGGGGTCGAACTCCTCCAAGAACAACAAGCTACCGCCTAAGGCATCGAAGAATGGACCCAATTCTGGTGCTGGACCGGCCCCTGCCGTGGATGACCGGGCTCCTGCCGACGAAAAGGCCCAGAAAAACGAGTTCCACATCGACACCAACTCAAGTGTGAGGCAGCAGCTCCGCGTAATGCGGGAAGCGCACAATGCCTTCGTGGAAGAGTTCGAAGCCCTGCGTTCCAGGTGTGATGGCTCTTCTATGAAAGAAGTGGTTGACGACCTCCGCTTGTTGCGGGCGGACCTCAACACCCTGTTGGAATGTTTTGGTGGTCCCGCCGCTTACGTGGAAGGTGTCGAGACCCGATTCAATCGTGTTAGCGCCCGTCTCCAGACGTTAGAGCAAACCATCTTGATGAAAGACGTCCCGGAGAAGCCGGTGGCTGTGTCGCACCAAGCGAAACACGAGAGGAAAAGGGACGATACCCGCCGTCGGCGTGGAAAGCGTGACAGCGATGACTCGGACTCGTCGAACTCCTCACGGTCGTCGCGTGGCTCTCACCATTCAAATGGGTCGGACTCGTCAGATTCGTCTTCTGTCGATGGCCATCGCAGGCGTTCATCCCGTTCTAAACGGTCGTCTGCCACCCAATGTGTGATCCGCGCCCGCGAGAAGGGAAGGAAACACTCCGGGTTGAAGGAGCTGAAATGCACCAATTCCCTGTACTAGAAGTTGGTTTCTTACCGATACTATCGGCTAGAGAACTCCTCTTTGGATCGCACGCCCCGTGGCACGGGTAGAGTGAAGGATTGCATAAAGCGAATGCAACTGTCCCTCAGGAACCAGAACTTTTCTGGAGAAGACCCCATTTTGGTGTTGGATTTCCTTGCGAGGTTCGTCGCCGAAGCGGATATTCTCGGTATGACCGAAGGACAGGCGTTTATTGCACTCCCGTACTTTATGAAAAGGCCTCGCCGAGGATCAATACAACTCTGTAAGAGGTTCGTCTAGAGCCTCCGAAGGAGGGGTAACCTGCTGGCCAGAAGCAGTACAATACCTCTTGAGGTCCTACGCCACTAATCACGCGATTCAGTCGGCCATTCTCGCTCTTCGCGATACGCGCCAGAAGTCTGGAGAAACGGAAACCGAATTCTCGGTGCGCCTGAACAAGGCTTTCCACCGTAGTGGGAACGTACAATCGGCCGGAGAGCGCTGCACCATGTTCATCGATGGACTGGACCCCGCCATCCGAACACTCATGGCCCGTTACCGGGAAGACCGAAGAAAGACCACGTATCTGGAGTTGGTCCAACACGCGCAAGCGGAAGGTGACGCTTTAAGAGCTCGTGCCCCCGGACACAGGTCGCAAACCGCCAAGGCGTTGGTGATGGAAACGAAGTCGCCATCCCTATCGCTGGTTGCGATTGAGCGCCCCCAACAGGAGTACGACAACGTACACTTCGCCCGAAGCGATATCCATTCGGTCCCGACAACCGAACTACCGTCTACGATGGACGACTCATATGACACGGCCCAGGATGGACCCCTGCTGTACGCAGACTCTCCCCGTGTTCACGGACCTCGCATCCCGTATTCAAACGGTGCGCTCCGACAGAGTCGCCCTGGATGGAAGGATACCCGCCAAGCGGTGAAGTTCACGGATGCTCGCTCCGGTTTGCAGCCCTCACGCCCGGGACTCATATGCCACATATGCTACGAACACGGTCACATTTCACCGGACTGTATCTTCACCATGAGGGAAGTAGCCCGAGTAATCGGTAATTGTGAGGCGTTGACTCCAGTGGAAAAGCGGATTGTTCTGATGACGTCGTATCTTCGAGCGAAGATCGATTTTCCATGGAGTATTCCGGAGGCGAAACCGCGCAATGCATTGCTTTACCCTGCCGAGCAGGCTCCCGACCACCGCCCCGTTCCTTCAAACCCCGCCGCTGGCGCCCCATTGCTAGTAGTTCACGATTCTGAGGCCCCGCCCCAAGCGGATGGGACTCAGGAAAACTGATTTCGGGAGTCTCCCCTTCGGGAGAGGCGTCCCCAACAGTGAGGTTGACGACGTCCGAGGCGTCTCCGCCTCGCTCCCCGGTCACAATCCTCACGAGGAAACAGGCCGTCTCAGACGTGGACTCTGAACACTTTGGTGTTCTACGTCGACCGTGGAAAGGTGTTCTTAACCGCCGGTTCCCGGATAGAGTCTTAGTAATGGCCATGCGCAATTACAAGGTGTATGCCGACCTTGGCCTTTCTACCCAGTTTATGGTTCGAGTCCTTACTGTTTTGGACAAAGGTTCTGGTCCGAATTTCATCGTGGAGTCGCTGCTGCCCCCGCCCTTGCGATCTCAGCTCCGCCTTGGCGTGGCGCCCGACGTCGCGGACGCGAATAACAACCCGTTGTCAACGGTTGGAACCGTCGCTCTCGTCGTTCGCTTGGGCTCCTTCGTGGTGAAACTCGACTTTATTGTATGCCGGAAATTGGCTGCCCCCATCATCTTGGGAGGTGACTTCTGTGACAGTTTCGTTGATGCCATAAGGCCCCGCTTAAAGCGTGTTGAGATGGAAGACGGCTCGTCGGTCCCGATTGTCCGTCGTCCGCTGCGGCGTGCCTCCAAGAAGCACGTACCGCTCCCTGCCGCGCCGGAACCTCCACCCGCTTCTCGGGAGTCTACCAAGCTCTGCGTGGCTGCGTCTGTCCGAATCCCGCCAGAGTCCCAAGTATGGGTGCGTGTCACTTCCCGTCAACACGGTTTACGAGTCATTCAGCCTCTCTCATCTCTGTACGGTGGATATCAACTCGCCGTGGCGAGTTGAGTCGCGCAGATTGTCCCAGACAAGCCGTTCACCGTGCTCGTTGCCAATCTGGGCTCCACCCCCCAGTCACTGGTGAAAAACCAAGTTATTGGATCGGTAATGCCTCACCCCACCGCGATGGTCCCCACTTGGCTGACCGCTACCGAAGTCTTCGGTCTCGTTCACTCTAAGGAGGGGGAGGAAGCTGCCGTCCAATCACCGAATGATTCGGAATCGCAACCTGCCGAAACAGAAAAGAAGCCCGTTCCGACGAGTTACGACAGGGTAGACCCCGTGAAAGAACTCGAGGAACTCGACCTCGGTCATGTACCGGAGTCACACCGTGAAAGTCTGCGTGAGATGTTACGGGAGTTTACCACAATGTGGGATGGCTCTCTTGGTGAGATAAATACAACGGAACACCGGATAGATTTATTGCCGAACACCCGACCGGTGGCTCAACACCCTTACAGGGCAGACCCCAAGGCTCGAGAAGAGGAACAGTTCCAAGTGGACAAAATGCTCCGAGCTGGAGTGATCGAACCGGCTCAGTCGCCGTGGGCATCCCCAGTGGTACTGGCTCCGAAACCCGATGGGTCCTGGCGCTTTTGCATCGACTACCGTCGCTTGAATGATGTTACCGTCAAGGACGTGTATCCGATCCCACGAATGGATGAGTACATCGACTCTCTCGGCACTGCTACCGTTTTCACGGCTTTGGACGCCAATTGGGGATATTGGCAGGTTCCCGTTAGGGAGGAGGACCAAGATAAGACTGCGTTTGTCTGTCACTCGGGACTCTACCGTTTCAAACGGATGCCTTTTGGTCTAACCAATGCTCCCGCTACCTTTCAGCGTGCTATCGACATTTTGTTGGCCTGCTTTAAGTGGCGTACTTGCCTCGTCTATTTGGACGATATCATTGTATTCTCAGACAATCTGGATGACCATCTCACCCATGTCAGGGACATAATGACCACGCTACGTGATGCTGGAATAACCCTCAAACTGAGGAAATGTGAGTTCTTTACCGATACTGTGAAGTATCTCGGGCACATTATCCGTCCTGGACATTTAATGATCGAGGAAGCTCGAGTGAGGTCCCTTCGCAAGGCGAAAGAACCCGCTACCCAGACAGAACTGCGCTCCTTTCTAGGATTGGTCAACGTCTACCGACGGTTTATCCCTAACTTCGCTGACATCGCGGCCCCCTTGCACGCGCTTCTGCGGAAAGGTCAACCACCTAAACTGGACCCCTTTACGTCCGCCCAGACGGATGCTTTTAACTCCCTTAGGGAGGCTGTCACATCAGCACCGATTCTATCGTTACCGAAACCCGGACTACCGTTTTCCGTGGACACGGACTCTAGCGACTACCAGGTAGGCTGTGCGCTCTTTCAAACTACTCCCGAAGGAGAATGCAAACCCATTGGGTACTGGTCATGCTCGCTCAATGTCCACGAGCGGAACTACTCCGTGTCGGAGAAGGAGTGCCTCGCAGTTGCGTGGGCCATCTCTACACTCCGCCCCTATCTCATGGGTGTGCACTTTACCGTTTACACGGATCACTCGTCCCTACGATGGCTCATGAACATCTCGGAGCCGTCAGGCCGCTTAATGCGTTGGAGACTCCGCCTCGCGGAATATGACTTTGAAGTGATCTATAAGAAGGGCACTCAGAACGCGCAAGCGGACGCGCTCTCGCGTTTACCCACGAATGGGGAAGCTCTAGCCGTCGATGACGAGGATATACCTTGCTTCGTCGTAGACGATAGAACACCGGGGGACCCGGATTGGTTACACGATAAATGAAACGAAAGCCCGGAATCGGATGATGACATTAACGCATTGCTCGTCTCGGACGATTCAGAGAAAACCCCGCCGGGTGATTTTGTGCCGATACCCCCGGAGGAGATGGTCAGAGAACAGCAGGATGACCCCTTCTGTACGAAGATTCGCGCCTGGCTTAATGGCGGTGCACAACTCCCTTTCGAGGTGAACGATCTTGGATACCTCGTCAGGACGGTTCAGTCATCCCCACAAGTCGTGGTGCCGCATACACTACAGTCTAGAGTTTTGCATCTATCGCACTATGCGACACTTGGTGGACACGCCGGTGGACGGAAGCTCTACCTCGCTTTGCGAAGGAGTTTCTACTGGCCCGCCATGGCGGTGGATTGCTACGCAACGGCGCGGTTTTGTACCGAATGTGCTAAGAATCGGGTGAAACTTCGCAAGTACTCAACGAAGTTGAAACTATTCCCGGCACGGGCTCCTTTCGAGTTTGTCGCCATTGACATCCTCGGTAAGCTCCTCACCACACGACGTGGACATAAGTTTTTACTCGTTATCACGGATCGTTTCTCCAAACTGGTTCGGACCGTACCTCTACGGAAGATATCCGCTTTCACGGTTGCACAAGCATTTGTAACCCATTGGGTATTCGTCTACGGCCCGCCGGTTAATCTTCTATCCGATAACGGAAAACAGTTCGCATCGCGATTCTTCGAGGACGTGTGCAGGATTCTTGACATCAAGAACCTGTTCACAACGACCTATCACCCCCAGTGTAATGGGCAAGTGGAGCGGTTTAACCGAACGCTATTAGCGTCTCTCCGTTCTTACGGGGCCGACCACCCAAAGACATGGGATTTATATACCGACGCCTTGACGTTCGCGTACAATACGCAGGTACACCGTACTACGGGCTTGACTCCATTCGAACTGGTCTTGTCCCGCCCTCCGCCCGCTGTCGCGTTAGAACCCCAGCCCACGCTGGATGCGTTCCCTTCCGTGAAGGATTATCGCCACAGGTGGAAAGAGTGGCTTACGAAGCTGATCCCGGTCGCCCGAAGCTCGATGGCTCGTGCCTAAGCCGCTTACAAGCGTGATTTCGACTCTCGCGTACGCGGTAAGGCCCCGCCAATCAAAGCCGGTGACTTCGTCTTCGTCCGTAAGGAGTACTGGAACCCTGAAAAAAAAAAGAAGCACAAGCTTTCTTCCGTCGCGGACGGTCCTTACAAGGTCATTTCGGTGAAAGACGACACCATGGTGGTGGAAATTGTCGACGCTCATGAGCGGATCTCCCGCGACCGCGTTGTACTCGCCCCGCCACCGACGTTGGAAGTAACCGAAATGGGTCAACAATCCCTCTCTGAGGATGATGGTGCTCGGCACACAACAGTGGCTCAGCCCACTGCCGTGGTTTCCAGACCTTCTGCGTTACCACACCCTACCCAAGGACTCTCTGACTTGCCGATCTTATCGGACCAAGGCCAGAATGGCTTCTCTTCTCTCACGCCATGGCGCGGTGTCTACCCCCGCCCGTTGGGCGTTTCAACCACTCCCCATGCCGCTCCGTCTCAGGAGGGGGAGGAGGCTCATAACTCTCGTCGAGAGACGGAAACCGCTTCGTCGCGTCATGAAAACCGTGGTGCACGGCCTCCTGGACACACCAGCAAGAACAACGGTGATCCGGACGTCCCGTCTACCGACGTGCCATCTCCGCATTTGCGCGCTACAACCGTTGCTGAACCCTCTATGAGAAGCGCCACCGCATCTGCGTCTGATCGCACTCCCCACGGGGACTCTACTCGACAGGACGCACCACGTAGTGGAAACCCTCTTGCCGAAGCGAAACCGAAATCGTCGCAGGATGCTGTTCGCCCTCGCGATACTGGACCGGCTATGCCGTCGAGCGTTGACCCGCAGCCCATGGGTCACGGTTCGTCAACACCAGCTACGCTGGAAAACTTAGAGCACGCCCTCGCAGGCCCCTCTAGGCCAAATCGATCGGAAGTGGTCCCTCGTACTGTACGGCAGGACACACCGGCTAAGCCGGGCAAGCACACCGTAGCAGACGGGAGATTCACACCCAGCACGCTTGATGCTGGTTCAGAACCCGCGCGCAGTGGCGGACGCACTCCGAGTGTCTCGGTTGACCCGGACAGCGTTGTCGAAGGCGCACCGGTCACCCCGGAGAATGTGCCCGTCAAGGACGGAAGCACCTCGTCGCCGAGTGAAGTTGAACCCTCGAAAGGGATAGTTGAGGACGAACTCGCTCCCCGCAGGGGTTCCTCGCCGCGCACTTCGCCGCCCGTTGGTTAGGAAGGCACGGTTGACCCGGAGTCGCACGCCCGTCGCGGTACTTTGTCGCCCAAGCGAGCAGACATGCCGGCAGCGCCGTTGCACATGCCCTCACGTGAGGAGGCGGAACGCAGCACGGCGCGCAGTACTCCCAGCCATCAGCCGGATGTGTCACGTGACCAGACGACACCCGGCTCGGGCGTTACGCCAATGAACGCCCAAGGCGGCTCACCCGGCAAGGCACGACGCCCTGTGATGAAACCGCCTCTCGCGTCAAGTCCAGCACCGTCGCGACGGATTTCACCCCGACGACTTGCGGAACGCGACCGCGAAACCCAGCCTTGGGATGATTCCGCGTTCCCCCGAAGGGTGGCCTCTGCACGAGAACTCTCGGAAAGCATTCCGACCCAAAAACTGGGAGAGTTGCCCCACGGGAAGGCATCCGGCCGAAACCGTCGAACTGACGCTCTTCGTCATGACGCCTTGGCGGAAGCAACCCGCCAAGCGGCCAAGGCAACCCGAAACCCGGTTCGATCCTCTACCCAGGGCATGGAAAGGCAACGCCAACCCATGGACCCCTCGGGGGAAGGGCATAGTAGCCCACACGCACCTGCGGACGTACACCGGTTTGGTCCGGTGACGCGTACACCGCAAGGGCGGGAAGTCTACGAGAAGGAGTTCGTGGTCGACCGCATGGTGGAGCACTCATACCATCCGGATGGTTATATTCAATACCTTGTCCGTTGGTACGGTTAAGGGCCCGAATGGGATTCGGATGAGCCGATGGAACAACTCTTACGTTTGAAGGTGGTGTCATATCACCTCAGAACGCGGACGGGAATCCCGGCATCGGTTTTTAAAGCCCAGGTGGGATAACACCCACCTCGGTGGAAGAGAAAAGAGAAGTAGATTTGCTTGAGAACAGGCTAGTGAAGGAAGGTTTTGGGTTACACAAGTCACTTGGTTTTTATTCGAAGCTATCGATGGAATACCGAGCACTCGGGATACTACTCTAAGTCACAAGGGAAAACTCCCCATCGGGGATCGCGTGCCCCGTCACGGGTTCGACTCACCGCCCCCGGGTTGGTTACCTCCCTGGAGGCGGGTGATCAAGGCCTCGCGCATCGTGGCAACATCGCCACTCGCTGCGTTGGTCCCCAGCCCCACCTGTCGCAGGAACTGGGAGATCACGGCCGCTTGACCCGCCGGAGCGGAGCTCGCATCGCCTGGGGCGGACGCCCCACCACTTGGGAGATTCACCGGTGGAACCGGAGGTGGTCCAGCTACCGCGTACTGCAACCCAGCCCCCGCGGGGTTATCCAAATCCACGCAAGGCGGGGCTGGCGTCCCCGCGTTATAGGGACCTTCCGCTTCGGATCCCTCGACCTCCGCCTCGGCGTGCGCTTCCCCGTCGTCGGGTTCGTTGTCCATAATTGGATCGTCGCCGTCGTAGACGTGGTAATATCCATCCGCGTCCACGAAACCGATCGGATGCCCCTCGGGGATATGGCGTGGTGCAAACCGGAGTTCGTTCGCTTCCTCCGCGGAGATTTCGTGCCCTTCCCAAGGGTCAAAGTATACGAAATCACCTCCCAAGGGAGTACGCCTTCCTGGTGACAGGTCCTGACCCCGGCTACCCACGGTGCGCCCGCTTTGTTCAATCGGAACGGTGGTCCAGTCCAACTGGTCGATGTAATCGAGAAGACCCGCCACTTCTTCGGCGTTGGTTACTCCACCAAGTGGGATGCTCAGGTCCAGGCTGCGAATCGCGGACCTCAACCGGAACGGGAGGAACCACAGTCTGTACTGGTCATACACCTCCCAGAGGATGAACACCGCCGCGCCGACTGCCCATTCGGTAATCACCACGGACCACAGTCCGGACTCGGGATCCTCGATGAGGTACGAACCGTAATACGTGATGACTGGTGGCAGCTCGATGTAACAGCCCCGGCAGGCCTCGAGGTTCGACCACCACGGTGGAATGAGGACATAGCGACCCCGTCGGTCGGCCACGCGAAGGCGTTCGATCTCCAAGTTCTGATACGGGACCAAATACCCGAATCGGGATCGTGCTCGACGCTCGAAGCGGATCAGGGCGAGGAAGTTGGCCCGCGCAAGTCGACGCATGTAGCGGAATTCTTCCCGGATACTCGGTCGCGTCCAGCACATGGCCTCTTGCCGTGCTATCGGGATGCCCCTCCACGAGAGTGTTTCCAAACCCGGCAGGCGGTCGACGTAACCAATCTCACCTTGAGTGCGGTAAAGCCAAATGTCGGTGCCGAGACCATCGGGGATGGGATATTCGAAAGGAGCTCGGCGAAGCCGTTGATGGCCAAGAAGGACGAAGGCCGCATAAGCGGAAGCCGAGGTTTCACTACCCCGGCGCGCCAAAGCGTGGACCGGAACCGCTACGCGGCGTCGCCAATCCAACGAAGTTGTCGCCACGGCCGGAATATCGCCCGGAAGCATCCCGTTTCCATCGGTGTACATCGCTATGAGCGCTTCTTTTAACACCGCAATCGGGTGGAACCACGGCGAAAGCCGGAGAACGGACGCATGATGCCCCGGATGGCGCCCGACAAGCATGTCGTATGGCGGCCACCTTCTCGGGGGGAACATTCCGTACGGAGCAGCAGCCGCGTTCGCGATAGGAATCTGCGGCGCAGCCGATGACCCGCTTTGCGGAAGCGGACCGGACCGGAAGCCGGAGAAGTACCCCGCAGGGAGACGGTTGGGTTGATTGTTTTGGTTGCTCATCGGTGAGCGAATAGGCCGGATGACCGGAAGAGGAGACCGGCGAAGCGAAAGACGATGCCGAGGAATCGGAGGACTGGCACGCAAGGATGCGGATTCGGTTGAGATGGAACGTTGAGAACGGTTGTTGCCAGGAGACTGGAGTTTTGCCGCACTGCGTTTGTTGGCATCGGATGTAGTGGATCCCAGCGAGCTGGTTGCACTCTTATGCATTCGTCTCGGCGCGTCGCCCACCATCGCGAATGTCGTACTCGCGCCTCAGGAGGGGGATATGAAATGTAACCCTCGTGAGGGCCGTTTTCCAGGACTTGGTTGTTTTTCCGCCTCGGGCGATACTTGTGAGATCTATGAGTAATACCGCTACTAGCAGGCTGGCGTAGCCAGGTGTATACGCGTTGTTCGCGAAGTGCACCGGCGGCCGTGCGCCGTGGCCCCGATTCGGGTGTGACTTACCCACGTGTACCACGGGTGGCCCAGGACAGGTTGGCACAGCATAGCTGGATATTTCTTTATTTATTTAGCTTTAATACACTAGGTTAGGGAGCTCTTTACAGTATTCTACACTATATAGTGCCAGGGCGATCTCGCCCTGACACTCAGTAAACCTCCCCAACCAGGGTTCTTGGCTCTAAGTCTTTTTCCGCTTTCGCGAGTCTTCCACACTCTACGAAGGTGAAGCCGCGTTACTATAGGTAGAGTTATCCACCCTGCGTCAACAGGAGACTCACCGCTGTTAGCGTGTATATCTTTCATACCACTGCCGTGTTCTCGCCCCAGTATTGGGTTTGCTACATATTTCTTTTGGCTCTCGTGGCCCATGCCCCCGATCGCCCCCACTGGGTGGTCCCCCCTTTATCGCTTACCCACTCTCGTGGTAGCTCCCCCTTTTGCTTTGTGGTTGGTTATTCGTGCCGCTCACGCGTGTGCCGCACGCCGGCTTACCGTGTTTACCGCCACTCCTGTGGGTGCATTACTCGATCTCGAGACTTGCCCACTCCCGTGGAATACAGCTCATACCTGGTCTGCTCCCTTCTAGCATCCCGCACTCTCCCCGCTTGGCGTGCCGGTGAACCTCGGCTTTACACCCCGACTTAGTCTTGTTCACTCCGGAGAGGCTCCGTCGCCGTGCTACCCTCTTTGGAGGAAGACTCGGACATCTACGTGTGTTTCCGCCGCCCTTGGCGTTGCACTACACAGAACATCCTATTGACGTTGTACCGGGTGCACGACCCATCGCTCAATTACCGTATCGGGCAGGCCCGCGAACTCGTCAGATCGAGCAAGACATCGTGGACTCCATGTGGGAGAAGGGAATCATTGAGCCAGATCAATCAGCTTGAGCATCCCTGGTGGTCCTTGCTCTCAAAAGGAGATAGTTCTTTACGTTTTTGCGTTGACTACAGAAAACTGAATGCAGTAACTGTGAGGGCTACGTACCCACTACCGCGTATGGATGAATGCATCGATAGTCTTGGAGAAGCCAATGTTTTTTCTACGCTTGACGAAAATTGGGGATACTGGCAGATACCAGTCGCCCCAGATGACCAAGATAAAACTACATTTGCGTGTCACGTAGGACTGTATCGCTTTAAGCAAATGCAATTTGGTTTCACCAATGCCCCTGCGACTTTTCAGCGTGCTATCGATATAGTGTTATCACAGTATAAGTGGAAAACATGTCTTGTTTACTTGGATCAAATCATCATTTTCAGTAAAAATATGGCAGACCATTTCGGGAATGTTGAGGGAATCCTCGAGAAGTTACAGCAACCTGGAACTACCTTGAACATCAAGAGGTTTGAATGGTACACGGACCAAGTGAAATGCCTGGGACACAGGATAAAGCCAAGGAAACTGGAAATGGAAGAAGTGCAGGCCGCTGCGATTCGTGAGGCCAAACCTCCGCGAACGCAGACGCAATTGAAATCTTTTCTCGGACTTTGTAACGTCTACAGACGATTTGTGCCGCGCTATTCGCATACCGCTGCACCCCTTCATGCTTTATTGAAGAAGTGACAACCCTTTCAATTGAAGGAATTCGGAGAAGCCGAAACAGAAGCTATCGCAAAGCTAAAACACGTGCTGACCACAGCTCCTGTGTTATATCTTCCGAAAACGAATCTTCCTTACTCCATCGATACGGACGCTAGCGATTATCAGATAGGGTGTGCCCTTTTTCAAACGCACGAATACGGCATACGATATCCCATTGGATACTGTTCGACAACACTGCACCACGCAGAAAAGAACTACTCTCTGTCAGAAAAGAAATAACTTGCCATGGTTCGGGATCTCACGATCCTCAGACCTTACCTATAGGGGGCTCACTTTTCGGTCAATACCGATCATTCATGCCTCAGATGGCTCATTTCCACTACCGACCCGTCGTAACGCTTAATGCGATGGCGTCTGCGCATTTCAGATTTTGATTTCACAATCAACTACAAGAAGGGAACTTCAAACGTACACACTGAAGCGTTATCGCGACTCGAAACCTTAAGAGAAACCGAACTGGAAATCGATGATGAGATACCATGTTTGGTAACGGAAAATTTGAGAACAAAAGATGAAGATCTAGAAGATCTAGAAGAAGAAAATTATCAAATGGAATTACTGGTAGCTCAGACTTCGGATACTGATCCATATGATCAACTCGAACGCATTTCTCTTGAAGAGATATTATATGAACAAGTCACAGATGCCTTCTGTGCGGCTATTCGCTATCGTCTTAACGGGGGGAAGGTGTTGTCTTTTCCTCTCGACGATCGAGGAATCTTTTTTCTAACTGTTGAATCGTATGAGAAAATCGTGATGCCACACGCTCTCAAAAGCAGAGTACTGCATTTTGCACATTATTCGCAAATGTCTGGTCATCCAGGAGGTATGAATCTGTATCTAACCCTCAGAAGGGACTTTTATTGACCAACCTTGGCAATGGATTGTCATGTGACAGCTAAGATGTGCGTAACGTGCGCCAGGAATAGAGTGAAGCTCTGGAAAAAGAAGAAGCCACTGAAGCTGTTCCCAGCAATCGCACCTCTACAGTATGTGAGTATTGGCATACTCGGGGAATGATCCACTCGAAGCGGGGAAACAGATACTTTTTTGGTAATAACTGATCGCTTCCCTGAGCTGGTTAAGACTGTTCCGCTGAAACGGATTACTGCTTCCATGATAGCACTAGCGTTCATCCACCATTGGGTTTATTACTACGGACCACCGGATACTCTGCTCTCAGATAATGGCAATCAATTCGTTGCACGCTTCTTTCAAGATGTATGCAGGATACTTGGAGTTAAGAACATGTTCACCACGACGTATCATCCGCAATGTAACGGGCAGGTGGAACGGTACAACCGTACAATACTCGCCGCAATTCGGCACTACATCGGAGAACACCCGAAGGACTGGGATCTGTACACAGGCACGCTTTGCTACGCATAAAATACGCAAGTGCATTCGACGACGAAGCTAACACCCTTTGAATTGGTAATACCTCGCCGACCAGCGGCTTTGCCAATCAATGTAGATTCGGACAGAACCGAAGAAGAGACAATGCTGACGCCGGCTCAGTTTCACCTATGCTGGAGGAATGAGTTGCACAAACGCACTACACAGACTGCAAAAGAGATGGGAGAGGCCCAAGCGCGCTACAAGCGTAATAACGACGCGTCAATGCGACGGGCACTCCCGGATATCCTAGTCGGAGGACACATTTTCGTGAGAGTGGAAAGCAAAGATAGCCGGAAGATCGGAAAAGACAAGGAACGAAAACGCTGTCATATGTTAGCGCCGATCGCTACAGGACCGCATGAAGTTGTCGAATTCGACAAACCGGAGACGCACCCAACCGCATCTCCGCCTCGTTCGAACCGCAGTCAGCGCTTGCTCTCTCCGATCGCTTGCTTCACCCTCAACCTCAGTCTTCAGTGAGTCCCCTCGAAACTATGCATGCGTTCTATCTTCTCGATCAACGTGTTCTTCCTCCGTTTACCAACTTGTCAGACCCGTTTGGTATGTATTTTCGTCTATTTGCGCTGCGATAGTTGGCTTCAAACCCCGCTGTGTTCCTGGTTGCATACCAACAACGATCTGTCGTTTCTGGCCGCATTGGCTGCACGAGAGGGGTCCCAGCGCTATCAGAACATCATTAGCCACTTCATTGCGATGCCGGCCCGCAGTGGCTGTCGAATACTAACTCATATCGCGGATGATAACTATGTATTTCACTCCTCTATACATCATAAGCGCCTACATTAACATTTCCATGCAATGGCTTTCACTCTTTCAACCACCCTTCCGTTCATCACGTCTGCAGCTGACAACGTCCACAACACTGTTAGCTCGAATTCTCTCTTACCGCTGTACGGGTCATACAATCTTTTCTGTCATGGACCTCACATAACGTGCAGTTCTCTATGTGTGTTGCTCATTCATGTTTCATGCTGGTTTCCGACCCACGCGATGAAGTACGAAACGAAGATTTAAACGCACTTTTCGATTTTGTTGGAAGAACCTTGAGGTTAGCAGTCGTCACAGAAGGTGGGGTCAATCCGTATGGGGTGGATCTCCGTCAGAGTGGCCCTGCAGCGCGGACATAACTGCGAGGAACGTGGCGAGAATGAGTCTGATCGCAGGCTGAGAAGAACCGTGGATGCTGAATCATCATCTTGATGATCAACGCAGGAGCTGATTTGCGGCGTTGAAAGCAACTTAACGGATGCTTTCTCTTCAATTAAGGATCGCTACATCTTTCGAACGCCAAAGCATTGTCCAGTGTACTAACCACGCAGTTGGGGGCGAGCCTCTAGCTGCAGAGCTGGCTAACTGGTAGAGCTCAGGGCTTGCTGTAGCGCTAACGATGTACCGTTTATTGCATTGGGTTAGATTGCTAGCAATTGCTATGCATGAAGTCCCAACATCAAGTTTGCCCCAAAATGCACTGCGTAGTTCTGAATTTTGGCTACTATCCCCTTGCCCTTCTCGCCTGCAGACGCCTTGAACCCTCTCATCTGGACAAAAGAGCAGAGAGCACCAAGTCCCCGAAGGCGTAATATTGAGGCGAGACGGGTAAGATCGGTGCTGGTCCAAACATTGTAGGTGTGACGCACGAGTTTGAATACCCCCCCGAAGCAATTCATCTTCCACATTGCACAACAAATCTCCTTCCCCCAAACCTGAGTGCCAAGAGAATAAATGATGCTGTTTCCAAAGTTCTCACCGAAGATCCTCAATCCATATACCGATTAGAATTGAAGAAACTTCAAAGCTTGAAACCCGATGTAATTGTCACACAAAGCTTATGTGCAGTCTGTGCTGTTCCGGAATAAAAAGTTCGTGATGTTTCGTGCACCTTCCCTTTTGATTGTTGCATCGTATCCTCGGATCTGCACACGTTACCCGAATTGTTCGATTTTGTTCTTTAAATCGGTCACGCCGTTGGAAACTCTAGCCAGGCTCGCGCACTTGTTGAGAACCTTAGATCTCGCTTAAGCCGAGTGAGTCAACTCGTTTCTTCGATCACAAAGAAACCAAAAGTTGTTGTGATTGAATGGCCAAATCTTCCCTACGCTCCAGGCCATTGTGTTCCTGATATGATAGAAGCGGCTAATGGAGTCTGCATTTTCGGAGAAAGTGGCCAGAAATCCAAACGGGTAACATGGGAGCACCTTCCCGCGCTTCAGATTGTTGTTATGATTTGTGCGTTTTGTGGTTATGACCTGGACCGTAATCAACAGGAATGCGACAAAGTCAGAGAAACCGCAGAATTGTGCTCCTTTGCAAAAGAAGCCCAAGTATACGCAACGAATGCCAGTGCGTTTTTCTCACGCCCTATAAATCGATTAATAGATGGAACAGAGCTCCTTGCAATTCTGCTTCATCTTACAGAGGAGTTACGGTCCGAGAGCGGCTGTGCTTCTCTGCTTCGAGAGGGGAACTTGATTGATGCTTCTGAACTTTGAGTGGAGACAATCCGGGCTTTCTTGCCATTTTTCTTAATGCTCGCTTTGTGTTCATATGCACGTTTTGAGCGGGTGTGGGACAGAGCGAAAAACTGTTCGCAATCATCAAGAACTTTATGTCGCTCAACTTCTGATTGTAGCCTAAGAATGATGGGTTCTGATGCGAGTTCTGATTTGTGCTCTGCAATCCCTGCGGATATGTAAATGAAAATTTATTCCACATGACAAGCAATTGTTTCTGATGGATTGGCAATCGTGTACTTTCTTTTTTGAGTATGTATGAAAGGAAATAAGGTCTTCATACTGTTTATTGAGCGGGTAAACGTTTCGAATCGTCTGGTTGCCATCATTTCGAAAACATGGACTTGTACTGAGGACAGTATAAATACATAGTTGGCAACTGCGAAGAAGGTAGAGAACAGAGCGCTCTTTACGCTACGCTGGGACGGCGACCTTCGTACACATTTGCGACAGAATCTGTTGATTCCATCCGATGTTCAAATCGACAGTGATGGGGTATAGTGAGTCTTTTTGCAATTGTGCTAGTTGTCTGCATTCATTATGTTTCGTGATTGTTGAGGCAAATCGGGTGAGTTCTTGAAAAACGTAAGATTTACTTTGACGTGATGTATTTACTAGTTTCATTAGCCTGGTTATCTCATGTACTAAATGCATTTGGTTCTTTCAAACCTCTTTTGTTTCCAGAGACAATGTGCGAGTCGCTAGGAATCAGTGACTCCCAAAGTAGGGTTGTGCGAGCAGTTGGATTATAACAAAACACGACGCGCCTAACGCCACACAGTGCGCCGTGGCAGTATAAGGCCAGAAATCTGTGAATAACTTTGTCCTCATTATCATCTGCTCTTTGTTAGAGCGTTTCGTAAGTCATTTTATCATCAAGGTGCTGACGGCGGCACCAACGACAAAAACCCCTCCAATGGCGCCAATTATACACACAGTAACAATGGACCATGGCTGCAACTTGAACGGCCCCGCACCAGCGTTTGTAGTGGTAGAATGCAGGGAATATCTGTTCGAATAGTCGGAAACTTTACAGGCGCGACCTTTGGGGGGACCGGAAGAAGCCCTCCTCATCGCTCGATACACTCTTAACGTAGTTTCTCCAAGATTCCTTTGAGTGTACCTTGTTAGTCATTCATGTGTCATAAGATCTGAACATTGAGCATTTGAAATGCCCATTCGTTGAAAATCTCTGTTAAGTGAATCGGTGTTGTTAAAATGATAAACTGAGGAACCACTAGCAAAAGGGTATGGTGCGTAGCGCCCGAAAGTTGATCTTCTCTGCTTGTCAACAAAACGTAAGTTAGGACTAGTAATAGCCTTGAACAATTCATCTTCCAATGAACAAGATTTAGCGACACCGATGTTGCCTTCGACCTGCATGAATTGGGCAAATCGGCTCGGCTTGTCGGTCGTACACTCGGCAGTAGCACGATTTCTATTCGGAACCTTCAAAGTACCACTAAAGAACAAGCCGTGGGTCAGCTCATCCAGCACGGTAGTGGCCAGATCGTGATTCCTAGCAGGCGCACGAGTTCTGATATCCTAATGCCATGATACAGCCCTGTTAAAGAGCATATGTAAATGAAATTTGGTTGTATCGTCGATGGGATCCTCGCCCTGTAGCGACGCGACAGGATCGGGGTTGTAAATGGAATCGTCGTCAATGCGGCGGTTGAGCCAAGGGTTTCGTCGCCCATGGACACCCAAGCAAAACAAAGACATACTCTGATATCACTTTCAACAAACTCGTCGGCCCACTTTCTGACGGAAAACTCGACGGAGAGTTTGATGGATGCAGGAGTCTTGGGGGCATAACTGATTAGAGAGTTGGACTTGTGGCCAACAACAAGGACAGGCGTTGGTGCATTGTTGCAGTGCTGGGTGTTTTGCCGATCAGTGGAGAGTAATTGGTGTTCCGGATCGACGCCGCGCACGTGCAGACCCATCAAGCGCAAAATTTGCACGTCAGATGTTGGTTGTTGGGGCGTAGTTAGGTATCGCGGCGCGACGGAACCGTCTGGTCGGCGCTCATAAGCATATTATCGAGTGACAGTGTGGAGAGGGATGTAGATTACATTCCGAGAGAGATTGAAGAGTTTTTGCATGCGCTGCTGACCGCCATTTTCAAGGTAGGAGTGGACTGTGTTGTGCAGTGAAGCGGCTGGGGAGTGAGTATAGTGGGCTTATGGGGAAGGGAAGAATGTTGCAGAGGGAATGTGCAGCAGCAGCAGCGACAGCAGCAGAGGCAGGGGGTGGGGAAGGAGAAGAGGTTTTAACAGCGGTGCGCGAGGGAGGCGGCGCGTCGCAATCGGTGCCCGGAGCGGGGAAGGCGGATAAAGGGGCCGAGTTTGGGGAAAGGAGGGGGGTGTGGAGGGGAATGCTCTTGGCGGACTGAAACGGAAGAAGCACAAGGGGTGGGATGGGGACGCGACGCGGAGCGGTGGAAAAGGCGTGACGAAGTTTGGGAGTGTAGGTCGTACGAAGTTCGTAAAATGACAGACCGTACAAGTTGCCTCCAGACCAAGGAATAGATAGTCCACCAGACGCCGACTTCAACCCAAGTAAAGTGAGAAATCTTGTGCACTCCGTCAGGTTATGGGCCCTCACTCACAAATCGATCCCACATCCGCACGATCCCGCCTACTCCGCCGCCGCCAAGAGCAAGCACCATTCGTCGACATAACAGCGGACCTCCTAAGACTCGTGTACAAAGAACAAAAGTATACCTTACAAGGAGATAACACCACACACCATCACACCATGGCGAACGACTCCAAATCCGAAATCCCACAACTCGAAAAAGCAAACTACGGACCTTGGCTCGTAGCGCTACGCGCCTACGCACGACGCAACGAGTGCCTAGATCATCTCACAAGCAACTTACCCAAACCACAGGCAGCTGCTGAACTCAAATCATTCAACAACAAGGAAGACCTGCTCGTCGGAAAAATACTATCCACGACTCCAACAGATATCCTAAACCTACTGATAACACCAGAAAGCGATCCATCACCACACGATCTCCTGCAGTACATAACGAACCATTTTAACACGGCAAACCAAAACAACCACAAATACCTCAAACAAGAAGCGGAAGACACCATCTTCGAAACTGGGATGGACATTACGGAGTATCTCGAGAAGCATCTAGATATCAGAGCTCGTATGGTAGCCGCCAGATACCCGGGAATATCAGACCAAAGCCTCACAGTCTCTTTCATGATCGAGGGACTAAAACACAATCCAGACACCGCACACATCGGCATCACCTTCTTCTCAACAAAACCCAGCACCCCACAAGAATTCGCCAGCCAATTCAAAATGATACACAAATATGTACACACAGCATCCCTCACTTTCGGAATCTCTGCCCACGGCCTTACCGGAGACCACACACGTACTACTACCCAACGCCAACGGACTCATACCACCCCGCGGTACAGAGAGCGCCACGCGAACCCGTGCCAGCACCACATCGCCCTCGGCGTGCGCTCTCCACGCCATACAGACACTGAATGCCGAGACCCCAACCACCCGCGTCACAGAAACGAACGCGCACCAGCCCGCGGCCGGCGCCCACAACCGCGCGCTCGGGCTCTATATGTCGTAAACAACGACAACGAAAACCCCCTGCAAGAATTGCAATACGCCTCAGAGGACTCTGACAGCCATGGTAAGCTAATTTTGTATTCCGGAGCACACCCAACATATGTCCCAAGCCCTTCCGCATTACTACATCCCACACGCCAAACACTGCATACGAAAACAGCAACTAACCAGTCCGTGCCCTGTACGCACGCCGGCCAGAGCGCGATCCTCACCAGCAAGGGTAAAAACCTCACACTACCCGCCGTGTGCACACCTCGAGTCCCCGACACCCTTCTGTCTGCCCACGACATCGCATTGCGGTCAGGCGCAGTAACCTTCGACCCCGTTAGAGCCTCCATCATTCAACTAAAGAAAGATAGGCTCCCAAAAGTTATTGGCGTCGCCCCATGGAACCCTAAACACAACGCCTACATCCTCTCGCGATCACGAAAAACAGCAGTAGCCCGCACAAGCCGCACAATACCAATCTCGAAACGCTCTGCTCCCCCCAAAAAGCAAACGCATCTGCACACGAATCCAACCGCCAACGACCAACCCCACCCACGAACAAAACTTTCCACCAAGAACATCCACAGCCACCACGGCCCATCCTCCTACCGATCAGCGAGGCGTGAACCACTAATCCACAAACACTCCCCACCACCAGACCCGATCCACCGACCATCGCCATCCCAACTTATATACCACGACTGGCAGCTTCGGTTAAACCACGCGCCGACGCGAGCCATAAAAGTTATGGCAAACAGGAAAATACTCCCTGGAAACCTCCGCAACCACCCGGCGCCCCTAGCCTGCGCATCCTGCGCATACGGCAAACAAACACCACGCCCACATCACCTCACCTCACACCACTATGCCCTTGGCTACTACTTCAGCTAGGACACATGCGGCCCGATCAACCCTCCCTCTCGCCACGGAAACCGACATTTCCTCAGCTTCATAGACAGCCACAGTAGATACCTCATCCTCTACTTCCTCAAATCACGCTCTGAAGTCCTTCCCTGCATCCGGGAACTCCTGACCACACTCCACACCAGCGGCCCTCGTACTCCTGCAATATACCGCACCGACAATGCCAAGGAATTCCTATCAAAGAAGGCATCTCAAATGTACCGCACATACGGAATAGAACATCGCACAACGACCCCACATCAACCCCAAGAAAACTCCATCGCGGAACGGATCAACCAAACACTCATGCGCGCTGCCCGCGCGAACTTACATCACTCCCAACTCCCCGACAACTACTGGGAGGACGCCGTACGAGACGCAGCCTTCAAGTATAATATCATGTACCACCGCTCCATAGACAACTCCCCTGCAACCCTTTGGAACAACCGCCAGCCCAACCCCAGCCGCATATTTTCCTTCGGCCAACTAGGCCATACACCCATACACAAAGCACAAAAACAGAAACTCGAGCCCCGCGCCGACCCCGCTCGATATATGTATAGCATCTCCGACACAATGATAGTCGTACAGAACCTCCGCACAAATCAAACACAAAAAATGAGAGCCGTCGACTTCATACCATACTACCCAGAATCCGATCCCAACGTCTCAAACCCCACAGTACGCAGGGCCCTCACAAAGAACCCCAACCCGCCAACCATAAGCCCTTTTACACGCGACCCAACTTCCAGCAAAGATGCGGGACGATTCCCCGACGCAGAGGCATGGTCTGCAGCACACAACACCGAACTTCGAAAATTGGACGACAACGGCACGATCAAATGGATACACAACTCCGATCTACCCACTACAGCCAAACCCATACCACTCAAAATGACATACCGGTACAAATGGTCTGAGCACGGCCAAGTCTTAGAACGCAAGGCCAGATGCACAGTGCGCGGCGACCGCATGCTCCCGGGCATTCACGACGACCCTTCCAACGTCGCCACCCACATGGCCGAGAAGACATCTATTCGAGCCATCTTTGCGATAGCTGCACAAAACAAATGGCCTATCGAACACTTCGACATATCTTCGGCATACCTCCATGAAAATTACGACACCTCCTTCGCGGTATACGTCCGACAGCCCCCGCTATTCGATGGTACCTTCGCTCATCCAGGTAAATATGGACGCCTCATCGGTTAACTCTATGGCACACCACCAGCTGCTTTCATCTACGCCAATGCCCTTCGAAACTACCTCAAGATTCACGGCGACCGACACAGAGCTCATCACCGACCTTTACACCAAACTGTCCAAGAAGTACAAAATTAAGCGCCTGGGCCACCCCACCAAATACCTGAACTGGATCGTCCATCGAACGGACAACGGAAACACACACATATCACAACCGCACGTTATACAGGACATCTTTCAGACCAACAACATGAGCGCATGCAACACGAAACCAACCCCACTGCCAAACCAAAAAATGCTCCTCACAACACAAAACCGGCCACTCTCCTCACAGGATACAACCGAATACCGCCACACCTTAGGATCACTGCGCTATCTCGCCGATTCAACGCGGCCCGACATTACCTTTGCAACCAACTGCCTCGCCTGTGCCATGCAAAATCCCACTAGGAGCGACCAGCAGAAATTAAAATGGCTCCTACGGTATCTCGCTGGTACCCGCAACCTCAGCATCCTATACACCAGCAACCAACCCACAGAACACCCACTCTGCTCTTTCTCTGACGCAGACTACGCCAATGCAACCAAACGTCGCTCCTACAGCGGCTCTGTACATCTACTGTACGGATCCTCCATCTGCTGGTCTTCCAAGAAACAATCTATCACCGCACTCAGCACGTGCGAAGCTGAGTATATCGCCGCTTCTTCTACGGTCCAAGTCACCAACTGGCTTCCTCGCCTCCTCCAGGAAATCTGCATCGACCCAATAACACCATCTCCGCTTTTCATAGACAACTCCAGCACCCTCCAAATCATCGACAACACGGCGCCAACAAAACGACGCAAACTTATCGATATCCGCCATCATTACATCACCAACAACAGACAGCGAGGAGTTGTCACCCCAACCCACGTCGAAAGCTCCCGAAACTCCCATTCACAAAGCCGCTAAACCGCGTGGCACACCACAACCATCTGAAGCGACTGCACATGACCACGTCCGCCCCCCCATCAGCGCATCAGCACCGGGGACTGACAGACCGTACAAGACCTCATGCTGCTGCGCCCAGCCAACACTGACAGACCGTACACGTTGCCTCCAGACCAAGAAATAGATAGTCCACCAGACGCCGACGTCGACCCAAGTAAAGTGAGACATCTTGTGCACTCCGTCATAAAACAAAGTGCGTGCGCGGCTGTGAGCAGAAGGGGGAGCGGGAGGGCGAGTAGGAGGGCCCAAGAGGGGGGCGCAGGAGGGGAGGGCGGGCCAGGGGAGTACAGCGAGGAGCAACGGCAAGCGGCAGCGCACGCGTTTTGTTTAAACCGGGCGGTGCCAACACAGCGCGCGGCGCCCAACCGCTGCAACGCTCGTTTTACTCGATCTGCGCACGCGCTTGGAAAACGAAAAAATTCATCGCACCGCCGTGCCCGCCATCCCCATCTTCGCCGCGCTCTGTGAGCGCCCCTTCCACGTCCTGAGCATCGCGTAGCTGCGTCCCCAACAGATTCATCTCCGTGCCGATGCGCGCGCCAAAAGCACATCATCGCTGGTTGTCCGTCGTCAGGTCTTGGAAGTAGTCCGCCACCACCGTGTGCAGTCCACCATTACCTTCCTCGCCAGCCACCAGCCCGCCACTCACAGAAGCGAAGCTCACGGTTTCAACATCGCCGCTGTTGCGATCCACTTTCAGTCGATATGGGCTTCCCTCGACGTTGCCACTAGCCAGCGTCTCGCCCATTTCCATCGCCACCTCGACTTACATCTTGTTCTGGTCCTTCGTCACCGGATCACGACTTCACGCCACAAACGACAAGTCCGACCAAATCATTTCCTGAATCTCCACTGCCATCGACACGCTTTCATTTTTCAGCCCGTAGCAACTGCGACTCAACGCTGCTCTCTTCGTCCATAGCGACCCCCAAACCTGTGCAACAGCGCGCTTTAGCACCTTTGTAATTTGCACATCTAAGTTGGCAATCGAATCATACAACCCTGCCCCGCTCATATTCCCCAGATCTTCTGCATTGGCGCTCGATCGAACCATCACTCGGCTCTTTTTTTTCGAACTTCTGTTGGATCTTACTACACCACGTGTCTTCCAAAACGAACTTGCTTTCAATCCGTCCTCGCAACGAGCTCGCCGCCTCCTCTATCCCAATCTTCCCTTCATACGCCCGCTCGTATGCCCCCAAAAGCTCACTATATTCCGTTTCATGTCGTTTGCGCATTTCCTGAAACATATCATGAGGCAGCACCATTCCGTTCGCCGCGGCGAACACTCCATCCCTGCATGTAACTGAAGGCTTGAGTTTGAGAACAACGCCAAGTGCGTTTGGCTGCCAGTTCGGCCAACCGAACAAAGTTTTTTAAAATTGTGAGGGTATTCGGAGGGCAGATGGATTTGATTGTGTTACTATGACTGTAATTGGAGTGCATATGGCGCTGTTTCTGGTCTGCATGGCTTGGTCGCTGGAACAGAAACAAGTGTAGTGCAGTTGGAGCATCCTGGATAACGCAACGTCGGCACGAGAACATACTTCCGCTTGCTCAATATTCACAGTCTCTACTCGTCCTCCGATGGTCATCCGCTCGCTTCCCTTTAGCAGCGACGACCTTTTCCCCGAGCGCAAACGCACGCACCGTCCCCCGCAGCCCCAGCAGCAAAATGGGCAGTGCCAGCAGGCAGCCCGAGGACGATCCACTGTGCAACCTTTCTATTCGTTACGACCTGCCGTCTTGTTGTCTCGCTTCCTCGGTTCTACTTCCTTCTCTCTCCCTTGACTCAACCCCGCGCTTGAGTTCTCGCGAGACCGCGCCCTCTACTCGTCCGCGTTTTCGTTGCTTCACTCTGCGCCCTAACTTTTTTTCCATCCCATCCTACCTGCTGCATTTTTCCAGGCCTTTCCAAACAATTTCCCTTCCACTCCCAACTGCTGCGCCTCCCTTCCTAGGACTCCACGTGCTTGCGTCAACTTCCAAGCTCAAGCGCTTGAGTTTCGCACTGCCACGCTACCTCCCCCGAACTCGGCCAGTAATATTCTATTTTCCGTCAACGGTTTGCAACACTCCATCGTCTCTCACGGAATTTTCGACAGCTTGTTTCATCTTGTGACCCTGTGCTTCCACCCCTTAAGCCCTTCCTGCGCGCCCAGTCAACCGAACGATCATCATTTAGCTGCAGCAGCGTTCAAGCTGTAGCCGTCTTGCGCAGCCAAGCGCTTTCGAGGGGAAAAGCCCGTGCTTCAAATGGAGCGGTAGAAAGTCGTGGCAAACGCTCCTTAGCACTCCACGTACAAGAAGTGGAACTGGGAATCCAGGGTTAATGAAGAGAAGAGTCGGACGTCGTACTAAAGCATGGACCGTCAGCGTCGACTGCCTTTTTCTGCACGTCACTCGGAGTGCAGATGGATGTTTTTGTGTCAGAAACGTCGTCATATCGATCCCTCTCCTTCGTATAAGGGAAGAGTAAGAGGAGCTCGTGGCACGCTAAGGGCTATGATTTCTAAGGCGACGTTTCGAGAAATATGATAGCGAATGGATAACTCGGTGCGACAATGTCCTCAAATCCAATCCATATTTGGGGAGCAGTGAAGGGTTGTTGGATGTAGCGGTGTGACACGAGCTTTCTTTCATGCGTCTTTATTTGAAGGAACTGGAAAGCATTTAGGAGATTATGATGTAGCAGATTCATACATTTCTATTCCCCATTATGTGCGTCATCCATTTCTATTCCTTGTTACACAGAATAAGAAGTGCATGAGGAGTGCGTTGAGCGACCGAATATGGCTATTAAATTCACTGCATTTACTACGAATTATGCCCATTCCAGCAATTAATGTGGGTGCGTTTGCAAGAAGTGGAGAGCACACGGATGACGCTTTAGAAACCCTTTCTTTCTGGTCGATTTATGGTGTCCATTTGGAAGGCACGCTGATGTCAATATGAATGCACCTGGATGTTGGAACAGTCACGGTAGCCTCCAATTGCCATCCTACTTTGTAAAATATTACAATTCAAATCGAGCTTTATTGGAAGCTGCGCATAACCTTAATGCACACTCCAAGTGCATACACTTTTCTGAAAATTTTCTTTTACGGCCAATTCCGCAAAAATGGATTGAAGAGCGTAACTCTCCCTGAGAGCAGCAGGACTCAAGAAAAGAAGAAGTCTACAAAGAACACCGCAGTCGTAGAGACGCCATATGCAGACAGTATAACTGTATCGACTGATCCATTTGCGGCGGATACCGAGCATTTGAGGACACCCCCAAAACATCCGGACACCCTAAATACGGGAGAGGAAAAGCCCAACGGGGCAAGCCTAAGGAGTACAATGGCAACTGAAGTCGCGTTTTCGCCGCAAGGTCCGGAAAACCGAGAAGGAAGTCGGAAGCAGCGGCCAGACTGGTAAGATATAGGGAAACCAGACGACTGGCTTTGAGAACGTCGGAGGTGGATGAGAAAACAGAACGTGATAACACGATTCCAAGCGCTACAGCAAACGCTACGGAACCTGTTGACAGCAGTGTCACCCCGACTGAGGTGTTGGAAACCGAGGAGATGAAATACATCATCGAACGCATTCTAGATCATGGATGGAATGCAAAGGACAACAGTTTACTCTTTAAAGTGCGTTCGTAGGGATATCAACCCGAAGATGATACATAGGAGCCCATACGCAATATACCACGATCACAAGTGCTCTCGTAATGCCGACGTGCTAAACTGGATGTCCCAGACAATATAGATGACGCTCTCGTTGGTTTGATTGTGTCAGTGGAGCCTGATCGAATCTGATCCCTACAGAAGTGTGAAGTAACTCCAGGAGAAGGAAGAATGAAGTGGAGGTCCACAAGAAGTTAGAAGTGAAGCAAGGAAGTTTTAGAAGATCAAAACGTTCTATTTTGTTATCTCAAGACCACCGCTCGTCGGTTTGTTACAGTGATCGCAGGCAAAAGACTTAGGGATTCGGGTTATCCGAGTTAATACCCATCGAGGAGCGCAAGAGATTCAGCATCTGCTGTCGATTTCCTTGAACAAGGTGGGGAGGAATCTCAGCGTCTTCGAGAAACTGCCTCAGATTGCCAAGCTCGGCATCTTGGGAAGCCACTGCGGGTCGAACAGGCTCAGGCACAGTGCTCTGCATCGCTACAGGGACCACTGGCTCCATGCAGTTGTCCTCACCCAAAGCGGGATTCTCGAGGATGATCTCTTCTGACTCTTCGTCGTAATTGATTTTTTGAATCTCTTCGACGAGTGCGTCTGCATTTTGAGCAGTTGGCTCGTGTATGTAACCATTCGGCTCGGTTGGAGGCATTGCTCGTGGAGTTCCACGCAGAACTTTCGCGTGATCGCCTTCGATATGCTGGCTAGTCCAGGGGTCGTACCAGACAAAGTCACCGCCGGGACCGGTTCTGCCGCGTGAATAGTCGCGACGAGGACCTCCTCAAGCCTGCTGCTCAGAAGGAACAAGGGTCCAGTCAATCTGGTCAAGGGCATTCATCAGGCGCAAAAAATCTTCGTGATTGGCACGTGAGCCCAGGAAGAGCGACAGATCGAGTTCTCTCGCAAGTTGTGGAGCATTCGGGCTCATATACCACAAACAATATGTGTCGTACACATCCCAAAGGATGAACACGGCCATCCTCGCGATGAATTCACTGTAAACGACTACCCAATAACCGGAAAACGGATCATTCGCGAGTAATGAACCTAAGTAGGTGATTGAAGGAGGGGGCTCCACAGGACAGGCACGAGGACTCTAGACCTCACGCTAGTGTTGAGGAATCGGCACGTAGCGCCCGACGCGCGAGTTAGACCGAATACGGTCAATTTCGAGCATCTGGTACGGAACTATGTATCCCAGTCGAGATCTGGTACGGCGTTACCACCTGGGGAATTCCCAATATGCGTAATCCCGTTTGTGGCGATAGCGTGATTCCGCACATAATTGAGGATTGTCGGAACAGAGGGCCACGTTTGATACTCCACGAACACCGCGCCACCTTTGGACATCCAAAGCCTCGAGGTTCTCGACATAGGAGTAGGCCTCGCCATTTGTTCTGGCACACCAGGTATCGAATTACCAATCCTTGTTGAGAGGCACCGAGTCGATAATGCGGCGTAGTCGCTAGTACACCAGACGGGTGAATCGTTGGGTCGCCTCGAGCAAGCTCTCGCTTCTGAAGCGACTGATCGCATTGTTTGGAAGGGCGCAATGGCTCAATCAATCTGTTTTAAACAACGAATGCCATGTGATACAATCGGGAAGGCGTCCGGCGACCACAGAATGATTCATCATAGCTTCATCGTGGACCGCAGCAGGGAAAAGCCAAGGCTCTCGCGCGTATAAAGCAGAGTGCTGCAGGGGTTTTCGGCCGACTAAGTCCGCGTAATAAGGGAACACATGGGTGGAGGATGAAGCAGGTTGCAGAACAGCTGCTGTCGAGGAAATGTATGGCGGGCCAGGATTGGAAGCCGATCGCGGCAAAAGGGCAGTTCTGGAGATTGGAGAGGAACCTCTACGCGTTGCAGAAGTCTGCTGAATCGGAGGGTTGTAGAGATCTTCATAGAACGTAGGTGGATTGACCACGTAAGCCAGATGCTTACTCATCGCAAGATATTAGATACAAGAAAAGCTTGAAGGATGGAATAGCGAAATGATGGCCAGGTGGATTGGGGAAAAACAAGATTGTGATACGAAAAGAATAATCGGAACGTCCGAGAAGCGCGCTGCGCTCGCTTTTTCGGACAGTGCGTCGCGGGCGCTCCGTTCTTAACGGGGGGATATGTAGCATTCTAGATGCACCTGAGTTCGACCGTTCGAAATAGTACTAAGTCGCGATACGGCATTCATAAGCTATTGCTTGGGCGATACTCGATTACGAGAAGTTTTGAGAAGAATTTCTTTATGGAAAGGTTTGGACAGGGGAAATTTAATTAGAAAGTACTGTATTTAGTGTACACTGTAAGGTGCCATTACCAAATATTTTATTTGGTATTATTTAGATAATTGTGTAGTGGCACGCCACGTGTATGCATTACTGTTCAGTACTTGCTTTGCCTCTTGGAACATTAAAGAGTGCAAGGCCCATGTGAGAACGGCCACTGGCGAACCAACAACCAACCTAAACACCATCTTGGTGAGTCCTAGAAATCCTAAAGTGGTTCACCACGAAGGGGCACGTATAGAATCAGTTCTTAATCATTCTGAGCTATAGCTCTTGTTCCGAGGATACCCTCTACTCTTGCGCACATTTAACACCCTTTTTCTACAACTGTCTGTGTGTGTGTGTGTGTTGATTCTTTGTTGTTTTCTCTACTGATACCTGTTTATTTGTGTTATCACAAGGGTTGCCGAGTCAATATCGTGTACATTACGTACCGCCATATCTGGAAATCCGCCTCGTGAATACACGTAGTATCCCCATTTTTCAGTCACACCTGGTTGCTTTCCGCACACTCTCTTCTTACCTAAGAATCGTCGCTCGCAAGGCGACACCCGCTCTTCGCGGTTATATCTGTAGGTACCCACTGCACCGATACCTCTACAGTCTTCAGTGGAATACCACAGTGCATACGCAAACACATTGAATCTTACACTGCATAATTTCTATTGTAATCTCAAAGACAGATTAATAGATAACTACTGGGATGGTATTCCAACTATGAAAAGAAAATTTATGGAACAAGATAAAATAGAAAACCCGTATGTGGCTGGTACTGGCATTCCTTTAATGGAGACCAATCTCAAAAGAAGAAAATTAGATGGTTCTTTGGCGTCTCAAACACATGAAGGACGATGCAAAGTCTGAAAACCCCAATACAGATCAAAATTTGTTTTTTCAGAATGGAAAAAGCTTAATGATATGAATGTTTATATATATCACAGTGGAACCGGTTTTGATTGTTTTATAGATTATCTGCCTGACATTCATCACATTTAGAGCAATAATTAGTCAACAACATTGATTCGTCTGTCAAAATTCGTTTTTATGGCTTTTTGGAGGCATTTTTTAAGGGTATAAAGCAAAATTTCAAATTACGTTAAGTCCCGTACTAATTCAATCTGTGTTATTCAACTTGCTAGATGTATTATGGTCTCTGACGAAAGAATCTCTTTAGCAGATGTTGTAGGACAACGCTTGGAGCGGAGACACCACGAAGATGTTCGGCATCTTCCTCTCTTGAGAGACACGCCTTAGGCGGAGGAGACGCGTCCCAGCAGAGCACAAAAACAGAGCCACTCTGGAAAGGCACGATGGAGTCGGGTGTAAGACCGAGGCCAATCCGGCGGGATATACCTAGAGTGTTTAGGTGAGCACGGCACAGTCCGGGGTGTGACCAATCCTAGGCGGAGCGGTATCACGGCGATTGTCGGAAAAGGAGCCAGGAAACACTCGTATGAGGGGGACGAGCGGGGTGAGTGAGGCGGCCACTCATGAGACCGAAAAAAGAGAACAAGAGGAAAACGGGGCCGAAACCCTATACAGGGCCGAGACTACGACAAGTGTCGGCGATTAAATATGAACCCACGGTGGTGGTAGCACTCTGGTCGACAGAGGGGTGGATGAACTAACGTGCAACGGGCACTCACGCAGTATGCGGTGAAGACACGCCGAAGGCAAAAATTTCAGAGCCAGGACTCTCTCCTTGGGATCTTCCAAGAGGGTGTTTACTGGGGAGCAGTGCTCAACATCCTAAGTAGTGTGGCGCGCAGCCCCTGAAAGTGGGCGCGCGACCGAAAAATAGACACTAAATAGCGATAGCGTAGCTAAATAAATACTAAAAAATACTAAATAATACTAACCATTAGGTATAATCCGGGCCACATGTGGCACGCCTCGGAAGAAACCTCCTTGAAGGGCATTGCACTTCAGACGGGAGACGGTCTGTGTGTACCAACGGTACTGAGTCTGTCTAGAGAGTCCCCACAGAGTGAAAAGTCTGTGACGGTCGTAAATAATTGGTAAAGATCTGGAACCTAGTACTGGGAAGGAAGCTGTGGCAAGTAGTGCCGCGTAACCTTTCCCGGAAAAAGCCAGATTCGGGTATAGAGTGAAAACATGTCCTTTTGTTATTACCTCTCCTTGGGAAGCCTTGTAGAGATTGTACACGCCTGCTTCTGGATAACGCAGAAGTGGGAAGGCTGAATAAATCGTTACACATTCGGAGTGTCTGACCGGAATCAAGGGTGTCTAACCCCTAGTGACTATTGACATACGTTTTTGGTTGCGTTGATTGAAGAAGATTAAGAAGTTTAAGAAGTTTAAGAAGATTATTTCAAAATATTTATATCTCATTTCATCTATCAGGGCAGTTCAGAAACGGAAAAGGCTTTAATACGCCGAAGTTTACTGTAACGTCAAGCCCACATCGTCACACCAAAGATGGCGCCCACATTCACAATTAAGAACTCATAGAATCTTATCAAGGTGGAACCAGTTTTGATGCTTGTTCTTTTAGTTTTCTACGTAGGTTAGGTTTCATTTAAAACACTCACTAAGAAGTCAAGTGACATGAAGAATGTGGGGGTGTTCTACTCTAATTTCGGTCACTGGAGTGTCTATTGGACCGATGGCATCATATGAGGCTAATCAATATTTTTTGTACTTCAGCAGTAAATACGATCCACAAGCTCTGCATAACTGTAATATAGAAAAGTGTACAGAAACGATACTGGATTTTTTTTGACGATGGAATAGAGGTATGAAACATGTGATCAGTTCGGGGAAGCAATGGCAACAGGTTTATTCCTATCGGGTCGACAAGGAGGGGCATCGAATGGCTAGCTGTTGCATGCGCGGTGGCGACAATGTGTTTAAAACGATCAACAAATGGTATGAATATATCCATAAATATGGACGCGGGTGGGACTTCCTTTCAAAGGTATGATGCTTGTGTTTCAGAATAATGTGCGGTGAGTAGCAAACCAGAAAGAAATGCAGCGCTGCAAGAGCAGCTAAGATCCAACGCCAGCGCAGCTGAACACCACATTCCGAACGATGTCGCAAAGGGTTTGTACTTGCAAAACGCGAAAATAGATTCACTGGGATAAGTTTCGAAAGGGAGAAAGTGGAAACGTCTCTCGGTCGCATTCTTATCTCCAAAATGTTGAGGCTGAAGACAGTCGCGTTGTTGCCGAGTTGATTGTTTCCCTCCTCTCTTGAATAGTGTGTGGCGCCGTGGGACTATTCTCGCCCGTCCAACTCATGTGTACATCGTTCAGAACATAAGCCACTTTGGACACAAGCCACTTTGGCTTCTGTTCTGCAGACAAAGATTGGTTCGGCCTTAGTGACTTGGAAGTTGAGAGTTCCTTTTACAGAGCATCTTGAGCATGGATTCTCTCGATCTTCACTAAATGGATGACTTTCTGGAGCATACCCCAAACACGAGGACCATCCTCGTGAACGGTTGTTTGATTGAGTTTTCGAAATCCAAGTTGCTGAAGCACAATAGTGTAAGACATAAGGAATGTTAGCGCTCAACATGAGGATGAAAAGTGTAAAGCAATGTCCGTAAGCAACGTACGCGAACGGTTCCCGTTCACGCAATCCTGCGGCGAAGGCGCGAGTCGGCGGAGGAGGCGCATTGTGTATTCGTCCGCATCGGCTACTCACGGATCAACCGGGCAAACTTTCAATAACCCATCCCCGACGAATTCGGCTTCGACCTACGGATATACCGGACTCAGGATGAGATCGGCTATTGTGACCGACTTGCGGCGTTGGAAACTTACGCATGGCGCGGTCAACCGCGAGTGCGTCAAGAAGCGATCTGCTGGGTCCGTCCGATCATTCGTGCCGAGTTCCGTCACCTTCGTCGTGAGTCCCGATATCGGTGGTTACAGAACTTCATCCGCGAGGAGCGTCGGGGCAGATCCCGCTTTGGGTTCTTTGTTCCTTATCAGAACACGGAGATAAACCGGATTAGTTCCTTCTATCAGTTCGGGCGATACGTTCCCCTGCTTGGGTGGTGGTCCTCCGTCGAGGTGTGCCGGGGATGTTACGCGGAGTTGCCTCCAGGATCCGCACTCCGGCTTATGGTCCGTGGTCCTAACCGAATGGGCAGTCCGCGCCGCGGCGTACGTCTTGTGAGAAGCCTACAACCAGTATCGACTGTGGTATCTTCCTCCGCGTTTGCGTGGTTACATCCGGCAGCTGGACCTTCAACTCCCTCTTGGAGGTGTCAGTAACACTGATGAAGCTCAGGAGCTCATCGACATCATTGGGCGTGTCGACTGGGCTGTCGTACCTGTCCGGCAGAGCGGCCGTGTTCAAGAAGCTGGTGGGGCTGATCGGTCTCCTGGGCGTCGCACGCCGTTGGCGGGAGATTTCATCTTCTTTAACCCATGGGAGCAGCAAGAGATCTCCGAGGCGGAGGCGTCGGCACTCCGGATGGCTCCGCGAGGCATAACATACGGGCACCCCGTGGGGTTTGTCAACTCGGATGACATCTACTACGCCTATGGCAGTGATGATCTCCCGGAGGAGGAGGACGAATACCGTGGCGAAGAGGTCATGGAAGACGTGGGAGACCCCGATGGGGCCGATATTACGGCGCAGTCGGCGCAGGGAGCGACTCACGCAGGTGCAGTGGTCGATCCAGTGGCGGCGGCGTTGCCAAACGAACCGGAAGTGATCGAGGTTCCCATACGCCCAGAGGCGGTCGTGATCTCCCAGTTCCTTCGGGGTGTTGGACTGAACGCGCAAGCGGCGAGCGGCGACATCGGTACGATGAGAGACGCCCTCGTAGCACGCCTGACCGGCGGGAGTAACTCCGCTAGCGATTCGGTTGGCGCGCACGGCAATCCGGGTTCTTCCAACTAATTTCTTGTGGTTTTGGTTAGTATATCTCGCTGCGCGGTAGTGTGTGCAGCAACTTCGAAAATAGTAAACTGCTTCCGTCTATGCCATTTTTGTTTTCTTTCTTCTCTTCCACTTCTTCTGAGTGTCCTTCTCCAGGTCTTCTGTGCATCTTCTCCTTCTCCCAAGGGTCCTTATCCAGATCTTCTGTTCCATTATCCCCATCGGGTGTCTTCTTATACCACTTGGGCTCGGTTTATGGTAACCGGCAAAGCCGTGACAGTACGACGATGATACTGTCCCACGCTTGACAGAGGTAGGTGCTCTATCGGTTCGACTGAATCCCATTCTGGGCCGTACCCGTACCAACGGACCAAGTATTGGATATACCCCTTTGGGTGGTAGGAGTGCTCCAAAATGCGTCCGACCACAAACTCTTGTCAGTACACTTCCCAGCCATCCCGTATGGCGGTGTCGCTATTTACGGGTGGTACCCCTCCTGAGCCGGAGGGTGCCGAAGTGATCACGCGTTGGGCGGCTTCGCTCCGGTCGGACCGTGTAGCGCGCAAGGCAGTCCTCGGCTGAGTAGAATTTCGACCCGACTTCGGCGGTTCAATTTCCCCAAGTGCCGGGCTTGTTTCGGCGCTTTCCACTCCGGTTGGAGGGCCCACACCAGCTGGTAACCCGGGTGGTCGTTTCGCTAATCGGCGTGGTGAAGCTCGCTTCGGCGGTGAGATTCGCTGGGGCGGTGGCGCATTGTCGCACCTCTCTGTCCCACGGCGAGGTTCTGTGTAGTCACGTGAACGTTCCAATGGCTGGCTGTCCGGCGTCGGCGCCGTGGATGTATCCGCCTCCCTGTGCGGGGTACTTGGCGGTGCGTCGTCCACTCATACTGTATCAGGCTGCAGTGCGTCGAGCGCATTTGCATTCCGTATTGCACGTGTGGTGACACCTCGGCGAGTGTTGGTGGCGTTATCCGCAGCTGCGTTCTGAGGCTTGGATAGCGACTGCGTCGAGTCGTGCAGGACGTCGGTATCAGGCACCCCTGATGGGCGACGAATGACACGCGACGGTGCGGCGTTTCCAGCGACGGTCTCGACCGGATTACGACGGCTGTCGGGCGCCTCTCCCTCTTTAGACGATGCACCGGAGGTGGTGTCCGTCGGGTGGACTGGGGAGGAGCGATGAATGCGCGACATCCTTGCGGGTTGGGCGCCGTGGGTAGCGGAAGGTCAGACAAACCCCGAGATAGATGTGGTAACGCGTAGGGACGTGGGTGGACCTGGGGTAAGGGGGTCGATGAATCCGTTTCAACAGGATCAGTCACACCAGTAGGTTGGGATGTTAACGGCGGAGGAGCCGATACCACGCGATCGCGGGAGATGCGTTTGTGATTACCATCGAAATCAACAATGACAGTGTCAGAAGCCATCGAAATAACCCGAAAGGGGCCGTCGGCAACGGGGGACAGCTTGTGGCGTTTCTCTTTCTCTGGGGTCCAATACTCCTTGCGGATGAATATATAACCGTCGGGGGCGAGACGTGGCGGCGAGCGAGGGGCTTTCATATCAAATTCACGCTTGTAAGCGGCCTGGGCTCGTCCCATTGAACGCCGTGTAGCGGGAACGAGCTTCGTGAGCCAAGTTTTCCACGCTTCTAGGTAAACAGTCGGTGACGGAAAGGTATCCAGCGTGGGCTGTGGTTCAAGCGCCACGGGCGGTGGGGTACGGGACAGTAACAGCCCGAAGGGCGTTAATTCAGTTGTCCTGTGCACCTGCGTATTGTACGCAAAGGTGAGCGCATCAGTGAACAAGTCCCAATCTTTGGGGTGGTCTGCAACGTATGAACGGAGTGTCGCAAGTAGTGTCCGGTTGAACCGTTCGGCTTGCCCATTAGTTTGGGGGTGGTAAGTGGTCGTGAACAGGTTCTTAATGCCCAAGATGCCACACACATCCTCGAAGAAACGAGAGGCGAACTGTCTCCCGTTATCGGAGAGGTGGTTGACCGGTGGACCCTAGACGAAGACCCATTGTAGGACGAAGGCTTGAGCCACGCTCATAGCGGAGATCTTCTGTAACGGTACGGTACGGACCAGCTTGGAGAAGCGATCCGTAATTACGAGTAAGAACTTATAATTGCGCTTGGTGGTAAGGAAGGGACAGAGTATATCGATGGCCACAAACTCCAATGGAGCGTGAGCTGGAAACAGCTTCAACTTCGTCGCATGACGGCGGAGTTTGACACGGTTCCGAGGGCAATCGGTACAAAACCGCACGGTTGCGTAGCAGTCCACTGCCATGGCAGGCCAGTAAAAGTTACGGCGTAGGGTGAGGTAAAGTTTCCGTCCCCCGACGTGGCCACTCAGTTTGGAGTAGTGCAACAACCGCAAGACTCTCGACTGGAGGTTATGTGGTACCACGATTTGTGGGTGCGATCCGCCGGTCCGTACAAGTTATCTGGCGTCATTCACCTGAAAGGGGAGAGTACCTCCTCCATTGAGTTGAGCGCGGACCTTTGCGCAGAACGGGTCAGCGAATTGCTCCCGTATCATCTCCTCTGGAGTAATAGGCACGAAGTTCCCTGGACAGGGTTTCTCGGAATCTTCTGAGAGAAGAAAGTCGTCCAATTCGGAACCGGAATCTGAAGAGTCCGTGTCTCGTTCCTCGTTCTCAATGGTAGCGTCGTCGCCATTCACTGCAAAGCAGGGTATTTCATCGTCTTTGACGGGTAGTGCTTCGCCGGTAGTGAACAGGCGGGAGAGAGCATCGGCTTGGGTGTTGCGCGATCCTTTTCGGTACTGCACGTCAAATTCAAATTCCGCTAGACGGAGACGCCAACGCATCAAGCGGCCTGAAGGCTCTGAGATGGAGAGTAGCCATCGAAGTGATGCGTGGTCCGTTAAAACGGTGAAATGATTACCCATGAGATAGGAGCGCAACGTTTGTAATGCCCACACTACTGCAAGGCATTCCTTCTCCGAGACGGAGTAATTCTTCTCATGGACGTTGAGCGATGGGGATCAGTACCCTACGGGGCATCTTTCCCCATTGGGTGCAGTTTGAAACAGTGCACAACCTACTTTGTAGTCGCTGGCGTCCGTATCTACGGTGAAGGGCCTTCCAGGCTTGGGAAACGAGAGGATCCGGGCGGAGACGACAGAATCCCTAAGAGAGTTGAAAGATTCCGTTTGAGCGAGGGTTAAGGGGTCCAGTGTTGGTGGGTGGCCTTTCCGAAAAAGCACGTTTAACGGTGCAGCCTTGTCCGCAAAGCGGGATGAATCGTCGGTAGACGTTCGCGAGTCCCAGAAAGGAACGAAGCTCGGTTTGCGTCCGCGGTTCTTTAGCCTCTTTGAGTGACTTAACACGAGTATCTTCGATTGAAACACGTCCTGGACGGATAACATGGCCGAGATACTTCACGGTGTCCGTGAAGAAGTCAAATTTCTTCAACTTGAGTGACACCCGCATCTCGAAGCGTGGTCATGATATCCCTCAAATGAGTGAGATGTTTTTCCAGATTATCTGAGAAGAAGATTATGTCATCCAGGTAGACCAGGCAGGCACGCCATTTAAAGCGGGCCAATAGGATGTCGATGGCTCGCTGGAAAGTAGCGGGGGCGTTGGTAAGTCCAAAAGGTATCCGTTTGAAACGGTAAAGACCGGAGTGACACGCGAAAGCGGTTTTATCCTGGTCTTGCTTCCTTACCGGAACTTGCCAGTATCCCCAATTGGCGTCCAGGGTTCTAAAGACGGTGGCGGTGCCTAGCGAGTCAATGTACTCGTCCATTCTTGTGATTGGATACACGTCCTTGACGGTGACCGCATTCAACCGACGGTAGTCAACGCAAAACCTCCAGGAACCATCCTGCTTTGGAGCCAGTACTATTGGAGAAGCCCACGGCGACTGAGCCGGTTCAATGACTCCTGCTCGAAGCATTTTATCCACTTGTGCCTTTTCCTCCGCGCGTGCGGCGGGTCTTGCACGGTATGGGTGCTGAGAGATGGGTCGGGTGTCCGGTAGCAAATCAATCCTGTGTTCCGTAGTGGCAATCTCACCAAGGGAGCCGTCCCACATAGTGGTTAAGTCCCTTAAAAGTTCTCGCAATCGAGGGCGGTATGACTCCGGGACGTGGCTGAGATGCAGGTCCTCGAGCTCTTGGACTGGATCGGGGCGGTCACAACTCGTTGAAACGGGCTGCGTCCCTGATGTTACAGGTTGAACCCCGGGTACCGGCGATGAAACGAGTTCCGGGCTGTCCCCCTCCTTAGAGTGAACGAGTCCGGGAACGTCAGCTGCGGTCAGCTTTTTCGGCACCATAGCGACGGGGTGCGGCATGACGGCCCCTATCACTTGGTTCTTCACCAGATACTGGGGTAGAGTCCCTAGATTGGCGATCAGCACGTGAAACGGTTGGTTTGGCTCCGCATGGACGATTGCATTCGCAATTGAGAGGCTGTGCCTGTCATACAGTGACGACAATGGTTGTAAGACCCTGAGTCCGTGTTGACGGGAGGTTACTTTCACCATCATTTGGGACTCAGGCGGGACGCAAAACGACGCTGCGATGCGGAGCTTATTAGATTCACAGTTATCCAGTCCAGGTTCCTGTTCTGCCGGTAGCTGGACATGCTTCTTCGGGGCACGCCTATGCGGACGACGAACGACCGGAGTCGACGATCCATCCTCTATCTCGACACGCCGTTTGCGGGGGAAGATCGCTTCGACGAAGCGGTCGCAAAAGTCACAACCCAAGATGATTGGGGCGGCTAATTTCCGACATATGACGAAGTCGAGTTTCACCACGCAAGCGCCAACGCGGACTACCAGTTCTATGACTCCCACCGTATCCAACGGTTTGTTGTTCGCGTCAGCGACCTCCGGGACGTGGTAGCGGCGGATCCTAGACTGCAAAGCAGGCAGTAACACTTCCTCCACGACAAAGTTCGGACCGGCACCGGTGTCTAAGACGCTAAGGTGTCGCACCATAAACTGGGGTGAAAGGCCAAGGTCAGCATAGACCTTGTAGTTTCTCTTGGCCATCACCAGAACTCTATCCGGGAACCGGTTATGGGAAACACGTTTCCACGGAAGACGCAGAACACGAAAGTGTTCCGAGTTCATGTCATCGACGGCCTCTTTCCTTGAAAGGATTTTGACCGGGGAGCGAGGCTTGGACGCCTCGGGCGCCGTCGACCTCGACTCTGAGGGCGCCCCTCCTTGAGAGGAGACTCCCACATTTAGTTTTTCTGGGCCTGCTCCGCAGAAGGCGGCTGCTCAGGGCGTCGAGCGGGCATCGCCTGGCCATCAGGTCCAGAAGGTTCCGCAGAAGCGGTGAGGTGACCGACGACGTCGGTGACACGGGATTCCGGTGCAGGTACCACCCGAGCTCGGGGAAACGACACATGACGTGGAACATCCGTTCGAGCACGGATATACGATGCAATCGGAACAGCTGCTTTGTTCTCCGGGGATAGGGCCTCGTAATTGACTACGACTTGTGCCCATTCTCGGAGAGACAACACCCACTGTGGAGAAGTATGGCCTGGTTTGTAGCAGAGATGACAAATCAGACCAGAAGCCGGTGTTTGGTGGCGAGGCTCGGCGAACTTCACCGCGGGGCGGGTACCTCTCCAACCAGGACGCGAAAAGCGGACATTACCACTCTCGTGTGGGACACTTGGCGCACGAACGCGACCATTATCCGCATAGAGTAGCGTATCATCCTCAATCACGTATTGTGACTCGTCCAAGGTTGAGGGTAACTCCGTTGTCGGGTTGGAATGAACGTCGCTATGGGCTAGCTGCACGTTAGCATAATCCCTTCAAGAGGTCTGTTCGTCGATCATCGAAGCTGACGGGGTACCCGGCTGTAACATCAACGCTTTTGCGGATCTAACCCTTGATCCAGGAGTGCGTGCGCGCAGGGCTTCACCTTCTGCGCGAGCGAACTGCACTAGTTCCAAATACGTGGCTTTAGGTCTATCTTCTCGACGTGGAGCAACAACAGTCCGGATCGCCGGGTCCAAACCATCGACAAACGTGGTACAACGCTCTTTAGCGGGGTAATCATTGCCACAGCGGTGGAAGGTCTTGTTAAGGCGCGACGAATAATCGGTTTCCGACTCGCCTGGACGTTGGCGAGTGTCCCTCAGGTCTAGTATAGCCTGCTGAATGGCGGAGTTAGTAGCATACGACCTCAGGAAGTATTGAACTGCTTCAGGCCAGCATGTGAGCTCTTCTTTGGAGGCGCGTGATGAACTTCTGACAGAGTGATACTGGTCTTCTGCAAGCCCACGTAAAAAGTACGGCAAGGCAATGTAGAACTGTCCCTCGTTCATTCCAAGGATGTCAGCTTCCGCGACAAAGCGTGCCAAAAAATCCAACACCAGCATTGGGTCTTCTCCAGTAAACAACTGGTTGCGATGTGAGAGCTGCATTCGCTTAATGCAGTCCTTCACTCTTCCCGTACCACGGGGTGTACGATCCAAAGAGGAGTCCTCCAAACGGTAGTACCGGTATGATAAGAGCTTCTTAAAGAACGAATTGGTCGGTCTCAGCTCCTTCAAACCTGTGTGCTTCCTTCCCTTCGTGCAGGCGCGGATCACACCATGGGTGGCTGTTGACCGCTTAGAGCGTGAGGAACGCTCACGGCAAGCTACTTCCACCGATGGATCGGAAGAGTCGGACTCCGAGGATGAGGAGTCTGACGGTTCGGGATCCGTGTTTCTTCGCTTCCTTCGAGCCTGGCGCTTCTCTTTCTTATTTCCCTTGTGGGATACTTCAACCGGCTCGGCCGGATCATCCCCCGACATTAGGGTTTGTTCCAACGTCTCGAGAGGGCTTTGGACGCGCGAGAACTTGTCCGCTACGACCTTGACAAGAACGGAGGGTCCACCAAGGGACTCTAGAATCCAGTTCACATCCGCACGGAGGACACGGAGGTCCTCAGAGAAATCCTGCGTAGCAGTGTCATCCATCTTCTTGCGAAGGGAATCAAACTCCTCTGCAAGGATGACTTGAGCTTCCCGCATAGAGAGGATTTGCTCTTCCACAGCTGCAAAGCTGGGATGGAGGGTGACATCCATAGTAGGGGAAAGCATCTGGGCGGCGGCAGACGCCGGTCCTGCTCCACTTCCTGGGGGTGTCGAATCAGAGACAGGAGGTCTCGAGGTCCTTCCACCTGGCACGCCAGTCGATCCACCGGTATGAGACCGTGAACGGACCGGGATACGGGATGGTTGCGATGGTTCCGGTGCACTGGTTTGACTCCGCTTCCTCGGACGGTCTTTGGACGACATGAGATCAGAATCCGTTACACGTGAGTATCCAAACAGGATCGGCTAGTGGGGCCAAGAAACTTCCTCAAAGAGGGCAACTGAGATCAACCTCAATTTGCGAGTCCTATTTCCCATTAATCGTGTCTGAGTGTGCCCGACTCAAACTTCTAAGTCGGGAGACCAGTTTGTAGGACAACGCCTGGAGCGGAGACACCACGAAGATGTTCGGCATCTTCCTCTCTGGAGAGACACGCCTCAGGCGGAGGAGACGCGTCCCAGCGGAGCACAGGAACAGAGCCACTCTGGAAAGGCACGATGGGGTCGGGTGTAAGACCGACGCCAATCCGGCGGAATATACCTAGAGTGTTTAGGTGAGCACGGCACAGCCCGGGGTGTGACCAATCCTAGGCGGAGCGGTATCACGGCGATTGTCGGAAAAGGAGCGAGGAAACACTCGTATGAGGGGGACGAGCGGGGTGAGTGAGGCGGCCCCTCACGAGACCCAAAAAGGAGAACAAGAGGAAAACGGGGCCGAAACCCTATACAGGGGCGACGATACGACAAGTGTCGGCGATTAAATATGAACAAACGGTGGTGGTAGAACTCTGGTCGACAGAGGGGTGGATGAACTAACGGGAAACGGGCGCTCAGGCAATATGCGGTGAAGACGCACCGAAGGCGAAAAGTTCAGAGCCAAGACTCCCTCCTTGGGATCTCCCAAGAGGGTGTTTACTGGGGAGCAGTGCTCAACCTCCTAAGTAGTGTAGCGCGCGGTCCCTGACAGTGGGCGCGCGCCCGAAAATAGACACTAAATAGCTATAGCGTAGCTAAATAAATACTGAAAATTACTCAATATTACAAATCAATAGGTACGATCCGGGGCACATGTGGCACGCCTCGTACTTGCGCGTCGGCATCCGTGCAGTCCGCGTGTTCCACCAGTGTGCACCTCCAGTCCTAGCCGGTCGTCGGCACGCAATAGCGGTATAGCTTGTCATAGCCCAAGCTAGTCCTCAAGCGAGCGAAAACTCTAAGTCCTGGGAAGAAACCCCCTTGAAGGGCATCGTCCTTCAGATATCATTTTATTCTGTCTGCTGTCAAAGAGGACGCAAATGCGTTCTTAGCCCGTAATAACTTTTAGAATTTGTCGAGCTCCCGTAGAAGTTTTTGAGGTACACTGAACTCAGCGAGGTTTGAACCCTGTGTTCATCAGTCTCCGAGCGGTCGTGAAACCACTGAGGTGCTGTTAGCGAAGACAACTGTCTAAAGAATGTACTTCAAAGAAGGAGAAACATGGTTAGAAAACTAGTTCTTTACTTAGAAAATAGAATACGCCGCTGCAGTATGGAAAACAGCGATTTTTACTAATTTTTTGGAAATTAGAACTTGCCTCATGTGAGGCCAGTCCGCCGGGCGGGTAGACACTAGGTTTGTTGATATCCTAACTTGGCAGGCATTGTCGCAATCGGTGTGATAATTCACGTGACACTACCCGAAAGATGACCACCGATTTTGTGCTCCTGAGCACAATATTTCTTTCCGCAGAAGTATGAGGACTTTCATGTATAGAGTAACCCCTATATCGGTAGGCATCATATAGGACATGAAACTAATTTCAAAATCTTACAACGATTCGTAAGAGACATCAACCGACCATCAAGATTCGGTGGGCACGATAGGTTAACGACTGATCAAGCTGTAGTACACAAATAGTGTGAAGTATCTTCCTCAAAAAATTCTACGCTCTCTTCTCATTTTGCATCGATTTTTAAATTCTGGGCACTTTTCAACTTCCAAACATCATGACCAAGAAATACGATTTTCTTGTGAACAACTTTAGATCTGAGCGCCGCAAAAAGAACCGTGCTAACAGGGCGTTGTTGTCACAACCAATACGTCCAATTACAGAACTGTTTTAGACAGCTGCAAACCGAGCCCGGAATTACAACGTACACAAAGCATAACGTCTTTTAAAAGCGTTTACAGCAGAACACCAAGTACAAGATCTAATTATAGTTAAAGATCAAAGCTCTACTCTTGTTATCAATCTTATTGATCATCACTGCAATAATTGAACAGAAAATTTGTTAAGGAACGACACCGTCGGCTCCTTGGTTCAGGGATTATGTCACGTTCAAAACAATTGTGGCCATCAAAATGTGTTGTTAACCAACCAATAGTGACAGATCTCTCGAAATCGGCTCAAAAGTAATCAAAATGTTGAAAGTTTTCGAAAGACGTATAGAGTTCAACTTGATGGCCAAATTTTTCTGAAACTAAGAGCAACGCAGTTGACAGTTGGTATGATATATGGTATATCCGAAAGGTTTTGGTTTAAATGTGAAAAATTCGGTTCGCATTGTTGATGCTTTGCTACACACAATCATGATTGTCGGGCTCAACTTAGGTGTTCGGTATGAAGAAGTTTTGAAACTAATGTATCAACATTGTTCTACTACATCCAACAAAATTACAGTAACAATAGCAACAGCTACGTAAAGCTCAACAAGAGAACGAGTTTATGAAGTTAAGGAATGGAATGGAAGTAGAGAACTGCCGTATTCTATTTATAAGGATCCGTACATAGCTTTGCTGACATGAATTTGATTAAGAGGTTTTGTCAGCGAATATATTTTTTGTGACGTAACAGAAACAGCTGGAAGAATATTTTTACTTTACAATGCCATGTTTTCTGTTTCAAAGTGTACAGATGTGTTTTGTAACTGATTGCAGAGGGCCTTTGCCTCTTCCTATATTCGTCGGATTCGGTTTCTTCTTCGAATCATTCCCCTCTATTCTGTAAACTTGGCAGTTGACTGCTTCTTGAAGGATTGGAGTTTTGAACTTTTTCAAATTCTTTTCGAGGCTTTCATCATATGAGATGCAGCGGCGCATGTCGCGCTTCAGTGCTGCCGGTTGCAGACGCTGCAAGAGGATATCGACGGCCTTCTTCGGGTTCTTCTTTCGAAAATCAGCCCAACCAACGCTCTCGAGGCGTTCCAAGAAGTCGGAACAGTAGTGCGTGATGCGGGCTTCTGCATCAGCAATATGAGTCGGCATAGAGAATCCTTCTAAGACCTTCTCTATGATTGTCGAGTCGGAGATCAACGAATCGACGCGGGAGACAAGCGACTTGACGAACAACTTAATTCTGTCCCTTGTCAGATCATATGAAGGAGCGATAATAACGGTTGAGCCCGGTAAGCCACCGGGCCCTGAAGGATCTTGCAGGTGACAGGTGTACGGGTCGACCTCGGTGGACTCATGTAGGTTATTATTTTAATTTAATTAGTGTAATAGATTTACACTACAGTGCCAGGGAGATCTCAGCGCCTCGTCAGTACTATTCACTTGGCTCGAGTGACGCTTCTCCCTTAGAGTACGGTAGGCAGCGTTAAGATACTAAATGACCCCCTTTGGTATATTAATTCCACCCTTTGGTCTTCAAGCCATCGTTTACGTATCTCCAACCTGTAAGACTACGCAGTAAACGCCAGCTCATTGCAACAAATACTCTGGGAGTGCCGCCGTCAAGGATTAGAACCTTAAGACCTGCTCTACCACGCTACCACCGGTCGAGACCCGTACGCTGAATTAACCCGTCATTATGTTACATTTTGGTTTCCCGACTTAGAAAGCTCTGGAATAATTGAACGGACAACTGGAACCATAAATTATCTAGATTCTAACCTTTGGTTTAATTCCCCAGCGGACCAGAAGTACAGAAGCAACCGCCATTATGGATGCAGGAAACACACCCAACCGACCCGACCATAGGACTCCTACGGCAGGACGAAGTGCGACTACAATGCCGGCGATGTGGCCCGACCCTCAGGTTGATACCGCTAGCGACCGCAACAGCACCAGGAGCCAGCCGCAAGAAGTACTGACCCCACTGCGCGTTTACGAGAACTCTTCACCAGGCCCACCTCTAGGCCAGGGACACCTCAAGGAGAAACCCCCCAGACCGAAAGAATTCAAGAAAACCTGCCCGCAGGTCTTGCCGACCTTCTTTGGCCCCGTCTCCGTGAGCTCTGCTCAACACACTTGGATTCCATTATGGACGTGCGACTCGCTACGGCGATCGCTGACCATACGGATTATCTCATCGCGCGAATCGTCCCTAAGGTATTGGAGTCTGATTTATCCATAGACTCCCCCCTACAGGCTGTTTAAGGAGCCATCACCCGCCAGGCAGGCAATTTGGTCCCTAGGACCACCCCACCACAAATTAACCATCCGATCTTCGTATGGCAACCCCCTATTGAACCCCCAGGAGCGGCGGACTTATCCGCCCCTCGCCGGGAATACCATCAGGAAAACCCAATGGTGGGCCAATCTAGGAGCAGAAGAGAAGCTCCAAGTCTAGATGAGAGACAGGTTGCCCATCAGGAGAATCCAAGGAAGGGACAAGCGAGAAGCAGAAGAGAAGCTTCGCGTCTAGAAGAGAGACCACTTGCCCCACCTGACGGATTATATGAGGCACAGCGACCTCAGGGCTCCATCGGATCAAATAGAGAGATCGATTCTTTAGGTCCCTACTCCGCTGGAAAGAAAAGAAGTAACCGCAGGAGAAAGAAGCACAGAAGGAGTAAGAGAAGAGACCATTAGGACACGCGTGATTCCGAATCTGCCTAAACCGAAACGACCGACTCGGAAGTGGATGAGGCTGCCATTCGAGGCCTCAGACCACTGACAACCACAAACAAAATTTTCCTTAAGGTTCTAGACTACCAGAAGTATCGGCTTGCTGACAAGTCCGCGAAATATTCTGGTCCGGTGGCTCGCAAGGTCGCCAAATGGGCCAAACGGATGCAACTAACCATTACGGACAAGTTCTCGGGTTCCGGTCCCATTGCTGTCCTTAGGTTTATCAGTTTGTTCCGTACGGCCTGCGATCAGAACGGTGTCCACGAGGGCGCCGCTCTGTACCTTTCCCAATTCTTCCTTATAGGACAGGCGCGTGAACGAGTGGTTTCGAAGATATCTGGCACAACTGACCTCGTGGTTGCTCAAGACCATGAGCTCCTCAGGTCACACCCTCAGGTTGTTCATTATCTCTTGGAAACTTACTCCACGGATGACGTTATAATGGATGCCCACCAGGAAGCAATATCCTTTGGGCAGAGCTCTAACATGACGGAATCGGCTTTCGCAGACGATCCATGGAAGAGGTCTTACCGATGTGGAAACATGTTCTCCGAAGGACGGCTTAAACGTCACTTCATCACGGGATTGCTCCCTGTCATTCGGACACATGTGCGCAATTACCACACGAAAAACCCGCAATACTTCTTCCGAAGGCTCGTTACTTACGCCGAGGGTTATGGCAAAACCCACAGGATTTCCAGGCGCAACGCTGATATAACCAGAGGACACGCAACTCCATTTCGTAAACGCAACCAACCCCATTTAGTTAGCTCCACGGAGTCGGAAATGGGTGCATCACTCCATTACGCCGGTTTTGGAGACGTCCTCGCTGTCAATTTCAGTGCTCCTCCGTCCGGTCACCCATCATACACATCCCAGGAAACTACAGCGACCAATGGACCACCCACACCTAAGTATTCTCCCTTTCCGACCCGAAAAGACGTTTTTGTTCGCTCCCCAAGGGCCTGCTTTCTCTGCTTGTCACTGACCCAACCCTGTGACTGTACGAGGTATCTGCCTGAGGACGCACGAAAAACCCTCCTAGCCCTAAGGGAAGAGAATTATCCGGTGCGGACATCCGAAGGAATGTATAACAGGGCACAGCAACGAAACCCAGGGACCCCTGGAAGATCACGCTATGCCACGCCTCCGAACACTCCGATCAAAGCCCCACAGGTCCACGCTATTGTAGATCCTGCGGACGGCCCCGTGGAAGAATCCTATCCTCAGGATGGAATGGAAACCCCATCGGAAAACTCCTAGTGGGACGACTCGAGGCAGATCCTCCCTCTTTAAGCCCCTGCCTCAACCAATTGGATGGTCATGAGCTAAAGAGCTCCTCACCTCCCAATACAAACCACCCACAATGGACCACTCAGGATGAACCACAATTGGAACACAGTAACGACCCCGTCTGTATCCTCAGGAAAGAGAACTATAAAGTTCAAGTACCCGTAGGACTTCGTTCAAACAACTTTCTAGTGACCACAGCTGTATTGGACACAGGCGCTGTTCCCAACTTGGTCCATCCTAAAGTGCTCCCACTGGGTTGGCAAGATTTCGTTCAGGCAAGGAAGACCGCAAGGATTACCGATGCGTCTCATAGACCAATGGACATTAAAGGGATAGTACCACTTTACCTCCAGGCAGGACAATTCAAAGTCCGCACGAGGTTCCTTTTATGTCCTAACTTAGGCGCTGAAGCAATCTTAGGGACCTCCTTTAACGACCGATACATTAAGGCCATTTATCCAGGCCTTAGGAAAGTCGCGTTTTACCGCGCACCTTCCATCTCCATAACTCGTTCAACACCAGGGCCAGAAGCTAACCGCAAACGAGCGGTTGTCTCCGAAAACACGAAGTCCAATAAGGTTCGCCTGTCAAAGGCCATAACGATACTGTCGATGACCAAAATCGCTGTATCGCTCCATTCCGAGTCCTCAGGTCTTGTAAAGATTCAGAACCACGCGAAAACGGTTCTGAAGCACATTACCTTGATGGCCAATGGAGTAATGGACATCCACCTCAACAGGTCCATCTCGGTCACAATCAGAAACTTCCGAGATAAACCCGTGCAGTTACCTAAAGGTACAGTGATTGGTATCACTCTACCTGCGCCCGTGGCCATTATGAAGGCCCAAATGGATAATCTTTCGACGCCAACTCCCGACGAGGACGTCGACTCTTGGGAGGGAACGGTGGCCATCGGCGAAGAATTCGAATCCTATAGGCCCCAGGTACTTGATCTCCTCAGGGAATACCAGGCCATGTGGTGATGTAGATTAGGCACAATCAGAGCCACTACACAGCGCATTGACATTCAGGATGATGCTAGACCACAATTCCAGCACCCATACCGTACCGGCCTTAAAGGTAGGGAAATTGTCGCCGACCAGATGAAAAAGATGCGCATTGCTCAAGCCATAGAGCCGGCGCCCCCAAACCAATCCGAATGGGCAAGTCCCCCTGTCCTCGTGGCGAAGAAAGATGGCTCCGTCAGGTTCTGTGTCGACTACAGAAAGCTGAAGGCAGTGACCAAGAGGGACTCATATCCGATACCCCGCATGGACGACTGTCTGGATTACTTAGGCGAAGCTGTCGTATTTACCGCACTTGCCGCTAACTCGGGAAATTGGCAAATCCCTTTGGGCGAAGACGCGAGAGCGCTGACAACCTTTACCACCCATGAAGGTATGTTCAGATTTACTCGCATGCCCTTTGGTTTGAAGAATGCACCAGCCACTTTCCAACGTGTAATGGACATTATACTGTCCAGAGTCAAATGGAAATTCGCCCTGGTCTATTTGGATGACGTTATAATCTTCTCACGGACCGTAAAGGAACACTTTTGCCACGTGAAGAAAGTGCTAACCATCCTACAGGACGCTGGAGTAACAATGAAGCTCCGCAAATGCGCTTTCTTCCAGGCCTCAGTGGACTATCTCGGTCACATCGTCCTCCCAGAAAAGTTAAAGGTGGCTACGCGGACAACGAATGCGATTCGCCAGGCAAAGCCTCCTAGGACCTGTACGGAACGACGATCCTTCGTGGGCTTGTGCAACGTTTACCGACGGTTCGTCCAAGGGTTTGCCAAGATCTCGGCCCGTCTAAACCCGATGCTGAAGAAGGGAACACCTTCGGAGTTGGAAGCCCTTACGGACGACCAGTACGAAGTATTTCAGACCCTAAAGGACAAATTGCTGAACCCACCCATATTGGCCTTACCAAAGCCCAATAGGGCTTTCATACTGGACACAGATGCCTCTGATGTCCAAGTGGGTTGTGCACTGCTACAGGAACGGGAGTCACTGAAGGACTATCGACCTATTGGCTACTGGAGCAGAACAGTCACCAGCGCGGAGCGAAACTACAGTACGACCGAAAAGGAATGTCTAGCCTTCGTATGGTCCGTATTGACACTCCGTCCGTACCTCGAGGGAACTAGGTTTACCATTAGGACAGACCATGACTCAATCCTTTGGCTACTCAATATGACCGATGCATCGAGTCGCCTAGCTAGGTGGCGCCTCAGGCTGTCAGAATATGACTACGAGATAACCTATAGGCCAGGCATCAAGAACCAGGCAGCACATGCCCTATCGCGAATCATTACCGACGGAACTGATGATACCCCATTGGACGAATTAATTCCCACCCCCTTTACAGATGATGGACCTCAGGACTACACGGATACAGATGACCTTATGGGTAAGGGGAAAACAGAGGACCCTGAGGTAAAGGAGAACGAAGTATACCTATTGGACTGGGAAACAGTACCGCCCAATTCGCCACCACCTCAGGTTAACGCGATAGCCCCGGAGGAAAAAGAGATCCTCCCTATAACTATTGAGGAACTTCTACAGGCGCAGGTAGAAGATGAGTACAGCAAGGAAACAGCCCAATTGGTGAGAACCTCTGGATGCATATTCGACTATGATCGATTTGGACTACTATGTTGCCGCTCACCTCTGGATGGCGCACTCCAACCGGTAATACCAACTTCGCTCAGGGCGCGATTACTATAGCCCATTTTCCTCGCTTGGCTGGTCACCGTGGAGGCCGACGAATGTACCAAACCCTAAGGAAGTTCTTCTAATAGCCACTAATGGCACAAAACCTATGGAAAACTGCACGGAACTGTACATCATGCGCACAGATCCGAGGGTCTCGCGCCAACCATCAGACCAAATTGAAGCTCTTCCCCGCCGCAGGTCCAATAGAATTTGTCGCAATGGACATACTTGGGCCTTTGCCTGAGTCTTCCCATGCAAAACAGTTTGTTTTGGTCAAAACCGATGGGTTTACCAAACTTACCGGAGCCCTACCCCTAGGGAAGACAAAAGCCATGGATGTCGCCACAGATTTCTTGTTCCACTGGGTACACCCATATGGCATACCACTCTACCTCCTTACGGATAATGGCATCCAAATTATTCTCACACATTTGTGCTACGCTAGGTACTAAACATGTGACCACCACAACGTACCAACCACAAACCAACGGGCAAGCCGAACGCTTCAACCGCACCCTTCTGGACCAATTGGCACACTACGTATCGGAGCACCAACTGGACTGGGACGGCTACGTTGAGCCACTGGTTTATGCCTACAACACGCAAGTGCAAGCTTCCACGGGGACAACAACTTTCGACTTAACGCTAATGACATCGCCACCGCAAATTGCTGTTGACCTTCAGGAGTCTATTATATCCCAGTACATAACAGAAGGAATGACTCATACCCAGGCGAAGCGCTACTGCAGGCGACGCCTCGACGGCATTATCCAATCGGCTAGAGCTCTACTGACCAAAGCCCAACGGTGCTACAAGGTCAATTTCGAAAAAGCCGTCTGGAACACACCTACCTTTGAGAAATGAGATTTTGGTTACCTGGACTGGCCACTGAAGGACAGTGACGAACTCGAGGATACTACACGGAAGCTCTTACATAGCTCTACGAAACCATAGAAGTCCCTAAGGCCAGTCGACGCACCATTACGTTACTAATGGACGGCCTACAGGACACTGTAGCTATTGCTCGGGTGACACGAGCCCACAGCTCTCCCGAATCACCAAAGTCCCAGCCCCCTGGCCCAACGAAATCACAACGACCCCAGGTCGACGCTCAAGTACCCACATCCCCCAAGGCAGTTTCAGCAGACCCGACAAGCCTCATGGACTTGATAATAAACGCCAATGACGATGATCCATCTCTTCCAAACGACTCCGATGGATTCTCCCCTCTACACCACACTCTCCTTCCGGAGAATGAACACCAAGCCAAATACGTGATTGAGCGCTTCATCTCCACCGGTCGTGGAGAGGATGGAACTATGCGCTATCGTGTCCGTTGGTTCGGCTAAACCCCTGAGGAAGACACTCGGCAAGAGCCTCAAACCATTCCGGCTAATTTTATCTCCCAAAATTGGCGCAAAGTCGGCAGCACGGAGCCCATCCTTCAGGAGGGGGCAAGCATTGGTCCAAATAATTCCAAAACGACTCCCAAAATGCCTGTCGAAACGCCTCCCGACACGAAGGTTCGCCGTAGCGCCCGCATCAGGGAACAAAGCCAGTCCTCAGGCGAAAGCTGAGGAAGACCTGAGACGCTCTCAAGGTTTGATGCATTCCCAGGGCACTCACGTTTGAGAAATACACGAAGCAACTTTGGGAAAGCACAAACATTTATTTATTTGACTAACTAGCAGAGGCCTAACAGTCCTCGCCATGACCTCAGGGTTCGCGAAAGAGCTCCGAATACCAACAGAACTCACTGGGACGGCGCAGGAGTAACTCCCTCGTCTTCATTGGGACCTACAGGAGCGAAAAGCGGACTAGGGTCACCCGAGGAGACTACGGTACCAATAGGACCAGCCCCAGTGAGCCGAGCACGCTTCTTCGGCGGAGATTCACCTGAAAAACTATCGTCACCATCAAAAGCTTCCCGGAAGCTCAAATTCAGACCATACCGGGCATCCAAGTCGGCAGTAAGCCTCTGGGACATCATTTATGCATTTTGCTGCAGGATATTGACCAAAGCGGTCTTCAGATCCTAACTTTGTTGGAAAACCGCGGCGTAGCGCGCTGAGCGGCGCGTCCAGGAGCCAGCTTCCCTCAGGACTGTCACAATTTCCATCGAGGCAGTAATACCAACGGTACGGCAGAATGGAATGACGCACTACCCTCGGATTTCGTCCGATGGTATGGTCATAGCGGTCCCCGGGGCGCTTATAAGCCACTTTGTAAATCGAGCAGCTCCCCGCCTGGTTGTTCGAAGCCATGGTGCCGCTGCCCACAGACTGGTCCGCCAGGAAATGGATAGGAAAAATGACGGAAGCCACAAAGTCCGGAGGGAGAATAGCTTATCTGACGGGCTTATTAGGCCAGTTCGGCATCGCGCGCGACCAATGGAAAAGTACCACGATGCAAAGAACAGATGACGGAATTGATCCGAACGGACTGACAGACGTAAACCACGGTGGACGAAGTGCAGACGGTCGCCAAAGGAAGAGCGGAGACTAAGGAAGGCCCCAATGAACGTCAGGGGAGAAGAAGCCAAGGGACCATCTCGGCAAGGCGACACGAAGAATACGCCGGTGATGCTCCTATGGCCAGCGCTCACGGCGCGCTTCAGTTTCAGTCCTTAGGCAAATTAATTGCCACCGCCGCGTTAATGGTCAACTCACGATTCCTCCAACCCCCGCAGGTGATGACGACGCGACGTCCAGTCGCGCCCAGTGGTAAGGGGAGTAGCTAAGCGCTCACGTCCCCTCGTTCAATCATGAGACAATGTGGACTTCGCCGTGACAGCCGAATCCGACGGATAGAGGTATGTGAAGGATCAACGATAACGGTTGAGCCTTGCAAGCCGCTGGGGCCTGAGGTATCTTACAGACGCCGCGTGGACTGGCCGACCTCAGCTGGGCTCATTTAGATTATTTTTTATTTTATTTAGTGTCATAGATTAGAATTACAGTGCCAGGGAGATCCCAGTGCCTCGCCATAGTTATTTACTTGGCTCGAGTGACGTTTCTCCCTTGGAGTAAGGTAGGCACCGTCAGGATACTAAATTACCTACTTTGGTACATTAGTTCCACCAATTGGTGTTCAAGCCATCGTTTCGGTAGCTCCGACGTGTAGCACTACGCATTAAACGCCAGCCCATTGCACCAAGTGCTCTGGTAGTGCCGCCGTCATGGATACGAACCTATGGACCCGCTCTATTACGCTATCTCAGGTTGAGACCAGTACACTGACTAACCAGTCATTGCGTTACAATTTTCCATCAACGATAGTGATCGAGTCTGGTTTTCTGCCAGGATTGAAGCACAATGAATTGGTTTTGATGTGCAATATGTTGGCTTTGCGGGTGACTTTTCAACCCATCACTCAGTGAGAAGAGCCTTCGAGTACAATTTCCGTGGTTTCGATGAGAATGTCATTGTCTGATATGGCGGTCAGTACTTTCGAGCCCAGAATTCGTCGTGCTGGACTGGCACGAATTCTGATTCCCTATTGCCACTTATCATGTTCTCCTTGTGACTCAGGAATGCTGTCGAGTTTAGTATTTCTTGTTAGGCCAATTGCATCTGTGAGCAACCGTATCTCAACGTGACCAATACAAGAGTAGGGTTTAACATATTTAACTAGGATTCCGAGCGTTTCCAGAACGCCAAACATTTCAAGATTGCCGTTCGACTCAAATAATATAACTGACTTGAACGAGACGGTATTTACGGGAAGGTAGGACCGTGATTGTATGCTTCCTTTTTTGAGCGATCTTTCGAATGTGATGCAGGGCCATCGAAGCACTTCACATAATGTTTCATGGTCCCATTAGGGTTTTGTTTGCGTTTCCAGTGCCCGTACCTGTCGCAAGTATCATATGGATATTTCATGGTCG